>OY986436.1:264793422-265408422 GCA_963920525.1 Dichetophora obliterata
GGGAATTGAGAAAAAGAAGAAAAAAACAGCACCATTTACTACAGAAAAACAACAAAATGTTATTAAATGCAGATTACGCGAACTTTCTAAAAATTATTTTTCTTGCTCATCAGAGTACAAATGCGTGATGGATGACGAGTCATATTTCACCGTCGAAGGCAATGAATGGCAGTCAAAACATTATTTTGAATCTTCCAGTCACAAAGCCCCCGATAAATCGAAATTTATTCATAAGACCAAGTTTCCTGGAAAAGTTTTGTTATGGTTAGCCATTAGTGAGCGTGGTATCAGTGATCCAGTGTTTTTCAAAGGAGGGTTAGCTGTCAATGCCCAAGTTTATAATGAAAAATGTGTACCAGCACTTAAAAATTTTATTAAAAAATATCATTCACATGATAAAGTTATTTTTTGGCCCGATTTGGCATCCTCACATTACGCCAACGCCACAATACAGAATTTGAGCAACCAGAAAATTGAATTTGTCCCAAAGCAAATGAACCCCCCGAATGTTCCTCAACTGCGACCTATTGAAACTTTTTGGGCCAATTTGAAGAGAAAAGTATACGAAAATGGATACAGGGCCAAAAATGTAGATTGCCTAATTTTAAAAATAAAAAAGGAGCTAAAAACCATTAATACAGAGGGCATTCAGAGGTCAATGAATGAACTACCAGCAAAAATTAGGAAAGCTAATCGGTACGGGGCAAATTTTTTTTTGTAAATTTCTTTATTACCTGTAGATATAAAATAAATAAAAATTAAAACAAAAAAACTTTATAAACACATGTATTTTTTATTTTTATGGTTGTTCGGATTTCATTCACCAAACGTTAATATAGGTATTAGTATACAAAGTGTAATTTTTGTAAAAAATTTCAATACAAAATGGCGGCTGTGCAGAATTTGTTTATAGGCCCCTTTTTTAAGGGGTCCATGGGCGGACACCTAATGTCCTTAATTTTTGATCTGGAACAAAAAATAAAATTTGATCAGTTTCTACACATCAACAGCTATCGACACACGTAGGATTTTTTCGATATATTTGATTTTTCGCGAAATGGTACGTAATCAAACAAAACAGTTATAAAATAAAAAGACACAGTTTCGATAGTATCGTAAGTACAGACGTAGAATTCTTTTTTATACAGTAATAGAGAAAAAAATCTTGTTTTTTATTTATATTTTTCAAAACTATTTTAAAACATTTCATCTTCTAAATAAAAATTATTCAAAAACGAATTTGTTGTTGTTGTTGCCTTCTTCAAACTTACTTGATCTAAAAAGCTCTCAATTAAATTCATGTTAAAATTTGTTTTGTTTAATAAAAACTTTTCGTTTGATATATACATTATATATGTTAATGTTCTTTACTACAGGAAAAATAAATAATTCAAATTTTTCCGATATTTATTTCCATTTATTAAACATAACTTTGAATTACATTTAGTTGTAACCAACATAAAAAATTAACAACATATTCATCACTAAAAATATCAAACGAAAACTTTTTATAAAACAAAATAAATTTTTACATGAATTTAACTGTGAGCTTTTTTGATAAAGTAAGTTTAAAGAAGGCAACAAAAACAACAAATTTGTTTTTGAATAATTTTTATTTAGAAGATTAAATGTTTTTAAATAGTTTTTAAAAATATGAATGAACAAAACAGAATTTTTCTCTATTACTATACAAAAAGGAATTCTACGTATATACTTACGATACTATCGAAACTGTGCTTTTTTTTAAAACGCGTGGTATTTGTGTGGTAATTTTTAATGATCGTGAGATTTTTTTTGATATTTTTTTATTGCGGTAGAAACTTTTTTGTTTATCTTAACAATAGTAATTTTTGTTGTATTTAATTTATGTTATTGTGAAAAAAGTAACTTTTTGTCGGAATTGTTTTAAGTTTTAACTGGGAACCTTGGCTAGTAGTAGTACATTTTTTTGTAGCCACATACTGGCTCTCTAGCTACATGCATCTGTATTCTCTATTGCATTACAACCCAACAAGCCATGAATGTTAGGTTTGTGCTTAACAGTTCCGGAGACGGAACGGACATGGAACGATTCTTTTGAAGAAAGGAACTAGTTCACGGAAACATGTCCGCGGAACTATCTAGTTCCTTTGCTTATTTGAACTGTACAGACTATTTGGACTGTCTGCTTGTTGAACTACAGAGGGAATTTCAAGCATGTCCGCGGAACTATCTAGTTCCTTTGTTTATTTGAACTGCAGAGCTATTTGAAGCACTTATTTGAATTGTGTGCTTGTTGAACTGCGGAGGAAATGTGTAAAGGTCCATGTAGATTTTCAACATATCGCTCTGACTAGTCTTAAATCAATGGAACAGAGTTTTTTGCTGTTTTATTCTTTTATTTATATATTTTTAAATTAAAGAAGAACATTTCTTTAGTTTATATAAAAAAAAGGAACTTCTTTCATTTAGTAAATATTTTCATTTAGTAAATAAAGTTCACGAAACAAATTTATAAAGTTGCTGAAAAGCGAGCAAAAATAATTTCCAATCAGTTCCTCATAAGTTCAAAACTCAGTTGCATCTTATAGTTCATCAGCTTTAAGCATGTTCGCGGAACTATATAGTTCCAGCAGTTCTCTTTATAAGAATGAAAGTAACAAAAGCATGTTCAATGTCATTTCGTGATTGTTCTGTTTCATATGTTAAAAGAAAAAATGAACAGCAATGCTGAACAATGCACACAACTGAAATGACGATATATCATTTTTAATTTTATCTATTATTTCTTTCACTCTCTTTCATGAATGATCATTTAGAATTTGTATTTAAATCATAGAAAATCAACATTAATATACAACTTAATAAATGGCACGCATATATGAAACACACAATGCATAGTTTGCTGACAACGAAACGGTCCGCTTCAGTGCTTTTTCAAATTTTCAAATAAACGGATTGGCTATCTGGGAAAAAAAGCAACTCATGTGTATTTGGCGACCGTATTGTGTGGCGACCGTAGCCTAGTGGGTAGAGTGCGTGGCCCCTAAGCTAAAGAACCACTGTAGCCCGGGTTCGATTCAGACAGAAAGTTTTTTCAATTGAATTAATTTTTCTGTTTGGTCGTCACCTCTCTGCAGACAATGGCAAACCTCAGAGAGTAAAAATTGCCTTGTAAAGCTTCTTGAGAACATAAGCCGTTCGGAGTCGGCATAAAAACACGTAGGTCCAGTTCTCGGTCATTTGTGATAAAACATTTAATAACACGCACAACACAATTGATCAATAGAAGCTAGGTCAAAGTCCTTCCAAGGGCTGAAATGGCCAGTTTAATTTTATATTTTATGTGTATTTACATATGTATGTTTTACATACATATTTATAAAAACAAACAACAAAATCAGCACAACAACGAACGACGTAATAATGAACCACACAAGCAAACACAACAACAACAACAACCTTAAAAACAGCATAAGCAGCTACTGCAGCTAGGCAGCTTGTGCATTACTCATACGAATATATGAATTTTTCATTTTCTTAGATTTCGCTATTTTATTAGATATTCGTTTTATTCCCACTAAAACTGATATTTTGGCATTTTTTTCTTTGTACGATGAATATTAAAGGCTGTAGGTATACCCCAAAGTGTCAAATATCACTTTGAAAAAAGTCGTGAAAATGACCCCCTTACAAACCGCGCTGTAAGACGTAATTCTACGTCAAAAGTAAAAGATTGTTGATAAAACATAAAGTAAGCAAAATAAAAAATCTACGTGTGTCGATAGATAAATGAATATACTGTCAAAATTTCAAATCGATCGGTGAAGATTTGCTCGAATTATGTGTCCGGCCGTCAATCAAATGGCTCAAAAAAGTACTTTCGATAAAAAAATTACTAAATTCGTATTGCTAAAAATTCGTATAATATTTTCGTATACCTTTCAACGCAGAATGGAAAATTTGGGCATTTAGACACTTTTGCCGGGATCAATATCTTTGTATATTATTTTTAAGACCCTAAAGCATCTTTGAGGCAAAAAAAAAGTTCGATTTTTTTAAAATTTTTCTTAGGTCTCCCCCCTTAAATAAGGAAAATATACCTTAAAATTAATAAAAACATATTTCAGGAAATTGAAGCATTTATAAAGTAACGTAACATACTTCTAGGCATTTTGGTATAATCTAATGAAATATTTTCATCAAAGTAAACTTAAATTTTTTTTATTTACAATTTAATATTAAAGCAAGGTATAAAAGAGATATTTGGTACTAAATCCCAATAAGACTTTTAAGCATATTAATAGGGGTTTTTAAAAAAATGTAAAGATATGTCCTGTCATTAATTTTCATTAAGCCAACTGCTCGCCTCGGATAATGAGCATAACAACAGCAACAAAAACAATAACTCACACAGTCGTATCCATAAATGTCAGCGCTGTCAGTCGACAGCTGTCCGTGCTGCCACCTGAGTGAGTAAATTTAATAATGACGATGGATGACAAACGAATGGGCAGCACAAATGGTGATCCATCAACAACATGCACAACAACAATTGGTCAAAACCAACGCCAACAACACACAGCTTATTGAATTGGTGCTGTCCCAGTGCTGAAATTGAATAAAAATACAAGCATACTTTAAGGAGCTAAGAGCACTGATGTTTAGACAAACTGCACTCAGAGACGAAAGAGATGTAAAACCAACTTTTGCGTATCAAAATGCTTGACTTTACTTTGTGCCAAACAGAAACAGACAGATTGACTGTCAAAGCAGCCAGACAAACAGACAGACAGCATCATCCACATGCGGTCGTCTGCTAGACGAATTAACTCATCAAATGGCTAACGATGCGTTAATTTCCATAATGGAATTTCCAAAACCAACCCAAATCCAAATCATTCTCAAACCAACCGAGCTTCACCGAACCAAACTGAACTGAACTGAACTGAACTGAAGCCAAAGTCAAATTGAAATCATTCAACCATGATTGACACCGGGAACCAGTAGCCAGTAGTACTGAAAGAAGCACACGAGCAGCTATAACCAATGCAATCGCTACCAAGAATTGCTTCCAAGGCCACGCCACTCCAAGCCAAAAAACCACCAAGAATGTTTTAGAGCAACAGCAACAAAGTCGAAGATGATTACACCGTATGGCAAATTGAATAAATTAGTTTGATGAAGTGCGGTGCAGAGCTTCAGCAGGCTTCCGGACGCACTTCATCATCAGCACTTTACTTTACTTTACTGTGCAAATGAACTAAAATGCTCGGAACTAAAATGTGTTTGAGTGTGTGTGTGTGTGTGTGTATGTGCCTGCGTGCGTATGTCTGTAGTGGGTATTATGGTTTGTTTTTTTTCTCCTTCTGTGAATTCCATTTCTCATAGTAATCGTTATTGATTTGCCAAGGATAACAAGAAGAATTTATTATGGAGCATTACTTGCTTAACTTAGTTAAGCGAGCGAATGAGTGAACGAGCGCTTTCAGTTCCAGGCGAGCAAATTGAGTGAATTAATTTCAAGTGTAACTTGATGAAGGTGAATGACGACGACGATGACTCCAAGCAAGAATTCTGAGTGCTAGATTAAGTTCAATGGTGCACCCTGATGTGTTGGTGTCCTCGCCAAATGAAGTGTCAATTATTAGGTTTAATTAAGGTTAGTATTAATGGATTTGTACAAAGTTAACAGCTGTGCGCTGTAAAGTGAGTTTTATTTTCGAAAATAACATTAAATTTTTAAATGAATTGACATTTTTGGCAATTCAATATCTTAATATAAAAAAGGCAAGCACGCTGCTCCGTGTCCAATATCTCGCAAACTGTTCTCAAAATTGCTCAGCCTAAAAGTAAGCACAGAAAACACATTTGATACTTATTAGTGACAATATTGGGTTTTTGAATGTTCTTAAAAATGTTCAGCCTGAAAGTATGCACAGAAAATATATTTGATACTTATCAGTGAAAATATTGGGTTTTTAGTAATTTAGTTCATACAATAGTACGTTTTTGATCAAACTACATTCCTTTTATAAATAAGTTATGACGAATTTGATGAAATTCTTCGTAGCGGGTTGCTACGTATGTATTGGTTATTAATTTTTTAACACTGCTACAATGCTTGAAGTGTTATTTAAGGTAGTATATTTGTATTTTGCAAAAATCAAGTGAATAAAAAATCAAGCTTTAAGAAGAGAAAAAAGCACTTTCGGCAAATGGCTCCAAAAAGGAAGTGTGCGGAGGACCTGTCGTAGGACAGGCTTTTATTCTAGTATATATATAATATATATAAATCAATGGCTGTGCTTTAGTCTTGCTAAGGCTCGAAAATGGTTCCAGCGATTTAAATAATTTTTTGTGTGTTTTATCGCCTCATATCAGTGAAGGTTTAGAGCCCCTTCTTACCTGCCTACAAATCAATAAGCTTTTTGTATGAAAATTTTGTATTTTTTATGGGAAATATTCGAATAGTTTTGGAGTTTATAGCCCGCACAGCCTCTGTATTTGGTATTCGACCAGAATTTCCACGTTCCGTGGACCTTGTAACATTTTATGGGCGTTGGACAAGGGGGCGTGGCACCTCCCATACAACCCAAATTTGCGATATCGAATATCTTTGGAGTTATAGGCCACACTGCCTCGGAATTCGGTATCCGACCACAATTTACACGTTCCGTTTCACTGGAGCGTCCAATCCCTGAAGCTTTTCTCGATCTCGGGATTATCGGGATTAAAAATCTCAATCCCGGAATTAGTTCGGGATTGAAAACTTTAATAAGTAAATACTTCAAAACGTTTTTAATACAAAGTTTTATTATTTATTACTTGAAACTAAAAAAAAATGTAGATTAATTAATTAATAAAACAACAAAAAAAAACACATTAAGGGTATTCACAATTGCGATGTTTTCAGGGTAGTTAAAAAACCCCGTGGTATTGATAGCACACTTTACCGAGCGGTTTATATATTTTTTGTTGTTTTACATGAAACTTCCAAAAAACAAAAGTGTGGTAATTTTAAGTAGCTCAATGATATGTTTAACGAACGTAGTTTTTAAAGTTCCATATGCAACTGATCGGTTGTCAGTTCTTTTCGAATTGCAAAAATGAAATAACGCAAAATACAAGTTAAGCATTTTTATGCCATATATTAATAAAATATATCAAATTGGTTAGTTAATTTATTTGCATAGTAACAAATAGCTATAGTGGGAGGTTCTCAACCACAAATTCTATTTTAGAGGGTGCTCATAATTGTGCTTTTCAACTATGGCAAAAAAAAAAACCACAATACCATGATACCACACAATTGTGAATACCCTTATTCTTAATAAACACAAAAAACTTAAATTGTCAAATTGTATTAATTTAAGGAATGAAAAAATAAAATACAGAACAGTTAAACGTATTACAATACTATATAAACTAGTATAAAAGCCTGTTCTACGACAGGTCCTCGCATACTTCCTTTTTGGAGCCATTTGAAGAAAGCACTTTTTCTCTTTTTAAAGCTTGGTTTTTTATTCACTTAATTTTTTCAAAATACAAATATGCTACTTTAAATAACACTTTAAGTATTGAAGCAGTGTTAAAAAATTAGTTCAAGTGTAAAAGTGCAAAAAGTCGAGTTTGGTAACAATCATATTCATACACAACTTTACAAACTGGCCTTGCAATTATCACCTACGTAGCAACTCAGGTGTTGCTTCACGGCTGATACAATTAAATTTTTTGGTACAATCGACTCAAATCGAATCAAAATAATTTCATTAAATTCGGCTTAGCTTTTTTATAAAAGGATGAAAAAAAATTTGAGTTAGATCAAAAACGTATTGTAAAAACCCAATATTTTCGCTGATAAGTATCAAATATATTTTCTGTGCATACTTTCAGGCTAAACATTTTTGAGAATAGTCTGTCTTGTAAAAGTGCTTTACTGTCAAAAAATAATTACAGTTTCAGAAATACTGTGTTCAGAGCAGCATGCTTGTCTTTTATATATTAGATCTGCATACTTTCAGGCTAAACATTTTCGAGAACAGTTTGAGAGGTATTGGGTACGGAGGAGCGTGCTTGCCTTTTATATATTAAGGCTGTGTGTGAATTGATCTAAATGCGACCTAAACTAAATTGGGTCGATAAGGCAGTGCTTCCTAAATAATTTAGGAAATTTTCGAGCTACCTAAATGCTTCCTAAATTAGGAAGCACTGTCTTATCGACACTATTTAGTTTAGGCCGCATTTAGATCAATTCGCACACAGCCTAAGATGTTAAAAATTCATGATTCTTCATGTTTTTTTGTGTTTAAGGCAAATTTAGAATGGAAAAGACTTTAGAGGAGCCTAAATCTTCTTTCCCTGCTATATACACACTACATCTACATTGTCTACGTTCTACGCTTAAAAAAGGTAGTAGAATAATATTTTTTCTTTATTTACTTCTACGTATTTTAAAGTAGTCACAGTTACAGCAATAGTATTGTCTCTTTCACACTTATTTCCTGATCGCTGGTTACTTTATTTTGTAAAAAAGCATTAATTATATCGGTTCAATACATTTAATATACACTAATATATAACTTACGCGAAGATTTCTGCACGACGGCCATAGCTTCACAGACAAAGATTCGCCTGCCCATCTCACGGCAATAGTTTAATCCTGCACTAAAATTGTAAACTTTTTCTTTTTTTCTTAAGTCTTCAATTTTAAAACGACAAAAATAAGGATAAAAAAGCAGCTGATAATTTCGAGAAAAATGTTCAAGCATTAGCTTCGGCAAACATATTTGCAGTTATGGATTAATTTATCAATTAAAATATCATTACAAATTTTGGAATCAAAGAGAGTGGTTATAAAAAATACAGTTTCATTCCTTGATTTAACTGCATCTTTGAATATATTTTAAAAATAAGCTCTTACCAACAACACAATTAGGTTTGTTTACTTTCAAACCATGAGCAAGTTTAAAATACAAGATTGGAAATTAGCCTACCCCTTAGGTACTTAGTAATGCAGCGCCATCTATCTGTGAATTTAAAAACATTCCAAAAGCACTGGAATATTTGAGAAAAACAGCTGCGCATATGCATGTATTACTCTAACGCCATCTAGCTGAAACTGATAGCATGAATATTAACTTTAGACACCATTTTATTCACTGCCATCTTTTCGATGAAATGTAATATAAATACAAAAACCAAAGTATGCATTGCTAAATAATTTTTGACCACGCTGACAAAATAGTGAGAAAAAATTGGGCCATCACAACAAATAAAATAGGAGGGGGTAGGGTAGGGTAGGGTGGTAGGGTGTGGAGGCGAGAAATATGAAGACTTTACTATTAACATTGAATACAAGAACGATTTTTTATATACCAAATACTATCCAACAGTACTCAGTTCGTACGCCTGCTTTTTTTTATTTATATTAAGAACTTTTATTTTTAACTTTTTTTATATTAAGAACTCAATGTTTTTGAAACAACAAAGTTTTTTGTATTCTTTAAGCTTGAAATGTTATTTCTAAGGCCGCGTTCATAGTGGACGCTTTGGCTGAAGTTGATTCATAAAGCAGTTTTTTCGAGCTTTTTTTATAATAGTGAACGCTTATACAACGCTTCACAAAGTAGCTTTTTGAGGTTATTCATGTTTATAGTGCGCGTCTTCAGCTTGTGTGAGCAAGCGAGATGCAAATACAAGTGCTGAAAACCAGTTCAAAAGTAGATTTATGCTCGGAATCAGCTTGCATTATAAACACTGGGCTTTTTTAATATGTTTATACACAAAGCACTTTTCAGCAAAACCTATCCTTTCTCCATAAAACTATGAACGCGGTCTTAGAAATAAAATTTCAAGCTTTAAGAATACAACAAACTTTGTTGTATCAAAAACATTGATTTCTTAATATAAATAGAAGTTAAAAGTGTTTATATTAAAAAATATGCAGGCGTACGAACTGAGTGTTATTGGGGTAGTAGTTTGTAATTACTTTAGATACAAAACTGTATTCTTGGAAATCTTTTAAAAATAATTGTAAGACGGTTGCGCCTCTGTCGAAATTGACTTTTCGAAAAAATTGACTTTAAGGCATAACTTTTAATTGGAAAGAGATATTGGGGTTATTTTTTTTACCTAAATTATTTTTGAGACTTTTTTGTACATACATTTTTTTTGTAAAAAATATAAAAACAACATTATGGAAAAAACAAATTTTGTCAAAAAAGTCAAAAGGGGTACCCTTGTTGTTTTGATGACAAAAACAGTAAAATAATTTTGCGCTTAACTGGAAGAATTTTTGCAAATAAATGGCATGTCATATGACATGCAATCCGATGTGCAATTTTTATACGTTTTATTTTTACAACAAAAAAATTTTTGAGTCGTGTTTTAAGTAAAAAGTCAATAGGGGTATTCACAATGTGGTGTATTTGTGATAAATTTTTACAAATTTTACCATATTTACAACTTATTGTGAACGAACCTTCAACAAAGTCTTGTATTTTTAAAATCGGCTGATTTTGGTATGTACTTTTGTTTGAAAATATAAATTGAAATCATGAAGAAAATTATAAAAATATTGAAACGAAACACTAAATAATATCAATATTTATTAATTAAACTCAGCGCAGCCGTTAGCTTCCTTTTTTTGTTGAGTAGAAATTCTTTTGCGATAAGCTAATCAAATACACAAAGAAATTTAAAAAGATTAAAATAGGGTTTCCTCGTTGATATTTGCTACAGGGTTGTATTTTAAACACTATGTATTTTGTTTTTGTAATTTTACAAAATTTACTACAAATATCAAATTTACCAAAAATACACAATACAAGGGCAAATACACCACATCGTGAATACCCCTAATATTTTAGACTTTTTTGAAAAAAACATAAAAATATATACACCTAACTAACGGTACAGTTCTAACTATTTTTGTGAA
Organism: Dichetophora obliterata; assembly: GCA_963920525.1. NCBI lineage: Eukaryota > Metazoa > Arthropoda > Insecta > Diptera > Sciomyzidae > Dichetophora > Dichetophora obliterata. The sequence continues at coordinate 264,804,341 of OY986436.1, forward strand.
GTGCTTTTATTGAACTTTTTAACAAAAACAATTTGAATGAAATATATTTATGGATATATATTAAAGCAGAGATATTTGTATCGTAAGTCAAAAGTTTGATTTTCATGTCGTTGAATCGCTCAATCTTAGGTAGCGATGTTTTATGAAAAGGTCTTTATACCAAAAAATCTGCAATTTTGAAAATACGTGAGTTTTATTGGTGTAAAAATAACAATAATTTTTTTAAATTAAATTGACGAAAAACTATGATGGTAAAAGTATTTTAGTAGCAAAATAACTGTTAGTTGAAAAAAAGACGGAGGGGCGCACAGACAATTTACCATAGACAAAAATCCAAAAAAATTTTTGATTGAAAATAGAGAAATAAGGGTATCATTTAAAAGAGAAAGCATGCACTAAAATATATCAGTAATAATATCATAAAAATATCGAAATTTGTGACCGCTACAGCTTTCAAAACATGCAAGTTTAAAGTAACTGTTTTTTATGAAATAATCTGTAAAATGGCAGATAACTAAAAAACGTGGTAAAAATTAGTGAAATTTTTTTTCAAACACCAGAACAACTACTCAGAACAATTAAAAATTCCTCCGTTTTTTTCCGCCTTTTTGAATAAAGTACTTTTTTCTAAACGGCTGAAGTCCTAATTGCAAATGCAATTAGACTCTCTAGGGTCTAACGAATTTCAACCATTTTTAGTACACATCCATTGCTTTAATTGACTACCATTCTGACGACCCTTGTATGTACCTCCCATACAAAATCAAATAAAAATTTAATATAGGTCTGAAGGGAGGTACCACTATGGTCTAACCGATTTCAATTATTTTCAGTACACATTAATAACTCTATTTGACTACTCTTCTGAAAAATTTTTGCTAAGATCGGCCAACCTTTGCATGTATCTCCCATACAAAATAAAAAAAAACTTTATATAGGTCCAAAGGAGGTATCTCTAGGGTCCAACCGATTTCGACCATTTTTAAATTTTTTTAATTGTCTTAAACTAGGTAAGCACACAAAATTGCATTATCATAGGAGCACGCCTTCTATTTTTGTCCATCGCTTATATGGAGACAGTTCACTGTGGGGCGTGGCAAAAATTAAGTGTATAACAATTTAATCTAGGATGCACTCAATATGTATAACAAACAAACAATCAAACAAATAAAAAAACAAACAAATGAACAGAATATTAATTTAATTACTATTATCCTAGATATTTAAGAAAATTACCGTATATTTACTTATATAATGTCCGTTCAAGTAAAGAGACTAATATTCAAAATGCATACTAAGTTAAAATAAGAAGTGCTTATCTTTTCTTAAAGAAAAGAAAAATAAGTTAGAGGAAAGTAAAATATGCGATTTAAAGTATTGCATACAAATTAAATTTACATTATAGTACAAAAATACACCCTTTAAGTATGCAACAAATAATTTCTTATCTTCTTTTCATGCATAAATTTTACTAGAAAGCAGGGATCATTTAAAGATATTTACTAGGCTTAAGCCAAGAATTCACAAACTGTTGCTGTTATGATGGTATTTTTGTTGTAGTTGTTTTCTTGGCTATTCAATGCTTTTAAATCCTTTGGCAAGAATTACTAACAATGACACAGCAAAGTTTCACAGAGCTGGCTGAATTGATTCGGTAGACAAAGCGACAAGGAAAGCATGAGCAGCTGCCAGTGTTGCCAAATAAATTAATATTCATCACCAAAAATGAATGCCTCCACTGCTTGATAGAGACAACACACGCCCTTCAATAAGGATACCAATCAAATAGTATCAGCAGAAATTGTTGCTTTTGTCTTGGCAAAATCAAAAGCTGGCAGTGTAGTTAAAGGTTTTACAGCCATTTATACAACAAGGAGATCAATGCTGAAAAGGATGCAAATTCTTCACTAGGAGTACGCATGTGTGTGTATGTTGTATGTGCACTAAGATATTTTGTCATTTTATTGAAGGCTTTATTGAAGAGAACAGGAATTCTTTGAGTTGAAATAATATTCAAATACAAGTATGACTGTTTTTTCGTATTTTTGCTGTGTAGAAGCGACATACATTGATGTAAAGTGCTGATAAGAGGCAGGGTTTGTGTCAGTGAAAGAATTCATTATTCATATGTTTGCCATAAAAGTGCAAATAAAACAATTGAGACCTCAGGACATAAGCATATAGCAGATGGAAAATGTCTTAGAAACTTGCTTTGTTCAAAAACAATGCTTTCGATGGCTAAAAAATTAGATGAAATTCAATATTACCGTACATCTTTCCCATAAGCTTTCTTAACAGACAGAAATTCTTCAGAATTTCAGAATCACAGTGCAAAAATCAGATTCTTGGTGTGAAACTGTTTAAATAACGGCAAAACTTGGGAATATGTTATTAACGATTGCATTTTTTAGACACACTCAAACGCACGCCCGAAAATATGCATCTGTTCTATGGTCGATGTCCAAGCTAGTTCTTCTTCACTCTTTGCTCTACATCAAGAATTCACAAAGGGTTCTTTGTCATAACTCAACAAATATTAAATTCTTCTTCGGTATGTTTTTCTCTACCAACTCAAATGCAACTGATGCTACTTAAAGGCTATGTCAAAAAAAAAGAGAGAGTATGCAAAAAAAAGGGCCCACACTCTCACTTGCTCAAAGAGAATATGTACATTTTTTTGCAACGTCTTTAAACGACCGCATCCTCTGCCGTTGCGTTGTGTTTTGTTGCAACTAGCATTTCGTCCGTGTGCTTGTTGAGTGTGGTTTTCTTACAAAAAGCACAACCAAGACTACACATCTTTATTACAAGCGAACCAGCCGAAATGCAGGCAAATTTCATGCATGTTCATGCGTTGGTGTGAGTGCAGTAAGTCTTTATAAAGCTGGCTGGCATCGTTGGCAACGCTGGCAAAGGACCCAAACGAATCAAAGTCAAAAAAGGTGTAATTATGTATGCAAAATGTGTAAATAAATCCAAGAGCAGGATCGTTTACATTGCATAGAATAACACAGACAGTCAGACAGACACACTCACACATACATACCCACACATTATGTGTGTGTCCTTGCGCGCTGAAAAGGAATAAGCTTAGCATAGCGAAGTCTTTTGTGCCTTGTTTTTTGCATAAATAAATAAATATTTAAGATACGCCACATAGAAAGAGCAAAAAATTAAAGTTTTTAAAGACGATCACTTGCTGGCTTTGAGATACCTGAGATAAGCGTTAATATTGTATTTAAAATTTTGCATAATATTTACTGCATAACAACAGTTTAAGAGCGATTTTAGTTGGAAATGTTAATATTCTATTATCATACTTATATACATATAAAGAAAAATTTAATTTTTTTCTCTACTTTTAAATGTTTGACTTTAATTGGGCTTGTTCAAGGTTCGAAGGTTCAGTCGAATTTTGCAAAATTTTTTAGTATGTTTTTTTTAAGATATATGATAGAAGATTTAATAATAAAAAAGACGAAGTAAAACAGTTCTTGAATTGAAAAATTATTTTGCTTTTATTAAACAAACAAGAATTATAGAAATTTTTTTGTTGTGGCATTGAAAGTGCTAATTAGATTTTTAATAAAACAATCTCGTAGAAATACGCTTTAAGTTTATACAAAAAACATTTTGTTATGAAACGAAGAACTCCCCAAAACAGAGAATTTATTCCATTGCAAAACAAAATGGCGAAATATTTTTCAATTCTCACGCATCTCATGTCTTGAATATATTTTTCCTCCATTGCAGCAGATTAAACGTTTGTAAAAATTTTGTTCTGCCAAAATCCTCTTCCAATCTGCAAGAAACCGCAGGATATCCCAAGCCATGGTGCAAAGATTGCATGTTGCGCACGTAGTAGTCATAAAATCTGTGCTCAAGCTGAATCTTATGGCGCACGCGTTTCCGGCAATATTTTTCTTTGTCGTGTGAATGTGATGCTGCTCTGCTTCATACCAAATATTTATGATGCAAAGGAGTGGAGAAGCGTTTCATGAAAACCATCTTCACATCCCCGTGCGGCAAGAAGATGAGATCTTGATGACACTTTGTGAAAGATTTTTATGACCAAAGAAAGCTGTGCATTTTTGGATGTTTACTTGGAGCGTCAATTTTGTAATGTGTGTGTGTGTGTGTGTGTGTATTTGTGTGTGGGTGTTGTATATGTGATGAACTTTCATTTGATTTCTGAGACACGCAGCTTTTAGTACAACCAGTATAACAATTAAAAAAAATCAGGTGAAAAATTTAAAAAAATGTTGAAAACTGTAAAAATACAGAGCTTATAGCAATAACATGATTTCGACAACATGTTTTTGTTGTTAGTCTTAAAACTAAATATGAGTTCTTTCCAAAGTATTCAGGAACCATTATTGAACGCATCAGCGTTCAATTACAATTTAGCACACAAAAATAATTATTTCAAACTTTATTATTTCGCTTTTTTACTATATGGCATATCATGTCCTTGCAAAAAGTTCTTCAAGAAGTTAAGAGAACAAAAGGAAAAACATATTTTTTTGAGACAAATTTTATTCATTTTTCTGAATTTTCTACAAATTCTGATAAAGCCATGCAATAATAATAATAGACATAGCTGGTTGGCACTACAAATAAAAATCTTTTAAGCACTTTACGCATGACAACTCAATCGTATAAGCTATAATGTAGTGGTTATAATCATATTAACCTTACTGTAATAAGCAAAGCTTAAAAAAGATCTTTTTATTTTCGTTGCTTTTCTTAAAACTTTTTATTTTAGTCACTTCTATTCTCTTTTTTGTCGCTCTGACAAACTATTTTCCAACTCAGTTTTGCCCTTTGCTGGCAATTGTTTGACTATCCGTCTGTCAGTATGTCTGTCTGTCGTTTTGTTAAATTTATGTTTACGTTTTTATTACCATCACGTTGCGTATTTTGTTCTTTTATGATTGTTATTTTTATTATGTTGGCATTTGAATAGAAAAAGAAACAACAACAAAAAAAATGGCTGCTTTGTTGTAACATCAGGTTTGCATTTAAATTGTTTTTCTCTCTCCCGGTGTATTTATGTATGTCGTCGTGCATTTCTATTAGGGCATCCAATTCCGGGACCCCGGGATCCCGGACTTTTCTTAGTCTAGAGAGTCCCGGGATTGCAAGGCCTAAATTTCCGGGGTTTTCGGGATCCCGGGATTGCCTCTACTGCAAAAAAATTGCAAAATATTAAAAAAAAAATAAAAAATGATACAATCTAAGAAAAAATTTATGGAATTTTAAAAAATTTTTAAATAAAAACCATTCTAAAACTGTCTGTTCAAAATAACACAATGGGCCTTACCAATGGTCATTTTATTGCCGACTCTAAATTTGGTGTTAGTTTTTTGACAACGAATTCTATAGAAAAGCTCACTCTAAATTTACAGTAGGTATTAAATTGACTATTGGTAAGGTCCAATGTGTTGAACACATGATACTTCCTAAGAAATACTGAAGCTCGGTTCTGTAACTATTGCGACAAATAGTCACTTCTTCTGACGTCACAGTGCTTCATTCCAAAATACTCACTTTTGCGAAAAATTGTGTATCTGTAACTGATAAGCGAGTAAATAGTGGTCTGTGATAAAAAAGATACACAAGCGAAAGGGAATATATGAAATTTTAACAAGTGACAGACAACTTTGTGTGAAATTTGATGAAGTTCTTCTATAAACAATAAAGAAAAAACAAGTAAATTAAATTATTTATGCTGAAAATTACTTGTTTTGATGTTAACCACTTTAACACTGATAGCACATTCTTTTCTGAAAAAAAGTTCTGCATTTTTTCTGACCTGTTCAAGAATTCTGCATTTTCTCCGTACTTTTCTAAAAAAAAATGTTGACTTTAAAATAAATCGTGTTCTTTTCTCGAAAATGCTGACCACAAAAGTATAGCAAATGCAGAATTTTCTGACCTGTAAAATTCGAAGGTTCTGCATTCTACCCTTTAGTAATACCAACATAAAGACAAAATAAAATAATTTTCACATTAATATTTTGTGCTGTGACAATTGTGAGAAGCAAAAAGTTGCAATTTTTAAAATTTTCTGAAATTGAATCCAATATATTTTTGAATAAAGTGGTTAATTTTAATAAATCTGAACTGTTCGACGAATATTTGATTGAATATTTGTTAAAAATTCTATACAGTCGATACTATACATAACCTTAATCGTAAATACGTAGTAATTCAAAACAACAGTGCAGCCAATATCAAATGAACAAAAAAATGTTGCATTTTTTCCGTTCTTTGCAAAACTCAAAAGAGTTCAACATTCTATAAATTCCGGTCAGAATCTAAAAAGTTCTGCATTTTGTGAGGTCAGAATTTTTTTTCAGAAAAGAATGCGCTATTAGTGATGTTGATATTAAATACAAATACATCCACATATAGCAATCCTAGTATTATTTTAATGCGGTTGCTTAATGCAATGATACACATATTATCATGGAATAAATATAATATATGAAATATTTCAGTATATGTATTCAATAATTTATACATTGTAGTACATATAATATTTCGTTAATAATATACTTATAAGCTACATGAAAAAACTTAAGTTTATACCATGTACCCGGTAGAAGTATTTGTAACGTGCATACATTTATTTCCAAAACTTAATGTTGCATAAGCAAGAAAAAACTTTTCTCACCAAGTTGGAACATAATGAGAACTGCAATCGATTCGAGTCGCATATTTTAGTTTACAGAAACACTTCGTCTATCGAGTTCCTTTGAAAGTAGAATTAAAACAAGAGAGACGAGTCACTGATTTTTCTCATTTTATTACAGAGACAGTACAAGTGAGAATGACATCACCATGACGTCAAAGTGAGAACATCTGGTGAGAACTACGGTGAGAAAAGTTACAGAAACGAGCTACTGAAATGTGATTTTAATAATACAAAAATAAAAATCTTTTTTAACTAGCTGTACAAAATATAAAAAATATAAAAATATAAACCTTTCTTGAACTATTTGTAAAAAATATTACAAAATACCTAAAAAACTTAACTTAACTTAACTTAATTTAAAAAACTAAAATTTGACATTGAAAAATTAAAAAAAATCTTCCTTAAACAAGCTGTATTAAATATCACAAAATGCCTACTTAGAAATACCAAAATTACACTGTAGGGACGTCAAAAAGGCAAACGAAAACACCGAGACACGTAAACTTATTTTTTGGTCGTAGAATTTAGTTTTTCCCAATCAGATCAAAATCTCGAGATATTTGCGTTTAAAATTTATAGCCTTATTCTGGTGATTGACAACTGTAAATTCATGCGCTGTTTCGAATGTTTCTTTCATGCGCTGAACATGACCAAGCCAGCGAAGTCGCTCGATTTTAATGCGCTTGACTATGTCGATGTCAGCGTCAGTGTAAAGCTCATACAGTTCATCATTCCACCGTATTCGGTACTCGCCATTGACGCAGATTGGTCCGTAGATCTTACGAAGAATCTTTCTCTCGAATGCTCCTAAAGTCTTTTCATCTAAACTGCTCAGCGTCCAGGTTTGTGATGAGTAAAGTAGGACGGGCATGATGAGCGATTTATAGAGCGTGGTTTTCGTTCGTCGAGAGAGGGCTCTGCTTCTCAATTGCCTACTGAGCCCAAAGTAACACCTGTTGGCAAGAGTTATTCTTCATTTGATCTCAATGCTGATGTCGTTGGTTGAATTAATGCTGGATCCCAGATAAACGAAGTTCTTCACAACCTCGAAGGAGGTATTGTCAACGGTAACGTGGGTTCCAAGACGCTGGGACTGTTTGTTTGTTGACACTAAGAAGTCCTCACCGTTGTCAATAAATTTACAATTGTCAATCACCAGAATAAGGCTATTAGTCACTTTTAGACCCATTTTTAGCTATATTTTCCTTATTTCTTAGGACAACAGTTTTTGATCGCCTCCGATTTTGCTTACGCTTTCAGAATTTAGTCTACTTATGAAATAAAAACATTAATTTGATCAAAAAATTTAAAATTTTTTTTAGTTTTTACGTTCAACATTCAAATTTGGTCCAAAAGCAAAAAGAAAAGCAATTTTTTTTTAAAAGACAATAAAAATTAATTGTTTAAAAACTATAAATTTTTTTTAATGAAGGTCAAATATTAGTCAAATATTAAAAATCTGAATAGCTCTAGACTTTAATCTTATTTGCAAAAACTGAGTATGCCACTATTTTTTTTTTAAATCAAAGAACGAAGGCATGCGCCTTATACAAACAAGGTTTGGTCTTTGACCTGAAAGGAAATGGATAGATTATTTAGAGGAATTGATTGGAACCATACGTGAATTATTGATTAGGCAAAACAACCGTGAAAGACAATTACAATTGCTTTTAACCGAGGCTAGTGCTAGGGATATTCGATATACATCGATGCATCGGATTTACTCGATGTTTACAATTCGATACATCGACTTGATCCGATGTTTTGAAAAGCTTTTGATATACTCAATGGATCGATGTTTTTTCATATAACATCGAATGAATTTTAACCACCTAATGAAATTATTATATAAAAAAATATATGAAGAAAAATAATTAAAAAGGAAAACACTGGAAATAGGACATTAATACTGGAATTTCTATGATTGTGGAGGCTTTTATCGTTTTACTTTTTGTAATAATTATGACCAATATTCTTATATATTGACCTTATTTTTTAGAATAACCAATATTCTTATGTTCATTGCGTTTGGTTTTTCTAATAAACAACAACTGAATCAGAGAATGATTGTAAAAAAATTTGTTTCTCTTTTCCTTAGTTACTGATAAAAGGCGTGCGAACAAGGAGAGGAGTTTTATAGGAGCTTTTAATACATTAAAATAGTCATAGTTAAATTAAAAATAGTTAAAGAAGGAGCTGACTTTAGCATTGTGGTGTAATGCTAGAAAAAGTACTTGATTTTTAGAAACCATCGATGTTTCTCAACAATATATCGGAAAGTATCGATGCACTGTCTCGATGCATTGCATCGAAAAAAACATCGATGTATTTTCCAAGTGGACACCCCTAGCTAATGTTATGTCTTAACCTCGGCAAGCATTTTCAGCCCTTAGTTGTTCCTGTCCATTCATTTTACATTTTCCACAACTTAGTTGTGGATTTTTAGTTTTCCATAATTCTTAAATGTGGGAAAGAATAAAGAAAGTGAAAAGAACCATGCCCGAACCCGGATTCGAACCAGGGACCTCTGGGTTGATAGTCTAGCGCACTCTTCACTAGACTACAAAGGCTGAGATTCTAAATTATTTACTTAATAAATTACTAATTATTAAATTAAATTATTAATTATTTAGATCTAAATTAAGTTTACGTGTCTCGGCTTGTATTTGTGTCTATTCAAAAGTTGAAAATTTACTCACAGTGTTATTAAACTATTCTATTTCTTAACCAACTTCAAAAAGGAGGAGGTTCTCAAGTTGGTTGCTTTTTTTCTTTTTTTTTTTAAATGTATGTACTTCGATAACTCTTTAAGTACTTGCCCGATCGCCATAAGCAGATAGAGATATCAGACGCAGAGGTGCCCGTCTAAAAAAGTGGTCGGTATTCAACACAGAGGCGTGGCAGTATAAGAAAAACTTTGTATATCGAATAATATTAACACTAGAGTACAGAAATTTAGTACAGGGGTAGGTACAATTATTAAGAGTTATGTTAAAAAAGTGGGTGTTATTCGACAAAGGGCGAGGTAATATTAGAAAAACGCTGTAACTCGAATAATATTGACACAAGGATACTGAAATTGGGGACAGGGGTTGACATAATTATGAAAACTTACTGTGAAGAAACAGGGCGTTGTTGGACAAAAGGGTGTGGCAATATAAGAAAAAGACTGTATCTCAGTTAATATTGACACTAGGGTACTGGAAATTGGTACAGAGTTAGAAACAATTATAAAAAATGATATTTAAAAAGTGGGCGTAATTAGATAAAGGGCGTGGCAATATAATAAAAACTCTGTAACTCGAATAATATTGACACAAGGATACTGAAATTAGGTACAGGGGTAGGCATAATTATGAAAATGTGCATTCAAGAGAGAAGCCGTCGTTGATCAAAGGGCGTGGCAATATAAGAAAAATACTGTATCTCAGTTAATATTGACACTAGGAAACTGGAAATTAGTACAGGGGTTGAAACAATTATTACAAATTACGGAAAAAAGTAGGCGTTGTTCGACAAAGACGTGGCAATATTAGAAAAACGCCGTAACTCGAATAATATTGACACAAGGATACTGAAATTAGGTACAGAAGTAGGCATAATTATGAAAATTTACGGTCAAGAAAGTAAGCGTTATTGGAGAAAAGGGCGTGGTACTATAAAAAATACTGTTTCTCAGTTAATGTTGGCACTGGGTATGAAAATTTGTTACAAGAATGTGAAAAATTGTTTTCATAATCTCTAAAAAGGAAGAAATAAAAACTTTATAAAAAAAAAACCAACTTCAAAACCACTACAAAGAAAAAAATAATTTTAAATTACTTTTCACATTAATCTTTGGTCAAATTTGTTAAATTATTTATATATAATATTAAATTGGAAATCTTATTACTAAAAATTTTTTTTATTTTGTATTATTATCATAAATATATTAATTTCTCCATGTATATAAAACCTTTAAAGTCGGCGCTTATATAATCAGACTTTTATAAAATAAACGCTGCGGCTTTAAGGGTTTTATATTCATGGAGAAATTAATATATCTATAATAATAATACAAAATAGAAAAAATTTATAGTAATCAGATTTCCAATTTAACTCTTAAATAAATAAATTAACAAATTTGACCAAGGATTTATGTGAAAAGTAATTTAAATTATTTTTTACTTTATAGTGGTTTTGAAGTTGGTTTTATTTGTTAAAAAGTTTTTTTTTATATAATTTTATGAACCTTCTGAATGATCTAATTTTACTAACTTTTTTTTAAAGAATTGAGCTTTGTTTTTTCAAAAATAATCAATAAATACTATCCAATCGTTTAATCGAAACTGTGTTTTTTAGTTTTTAATAATCTTCTGCAATGTTTTGTGTTGTAAAACAAGGCAGAACTACTTTGAAACTTTATAGTAGGTCTTCCCAAAAATTCGTTTTCTAAGGTTTTTCAAACCCGGGACTAGTTTGAACTCTAGACTAGGGATTGTATTTTTCAAATCTCGAAATCCCGGGTTTGTCGAAGCATCCCGAAATTGGATACCCTAATTTCTATTGTTGTTTTTTATGCATCTTTTTGGTCATAATTTTGTTGTTTGTAGTTATTGTTATTTTTGTTAATTTCATTGCGCTGTCTTTGCTTTTTCTCTACTCTTTTGTTACTATTCTCTATGAATGTGGTATGTTTGAGTCAGATTCTTGTTGGCAATTTTTCGCAATTTCTTAAAATATCTTCTCTGTTAATAAAACGTTTAAAATGTCATTTAAGCGACGTTCGCCATGACAAAGGCCATAAAGTAGAGCACAATACAACCAAGGCAGTTAAACGTAGACGACAGCACAGAAAAAAGTGTTGCTATTTGGCAATAATTGCTTAAGCTGTCAATAAGCACAGGTTAACGTGTGTGTTTTTTTAGTTATGGCTAAAGTGTTGAAGAGAAAGTAAAAAGTTATTCTTAGTTTTTTTATGATCAGTATTCCTGCGTTTGAATGCTTTCATAAAAGCGAATTTAAGGCAAAATTACCCGGAGAAAATATTTTTGTACTAGTTTCACAAAGGACTATTTTCACTTTAATACTTTTTACGTTGTTTAAATCAACCTTCTGACTGGGTTGATCTCTTTTATACAAAAAGGCTATATTATTCAAAGTATTTATCTTTCGCTATATTTGCACTTTAGTAGTTCCATTTTGATCAATTTTCAATTCCTAGCTACTTATTTTTACTACAGTCTTAAATTAGTATTTCTGGAGAAAATTTTGGACAAGATATGGTTTTAAAAATTTTTTTGTATCAAGAATTAAATAATTTGGCCTACTACCAACATGAATTTCACTGCCAGTACCTTAACAATTTTATTCCTACTACAACAACACAGACATAAAGTTTTACGTTCAAGTTCAACCTTTCAGTTTTTAAATTGAACTTTTTATAAATAAAACTTAGCTTTTTCGACTGCCAATTTATCCTTTTCAAAGTTAAAACACTAGATAAAAAGTTGGGTTTAATTATAAACTTTAGTGGAGTTTAAAATTAAAATTTAAATTGTTGTGAACTTGGAGGTCAAGAGGTTTAACTTGAATTGAAATCCTATACTGTGCCTTCATCTTGTTGTTGTATCGTGAATAAAAGAATTATTTTAATTTTTGCATTTAAATATTTGTCAATTAGAGATAAAAATTTAAGAAACTTGTTAAAATTATTTCTTGAGCTACTTGCTTAATATATAGTCATTAAAACAGTAGTTGAATAAATAACTAAGCCAAGACAAAATCAATCTACCTTCTCTGAATGGCTTTTCTTCTTTCTCAAAACTTACTATATATTTGTTTACTAATTATTATATACTTACTTTTTTATATTTACTTTTATATATCACTTATAATATATTTGTACTATAAATTAAGCAGTTAGTTTTATTCAATTGGTTTTAATATATCAAAGTAATTGTTGGTATGGAAAAAAATTCTTTGTGGCATTTATTTTTAGATGCAGAAGTTTTGTGAAGAGCCGCAATAAAAACCGTCGCAACATTTCATTTTTCTTTAACTTCTTTTAAATTTTACCTACATTGATTGATATCGTTAATTTAATGACATGTTAAAATCATCAAAAATTGTAATTACCAAAAATTTTCTACCAAATCTTTGTTCAATATAAAAATCTTCTTAAATATAACTTTTACTTTATAAAGTAAATAATAAATACCACTTTTGGTCAAATCCAAATACGACAAGCTGTAAATCAAAGAAAAAAAGCACTACGTCAAAACTCTTTTTTATGGTAGCATTTTCCAAGGATACTTTTTTTTGCGTCAGCACCACTTTGATTCTTGCATACGTCAACAGAGCTGCAAGCATGGATTTCAGCTACACCCAAGCAAACATTCCGGAAAACGCTCACATACACGCCACCTGCCAGAGACACAGATTTTCAATCAAATGCTTCCGGTGATTGAATGCAAAGGCATGGAAGCGCTTGAAATGATGCAAAATGCAAGGCCATGAAGAGAAGGATGAAAGAATAAGAATAAAAGCATAAGAAAAAAATTGAAGAAATTTTCGAAAGTTGTGCTTTTATTTGAGTGTTTTCTGCGGCATTCCGAAAACGAACTCAGTTGTTTTCCGATTGAATCCGTTAAGTGCTTTTGTTGAGTTGAATGCCTCGTGTACCTTTGCGTTTGAGTGTGTGTTGATTGGTGCATGTGAGTGTGCACATGCATGCATTGGCAAGTCAATACTACAAAAGCAACAGCAATAAAAAGCCTTAAAGCTGCTGATGTAAAAATGATGCCCTGCTTTGAAACATCGTTTTGAAATCGTTGCCCAAGCTATCTTTGTTGTTGTTTTGTATGACTGGAGCACAATGTAGTTGTTGTTGTTGTTTTTTTCGATTGTTACACGATTAGCTAGTTCAGTCACTTTGTTCAAATGCACACACACAAATAAACGCACCTTCACTGGTTTCCTTCAATCAGAAAAATTCAAAAGCGTTGATGGGCTTTTTTGAAAACTTCAAATTGGGTTTGTGTGTTTTGCTCATTGAAATTATTATAAGCCAAAGTTTATAAATTGGAAATTAGAAAAGACTTGCACAGTGGTACTTAAAACATTCATACAAATGTGTATATTAAATATTTCAATCATATAATTTGGAACAACTAAAGTATTCAAAATTATTGCTGTAGCTAATAAAATCGTCTATTAGACAAAGGTTTAAAAATAAAGTGTTATTGTTGTTACTCTAAAAATGCCTTGGAGTGCCTTTAAAGATGTTCGAATCAAGTTGTTCTTATTTATTATCACAATATTTTTTCTCCCAAGACTTATAAAAACGCGCAGAGAAAATTGTTACTTACTGCTACGTACATATAATCATTGTTTTTTATTATTATTTTCTTTATTTTTCTTTTGTATCTCAGCAACACTCACACATAAGAATGAACATCAAAGAAATTAACTTGTTGTAGCAAAAAACCAGCTGAACAAACAGAATTTGATAATAAATCTAATTTATGAGTTATAAGATAAGAAAAAACAAAAGAAAAAAAAACTAAAAAAAAATCAAGAAAAAGTGCAATGCAAGGCGCGAAAGTAAAAGCAACTCAATTTAGCTGATACAAACAACAACCCAGCAAAAGAAAAAAGCACAAGAAAAAAAAACATAAAAAATGCTTAACGTATATTGAAACATAAAAAATGCTTAACGTATATTGAAAAAAAAAATTGCGGTAATTTTAGTTCATACTAAAAATAACAGTACAAAAGCTAGAAATATAAGATAAAAACATAACAAATAAAACTATTGATACAGTTGCTCAGAAATTAAGTATATTTTTGCAACATGTTCAACTTACAGTTTTTTGTGCAGTGTAGAAATTAAATATAACGTGTTTTAAATAATTGTTTCGAATCAAAAACCTGTTGTTAGTATGTTGCTAAACTAACAACAGGTTTTTGATTCGTGTTGATACTCATGTTTAATAAATATTAAAACACTTAGTTGAAATGAAAACTTAAATAAAATTGCGCATCACTCATACGCCATGTAGTACACAAGAAATGCTTTTTTAAAAATCGATTAAAATAACAACCAAACTCTAATATTACAACATCAACCACAAATATAAGTTCAAAATTGTTTAAAATATTTGCATTAATTTTTTTCTTGCACTTTTGCCAGCCACAAAAGCGTACCGGAAGTAAGCGTAAATTTCAATGGCAGAGGCTAAAAGAGAAAATAAAAGCTCGACCACTTGGAATTCGCTTGTGTGTGTGTGTGTTTGTGTATTTTAGTCTTATTAAAAGTGCGCACTCAGACACCAATACAAATATGCCAACAGTTGGACAGCAAGACGAGCCAGTCAGACAGACAAACGAACATACAGCCTCTGCAACAAAATTTCATTTAGTTTTTGAAGAATTTCCCAATACATTCACACAAACGCCATCACAGCTGTTCGCGCTTCATATGCCTCTGCTTGTGCTATTCTTATTCTTGTTGTTGCTGCTGCTGCGCTAAAATAATACCATAAAGCAAAGAAAGCTCGAAAAGTAGTCAAAAAGAAGAACGCTTTTTCAAGTGGAAAATTACTTTCGAAGCTTTATGATGCGGAAATTATATGAAAAGTCATGGTTGGCCGCAATGCGATGCCAAATAATGCCAAGCAGCGGCTGCTGGTTTGCTGCCAGCAGCCGATGCCATTACCGCTGCCGCCTCTAAATTGGCTAAATGTAAAGATTCCGAATTTTTAACGCATATCTAGAACAAACAAAATGATGTCGATTCGCATTGCTACAAGCTTAGTTTGACTAGCTTGAATGGCGCTAATTTTGTGTAAACTTGTACGTGTGTGAGTGTGAGATTGTGTGCCAGAGTTTGTGTTTAATGGTGATAAGTTTGTGCTTAATGAGAAATGGCAGAAACTCTTTCAGCTCTGCTTTGATAGTAAAAATTAAATTGAAATGTTTAAAATAAAAATAATTTTTACTCTCTCTATATTAAAGTTTACAAATGTTCATCTCACTTATGGTATAATAAAAATGTAGCTCGAGGCTGAGCACGCATCTGCGGAACTTTCAAAACGAAGTCGATAGCTATAATAAAGCAAAAGAAGCTATAGAAAATTATGTGCAATGATTTTGACAATTGTGAGTACGAGAAAGAGAGCATGATCAGCTCTCCTTTTACTACCTTATTATCTACCTTGATCTATCTCACTCATTTGAAATAGCTTGTTTTTAAAATTTATAAAGTATGTTTTTGTTTCATATGAAATAAAGTTTAAAAATATTAAAAATAATTGATATAATTGAAGGGCTTATAGCAAAATCATGAAAAGCCACATAAAAAACATTTTGAAATCATTGACTTCAAAGTTTTGAAAAAATGATCATGTGGCTTATTAAGTTATTGCAATAAGCCCTTCAATTGAATATGAATATGATTGATAAAATTTTCAAACAGATCAGTGAATAATTTTTCTATGTAATAAAAAAATTATAAGTCATCAGGATTAATAACACTGTGCATGTCCAAACATCGAACAAGCTGGGGACATATTATATCAGCATAATTTGAGGATGCTGAATTTAATGGTGCTTGCCGTTTTTTAATCTTTCGGCCCGCTTTCGAGAAATTGAAGGCTCAAGGTCAAGAACATGTTGATGCAATTTTTGTTAGAAAAACTTTTTTTAATTAACTTTATCGACTAGGTGTCCATAAGTAAAACATTAAAAACTATCTGTAGAATAAAGTCTTAGAATAATTTTACCCTAAAAACCCAACCTTTATGGTCCAAATTGACCAAATAAATAAAAAAACCAGTTTTTTGTGTAAAAGTTTTGTTCATAAATTTTCTTTATAGGCACTTGGGGTCAGATTATAATCAAATTTTGCATGTGTTTAGTTTATCATATTTTCAGTTGATTTGCCACTAATTTTAAAGATTTTTATGACTTAAAAATATGCCATTTACAAGGACATTCTGGAATAAGAAGATGACGCTGTATCAGAAAAAAATTTCATAAAATCAATGTTTGGGTAAATACCTGTAACTAAATCTAAAAATCTTGACAATATAATTTTTTTTAATATATATAATTTTTAAGGGTATCTTAGAGTAGGAATGTTATCAGAACAGGACGAAATTCTGTGTACCTCTATTTCATATTTGTTCTGACCGAACCGCTTCTTAAGATTTTTCATACCATTAGTTTTTAAAAAATGTCCTGATTTCAAGAACAAACCAGAGCAGGAAGATGCAAGCAGATCGAAATGAAATTTAGTAGTTTACATTTTTGTTACAAGACCTGTCAAGTGTGACCTGTGCCAAATCGATGCTATCCACTTTTGAAATTCGCTTCGGCTTTATATTTATGAAAAGCTTAGTTTAAAAACCTTTGAAGTCATTTTAGGGACACAGAAGGCTTGTTAATTTGGATTAATTTTAAATTTCACTTAGCGCCAGTATATAAGGGGAATATTTTTCGATCAAAAAGCTTCTTTGTTTTTGTTAGAATAAAGCTTTTAGACAAAAAAAAAACGGAGTTTTCTGGTTTAAGAAGTCAATTTGGACCATAAGGGTTGGGTTTCGAGGGTTAAATGTTTCTAAGAAATTATTCTCCAGATATTTCATAATGTTTCACTCGTTGACATGAAGTTGATAAAGTTAATGAGAAAAAAGTTTTTCTAACAAAAACTGCTTCAATATGTACTTGACCTTGAACATTCAATTTCTAAAAAACGGGTCGAAGCATTAAAAAACGGTAAACGCCATTGAATTTAGCGTCGTCGAATTATGCTGAAATGATATGTCACTAGCTTGTTTGCAAAAAAAAGTGACCGATTCATGCACAGTGTTATTTTTCCTCGTGGAACTACTGATTTACGAATGCTACGTTAAATTCTTAGAAAAAAATTCCTATGGAGCATATGGGCAGTGTTAATTTATTTTCCCCTAAATATCAATTTAAAACTTGATTTTATATAAAAGTGCATCATGACGTATGAGTAACGCTCCCATCTCTTTTTTCGCCAAAAACAGGACAAATTGACAAAATTTTTAAGATGTATAGGATTTACAGGACGTCTCGCAAAAACAGGATGTTTTCGCAGGACGCAATTTAAAGTCGAAAAATTATTATTATGTTCAAAGTATGTTCAAAGAATTAAAACAAGCATTTTCATTGATAAAATTATCAAATTTATTATTTAATATAAGAATTGTAGCATAAGCTTCAAATATCAATTAATATTAGGTATTTGTATTTAATATGTAATTTTGTTTAAATAAAAATAAAATTAAATCTTATATATATATATTACATTTTTTTAATACAACAAAAACATAACAAAAATAAAAAAAAATCCAATTAGTCTTATAAAAATGGCACGTTAATTAGATTTTCCAGGTACTACTACACCTCACTATCAATATTTGTTTTTGGCAGGAATGAATATTTTTTCAAGTTGATTGCTCAACACACACTTTCGCTTCGACATTTCGACAAGTTTAAGAAAAAATTTGCACAGAAAGTTTTAACAAGTTCGTAAAAAAAGTAAAAGTGTGTTAAGGGAAAACTTTGACATATTACTAAAAATAGTATGAAAACTAAACAAAGTTGACTAAATTGCAAGCATGGGAGAAAATAAAAAAACAGGACAAAATAATAAAAAGCAGGATTTTGAGCCCGTTACACAGGACGCAGGACATTGCTCGAAAAAACAGGACTGTCCTACGAAATACAGGACGGATGGGAGCGTTAGGTATGAGTGTCATTCTGAAGTATGAGTGTTTGAAGGAGTGACGTATTCACTTTAAGTCCCATATGTTTTCGAAGAGGTTTTTTTTTTAGTTTTTTTTTTGGATTCGCCCGGAGGTATGAAATCTTTCAAAGATACGTACAATACCCGTCCTATACGCATGCACGATTTACATTCTAGATCCTGCCCGAATCAGCCGGGACAGACAGAATGTACCTACGTACTAAAACATACCCCCTATTGGCAATTAGGATTTTCCACTAAGCACATTAATTGGCTTTTCAGCGGAATTTAAAAATTGAATATATATAAAACGTGTATTTAAATAAACTTGATTCTATAGTGATAAGCAACATCGAATTAAATAATAGTAATTATCAATTTAAGGTACCCGAAAAACAATCCTGATTTCAGAAACAACCAAAACACTAAACATTTCATGTCGATCATTTGAAAATCAATGATTCCAACAATCAAAATTACGTCTGCTGATCTTCAAATTAATCAGCAAACAGCGTCATTACCCAAAGTTTTAAGAATTTTCGAGCTAAAAGACTTCCGAATGTTATCATGGGTTTTGAAATTTATAAAACATTTATTGAATTGTAACATAATTAAATAGTTTGAAAACTTCAGAAAATTTTATAAATTGTTTAATTATTTAAATTCTAAAACATAAAATTTATGGTACAGAAAAATTTGATTTCCAAATTAAAAAAGTTCATGATTTAAAAAAAGAGTTATTTTAAAAAATAGTTCAACCTTACAATAAGGCAAATAAAGTTAAAGTAATTTCATTAAACTTTAAATCGTGCCTCTACAACAAGCTGTCCTCCTTGGAGGAGAATTAATTTTTTTTTACTGCATGATTCTTATCATCGTCTCTTCTGTATTTCAAAGTTTTTGCATTAAAATTTAAAATTTTTAATCAGGCGACAAAAGTTCATAGCAAAGTCACGCCTCTGACGACACAACCAGACTTTGCCAGCGAAGTCAGACCCGGTGACACTTGAACATGTTCCTCATACGACGAAATCTCTTACTTTCGCTAACAAAGCATTGAAAATGCAAGCGACACACAAGGACATAGACTGAAGGCGAGATAAAAATAGTTCTAACAAAAAATAAAAAACAAAAAAACAACAAAAACTCACCATTAGTTGTGGTGACAGTCAGAAGCTATAGCTATAGCTTTGTGACTTTGCGAAATTGTCATAAGATGTAGCTGCCCTTATTTTGTTGTTGTTTTAATAATAAGCTGAGTGTTAATGTCAGTGGTTGTTGTTGTTGTTCTTGTTACTGCAAGGCGCATTGCTCAGGTCTCAACAACAAACTAATTTAATGAAAAAGAAAAAAAAAAGTAAGGACAACACACAGCGCATATCCGGACTCAGAATCCTTGACGCGTCGGCATCGTCATAACATAATTTAGTGAATAATTATAAAGCGTGAAGCTCAAGTGCAGCATGAAAGGTTAAAAGAGGTGGTAAGGAGTGATAGAAGAGTACTACAAAAAATAGTAGCAGTAGTAAACGTAGTAGTAGTAGTAAAGAGGAGAATACGAGGAACGACGTCAACCCACTTTAAAGGGTTTTACACTTAAAAAGTGTTTTGTGTGCGCTCTTGAAAATGGCTTAAATAAGAACAACAAGTTATGCTTGCTCTTGCATGGATGTGTGTGTGTGTGTGTACTAAGAATGCTTTTTGCTGTCACTACATTCACACCGTTTTTGCACCACTTCTTCTGCTTCTTCTTCTTCTACTACTTTTTTGGTGTTTATGACTTTTTGTAGTTGTGACAATTTCACATCTATGAAGTTTATGTTTTTGCCGGATGTGTGCAGGATGTGTTGAGAGGATATAATTTATTTTGTTGTATAAATTTTACTTCATATGTTGAGCGCATAAACACCAAATAACACATGGCTACACCCACACGTACGCAACACATAAATAAAACGAAGACACAATAACGTTTACTTATAAGCAGCCGCAGCATGCAGTCAGTTTTAATTAAGTTTTTTCATTTTTTTGTGGAATAAATATGAGAATGTGGTAGCTACTTTTGAGCTCATGAGGTTTTTCTGCTAGGTGCTTTTAGTTTTTCAAAATTTACCATTTAAACCAGTCGGTTTCCTACTTTCTTTATCGCAATCTGCTTAGATGGGTTTTGATCCTTGCTAAATATCATATATATTAGAAGGAGGCTATAGCTTTAACGTCCATAAAAGTCTCACTTATAACAAAAATACTTCCTTAACCATTTAAAAAAGTAGTTGACACGAAGAGAAATAATTCTTTATATTTCACGTGCTTTTCTTATTTAACTAAGGATTTCTGCTATACTAATTAATAGATGTTATATAATGTAAAAAATTACCTAAAATTAACAGTCAGTTTAAAATAAAATTTCTAATAGATGTTTTTTTTTTCGCAAAAATATAGACGTAATTTTAATATAGCTGGGATGAAAAAATAGATTTTTAGCCATAACTTCTGATTGGAAAGAGATATTGGGGTAATTTTTTTATATAAATTATTTTTGATACTGAGTCTTTTTGTAAAAAATACAAAAACAACATTTTGGAAAAAATAAATTTCGCCAAAAAATCGAGGGGGAGTGGGTTTGATGACAGAAACAGTAAAATAATTTTTGCGGTCAACTGGAAGAATTTTTGCAAATAAATGCTATGTCATATGAAAGGTAGCCAGATGTGCAATTTGTAATTAATTTAATTTTTACAACTAAAACAATTTTTGAGTCATATTTTGAGTAAAAAGTCTATATTTTGGACCTTTATTGACATAATCATAAAATATATATACACTAACTTAACGGTACCTAATTTTGTAAAGTGAATTTATTGAACTTTCGAACAAAAAAAAATTTGAATGAAATATACTAATGGACAGCGGAGATATTTGCATCGAAAGACCAAACTTTGATTTTCATGTCATTTTTTCTCATTCTTAGGTAACGATGTTTTATGAAGAAGTCCTTGTACTGCAAACTTCTACAATTTTAAATATATCTGAGTGTTTTTGATGTCAAAATAACAAAAAATTTTTAAAATTAAATACATAAAGAACTTTAATACTAAAAAGTATTATAATAACAAAATTACAGTTAGTTGAAAAATTTTGAAGGCGGCGCGGCAAAAAATAAGTATGGAACATTTTAATCTATAATGCACTTTATATGTATACCTAATTTGAAAGGCCAAACATACAAACAAACAAACAAGCAGAAAATTAGTTTTATTACTATAGATTGCTTTTATATAAATGTTTTCCTATTAATTTCATAAGCCAACGACGGTCATCAGATAAAAGCTGCAAGCCATTTCCAAAGCATTTTTGGATGCTGAATGCGAATTTGCCAAATTCGTCGCTAAAATTTGTCGCAGTCAGAATTTTAATGCAATTTAAAATAACTTATTATCTCATCATCATGAA
Source organism: Dichetophora obliterata (assembly GCA_963920525.1). NCBI lineage: Eukaryota > Metazoa > Arthropoda > Insecta > Diptera > Sciomyzidae > Dichetophora > Dichetophora obliterata. Next base: position 264,826,252 of record OY986436.1, read on the forward strand.
AGATGATTTCACATTTTTTACAGAATTATGGTAATAACAGAACCGGTTTTAATTTTTATTTTTACATAACTTTTCAATATAAAAGTTACTTCTTCAGCAATCGTAAGGAGTTTTTTATAAATTCCTGCAATTTTATTTTGTAGATAACCATGTTAAAATGATTATTAGTCAGTGCAACTGAAAGTTCGAGTTGTGATTTTAAATGAATATTTTTTTTACTACAGGTGACGTAAGTCTGTTTCCCCTCTTTAATATTCCGTTTTCATTTTGACTTAGTTTTTTTGGTTCCAAAAAGTTACGTCATATCAAGTTTTCATGGTCATTATTTTTATATACTTAGTTCAAGACCAAAAAGATTTTAATAATTCGAGTGTTATGAAAGGTGCCCTTTTTCACATTTTTTTTTGCAGTCAGATTATGTTTCTGATCCGTGACTTTATACCGATTGTCTTTTGTGAACATTGCAACAGTTAAACCGTATCAAAAATGCAAAGTCCTTTGCAACAATTTGTATTTTTTCCAATAAGTTTATGTTAGAGAAAGATGACGCCGTAGAAGTTTTGAAGCACCATAAAATATACTTACAGCCAGCCTTATGCAATAGATTTTCTTAAACAAACGTTCAACGCTTGTTTAGTTACGCACTGCTTAAGCCTTTACCCATCCTCTACGCAACTTTGCTGAAATTGTTACTGAAAAAAGTCTACAAAGGTCGAATATGGAGCATGTCTATGATAAAAATATCATATACATCAACCTTAATCGAAAAGACGACAAAAAATTTTAGGTTAAGTTTACGCAGCCTTTAAACGCAAATTTCGGCATTTAAGTAACGCAGATCTAACACAAGCCGGAAAAACATTTATGAACAACGATGTGTTTTTTAAAGCTAGTTTGAAGTGACGAAACATCCAAAATGAGATTATGAATAAGACTGTTAGTTTAATGGGTTGTGCCACACCCTTATATTAAAATATAATTAAGTTTTTATTAAAAAATTCAAATTGGGCCTAAACTAGGACCAAAGGCATGATTGATTACAAATATTTCTTTTGATTCAAAATTATTCCTAAAAGTTTTGCAAGAAAGATAAGATTTAAGCGCTGTGAAAGCAGCCTAAAAATTTTTTAAGGTCGATTTAACGTTCATGTAAAAATCGATTAAGTTGTCAGGCTTAGAAAATGACATTATCAACTGCGCGAAATCGGTAGACCGCACTCACATACACACACACACACACACACACACAAAATAGATAACAATTCATACAACAACAGACAAATGCTTGAGGCTCAAGGCGGCTGACGTTTTCTGACTGCACACAACACTAACGAAAAAATTAAACATTTTAATTTCGCGCATCATGACATCAAACCGCCAAAGGACATTAAATGTTGTCGTTACAAGGTTGTTTATATAGGTGTATAAATATTTGGCACCTATTAATTTTTGTACCTTTGTACGTTTTTTTTTATCTTTGTGAGTTGTATTGTAAACATTATGAAATCCACTAAATATTTAACAAAAATAAATAGGTGCTGATGGTACAAAAAAAAAAGGATCTGCCTAAACAGAGCAATTTTCCTCTTCGCTAAACACAATCAATGCTGTTGTTGTTGATGTTGGTGTTCGTACAGAGTTGCAGTATGTTCACGTATGCGCGCATGTGTTTGTCTTGGACTTTGTGTGTTTGACGAGCATCCGTTTTGACTTTTTTATTCTGTCACTTATTTTTATCGGTGCCTTGTGCCGTTTCCGGTTTAGTTTGATTTTACTTTTGGATACTATTTTATTTTACTATTTGCTCTGAATATCTTTCACTTTCTCTCTCTTTCTCTCTTTCCCTTTCACCTTCTCTCTCATGCTTTTGCATAGCTTTTTAAGTTCTTTTAGCTAGGATTTCTTTAGTGAAGTCAATTTAGCTGTCTGGAACGTGTTCGGCATATTTAAGCTAGTCAATCCTTCTCAACCTTTTCACTGCACTACATACTTAGTGGCTCCGTATCTTCCTCCTCCCCTTAGCTTTCGATCCCTATTTCTGCTTGAGTTTGTGTTGATTAGGCATCTTACGCTGCCAGTTACTCATGCCGCATTTGCTTTCGATGTTGCCGTTGTTGTTGTTGTTGTCATCAACTACAGTTTCGTATTGAAACGGAATAAATATTTGGTCCTTTCCTTTGTAGGTTGCAGACACAAACAAAAAAAATAAAAAACTACAAGAATTAGCTCAAATTCAATGCAGTTTCATAGACTTCGGTTGGTAGCAGTATAGATCTAGAGAAAGTTCAAGTGCTCGTGCTGCTGTTGGAGCTTGACAAATGGAGAAAGGATTCTCTGCCGCCATACAAACTGCGAAGGAAATCTAATGAACTTGACAAAAAGTTCAAGGCAAAAAGTATTTTTTCTTTAAGTTTTTTCCCTAAATTCTTAAAGAAAGTATATGAAGGGCTTATTGCAAGAATATTATAAGCCACATAAAAAATATTTTGAAATAATCGACACTAAAGTTTTGAAAAAATTTATTTTTGAATGAAGAAATGAAATTAAACTCGAAAACTTCTACAAATAGGTTAGAAATTTAAAAAGAAATAGCCAAAATCTCTTCAGTGCTTGTTGGCAATGCAATGAGTTATGAATTCAAGCTAAGAAATTGATTTTTTAGATCATGTGGAATTTACAACAAACACATAGAAATATTAAAAATACTGGTTAACAATTCTGTGGTCACAAGAAATAACGACTGACTTCAAAGTATCGTAAAAAACGATATTTTAATTGCACGAATTACGACCCATTTTTTTGAACCGATTACATTTTGATATGAACCGTTACAAACAAAATATGTGCAGACATACGTGATGATCAATTCTAGGCAAAAAATGGATATCTGCATACTTCCAAAAATTGGCAATAAAATTAATTTCATATCGCTTTTTTACGATATTTTGAGTCTAGTCATTATTCCTTGTGACCACAGAATTGTTAACTTGCCAGAATAGGGCTGTAAATCATAGAAATATATTTTGTCGCTATAGCAAAAAAAGTTTAATTACACTCACAGAACTGGCGATGCTATCAAAACTTCGCTTCTTCTAGCCGTAATATTACGGTTCTCAAAAAATTTAATATGCGAGGCTCTGACAACTTCCATAAGGGCTGTTAGATTCCTGTTTAAGAGATGTTCTGCCGGTTTTGACAACCTCACAGAAAGTTTTAAGAACTTTTAATGGTGAGAGGAATTCGTTTTTGATAACCGAATTGTGGAGGGGTCATAACAGCGCCTTTTGCGATGCCGAGAGGAATTCGGTTTTGACAGCCGAATTGTGGAGGGGTCATAACAGCGCCTTTTGCGTTGGTGAGAGGAATTCGGTTTTGACAGCCGAATTGTTGAGGGGTCATAACAGCGCCTTTTGCGATGGTGAGAGGAATTCGGTTTTGACAGCCGAATTGTGGAGGGGTCATAACAGCGCCATTTGCGATGGTGAGAGGAATTCAGTTTTGACAGCCGAATTGTGGAGGGGTCATAACAGCGCCTTTTGCGTTGGTGAGAGGAATTCGGTTTTGACAGCCGAATTGTTGAGGGGTCATAACAGCGCCTTTTGCGATGGTGAGAGGAATTCGGTTTTGACAGCCGCATTGTGGAGGGGTCATAACAGCGCCTTTTGCGATGGTGAGAGGAATTCGGTTTTGACAGCCGAATTGTGGAGGGGTCATAACAGCGCCATTTGCGATGGTGAGAGGAATTCAGTTTTGACAGCCGAATTGTGGAGGGGTCATAACAGCGCCTTTTGCGATGGTGAGAGGAATTCGGTTTTGACGGCCGAATTGTTGAGGGGTCATAACAGCGCCTTTCACAATGGTGAGAGGAATTCGGTTTTGACAGCCGAATTGTGGAGGGGTCATAACAGCGCCTTTTGCGATGGTGAGAGGAATTCGGTTTTGACGGCCGAATTGTTGAGGGGTCATAACAGCGCCTTTCGCAATGGTGAGAGGAATTCGGTTTTGACAGCCGAATTGTGGAGGGGTCATAACAGCGCCTTTTGCGATGCTGAGAGGAATTCGGTTTTGACAGCCGAATTGTGGAGGGGTCATAACAGCGCCTTTTGCGGTGGCGAGAGGAATTCGGTTTTGACAGCCGAATTGTGGATGGGTCATTACAGCGCCTTTTGCTATGGTGAGAGTGATTCGGTTTTGACAGCCGAATTGTTGAGGGATCATAACAGCGCCTTTTCGGTTTTGACAGCCGAATTGTGGAGGGGTCATAACAGCGCCTTTTGCGATGGCGAGAAGAATTCGGTTTTGACAGCCGAATTGTGGATGGGTCATTACAGCGCCTTTTGCTATGGTGAGAGAGATTCGGTTTTGACAGCCGAATTGTGGAGGGGTCATAACAGCGCCTTTTGAAATGGTGAGAGGAATTCGGTTTTGATAGCCATAAATCCTTATATTGAGGTTGTCAGAACTTTTTCTATTTAAGCTACTTACCACTGCGCTTTAAGGTTATCACCAATTTCTTAATGCCGTTTGCTTAATAAAAGTGTTATTTTTAAATACTTTTTAAATTTTTATTTCAAATCATTTGAAAAAATATTACTTTTTTGATCAAATTAATATAAAATTTTAATTGTTCATATAACTTTTTTTTTAATTTTTTTTTTATGAAACTTTAAAAATCCGATATTATAAATGACAAACCATTAGCATGCATCTGAAACATGCTTACAAATAGTTTTAGACAATGGAATTGTAAAATAGTCCATGCCTTTTTCAATACAATAGGCATAATATTTATTATCAAAGTAAAGCGATTATCAAAGTAAATACCGATTAACTTTAAAATCAATTTTTTTAATATTTGCCAACAAGCACGCTGCAAAGCCAAAACTAAAATGGATAAATTTGTCTTTTGTGGTTTTAGTATCTTCAGTAAAAGCGTGAAAACCGTATTGAGGCTACAATAGCCGTATTGGAGTTTCTCTGCACGCAAGATTTCAAAGTTGTTTGCAGTAGCCACAATACTGAATGTATCACAACTGTAACAAATAGTTACAGCTCTTATTTTCAAAAGACGCTCAACATAATTTTTGTTTTTTTTTATGATAATTGCAGATTCAATTAGGGCTATGAGAGCTCTCATAAAGTGCTTGCAATAAACTTTCAGCCAAGGTGATTTCATTTCATATATAATAACCCTAGTATTGCTACTACAGCCTCATCTTTTTCATGGCAGCCGTGTACGAAATTCAATAATTCCCTGAGTGTACTAACAAAAAGTTTGGGAATATCGCTTTTAAACAATTTCAAAAAGTTAATTTTAATTTTGGTAAATTTTTGGTAAATAAAAATGTTTTTGAAATTTTCCTAAAAGAGAACTTGTTTTATTAAATATTTTTTTTTACTTCTTATTTTGAAAAGTTAATACAGTTGATGAGACTTACCTCGATGACGCTGATTCTATCATAATCCTTAATAATATCTTCTGAGTTTGATCATCATCAAAGTTTATAATTTGTTTTTGAGGAACTGAGAAAAATTGCTTGGAGAGGAAAATACTTGAAAGATAAGATACAGACCAAAAAGTAGCATAATTTGGAATTACAATTTTATTTCGACGATAAATCGAAAACGAGGAATTTATCCATAAAATAAGCTTAGTTCAGTACCAAAATAAAGTCAGCTCAGATGTACAATAAATAACACGGGGTAACAGTATAAACAAACTTAGCGCGAGACCTAATGGCAGTTGCACATTTGCACGATTTTTCAAAAGTGGTTGTGAAAATCAATTTTGGCGAGGTTGAAATTGGCAAAAACAATGATAGAATTTGTTAAACAAATTCTTAAGGTATACCGGAAATTTTTTTAACTCAATTGAACAACTGGTTCGGTTTATAGAGCTGATGAAAGTTGCTGGTTTTTTCGAATTTTATGAATTTTTGTTTTTTTGAAAATTGAAATATTTGTGAAATGTATCAATTTAAAGCATTTTTTTATATAGGTTATCAGAAGTCTCTTTGATATCAAGAAATACTAAAACAAAACCTTTTTATTTCTTAATTTATATGTGGCTGCGTTTTTCTAAAACACTTTTTTACCTTTTTTTCAAATTTTGAGTCGAAATGAAAAGCAAAATGAATTGGCTGCATATACTTGCATACCTGCCTACTAAAGCGATTTATATCAGGAAACCTATGATTTCTTCATTTCATAAATGTCATTGATATGGCATTTTTCCTTGCAAATTTTTGTATGGGATTTAATGCAATATACTCTAATTACATTTTCCTTATTTTTTCTCACCAATTTCAATTGTTATTAGCAGGTGTGTTTTCCAACACAAGCAAAAACAAAAGTATATTAAATATGGCACAGGTACAAAAGTTTGAAATTTCATAACCTTAAAATGCGTAGCAGATAGTAGAAAAGTTTCATAATGTCCATTATTGGCTGTATCATAAAATCTTATTATATATCTTTCCCAATTTTTTAACTATTTTTCATCATGGAAAGTTTAAATGGTAAAATTCTCGTAACTAAAGCTTTCAGTTCTTTAAAAAGCTGAAAATAGATAGTTTCTCATCATTAAAAATTTTAAATTTTGATGAAAAATTCAGAAAAGTCCAAGCACATAGTAAGGACATTATAGAATATCAGTCATGAAATAATTTCAAGTGTGCTCTTAAGCAAAAAAAAAAAAAAAAACAAACAAACAAGCACATTTCAAGTATCATAAAACTTACAAACTGTTAGAGTTAAAGTTTTTTACAGTAAAAAAAGAAAGATTTGCCTTAATTTGCGTAATGTTAAAAGGTTTTTCAACCTGTTTTTAGAGTTTCATCAATCCTATTTCGAATTTTTGGATCCATGGTAGAAGATTGCTGAATACAATTTTATAATAATTCGCATTTATTTAACCAATTTAATAAATGGTTAAAAGCAAAAGCAACTTATAAATATCATTCTTCTTTAATCGCTATGGACAGCAAATATCAACACAAATGTTATGAAGTGAAAAGCCACAAACGATAGCTAATATTATACTAAATTTTCATCAGTATAAAACAGCAAAAATCAAGTCGCAGCTTTAAGTTAAAAAATGAACAAACACAAATAAATGAATATACAAAAAACGATTCCTAAATCTCTAACAATAATGCTGAGAGCACATTGATTGTTGTAACCACAATCATCATCAACATCAACAGCATCATCATCAGAAGTAGCATGACCAGCAAGCAGTAGCTATTGAATAGTCATGGGTATCAGGAGCAGCCGCAGCTTCTTACCATAATGCAAACGGGCTGCTTAGCAAGTCAATAACCCTAAAAGTATGCAACAATGTATCAACAAATGCTAAAAACAACGTTAAATCCTGCAAAGTGGCGTGGAGGGAGAGTGGGAAAAACAAGAATACACAGATAACGGCTTCAATTTATTTTGTCTATGAGGATTGTCCTTTGTAGCAATGACTGCCACCAATACAACAATGGCAACAACAACAACAACAACAGCAATGTAGAGCTACTCCAGAGTGACTTTCGAGTAGACGTAGTAGTTGTTAGTGAGAGAGTCAAACGCAAGAATTTCATCTAAAAACTTAAGTGGATAAAATTTGAATGTGAAATAAACGATTTTTTGTGCTCTGTTTTTTTTTTGTTTTTATTGTTGTTTTTTCTGACTGTAGTACATGCCAATCCCAATTGTGTGTTTGAGCGTGTGTGTGTGTGTTAGTGCTTTTCCTATTTGTGGCAATTTCTTTTGGCTTATGTCAACGCCATTGCGGCCATATTGTTTAGCAGGAAGTTGCTGCTGCTTTCACTGTGTGTTTGTATGTGTTTGTGTGTGTGCGCTTCTGCTGTAGTTCTTGCCATCGATGCTAAGCTAAGGAAACTTATTTTATATCTCTGCTTCTCTCATTTCGATACCATATCCAGCTCGGATTCGTGGTTTTTATCCCGCTCCGAAAATAAATGTAAATTGTTTTGAGGATTTTGTTGAATTTCGTTTTTATTGCCTGGTAATGCGAGAAAATTCGAGTTTTTGCGGCCTTCGTTGTTGTTGTTGCTGTTGTATTGGCAACAGTGTTAAGTGCTTGAGTAACACCAGACCCACACAACAGCTATGGGCAATTTTAAAATCAGCAAAAAGTTGACCAAAAATCTGTAAAAGCAAAAAGAAAAAACTAGACGAAACTTAAACTTTAATTCAAATTCAAATCAATGCAATGCAATGCCTCCTCCTTGATCCTGGTGACAGATAAGTTTTTGTTTGTTGTTGTTGTTGTTGTTTCTGTTATTTAGTAACACAAAAAAGCATTCAAGTGTTCGGCTGCTGTGTTGTTGTTCTAACTGGTTTTGTTGTTGTTGTGGCAATGTGTTCACACTCTTCTGCTACTTGTTTCAATTGTGGACAGTTTTTTTTTACACTCAAGTTAGTTTAAGGATATTCGTGTTTATTTTTTCGTTAAAATATTGTTACTCTTCCATTTTTTAAGCGTTTTATGAGTTTGAAAAATATGCTGTTTTGTAATTGTGAACCATTCTCCCGCCCCCTCACTCTCAAACCATTCACGTACTCCCGCTCTGTCACTTTGCTGCCCATCAGCTTCGTTGTTCAGTTTTGGCATAAATGAGAGTTTTGGAAAAGTTTGTGTATTATTTATATTTTTTATTTCCATATTATTTCTACAGCGCGCAAATGTTTTTGCTCCAGGCTGCTGTCCTGATTTCAGTGTTTTGCCCTGTTTTAGTTGTTTTTTTTTATATTTGCTTCCCCATCTATTTTTAGTCTTGCAGCGAGTTTTGATGGCATCGCTTTAATGTTTAACTCAAGTTTAACACTTTGTTAAAAGTTTTAAGTGTTTGAGAGGGGGCAAAGAAGCGGTAAGTGAGTGGTGGTTGGTAGGCGTGTGGGGAGGGGTCAGGTTTTAAACTGAATTAAAGCGATATCTTTAAAGGGTGGCTAATTTTGTCGAACACAATTCCACTATACCTCAAATTAATCGCATTAAAATCATTATCATAGAAGATAGCAGAATGCTGATTAGTAGTCTTTAGAGAAAATGTGAATGTTTCAGTTCACAACATTGATAGCAGGCATAAGTTACGATTGAGGAAATTTTTTTTGAGCCAAAAATTGCGAAAGTATTGACTTTAAGAATACGTGAAACTTAACAAGAAACCATTGATACCGATGGATAACGCACTTCAACAATAAAAATAATTGCAAATTTCAGCCAACGAACTCACCTGCTAGAGAGGGGAAAATAATACCTTTATCGGCGTTTTAGAAGTTTACGTCTGAGTTACTTTTAATAGGTATGGTTGTAAGTTTAATCTAAATATGTCTATACTATTACATAATACGGTACTCACTTGTGTTCGCGACCGCAAAGCTTGAGAACGGAAGGCACTATTTCAATAATTATCTTTCTATTAGATAGCCTTAGTAACCAGTTAGGACATAGGATATATATATATATTTGCTAATCAGTATTTAAATAGTTAATTAAAATGAAAAGGTCCTAACCATACAATCTCTTTATTCCTAACCTTAACGATGAAAAAAGCTTTTGAAGTGAAAACTTCTTTAGACGCGTTGAACGATTTTTGGTAGAGGGAAATCTTTGGTTTGCGTCATCATTGCAGCGAGTAGCATTCATCTTCTGACAGCGAGTAGGTTCCCATTAAGCACAAAAAAGTTTTAAAAGTGTCACAAAAGAAGTTTTAAAAAGTTTTAAATGTTTTGCATACACAATTCCTTAATATAATTTTCACTAAAACAATGATAATTTTTTAGAATATATTTTAAGAGTCAAAAACAAATTGGAATGTAATAAAAAAAAGTGAAATTAAATTGAAAATATGAAGAGTTATGCACTAAAATTTTTCAACAAAGCCCATTTTGTCGATGAATGTTTTTGTTTTACCTCTAGAAAACTCACGCGCCACACAAGAAATGAAGATTTTTAAAATAATTTGGAAATAAGAAATATTTCGAGTATTTAATTTCCGCGTAATAATGTTTAATATAAAGCTAAACTTTTCTAAGTTCTTAGTGTCATATTGCACAGACGATTCTAAAAGAAAATAATAAATACTAAAGAAAGTCGTATCTTAATTTATTTCAATCAAAATTCACGGTCTAGAAAAATAATCAAATGTGGCGAGTATGAAGTTCTTAGACACTTTTTTCCAAAGTTTTTGCAACTGAATAATAATTTCAATACATAGATCTTGCAAATAACCAAATATCAAGATTTACAAATATTTTTCAAAGTTGTTGCAACTGAATAATTACCATAATGCAGCATTTACTTACAACAACTTTATTCAAAACGTCTTGCAACTGAATTATAACTCCTGTATAACGTTCATGTAACTTATTACATTATATAAATTGCAATGGTTTTTTCTAAAGTTCTTGCAACAGAATAATAACCTCAATACATCGTTCTTATATCAAGCAAAATTTAATACAATTGTGTTTTTTTAACTTGCATCAATTGAATAATATTCTTAATACAGCACAAGTTTGCAATATTTATTTTCAATGTTTTTGCAACTTAATAAAAACCTCAATTCAACGTTAATTTTCCTAACTGCATTTTTTGAGTTATAATAACGTTTCCTAAAGTTGTAGCAACTGAATAATAACTTCAATACAGCATAAGGTTGCAATGACTATTGCCAATGTTCTTTTAACTGAATTAAAACCTCATTTCAACCTTCTTGCAACAAAACAAATTCTCATAATTTCATAATGATTCATTATCATTCAACGAAAAATTTGTTCAATTTGGTAGTCTAGTTGAACGCTGAAATAAAACAAAAATGGATTACATGGTAGAAGAAGCGTACACAAAGAAATTGACAAGCAACACAGAATTTTTTGTGAACAATAAAATTTATATTTTGCTTGTGGCATTTTAGTGCGTCACAGCAGAATTGAAAACATTTTGTTGTAGTGACTTCTCTATAACTTAATAAAAACATCTACAAACCGAAGTTTTAAACATTTAGTTGTTGTGACATTGATATAACTTAATATAAACATAGAGCAACTTAGTCGCAAATAGGTTGCTAACTCGTTACTGTATTTGTAATAATTACAATACACAAACATTTTTTATAGGTGCTACAAAAATAAATGTTGTAATAATGTTAATGTAACGTAAAAACTACTTATATTTTTCAAAACTTTTTGAAACGTTTTTACAACAAGTGCATTTATTCGTGACATAATTAACATCGTAGTTTACTTACTTGAAACTTTAATACAATCCATTTGTGACTAAATTTGTTTAAAAAAACTATAACACCACCGAATTATAACATAATTTTGTTACAAATCCAAATCTGTGCTAGCTGGGTTGCGTCAATAAAATTGACACTGACTATAACAGCGCTTCTCAAAATTTTTCTGATTCGATTTATTCCAGTTCTTGTCAAATTCCCATGACTTTTAACTGTTACTCCAGTGATTTTTCAACTGTTACTCCAGTGAATTTTAAACTGTTAGTTGTAGTGACTCACAAACAGTTGGACTTTTCACTTTGTGAAGGGTGTCCCGGTCTAATTGACGAACTAACGTTTCTAATTTTTTTGGGTTTTTATTGCAGTAATTTTTGGTGGCTGCCTTTCACTTTGTGTAGGGTGAGTAAAATATGCCGCCTAAAGGAAACCCCTGGTAATTGTCCAGGCAAGGCTGCTCCTGCTTCAGGAAAACTTTCAATTTGTATTGGTGAAAACGGCCTACCTTTGTGTTAGTTAATGTCGAAATTAACATGAAATCTAATTTTTGAAATTCTTTCAAGGATGCAATCTTGTTGTCAAAGGCTTAACAAACATTTTGGTGCATAAATCGTTCTTTTATGATGTATGGTTTAGGAGTTATGGCTAAAAAACAAAAAAAAAAAAATAGAAAATCACAAAAAATGACGTAGAAAACTAAGATTCTTGAAAATTTTTTTTCTAAAAATGCAGTCTTGTGTATATATGTATTAAAAACATTTTGGTGCATAAATCGTCCTTGTAGGATGTATGGTTTGGGAGTTATGACGAAAAACCACTTGTTTTTGGAAACCCGGATATGGATCCGGGTTTCATCCAAGTGTGCCATTCAGACGGGGCTAAAAGTAGGAGGTGTTGGTGTTAGTACTGGTAATATTTCAGCAAAGGGTGCCCCTTAAAGGCCACTTAGTGGTGGCGAGGAGCCTATGGAGATAGAACGTCGGAATTTAAAGGCCCTAGAGCTGGATAAGTCCAATATTTTGGTTGGAAAGGGAATAGCTGTAATAGGAGTACCGGAATTGGTACGGTCTAACTCTGCTGGTTCAACAGTGAGTAAGACCCCTAAAGCAAAAGGCGATGTGGAATCTTCGTCAAAGCTTCCAGAATCGACGAAGAAGTCTGTGAACACGAAAGGTAAGAAAGCTGTGGTCTCTGGCATGGATACTGTCAGAAAAATTAAATTAATTTCGGGTAACCTATTTAATGTAGCACTCTCATGTGGAATGAGAGGTGAGCATTTCCAGGCTTTTACTGTGGTTGCTAGCCACTATGAAGAAATGATTTAAGAAGTCATTCTCGGAAATGAGCGTTTGTATCAACGTCTGGAGCTGTTTCAGGCAACAGGCAGTGAAAGATAGTTCGTCTCCAGTTGCAGGCGTTCAGAGAAGCGCAGCGGTGACCAATCTTCTAGTGGCATAGGCTGTTCTACTTGTGTCCTTGCCAGTTGCTCAGCAGGCAAAGCCGGTTGAGACATGGTCCTTGGTTGTGTGCAGCAAGATAGCTGGTGCAAAATCAAAGGAGTTCGTTGACGCGGTAGTTAATGAGGTTGACCCCACTCTTAGAGTAGCATGATGAGGTTCAATGCACCAAATTTACGAAATTCCTCTTTCAGTGGATTGCCATCGACGCAATTATTGTTATCGATGAATTGTCCAGTTAATAGAAGCATAGTTGTGCGTCAGAGTTCTAGATATTAATGAGCATAAGAATTCTACAATTAAATAGTCAGGGACAATATGCAGTCATGTGTGACCTTGGACAGTTATTGTTAAAAAATGGAGCTACTTTTGCACTGGTTCAGGAGCCATATGCAACCCAAGGTTGTATTAGAGGCCTCCCTGCTGGCATGCGAGTGTTGTCAGATCTCAGAGCGAGCTCTGCCATTTTTTGTGTTAGACCTTCCTAGGAGGCGTTGGGTTGAAGATATCAACTAAAACGTAGTGCTCCGTATTTTATTTTTATATCAACAATATTTAATTTAAATGTAATAATATAGTTAGGTATAATTATGAGACAAAAACACTATCTTAATATAGCATATTTTGAAAGAAATAATCAAACGGGGCAAGAGTGTAAATATGACACTACCAGACAATGTCTGCCCTGGAATGCCATTATTTTATATATAGGTTTTCACTTCGGTCAGCAGTCCCCTCACTACTGTCCTTTTTTGTATTTAAAAACAACCCGAATTTGCTATATAATTTTATTCAAAAATACATAAAACAAAATTTAAAATAGTTCAAAATGTTACTGCAAAAAGTACTAGTTTTCGTTTACAACAATTTTTGATTTGTTGGAATTTTGCATTGTAGATTTTTTTTTAACACAAAAATTTTAAGTGTTTTTTGCTTTCAACAAATTACCCAAAGGAAAATTTTTCAAAATAAAAAACCGCCCTTAATTATGTTGAAACTTAGATACAAACATGCATTATACAATAGCACAAATTATTTTTTATCAAAATCCTAAATAACACAATAAAGAGTAAAGAAAGAAAGAAAGTCACTTAAAATGCTTAATGTCAAACACTTGAAGAAAGCAATAAAATTTCAAAAAGGATATTATTCAGATGTCTGACATGTTATGAATGAGTATTACCCCAGCAGCACACAAGACTCAATCTCATACCATTAGAATTAATGTGTTTTTTTGCATCTTAAAATTTTAGTATTCAAAGTGAAACTCGGAACGACACGAAGAAAAATGTGCTATTTTCGTTGGCAAAAGCGGTGGTTGTTGCTGATGTTGTTGTTGTTGGTGCTACTGTTGTTTGCGGTAAACATTGCCAGACATTGGCACACGCACACTCCCAAACAATAGTGAGAAAATTACTAAACATATACATGCCGACATGAAACAGATGTGTTTTGTAGAATATGCAAAGTAAAAGAGGATTCTGCAGCTGTGCCAAAAAGTTATCATTTATTTTAGAAAAAATTGAGCAGGTTTTTTGCACTAAATTTTTACAAAAAAATAACTGAAGCAGAAAAAAATTATTGCGATAAAAGTGGCAGTTAACTGCAGACAGCGCCTAGACTCCGCCACCATCAATGCCCATGCAATACACATGCATGCTCACAAATACTAACACAAAATGACATTTCCGTTTCAACACTTTTGGTTTTCAAACGAATACGCGCGTTTCCTTTCATGCGCCTCAACTGGCTTTATTAAGTTTGTTTGTGTAAGTGTCTGTGTGTGTGTGTGTATGTGAGGGTGCGCATAAGTGTCTGTTGTAGTTATTGTTGAAGTAGCAGGGATTTTTATTTTTTTTTTCATTTTGTTGTTGTAGTTCTGTTCAATAGAAAATCACTTTGGCGTAAAATCGTTTTTCAAATCTTGCATTTTTTGGTCGCTGCTGCTGCTGTTTTGCTGTTCTTCTCTAGTCTTTCGCTTTCTTTTCGAGATTTACTTAAACTTCGGCTGCATGTCCTATGTTGTTATCCTTGTTATCGCTACTGCTTTTACTGCTGTTTTTATTGCTGCAGTAGTGGTAGTACTTGTTGTTGTTACTGTTTTCATTGTCGACAGTGCTCTATGCCGAATCCTGCAATATCATTGTCGCAAACGCAACTGAGACCATGAAAGTTTTTTGTGTTGTTTTTGTTTCTGTCTTTTTTATTTTCCAATTTTCTGCTTTTTTCATGGGTGTTTTTTACTTTTGTGCCGTTACTTTAGAGTTGTATAACAGACGTCTCTGCCGGCACACAATTGAAAACGTGACTTATTGTCACGCTGTCTCATCGTAAATAAGCGAACGCGTCTCTCAGCAGAAGTGACAGCCATATTTATTTTTCCGCACTTCCGCACTTCCGCATCCGCTTGTGTTGTTTTATGGTACATATATTTAACATGTTAGACTTCTTCTTATTTTCTTCTTTAAACAATTAAGCTTTTATACTGAATATCAGCTAGTGGTTGTATCCTTAAATTCAGAGCTTTTTTTCTACAAATATGTGCCACTTTCGATATTTTAATTTAATAAGCTAGAGTTGTAAATTGTACTAGCTGCTTCCGGGTGCTCTTTGCTACGCCCTACTTATAAATTTATTAATTTGCAGCTTATGCTCGGACACCGAGTTAAAAATTTTCCGAAAGTTTGAACTCAATCCGACGGTTAGTTTCGGAGTAATCGATTTTTTGGTTTTTGAGATGCATGGGTGGTACCACGTTCTCTTTTCGAACCTCGCACATATTTTTTATTTAATTTTTCTTGAAATTTTTTAAAATGTTTTAAAATTTTGCCTATTACCTTCATACAGTAATACTTTACATATTTAAAAAACCAAACCAAATTTATTGAAAACTACGGGCAGCAAACGAAAAAAAAAACCGCTTTCTGCCACTTTGTTTTATATATATATAGATATTTTTCCTATATTGTGTATTGCATATTAGAGTGTATAGACTTTTATAGGAATAATCTGACCCCCAATTCCAGTAAAAAAATTAGGTAGTACATAAAAAAAAAATCCTTTCGATTGGCATACCTTTTTTTGGTTTCAACCAATTTTGGCTTTCGCCGAATTACATTTCTATGCATTTTGTGCATTTTTGAAAAACTTTAGGCCTTCGAGACCTACTAGTAAGTGATTTAAAAAGAAAATCAAGCTTATCAAACAATTCCTTGAATAAAAAAATGCAATTTTCATCCCATTTGACAAATGCGCTAACGAGATTTTACGGTTTTTTTCAAAAAGAATCGACTTGTTATTTAATTTAATTATAATTTTTTGTTTGCTATAGTAAAACTTTTTAATACTTTTGGGCTTTTTTTAATTTAACTCAAAAGTTCAGTACAATTTGGAACTGTTTCTGTTTACAAACTTAAAACAATTATATATTTTAGATCCTGTACAAAAAATTGTGCTATAAAAAAAATGTTAGTTTTTTACGCAAAATTCAGAGAAAATTGCACTCAAATTTTAAATTTTGTTAATTCAACGGATTGCTTTCATATTCAAACCAGCACAGCTCGGTAATGTATAAATCGGGTGGGTCACTGTCTTTCAAATGAGTTTTCGTGAGTTGTTTTTCTGCTAGAAACAATAATATGACTCAAAGACATAAAATACCAATTAACCCCGAAACTCCTAATTGTGTGAAAATAGACTCCCCCTCTCTAAATATTCGTTCTCTTACACTGGACATCCCGCATTTCAACAATATCAGTAATTTCGTAGTTTATGTATCACTAAAAAATTAACAGAGCTTTGCTATTTTGCTAAATCTATTTTCTTATAAAAATTTTAGTTATTAATAATATAAATAATGTATTAATTAATTAAAAAGTAGTGCATTCGGAGGACCCACGTCAAAAAAGATGCTCCTTACGCTTTTTCTTCAACTTCAAATGTAATACGAAATAAAATCTACATATTTCTATTTTTTATTTTATATACTCGTAATTTTTTCAAGGCAAACAATGTTAATAAACAATCAAATCAAAAAGTTAAATTTAATATTTAAGGAAAAAAAGATTTATTTTTTTAAAAATTCAGAAGTAAAATTCTTATGAGAGATGAAAAGAGACAGTTGCCAGAGATGATTGTTTCATGACGAAGCAAGGCATTGAGCATTAAACATCCATCATGTTCCTCGTATGGAACTTGAATTGATTGCATAGTTGAATTGAAAACTGGACTTACTTAAGGTATAAAAAAAACATTTTTGGGGTCCATCCTAGTGTCAAAAACTTTTTGTAATTCCTACATCAGTTTCGAAATCAGCAACCAGCACATCTACAAAGAGTATAAAACAAAAACACATTTTTAGGGTCCACCCTTGTATCAAAAAATCTGAAAAAATTTACTGAATGAAATTTACTGAAATTTATTGAATTACTAGTAGCACAAATAAAAAAAACAACACATTTTTGGGGTCCACCCTAGTGCCGAAAAACTTTTTGAAATTCTTACATAAGTTTCGAAATCAGCGAAAATCTAAAAAGAGTATAAAAAACACATTTTTAGGGTCCACCCTAGTGTCAAAAAACTTTTTTAAGTTCTAACATCAGGTTCAAAATAAGCGACCACTTATACCACTCGCACATATACCACAAAAAACACATTTTTAAAGTCAATCCTAGATTCGAAATCAGCGACCCTTTAATATTGCCAGCACATACACAAAAATTATAAAATAAAGTAAAAATATAGGGTCCACCCTAGTTTAAAAAACTTTTTGAAATTCTAACATTAGATCCTTAACCTTGTATTACACTCCTGCAGTTTCCTTATCTTAAAAATTAATTGCAATAAAGATTCTCATATATGATTTAAAACGAATACACAAATAAAAAAGGGGTGCGGTCGGGGTACCCCCGTCAGGAACAAAGCTCAATACGCATTTTTTTCAACTTTGAATGCATTTTGAAATAATACTGCCAGCACATACACACGCAGTAAAAACAAATGAACTAGTGGTCCACCCTAGTGTCAAACAATTTTTTGAAATTTTAACATCAGATTCGAAATCAACGACCAGCGCATCTATACAAAGAGAATAAAGTCACAAAACACATTTTAAGGGCAAACCCTAGTGTCAAAAACTTTTTGAAATTCATACATCATTTTTAAAATCAGCGACCCCTTAATACTGCCAGCACATAAACATAGAGTATAAAAAAAACACAATTTCAAGGTCAACCCGAGTATCAAAAAACCTTTTGAAATTTTAACATCAGATTCGAGATCTCCTATACTGCTGGCACAACAAAAAAACACACATTTAGGGTCCACAATAGTGTTTAAAATTTAAACGTAAGATTCGAAATCAGCGATCTGTGCATCTACAAAGAGTATAAAACACATGTTTAGGGTCCACCCTAGTGGCAAGCAAATTTTGTAAATTCAAACATTAGATTCGAAATCGGTGACCCCTTATGCTGCTAGAACATCACAAAGAGTATAAAAAATCTATTTATAGTGTTACCCCTAATATAAAAATTTTTTGTAAAAATTCTAACATCATCGAAATCAGCAATCAGCGCATCTACAAAAAGTAGAAAATAAAAAAATGCATTTTTAGGGTCCACCATAGTGTCAAAAACGAAATTTCTACATGTCAGCAACAGAGACACACAGTGAGAAAAAGAGAGAGAGGAAGAGGAAGTACTCGTTTGTTAGTCTGTAAGAAAAGGGTTGCCAGAAAAATGAATCTGAGGTCGTCCCAACCCTTTTTGAAAATCGAAATTTTGCTGCCAAAATCGTCATATTAATAAGAGAACAAAGTATATTTTACAATTCTTTATGTTCAATAGATTTCTAAATCATTCATTCTAAAGATATTTTTCTGTTTTTTCCATTGCACTAAAGGGAATTTTCGCAATTTTCTGGCCAAAAGTCGAAATGATATAGTATCAACTTAAAACTTAGTATAGGGAAGTTTTCGGGACTGCTAATTTGAATTTGGTATCAAAAACTGAAAATTCAAAATGTCGGATCTAAAATGGTAACCAAATTTCCAAAAAGTCATCATATTTTTATAAAACATGCTATACATTGGTTTAAGGGTTGTAGCCATCCTATCTGTCATTGTCTGAGGCATTCAAAAGAACCAACCAATATTGTTTTTAATATTGATATGCCAAATATAGTTCTTCAGTTAAGTAGCTTTTCGTAAAGCAAGTATAAGTAAAATCCATTAAAATAGAAAATATTTACTAAACACTTTAATAGAATTTAAGACATCTTCTTCTAAACTATCGGGATAGTCGGGATTAACGTCTTTTTCAGCAGCTGTAACTTGAGTTTCGCTTTCAGCTCGTTTTTCTTGCGTGATATAACCTAACGCTTTTATATAATTTCAATTGCAGAAGAAATATCTCTCTTCTCATTCGGTATTTCGAAATAATTTGTGAGCTCTTTTGAATGTTTTTTTTTTAAATTCGGGTCTTTTTTTTCCAAATTATTGCAAAAAAGATGAGTTTTTTCTTGAAAACTTTTAATAAAGAGCTTGAGACTTTTTATTTATTGATTTTTGCTAACAGAAAACTGTAAAAAGCAGCATTTTTACTCTCTTCGCCGTTTTTCTTGCTCCAAACATAAAAAGGTTCAAAATTTATTACGTAGAGATTGCTTAAGAATATATAAATTTTCGCAAAAAGCGCTAAAAAGCGCATCGTAATATTAACAGCAAAGTTCAATAATATTATAATATTAATATTTACGCTTACTGTAGGTTGACCGAACTTACACAAAATCTTGTAGGCTTACCCAAAGTTTATAAAAATTTTTTTTTCTAGGCTTCAACACAAAAAGCTTTTTCTAAAACTATAGTTTTTCTAAAAACTATTTAAATTTGTTGAACTTTTGATTTTACCAAAATAAAGTAGCTACCATTTACACTAGAATCCATATATTTTTGCATCAGTAAATATTTTATTTCCCTTATATAGGCACTTCAAACTTTAGCCTAAAAAATCAAGTATTTTAAATTTCGTCTTTTTGATCGAGTGACGCTACTTTCGAAGCTCATTACCCAAAGGTAATCGGATTTTGACAAAAACAAAGTGCACATTCCTGTGTTTTGAAGAGTTCTCTATCAGATAGTAAACAAAAAAAAATTTGAAATGAGTATTATACTTTTTTACTTTTGGCCAGCAAATCAGCAAAATTTCCTATAGTGCATTGTGCAGCGATGTGTTCAGATTAAAACTGTTTGAACTGACAAAATCGTTCAACAGAATTTGACAAGGGCTTACATTGGCCGCATTCAGCGCAGACAACAGTTGGAAACTGTTGTGTAAAAATTCGCTGAATGGTAATATTGTGGTAGTGCTCACTCAAACTAATCAGGCAACAGACGCCATTTAATCGAGCGAAATTATTCTATGCTACATGAGCACCACTGTTGAGTTGACTCTCAGATTCTGCTTCTGACGCTGCTAAAGTAAAAAATATAGAAAGAACGAAGCAAATTTAAGTGAGAAACCTTTGCAGTTGAATTAAATTTACATACAAATTACTTATAATTGAATTAAATTTAATTTCTGACGTGTAGAGTAGCAACACATTCGGAGAAAACATAGCTTACTAAGGTAGCGCTACCAGTACAGTTCACAACAGTTGTTTGCGCTGATTGCGGCCATTGTAAACTTTTCATCAAACCATTGTCCAAACAAGCAGAAAATTCAAAAATTTTTTTTTCATTCAATGATTTCACAAACTATTTGATGAGTGGTTGCATTTGTAAAATTTCCATCAAATATATATAAATTTTTGTTTATCAGATCGGTTTATGACTAGATTTGATGAATGTGAATACAGCTAATAGAAATTTTGATGACTTCAGGGTTGCAAAAAGTATAATTACCAAATCACACCACCCGCAAGCCGCGTAAAGGAACTTCGTTCCAATAACAGATGCGTTTTTACGAAAATGCTACGTGTCAAAAACAGAGACACAGAGTGAGAAGGAGAGAAAGAGAGAGTTGCGTACTCGCCTATTCGTTTGTTAGTGTCCTCGAATTTCAATACTCGCACGCACACACACAGCGCAATCGCCTGCTAGTTTTTACCCAGTGGGCATTTTAGCTAGCGATACGCAAAAGAAAGCATGCTAGCAGTGCTCTCATTGGCGTCAATATACCTTCAATGA
This sequence comes from Dichetophora obliterata, assembly GCA_963920525.1. Taxonomy (NCBI): domain Eukaryota; kingdom Metazoa; phylum Arthropoda; class Insecta; order Diptera; family Sciomyzidae; genus Dichetophora; species Dichetophora obliterata. The sequence goes on from OY986436.1 coordinate 264,847,146, forward strand.
TCGCTGCATTGATGAGTGCTTCTGTAAGGCCTACCTTTTGAAGGTTTGGAGTCTTTTCCTGTTATTTTATATTAAAAAAATTTTTAAAAAAATTTGAAAAAATTATTAAAAATTAATAAACAATTAAAAAAAATCAAATCTTTAAGAAAAAAAAAATTTAGTTTTTTTGTCCGAGTTGGGTCGCGAACCTAGCTCTCCGAAATCTAACACATTGCATATCACATTATATGAAAACTTTTATATGGAGAAATTCTAAGTCTTTTCTATTATTTTTGTATGAAGAAATTTACAAAAAAATCCAAAAATTTTTTTTAAATGAACAGAAAAATTTGTAAAAATGTTGATTTAAAAAAAAAAAAATACAAAAAAAATTTTTTTTGTGGTCCGAGCTGGGTTGCGAACTCGCGCTCCCGAAATCTTACTTTCATTTGTAATGATGCAAAATAAACTGAAGTTTGTTAACAACTGAGGTGGACGAGTGGGTAAGATGCCAGACCGCCAGATGAGAGGAAGCTGGTTCAAATCTGGAAATTGTCAAAACTTTTTTATTTCGAGTTTATATTTATATTACTTTTCTTTCTAATGTACATTCTAAAGAAGGGCTTCTAGCAGGCTTCTTTAGAGTCGCGAGAGAGGAAGGCCTAAAAAATTTTCTCCTTTCATATAGAAAAGTTTATGGGCTTGGAAACGAGCACGGAAGGGCTACGAAATCCATATGATGGCCTGCTAGAAGCGCTTCAAAGACCTGCTTTTGCCCACTGGGTAGTTAGTTCGGTACTCGCACTCATACACACACAGCAATCTCACTGTTACGTGACGATTTCTATCAAATCACACCACCTGCAAGCCGCGTAAAGGAACTTCGTTTCAAAAATAAGAATTAAATTTGTAAGTATAATATTATTTAACTATTATTTTTTATGTTTTGCAAGGTAGTTCATTGTAAAGTAGTTATTAAGATCAACTATATCCTTTACTGATGAAAGTATTAGTTAGTCGTTAAGACGTGAGTCACTTTGTGTGGTTCTTAAATAATTTTCAACTATATTATAAACATAGCTATAAAATAACTATAAGGCCGACTCTTTAAAAAACTAAAGGGAGTAGCTAACACTCCTCATCCCCCGTTAGTTTCACCTCTGCTCATATGTAAGGCGCCAACAAAAATGGCAAAAAGTGGTTGCAAGACAATCACATCAATGTGATGGAATGCTCCAGCATTCACCAGATTTTAACCCTATTGAAAATCTGTTGTATGACTTTAAGAAAGTAGTGGCAGATTGTCAGCTTAACCACAATACTGAGGTATGTCTTGCGCTTGAACAACGTTCCTGGAAGGCGATCCCTGTGGAAAGATACCAGAAACTGGTAGACTAAATGCCATCGCGTTGTTTAGCAGTCATTGTCAATAAAGGATACGCGACTAAGTATTAATATTATGGACATTTAATGCAAGTCTCATAAGAAATTCTTACCATTAAATCGTTACCATAGGCCATCAAGGCTACAGTAACTAGGTGACTAGCTCCCTCCTTACTTCACTATCTAACCATTAAACAACTTTAAGGTTAAAGCCCTTATTGCCTCAACACAAATATATTTCCTGTGCATTATTTCTCTTTAATTTAAGCCGCTCCGTGTATAATGTAAAAATTCCCCATCAATACTTGTTACATCCTTTTCATCACTCTTCATATTCTTGCCAACTCATTATTTTACAGAAAATTTTTTTATAATTTTCCGCACTTTCTACTTCAGACTCAATCAAGTGCGGAAAAATTCCCAGCAGGCGTTTCATCTTCATTGCATTTCCGGCTGCTAATCAATTGAATTACGCGCTGTCTTGCTCTAGCGTTGCTTCTGCTTCACTTCACTCTTTCTGTGGTTGTCTGCGTGTGCTTGCGCTTCTCTTCAGTTGCAATGTCATTACGGCGATTTGCAATGGAGATGCCACAACTTCGCGCTGATCCTTAAGCAGGATGTTATTATCTGTCGCAGCCACAATATCTTTCGATTAAAGCTGTCAACGTATATCTTCTTCTACAACGGGTACTTTATTATTTTGCATTGTAGCTCTATTAAAAAAATAGGGATATTTAATGTTACATCACAAAATAAATAATTGTCAAGTTTTTAAAATTCTTTTTAAGCAAGTTTTGATTAGGAGTTGATCTGGTTTATTAGCTAGTTTTCATGTAATCAATATTTTTAATGTCACAATGATTTTATGTCATATAAGCCGAGTGAGTAAAAATAGTAATAAGGGTATCTCTAAGAAAGGCTTCTCTTAAAATTTAATCCCTCTTGAATCCTTTACAAATAGAACATTTTCAATTTGCTTCATTTCGGAGTTGTCAACTTTTGCAATAAATACCAATAATTACTGCAAATCTACACCCAACTCCTGCTCAAACAACTGAAAGAAGTCCGACGCTGTTTGTGTGAGTTTGTTTATTTGTATGTGTTTTTGTGCCCAGATGAAGCACATTATAATCACATCAAATGAAGATGAAAACGAAATAAAGTTGTGCTGCAATGAAATTTCCCTGGCCCCAAGTGCCGCAAAGTATGCTCTGCTGTTTTTAAGCAAACTCAAAGCGCCTAAAACGATGCTTCGATTCGAAAAGTTTACGCAATAAACAAACACATAAAAACACAACAAGCAGCAACACCAACAACAACAACAACAACAACATCTACCAAACGGCTACAAAACTGCAAACAAATAAAATGTTAAATAAGTGAAATATTTTGGTATTTATGCAAATGCAACATTTAAGTGCTGCCAAGTGCACAGAAAACTTGTCCTATTCGAATTTACGATATACTCGGATTTTGTGCAATTTCGCAAACCCTGTGAAGCTCAAAATGAGGTAACGAGTAGAAGATATACGAACGAGCATCCGTCCGTTGAGCTGACAGTTGGAGCTGCAGTTGTAGTTGGTGAGGAGAGGAAAGAAGTTGCCAGGAAATGATGATGACAAGTTTCAAGTTTACGATTCTTGTTGTTGTTATTGTTGTTGTTGTTGTTTTGAAATGTTGTTATTTCAGTGCACTTTATAGTTGCTGCATTTGAGAAAAATACTCCAATTTAGCAGAGTTTCTTGCTAGTTCTTTCATCCAGTGCCTCAGTTGAGCAGAACGTAGCATTTATATCTATCTGTACGTTTGCATGTAGTTGGAAGTACATTTAAAACATTTTAACTTTTTGAATACTATGAAGTTGTACCTACTCTCAAATTTGTTTTTGTTATTAAGGTTGTTGTTGTTGTTGAAAATATATGTCAAAATTATTGCAGCAGCAGGCTTTTAGTAGTCGCATTAAATAAATAGGCTAACTTCAACATTGATGACGTAGATGTGACGTTGATGAGCAGCAACAACTTGATGAGCATCATCAACATTTTGCGGCGGCTCATCATAAAATGTTAAGTATTTCTATTGCACTTGCTTTGAGCAGACGTTTAAGGATTGTGCAGCTACTATAATGATAAGATTGCCTGATTTAGAATTGAGTGCAATAAGCAACAATGTAGCAACCGATGAAGCTAAACCATCTGCATCAGTTGATGAGGCGGAGTAAGAAATAATTTTTGAACAACTTCAAATATTTACTCTGTGTTTAACTTTTTAAACTAAACTGTGACATGACTGAACCTAGCTCAAATTGGGTTTTAAGCCCTGACGAATAAACATAAGAAATTATGTGGTTATAGCCACAGGCTTTATAAGGTTTAGTTATATAATAAATTATTATAATATTATGTTGTATAAGTTTATAGATTTAAGCCTGTGAAACGTAAACTTATCGATAAAACTTTTGATTCATCTAGACAAAAATTTAATTTATATTTAATATTTTTTTAGTTTTTTGTAAAAATGAACAAAAACTCTAAAAGCTTCATGAATTTATGATAATGAAATGTAAAAACTGGAAAGGATTAAATTTCGATTTAATTATATTAAAAATACCAAAAGACGCCTCTTTATTAAAATAAATTAAATCATTTTAGTTAATTTTTACCCAAATCTTATATTTTTTTTAATCATTTAGATTATAATAACAAAAAATTATAACATTTGGTTTTTATAGCGTAAAAATAATAACAATAATAACAGATAAAACATATTTTGGGTTTGTTTGGGTGCTGGGGTTAAGATTTTAAAAAATGAAATGAAATAAAAGAGGTTTATATATTTTCTAGTAACCAAAATCATATTCTGTGTGTGAGGCTGTGGAGGGGTCTTGATAATAAAAGTGTATTGGTACCAATGCGATGTTTGCATTCATTACGATTTTTATTACATAACCCAAGTCTTTTTATGTTGTTCCACAATGTTTTCGAATTAAGGGATAAATCTAGTTTCTCAGAAAAAAATCGTGTTTTGGCCTGTCTTACTAACAGAACAGCTTCATTTCTAGCCAAGCAAAAAGATTCCCAGTTTTCAGGAGATGGTCTGATTTTCCATATTTTCTGTAATTTGTTTCTTTTTTTTAATGCTATTAGACACGTATTGGCTGAACCAGGGACAAGACACATTTTTCACGGTTGTCGTACGTAGCGGTACATGTTTGTCAAAAAGATATGTAATCGGTGCTAAAAGAGACTTAAGCTTATCGTTTATAATATGGTGAAGCCAACATTCATTAAAAGATAACATTGACACATCGAGGAACAGGGACTGATAGTTAATATTTTTGAAATAACGGAAAGAAAAGTTATTAGAAATTGCATTACGAGACAAATTAACATTTAACGAACAAAAGATTAAATCGTGGTCAGATAGAAAATAGAGTTGATCGAATAGAGAAACTACTGAAAGATCAGAAACAATAAAATAATCAAGTAGACTAGGAGTGAAATTATTGCAGTACCGCGTGGGTACAGTATCATTTACAACTGATTTTTCCAAAATATTTATTTCCATTTATTAAATATAGCTTTGAATTACTTTTACTTTAACCAACATAAAAATTAAAAAGAACAACAATTTCATCACTATTTTTAGTGATTACAAAAGAAAAATTATTATAAACAAGAAATTTGCTTTACTTAACTTTTATTTAGAAGATGAAATGCTTTAAAAAAGTTTTAAAAAATGTAAAAGAAAAAATTGCATTCTTCTGTTTTACTGTATAAAAAGGAATTCTAAGCCTATAAGCCTAATATGTGCGCACGCTCCGACAGAAGACAAGGACGATGAGATCAAGGAAATTTTCTATGAGCGCCTTGAAAATGCTTACGAGCGCTGCCCCCGCCACGACGTAAAAATCGTGCTTGGTGACTTCAACGCTAAGGTGGGCAAGGAAAATATTTTTGGTCCAACAGTCGGAAAGTTCAGCCTCCACGACAACACCTCCGATAACGGAATGAGGCTGATTGACTTCGCCGCAGCACGAAACATGGTCGTAAGTAGTACTAGATTCAAGCATCTCAATATTCATAAAGCCACCTGGATGTCCCCTGATCAAAAAACAAAAAATCAAATTGATCACGTTTTGATCGACGGAAGGCACTCTTCCAGTGTATTGGATGTACGCACGATCCGTGGTGCAAACATTGACTCGGATCACTATTTTGTTGCAGCCAAGATCCGTACACGTCTGTGCGCAGCTAAAAATACACGCAACCCTACACAGAGAAAGCTAGACGTCGACAAGCTGCAATCGAAACAGACAGCCGATGCTTTCGCCACTCGACTCTCACTCCTGCTTCAAAGCACTCCTCCAATCGATGATATATGCGCGCAGTGGACACACATTTCCAACTCCATGCGTGCGGCTGCTGAAGAGGTGATTGGCTACCAACGCCCTCGCCGAAACCAGTGGTACGACCAGGAGTGTCGCGACGCCACTGCAGAGAAAGACGCCGCCTACAAAGCCACCCTGCAGTCGGTTGTAACGCGCGCTGCTAAGGAGCGATACAAAGAAAAGAGGAGGGAAGAGAGACATATTTTCAGGCGGAAAAAAAGAGAGGCAGAAAAGCGCGAGCAGGAGAAGATTGAGATGTATGGTGACAGGAATGAGGCCCGAAAATTTTTCGAAAAAATAAGACGCCTTGCCGATGGTTTTAAAACCGGGGCCTCTTCCTGCAAGGATGAAAACGGGAATCTAGTGACAGATGTCCAGAGTACACTGACGTTATGGAGGGAACACTTCTCTAAGCTTCTAAATGGCGACGCTGACAACAATCCCGCCAATAGAGATGATATTCCGGAAACCCCAATTGCGGATGACAGCGTCGAGGTTTCGCTGCCCGACTATGATGAAGTTCTGACAGCTATAGCTCGGCTTAAAAATAACAAAGCCGCGGGAGCTGATGGCTTACCTGCTGAGCTGTTTAAGAACGGAGGCGAAGCTCTACTTAAATGCATTCACGAGCTTCTATGCAGAATATGGTCGGAAGAATGCATTCCGAACGATTGGAATCTCAGTGTGCTCTGCCCAATCCACAAGAAAGGCGATCCCACTATCTGTGCCAATTACCGTGGGATAAGCCTTCTTAATATCGCATATAAGGTCCTGTCGAGCGTTTTATGTGAAAGATTGAAGCCCATTGTAAACGAACTGATCGGACCTTATCAGTGTGGCTTCAGACCTGGAAAGTCCACCATCGACCAGATTTTCACGCTACGACAAATCTTGGAGAAGACTCAAGAAAAACAAGTCGACACCCACCATCTTTTTGTTGACTACAAAGCCGCCTTCGACAGCCCAATAAGGAAGCACCTGTACTCCACCATGTCTGAATTTGGTATTCCTGCAAAACTAATACGACTTTGCAGGATGACACTGAGCAACACCAGCAGCGCAGTTAAAGTCGGGAAGGACCTCTCCCCACCATTTATTACCAAACGAGGTTTCAGACAAGGTGATTCCTTATCGTGCGACTTTTTCAACCTAATGATGGAAAAGATCATCCGAGCTGCTGATCTGAGACGTAGTGGCACAATATTCTACAAGAGTGTTATGCTGCTTGCGTATGCTGATGACATAGATATCATTGGCCATAATACGCGCGAAGTCAGTGCAGCATTTTCCAGATTAGAAAGAGAGTCAAGTCGAATGGGTCTGTCAGTGAATGCAGATAAGACGAAATACTTAGTGTCAACAAACAAACAGTCCCAGCGTCTTGGAACCCACGTTACCGTTGACAATACCTCCTTCGAGGTTGTGAAGAACTTCGTCTATCTAGGATCCAGCATTAATTCAACCAACGACATCAGCATTGAGATCAAACGAAGAATAACTCTTGCCAACAGGTGTTACTTTGGGCTCAGTAGGCAATTGAGAAGCAGAGCCCTCTCTCGACGAACGAAAATCACGCTCTATAAATCGCTCATCATGCCCGTCCTACTTTACGCATCACAAACCTGGACGCTGAGCAGTTTAGATGAAAAGACTTTAGGAGCATTCGAGAGAAAGATTCTTCGTAAGATCTACGGACCAATCTGCGTCAATGGCGAGAACCGAATACGGTGGAATGATGAACTGTATGAGCTGTACGCTGACATCGACATAGTCAAGCGCATTAAAATCGAGCGGCTTCGCTGGCTTGGTCATGTTCAGCGCATGAAAGACGATGCTCCAGTGAAGAAAACATTCGATTCGGTACCCAGCGGCGGTCAACGCAGAAGAGGACGACCGCATCTTCGTTGGAAAGACCAAGTAGAGGACAACCTGACGAAGCTTGGAATTTCCAACTGGCGCCAGCAAGCAAAAGACAGAAATGGCTGGCGCAAATTCTTAGATGAGGCCAAGACCGACATACGGTTGTAGCGCCAACTAAGTAAGTAAGTAAGTAAGCCTATAAGTACGTTACTCTTGAAACTATGCATTTTTTTAAATTAAATTCATCACTCTTCTCAAAAACAAAATTCGAAAGAAAGTGTTTTTAAGACGTGAAAATGAAAATGACACCATAATCCTCTTACCCACAAGGTTAAAATAATGAAAGTTTAGGAACCGCAATTTTTGTATATGTTATTTTTAGTATCGGAAACACAAATCTGGTTCGTAAGATCAAACTACAAGTCCGAAAGTTCACTAACAAAATAGAGAATAGTTTACAAAGAAAAAATGTATATATTTTTCGTCAAAAAATTACAAAACTATATAAAAAAAGTTATATATCGTTTATTTTAATAAAAAAAAAATTAAAATAGATAATTTTTAAATATTCTTAAATTTGGATTGAATAAGCTTTATATTAAATTTGATTTGATTGACGCTAGAGGGGAAATCTCTAAGATGCAAATTTTGTAAGCTCAAAATAAAACTTTAAAGCCTTAGTTTTGTTGCAATTTTTTTGATATTTTTGCGATATTTGACTCCGTCAAAAACTCTATATTTATTTATGGAAAAAGTTCCAAACATACAAAGTATGATAACCATCTGTATATGTCTGTGGAATTTGTTTAGTTTGGTCCAAGATTGCGACAGTCACACCTCAAGCAAAGCCCTTCATTGAGTAGACTAGCCACAAGCTAGAGAAGCTTTTATAAAAACCCAAAAAAAAATAAGAAAAGTAAAACGATATGGTTTTAGAAACCTCGACCAAAAGTGCCTCAAGATCTTTTTGCGCACTTTTCTTCGCTCAACTGTTTGTTTGCATTCTCTGATACACTGAGTTTTTGTGGGATAGTGCTTTATTTTGGGCTCCGCCATAAAAGTTTTGCCCTGCAGTGGCAAAAAAAAAAAAATTTAAAGAAAAAAGGAGAAAATAAAAAACTTGAGTGCAAACTTTTAAGCAACTTAAGCCGCGTCATTGTTGTTTGCTTGGGATGCCCTGGGAATGCAACCGGATGTGTAAGAGTGAGTGTGTGTTGTAGTTGGTATTGAGGGCGTCAAAACAAGAGCTTATATAACAGGAACTAGTTGAATCACAACGGCGCTAAAACACGCCGTGCCGCATGTTAAACTTCATTTTGCAAGCTCCAAGGGCGCAGATACGAGAAACTTAAAAGCTTGCGCTTAATTGAAGTTCGGTGATTCGCTGTAAAGTTTTATTGTGCACAATAGTTGAAGTGCTATTTTGTAGTTATTGTTAGTGTGGAGCAGTCGGTGTAGCTGTTGCTAGTGTTTGTGTGGGCGGTGGGTTTGTTTGTGTGTGTCTGTGTGCTTGCTTTACTAATTACACTTTCTTAGTGAGTCCTGTTGTTGTTTTTGCAAGTGTTAAAGTTTTGTTATTTAGCTTCAAATTTATAACAAGGCGTTTGGCAGAGGTTGGCAGGACGAAGACACACGCTTTGCCAGTGCTTAACGGTTCTCATTTACTTTGCAAGCTTATAACAAGAAAGCTTAAAACAAGCGTTTTAGTTTTTAATTATTGCAGCTTTAAAATTAATTTGCTATGAACTTGAGTAGTTGTTTGTTGCTGGAATTAAATCATAATGAAACTCGTTGCTATTTAAACATGGTGGCCAGAATTAATTTGGCAAAGAAAGACAGCTTTATAGTTAAAGTTGAGGTTAGGAAAAGTTAAAGGAAAGTTCACGCAAGCTAATTAAGACGTTGTTCATAAATTCGTGTTAGGATAAAGTTGTAAAAAGAATTGAAGTTAGCTCAGCTGAAATAAAATAAATAAAAAAAGGAATCAAAATGGTGTACAATTTATTTCCTACCATTTATTTTGCGTGCACTGAAGTGAGAATTGTGACAACAATTTCTTAGAATTGTGTTTTTTACAAATGATTGCCCAAACAAGACGCTGCCATACAAGTGCTTTAAATTAGTTGATCAAGTTAGTTAGGCAAACATGTGTTTTCACGCACTCAAAACAATGTCTAGCAACGATTGAGTGCAACTTAATTGAATTAGAATTAAAGAAAGGCGGACAAGGATAAAACGCAAATTCAAACATATCCTGTTAACGAGCAGTTCAGTTACATGCACAATAACACATGCAGCACAACAACAAAAAACAAACCAACAACATTCACATACACGACAAGCAGCGAAGCGAACCGAGAGCAGCCAGAACGGACCAAGGCGAATCGAGTTGAGCCGAGGTCCTTGCGCTAGACTAATTAAACATGACATGAGCTTCAATTGTTAAATGAAGTCAAGTGGAAATGTCAGAAAATGTTGCTGAGCAAACATGACACCAAGGCCAGTGGGCAGGAGTTGCTGACTTCTGAGTGGGTGTGGGTGTGGGTGTGGGTGGGAGTTGTTCGGCATTTAGTTTCCGTAATTTTTGCTTTAATTCTCAGCAGCCAACCTTCTCGAAAGCAAATATGTTTTAGTTTTTAATACGAATACCGTTTTCAGTTACTTTTAATCAGCAACATTAAGAGTGACAATAAAATGTTAACCCTTAACCCGCAAGCGGTTGGTGAAACTGTTTTGAATGACACATCATTTTCATCAGCCACATTCTACGTGTTGTGGTCGAAATTTAGTCACTCATTCATCGTGAGTATGAAATTTTAATATTTAATGCATGAAAGTCTAAAGTTACACAACGAGTTGTGAACTACACTTGCAGCTATGTACGAGTATATGTGTTGCGTACTACTGTGGTTTTACTGCTTGGTCTTGTTGTTGTTGTGACTGTTGACTTTATTCGACTGCTAGGCCGAAAGCCTTGATTTAATTTGCACTTCAGCTTGGCTTTAATGATGTGTCACATTTTCTGACCGCCACCATATGTATTTGTGTAATGAGTTGTCATCGCAAATGGACCATATTAAATATTAATGTTATTAATGCGTGTGAATGAATGTGTTAGTTTATGTGTGATGATTTTTAATAAGTGTCATTAGTACTTAAATTTTTAATTTGAAACGAAAGCAAATCAAAATTAAAAAAAAAAATATGCCTACGTTTATTAAAAAACACAATTTAAGGATTAAATATCAGGCAATATTTAAAAATAAATACACATAAATGTTATTTTGAAAGTAAAATATCATAAAAATTCGCTGTTAAGCACTTACCTTCCACTTTGTCTACATACAAACATAACACAGGGAAACACTGATTCTGTGACATGGGGTTTGTTAGTCAATCTTGGCACATACATGGTTAAAAATTTTGGACTACTTTTTAATCCAAAGTTTGGTTTAAAAGAATTTTTAATCGAAAAAGTACTACTTTTTAATCCAAATATTATTTTAATTTAGCTGGGTCTCAAACCCACGCTCCTGAAAGAAATTACTTGCATTCGTAATGATGCAAAATAAGCGAAACTATGTTAACAACTGAGTTGAATGAGTCGATAAGGTATTGGACCAGCACATCAGAGTACGTGTGCTCAAATCACGAACTGGTCAGAACATTTTTTATTTTACTTTAATTTAGCTGGGTCTCGAACCCACGTTTCTGCTCGCTTCCTTACTTACTGCAAGCTTACTTGCATTCGTAATGATGCAAAATAAGCGAAACTATGTTAACAACTGAATTGGACGAGTGGATAAGGCATTGGATCAGCACAACAGAGGACGTGTGTTCAAATTTTTGATCTGGTCAGAAAAGTTTTTCATTTTAAGTTGATTTTATATTGCTTTTTTTAAACATTTTTCGGATTGAAAACTAATCTCTTTTGGATTGAAAAATTTTAAACTTTTCCTTGGATTAAAAAGTAATCTTTTTTGGAGTTGTATCCAATATGGATATGTAATCCAAAAAGTTTAAAATTTAGCTCAAGATTTTTAACCGTGTATGTTGATGAAGATTTAAGCCTGTAGTTGACATTATTTAAATTGACTCTAGTTTTCAAGATAAGTGGCTATTTTAAAAATAAAAGAGGTTTCTCTATATATTTTGGCATAACTCAAGAACAATATGTCCGATTTGGTTGAACAAAAAATCAAAATTACCTCAAAGATACGTATAAATTGTTTTTTTTTAAAAAGCTCAACAGTTTCGGAAATATTCAGAAAGTTCTACCGAAAAAATAATTTTTTTTTATACAAAATTTAAATTTTTTTGTTGTTTTAAAATTCTTAAAATCAAAAACATCAAAAATTATATTTTTTGATCTTTAATTCTTTAGGTATGTTACTAATAAAACAAGCCATATTTCACAAAAATCGATTAACAAGTTTTGGTTTAATTCACAATTTAGTGACTGCAAAATATTACATAAAAATGGTGTCGGAAAAAAGTGTCGTTTTTGAGATTTCACTCAAGAAAATCACAAAACGAGTCGTAAAAACACTCACAGAACTGGCGATGTTATCAAAACTTCGCTTCTTCTAGCCGTAATATTACGGTTCTCAAAAAATTTAATATGTGAGGCTCTGACAACTTCCATAAGGGTTGTTGGATTCCTGTTTAAGAGATGCTCTGCCGCTTCTGATAACCTCACAGAAAGTTGTAAGAACTTTTAATGGTGAGAGGAATTTGGTTTTGATAGCCGAATTCTGTAGGGGTCATAACTGCGCCTTTTGCAATGGTGAGAGGAATTCGGTTTTGATAGCCATAAATCCTTATGTTGAGGTTGTCAGACCTTTTTCTATTTAAGCTACTAACCTCTTCGCTTTTAAGGTTATCACCAATTTCTTAATGCCGTTTGCTTAATAAAACTGTTTTTTTTTAAATGTTTTTTAAATTTTTATTTCAAATCATTTGAAAACAATATTACTTTTTTGATCAAATAATATAAAATTTTAATTGGTCATAAAACTTTATAAACTAATTTTTTTATGGAACTTTAAAAATCCCATATTATAAACAACAAACCATTAGCTTTTAAAGTTACTTCTGAAACATGCTTACAAATAGTTTTAGACATTGGAATTGTAAAATAGTCCGTGCCTTTTTAAATTCAATAGGCATAATAATGATTATCAAAGTAAAGCGATTATCAAAGTAAATACCGATTAACTTTAAAAACATTTTTTTTTTAATATTTGCCAACAAGCATGCTGCAAAGCCAAAACTAAAATGTAGAATTTTTTTTGTGGTTTTAGTATCCTCAATAAAAGCGTGAAAACTGTATTGAGGCTACAATAGCCGAATCGGATTTTCTCTACACGCAAGATTTAAAAGTTGATTGCAGTAGCCACAATACTGAATGTATCACAATTGTAACCACAGATTTTTGTTTTTTTTTATGATTATTGCAGATTCAATTGGCGCTATGAGAGCTCTCATAAAGTGCTTGCAATAAACTTTCAGCTAAGGTGACTTCATTTCATATATAATAACTCTAGTATGGCTACTACAGCCTCATCTTTTTCATGGCAGCCGTGTACGAAATTCAATGATTCCTTGAGTGAAGCTTCGCTTTAAAAACAATTTGTTTTTCTTCGTGCTGGGATTCGATCTCACTATAAAAAGTTATTTTGCATGAATGACGATTGCTTTAAATATATTTCCAAATCACTTCCTGGTCTTAGTACAGAAAAGTTAACAGCAGGTATGGACCAAAAATCCGTACTCTTATAAACGACAATGATTTCACAAATCACATGACTCAGGTGGAACTGGAAGCATGGATAAGCTTAGTATCAGTTGTCAAAATTTTTTTGGAGAATAACAAAGCTGAAAACTATGCCGAAATTTAAACAAAATGTTGAAAAATTTCTAAAAACTAGGAGCTAATAGTATAGTGAAGTGCATTATTTGCACAGTCATTTGAATAAATTTCCTGAGCGCCTTGGCGATTATAGTAAAAAACAACGCAGTCGATTCCACCAGGACATCAAATATGTGAATGAATGACATCAAAGAAGGTGGAATAGTTATATGATGGCAGACAACTGTTGAAACATGCAAAGTGACTATCCCAAAAAAAAAAAAAAAATAACAATGAAAATCCCATACACAATGGGATTTTGCTATTCATTTAGAAATTTTTTCGAAATGAGATACCATTACTAAATTGTGAATTAATCCAAAACTTGTTAATCGATTTTATAATAATATGGCTTGTTTTATTAACAAAATATCTGTGTTTGTATTTTTAGATCAAAAAAGGTAAATTTTGATGTTTTTGATGAATTTAAAAATAAAAAAAAACTTAAAATTTCGCATAAAAAAATATTTTTTTTCTAAAAAGCTTTCTGAATATACCCGAAACTATTCAGTTAATTGAAAAACAGAGCAGAAGTAACTTGAAGTTAATTTAGCTGCACATTTTTAAATTTTTTATTTAACCCAATCGAACAAATTGTTCTTGAGTTATGCTTAAATATGGGGTGAAACCTCCTTCATTTTTTAATTAGCGTTTTACCGCAAGAACCAGAGACAATTAGAACAATGTTAATTATCTTATATATATATATTAGGGCGGGTCGATTTGTAGGGAATGAAAAAATTCACCAATTTCCCAATGATTTCCGTATTCTATGGGTTATTCCATGAAAATTTGCCGAAGGAACCATACCTCTATCGTTAAAATCGAGTCCCCTACTTTTTGTTGGTAAAAAGTTGAAAAGTTACGGGCATTTTTGTCCAAATTTTGGACCATTTTTCCATTTTTTTCATGATTTTGTCCAAGAATATTACTTTCATGGCCATTTTTTTTGGCTCAATCCATTATTTAATTCAATTTACAATTCAAAATGAAGAGTTTAAGCCCAAATTTATCGAATTCGGTTGATTAATTCATGCGATATTGCTAAAACAAAATAACACATAAAACCAACTTTTTGATTTTTTTTCCCTTTTTATTTTTTTTTCTACAAAAATTCAAATTAAGAGATAATAAAGTATCTATCAACCTATTATCAAAAAAAAAAAAAAATAAAATATTAAATTTGAGTGTTTTACTACACAAAATGTGAAAAAAAACATTATTTTTTCTGAAAGTCTTGTTTGTTTCAAGTCTTGGTGTTTTCGTACGGCTCTCCAATGTAAGCGCAAATCAGTCCAGTCGTAACGTAAGGTTCGTAAGCTTCGTAAGTCGAAAAAATTGAGCCAAAAAAATGGACATGAAAGTAATATTCTTGAACAAAATCATGAAAAAAATGGAAAAATGCTCCGAAATTTGGACAAAAATGCCCGTAACTTTTGAACCGTTGGACCAATGTTGGAGATTTTTTGTAAATTGATCAAAATGAGCTCACCTTTCCAACGCGCCTACTGGCGATTAAATTTGATCGATAGTTTTTGAGTTATGGATGTGAACGTGCAGGTAATATTTCATACGAACGTCAATTTGGGAAAAAAATCTACCAACAAAAAGTAGGGGACTCGATTTTACCGATAGAGGTATGGTTCCTTTGGCAAATTTTCATGGAATAACCCATAAAATACGTAAATCATAGGGAAATTGTCGAAAAATAAATCGACCCGCCCTAATATATATATATATATATAAAGCAAACGCAAATTTTGTCCGGCGTAAGGCTTTTAAAGTACAAGTCCAATCTTAATAAATTTAGTACGGTTTGGTAGGTTTGGTAGGTTTTGACCTGTAGATGTGCAAACTGGACTTTTTATTTCTTAAAAATTCATATTTTTTAAGTTACAGCGAGCTAACGTTTGCATATAATTGTTGTTATGTTGTTTTTTCTCTTCCCAATTTCTGCATATGCCTAAAAATATGTGAGATATTTAGTGCCACCTATCGGTTACTAGCTGTGAAACTGTTATACTGACGAATAATCTTTTATAATTTCACAGCTAAAACTATGAATTGATATATTCAATATCAAAGTGATACTGGAATGATTTCTTACAGTTGAAAAAAGATTTCTAAACTGTTAGTGGGAACATTTTTTTAATTTTTAAAAATTTACACAAAAATTTAATAAAAAATTGGAAACTGGCAATGAAACATTTTTGTTCAAGCATTTTTCAACTGGAAATTAAGAAATATTCTTATTCCTGTATATTTAAAATAAATTTGGGTGTGAAATTTAATATGCTAACATTTTGGACCAAAATTGCCCAAAACATACTAAATTTATTAAGATTGGACTTGTACTTAAAAAGCCTTACGCCGGACAAAATTTGCGTTTGCGTAATATATATATAAAAATTTATGTTTGTTTGTTTGACTTTCATACAAATCTAAACGGCTCAACGGATGTCACTCAAACTAGGTATACATTAATTCTAGGTTAAATTCTAGATTAAATTGTTACATACTTAGTTTTCCCACGCTCTCTTCAAAATTTTGCCACTATAAACTCTTATATTTAATTTACCTAATTTCCCAAAACAATTAAAAAAAATGTGAATACAAAAAAGTACTTGTAACTTTTAATACAAAAACGTATAACTACACTTTTAAATTTTTACTTCATTGTACAATACATTCCAACTATCATTATCTTAACTCGAATTGTTCCAGCAGTTCCATATGGACCCACAAAATTCCTTCACAAAAATGCTCGCGAAATTTATTCACGCCAATTGATCTTAATTCAAATGCAAAAAACCAAAAAATTTAAATAAATAATTGTGGAACAAATAGGTTAATTTAAAGACCTTAATATGTTGAGGAAAACAATAAGGAAAATGGAATATTTTAAGAGATATTGATTTTTACCCCTTAACTGGTACAGCTGGTCTGTGGGACTACAATACAAAAACAAAAGAGTATATTTCTCTAAAAATGCAATTAAAAATTTTATTCAATTCATTTCAATTATTCAAAATAATTAAAATAATTATTTCTAAATAGGAAGAAAAAATTTTATTTGAGACGTTATTCAAAAAAATAACATGAATTTCTAACTAAATTTATGGTTTTTTGGCATTTTAGTTTGAGTGGTCTCTGGGACCAGATGTACTATTAGTGTAATTTTTTTGAGTTGTACCAGTTAAGGGTTAAAGAAATGATTGTTAGTAAAAGAATTGATTTCTGTAGGTAGCTAAGAAGTGAGCCACTGAACACCAAATATTAATTAGATGAAAATGACATTTGGATATGCCATTAAAGACAAAATTTGAGAGGGCACGTCCTTTGTTTCAAATATAATGACTCTAAATTCAAACTAACAGCAAAATGGATTTTTCCCGTACAAATAGTATGGGAAAATGAGAAAATAAATTCGCTACCTCTAAACCTGTATCGATGGAGATGCGCTTTACAGGGGATGTTTCTTAGGTCAAGTGAAATTGGAAAAGCCTTCATGTCCGCGTTTTTTCTTAAATACCCTAATGTACATATTTATTAAAGTTTTTTCAGAATAAATTTTAATAACATATTATTTTTTTTTTAAATTTCTTAAGCCTTTTTACTATCTCTCTATATCCTTTAAAGCATTATTTACAACCTTGACGGCTGTTAGATAACGCTAACCTTATCTAAGGTTCAATTCTGGAGTTTTAACAACCAAAAATTATGATTGGTATCGTTTTAAGGTTATGTTGAACGTAATTTCATCCTACAAGGGTTTTAATAAAGGAATTCAATCAAAATTTTCAATAGACTTTCTTCACTTCCCTTTTGCCTTCGTTTGTGGCACAAAGATTATAGCATGCATTAATATTAAATTCGAAATTCCAAACAACAACCGATTGTCATTCTCTTTTAGAATTTTCCATTTATAATTTACTACCTTGAAAATCCTTTGCCAGTATCCTTGACAAGACCTGTTCGGTACGAAACAAAGCAGGAGCTTCACTTCAATAAAGATTTTTGTATGCTCAAATTTAAATTAAATTAGTTTTACACGATTAAACTGAATGCCGCAATGCTGCCTTCTACTTAGCCAATATTCGCACTCAACTATCTGCCCTCAACTTCTTCCTCGTCAGTCTATTGAAAATTGAAGCTAGCAACGAATGCAAGCTTTCGTAAACGATACGATGAAGAATGTTGAACAAGCTAAAGATTACAAGTTAATTACAAAAATTTTCAACGTGTGCGCCCAGCATCAACGACAACAACAATGCCAAGAACGGGAACAATAGCGAACGCATCTTTTGCCGGAAACTGCGGCATATTGCAAACGGAAGCGGAAACAAATCCAAATAGCGTGTGTTTTATATAAAAACGAAGAAGTTGAAGAAGCGCTGCCAGCCTCGTTGTAATACTCATTAAAGTTACACGAACATATATAAGCACACATACACACACACACACACTGTCACTGCTGCTGATTTTGTCTGTTGATTGTTGTAATCAGAAAATTGCCAGACTAAGCGAAAGTTGGCTGACTGGCTGGTTGTGTGAAAGCGAGCGACGGTAGCTTTTGTGTTACGCTAACTTGCGTTACGTTGTTTTGAAGTTATACGTTACGTGTTGACTGACTGACGTTACGTTTGCCGCTAGCACGTACCCGTTGTATGCTGCGACTGCAGCATTACGTTTGAAAGTATATCATTATCAGGGACTATATAAGGACTCGCAGTAGATAACAGCAATGTTTTTTCGCTTTCGTATCATTTTGTCGTTTATTTTTGATTTTTTCTGTGTTTTTTTAATTTTTTTCGCTGATTTTCTCTCCCTCTCTCTCTCTCTCTGTTTATGTATGTGTGTTAATGTTGCTTTTTTTATCTAGCTACGCCGGCTCAAAGGTAACTGTAATCAGCGCATTTGGCTTTTCCTTTACATTCGCTGTTGTATTTTTTTCGCAATTATTATTGTTGTGTGTACAACTGCTCCTGCTTGTTTGTCTAACGTATCCTTGATAAGTCATTCAATGAATTTCGCATTTTTCTCTATTTTTTCTACTACTCCTGTGAAAGAGTGTGTGTGTGTGTATATTTGTATGCATGCCGTGTTTTTTCTTGTCGTTGTAGATGTGTGTGAACACACACACACACCCACACATTCAACACAACAATTAATGCTAATTAAGAAAACATCCGTTAAACAGCAACAACAGCAAAAAGAACACAAATAAAATAAGAACGAAAAAAAGCATGATAAAGCAGCTCTTTAAGGATGCGCAACATAATGAAGCAGGATAAAAGTACAAACAGTATTTGATTTCGTGCTTTTATGCTAAACCTGCTTATTTGTATTTGCTTTTGTTTATGGATGAAGCGCAGAGGCAATATGTATGTATGTATGTGCATACATAATTTTTGAGGTGTCTCACAAATAATTTTTTAATGCCTCGTAAAAACACATGTATGTATGTATTTTTACTATTTAAACTTTAAGAATAACATTTGGAAAATCTACGGTCGATTAGATATTTACGCTGCTAAAAATCCTTTAGAAGACCCTTGAAAAACAAATCGACAATCATCATCATTTTTTCAATAACACAGCATCCCTCGACAGTCCTTTCTGTATCTCAAACCTATTTTCTGTATGAATTATTTTAAATACTTAAATATCTTTAAAAAATCTCCATGGTATATTTACTTTTGAAAAAACACGCTTAATTGCCGAAAAATCATTCAATCTGGCATCGCTGGCTTACACATGTGACCTGAATTAAATTTTTCTGAAGTACTTACAATTACTTATTTCAAAACCAAGTTATTATATTTTCGAAATTTTTTTGAACACTCAAAGGCAAAGAAACTTGCTTTGCTCTTGTGTATAAAAATTATTTTATACAGTACAATAATCTTATTTCTAAAAACTGCGTTAAGTAAGATTTTAATAGTATGCCGACTCTTGTATTTAAAGGTCATAATTATATGAAAGTCTAAACTTTTCAAGTTTTTCGGGTATGAGTTTAAATAATAAAAAGTATTGCTTGTTAAAATCTTTTTGTAGGAGATTCTAGAGCCTTTTTTAAGCTATATACATAGGAGATATACATATATAAATAGGAGTCTTAAAAAGAACTGCTAATAATTTTAAAGTTTAATTAATACCTATTATTACATATTACTTATTTTTTTATCATTTTTATTACAAATTATATCAAATACTTATATAATACAAAAATACTAATTAGTAGTATTCCCCGGCAGACGTTGTTCTGCCACAGATCGCCTTACTGCCATATACGAAAGTGTCAAGAAATGCCAAATATATTCACAATTTTCAGCACAGCTGCCGAAAGTAACCATATGAACTAAATTACCAAATTTTGGTCTAAGACGAACAAAAAAGTGCGAAATATAGCATTTTTGTTGTTTTTTATGCGGTAAAAAGGGGTGCGGAAAAATTATTTTCCTTAAATCATCTCGTAATCGAAACAAATCGACTGCCAAAATTTCAGCTCAATTTAGCTTAAGCCTGGCGCACTTTGCTTCACTCCACGCTGAACCCCCGAAATGTGAGTTTAACTAAAGTGGGACAGGACCATTTTTAGTGCACTTGCCAAGAGTAACCATATGAACTAAATTACAAAATTTTTGTTTAATACGAACCAAACCGTTGAAATAAAATATATTCATTGGTTTGTGGGCGTTAAATGGGGGCGTGGATACCAACTTTAGTACAGTTGCTGACAGTAACCGTACAAACTAAGCCAAAATTTTAGCTTAATCGACACAGTAGTCCATTTTAATGATTTCAAAAAGTGGGTGTGGCTATATAGCAATAATGCCCATTTAAAGTAAAATTGCCGAAAGTAACCATACCAACTTTAGTAAGAAATGTTAGTCTTATACGGCCAAAACTAATTGAAATATCGCATTTTTACTGATTTGTGGCGGAAAAATGGGGCGTTGATTTGCTGAAAGTAACCACACAAACCAAATTAGCAAATGTAAGTCTTATACGACCAAAACCGTATTAAATAAAGCATTTTCATTGATTTGTGGGCGGTAAAAGTGGGCGTGGAAACTCATTTTTAGTACAGTTGTCGACAGTAACCGTACGAACTAAATTACTTAATTTTTATACTACTCAAACCGACTGACATATAGCAATCTTATTGATTTGGGGGCTGTAAAAGGGGGGTGTGGCAAATTTTTCCTCAATCGTCTCGTACCTGAAACAAATCGACTGCCAAATTTCAGGTCAATCGGTCTAGTTTGGAGTCTATAGGCATCACACAGACAGTCGAACATCGTTTTGCTTTTAATATACATGTATAGATATTGATTTGTGGGCGGTAAAAGTGGGCGTGAAAACATTTATACATAGTGACCGCCTCTTGGAGCACCTACACAGCAAGTTTCACTATAAAAATGTGTAGAACTCCGGAATTGTCATGATTTCCAAAAAGTGGGTGTATATATATTGCTACCACGCCCATTTTTTGTACAGTTAGCGACAGTAATCATCTGAATAAAATGACAAAATCGTAGTTTTTTATGATTGAAACCGTCTGATATATATCCTTTTTTTTGGTTTGTGGTCGATAGCGCAAATTTGGCTTGTATGGGAGGTACCACGCCCCCTTGTCCAATCGTTAGCAAACTTCACAAGAACACTCTCAAGATGTGGCTTCAGTTTCCCATAAAGTTTCATAAAGATCGATGTAGCGGTTTTGGAGTCTATACGTGATATAGCCACATACCCACATACATACATCCATTTTTATATATATAGAATAGATAGATTAAGCTAAAAGTAGTAATTTTCAATTGATGAATTAAATTATTTCTAAACGTATATGAAAGAAATTTATTTTTGATTACTATTGGAAATATTATAAAAAAAAAATAAAAACATAAGAAATCATTAAGGGTTCTCATCTAAGCATGTAAACATGTATAGCATTTAAGCTTTTGATGAGCGATAAAGTGCAAATAGCGTAAATGTCGACAAAATGGCGGCTGCGACAACATTATGACTTTTTTAAATTTTAAACCTTTTAAAAACCTTCATTAACAAAGAAAAATAAATAAAACGTATTCAATTTACTTCAACTACTTTAAATATGTAATGATAAGCGCCAAAGACAACCCTCATTCACACACGTAGATTTACATGCTAGTTTACACTACAAAATAGGATTGGAAATTATGTTAACTCACGCCCATACAAATTTTAACAGATAGTTTACGCGCATGTAAGTTCACAAGGCTTACAATGTTTACGGGTCAATTACATGCTTAGATGAGAACCCTTATTAAGATTAAAAATAATTATCTGGGCGACCGCCGGAATCGAACCTTGGCCGCCAGCACGTATATAATATATTCACCGCAGTAAAAGCCATAGTTTTCAATTAATGAATTAAATCATTTCCAAGTTTATTCTTTCCAATGTTCCAATTGATTACTGTTGAAAATTATATAAAAAAAGAATTTAAACACTTAAAAGCATAAAACACTTAAGTATAAATTTTCACCAGCTGGTACCGGGATCGAACCCTGGCTCCCAAAATTAAATATAAGCAACAACAAAAATACTAAATATAACTAGAAATAATTATAAGTAAACAACAACAACAAAAACAACAACAACAACAACACTAAATATAAACAGAATTATATATAAGTAGAATCTAAGAAAATGTAAAAGATAACAACAACACTACAGACACGGTATTCTTTCAGATATGAATAATCTTAAACAGCTACTGAGATAATTCACAACAAGTTCACAACGACATGTATATAAGAATGTGAAGAAATGCCACATCAGGACAGTGTTGCCACTTTGTGAGTAATTCCTCAAAACGTGAGGAATTTGAAGTGGCTGTCAGTAATTTTTGAGTAATTTTATTTTGAGGAATTGGAAAATTTTTAGGATTTGTTTTTAATATATATGCAAAAAAACTTTGGCAGCACCTTTTTCTGGTTAGTAGAAACATACCTTTAAATTAAAATTAACACTGAACTTTCCGATTGCGTTTCCCCTGAAACAAGTGCAAACGAACTTATGGCCCAGTTAGCCTCGCATGGCACAGCAGCGCATGCAACGCAGATAAGCAGCTAGCACACAGTCAAATAAATGGTGATTATGCAACGCCTAGTCACATAGTCAAAATATAACAATAAAAACAAGAATACAACGATTTTATTTTAATAAATTAACCGCACTTGTTCAAACAATTTTACAAATCCACATCTGTTTTGCCAAAACGTCAAATACATAGAAGAATACACAGATATTAAAATGAAATAGATCTTCCATGTTTATCTATGTAGTCAGAGATGCATTTCTGTTTTTATCTGAGCATTGCCATGCGTTGCCATGTTGTGCATGATCAGATACACACAAATCCTATTAAAAAGATTTCGATGTGACGCTTGTTAAGCCATGCACTGCTATGCCATGCGAGGCTAACTGGACCATTAGTAATTGGCGTACGGTTTTAGCTAAAATTAGTTTAAACATAAAAAGAAAAAGGATACATGGTTGCAATCTGCATCGAAAGAAAAGGTATGCATTGACTATTATTTCTATTGTAGCAATTATCGATTAGCTCTTTAAATACGGGACAATTTTTTCACACATGGTCTAATCTTGACCATATTTTTATTTTGATTAATTTTTATGTGATACCGTTAGTTTTGCGAAATCCAACTTAGTGATGCCATATAACATCATTGTCCTTATTGGGTTTAAGACATTTTAGAGCACTCCTTCAAGTAAAAGCCAGTAAAAAAGAGCATATAAATTAATAAAATTTGGCTGATTTCGATTATTTTTAGAACCAGCATCATACTGAAAACGTGTTTTTAATATAAAAAATCCAGTAGATATATTTCTGTTTTCAAATTAAGAAAAAGTAATATCACTATTATTCTTTACATTATTAAATAATAACACTAGTTTGAGAAACCGACTCGGTACAAAAACAGTTTTATCATTTCTTTTTACTAAAGATGGAATTAATAAAAATGGTGATGCCCTTTTTGAATCAAATCAAAATTTAATTGGAAAAATAAAGTTCCATATTTATAATTTATGATTATAACTAAAAATTTTTAACAAAAACATACGTTTAAACAAAACATAGAAAGTCTTAAAATTTTTTTAAGGAATTCACAGAGTGTTTTAACCCTTTGACGACGTGTGGGTGAAGATAACCCATTGACATTTTTAAGTCGTGTTTTAGGCTTAAAGGATTAGAAATAAGTGTGGCTTTTAACGTGTTTAATTTTTCGAACTTGTTTTAATTTAAGAGAAAGAAAAAACTGGGAAGTCAAAAAAATACTTTTTTCCATAGGTATATATTAATTCCGATTTCTTAAAAACTACACTTAAAGGTACTACAAAGGATTTTCAAATACGAGCTGATATATTTTTTCATCCCAATTATGTCAAAATTTTTATGAATCAGCTACTCCAACAAAGAAAAAATTAATTTTCCGGATGGATTTTCAATACTTTCTTTCAATACTTACAGTAAAAAAAATTTATAAAATTTAAAATAGAAATAATGTCATCGGTGATGACAATTCCACACAAAATGTTAAAATATTTGCAGTGGTTTGCTGTTGTCCTCAAAAGGTTAATATAAATATCCAATAAGATAGAAAATATGTAGGAAAAAATATGTTTGTTTATGATTACTTGATAAATAAAATATCGTTTGAACATTTTTTTGAGGATTTTCATTAAAATGTGAGGAATTTTTGAGGAATTTGGATATTAAAAAGTGGCAACACTGCATCATGAGCAACTGGAAGTATTGAGAATCGCTCTAAATATCAACCTCTGCTTCCTTGTTCGAGCCTTACCGCTTCGACCTAAGCATGTTGATATTTATTTTTTTGTTGTTTTCCTCTATCTTGTCTTCCTTGTATTCTGCTCGCTGCGCTACCTGCCCACGCAACAGAATAGAAGCCTCGCAGTCAAACTCAATCTTTTGCATTCCATATGCCTGAATTCTGCTCGCCGTATTATCTGCCCTTGCTACAGAATTCAAGCATCGCAGTCAAACCTTGTAGTCTTCTGCTCCGTAAATTCTTCAGATTCTGCTCGCTGCGCTGTCTCGGTGGCCCTTACACCAGAAATCAAGTTTTACATAATTGGCCTTTGTAAAACCTTTGAGCTTGTGACTGCATAATTTCTGCTCGCTGTACCGTCAACTGATTAGCATCGTAACAGCCGATTACCGTCCGATTACCGTTAAAGCGATTACCGTCAACCGATTAGCATTGTAAGAACCGATTACAGGCATAAGAAACAATTTCCGTCAACCAATTGGCATCGTTAGAAAAGATTACCGTCATAACAAGCAATTACAATCAAACGATTAGCGTCGTAAGAACCGATTACCGTCATTAGAAGCGATTACCGTCCGATAACCGTCAATCGATTACTGTCGTAAGAACCGATTACCGTCATAAACGATTCCCGTTAATCAATTAGCATTGTCGGCCTTTGTGGTCTAGTGGAGATGCGCTAGACTATCAACCCAGAGGTCCCTGGTTCGAATCCGGGCTCAAGCATGGCTCTTTTCACTTTCTTTGTTCTTTCCTACATTTAAAAGTTATGAAAAACTAAAAATCCACAACTAAATTATGAAAAATGTGGAATTAAAGGATAGGAACAACTAAGGGCTGGAAAGGCTAGCCGAGGTTAAGGCACAACACTAGCCTCGGTTAAAAGCAATTCAAATTGTCTTTCACGGTTGTTTCGCCTTATCAATAATTTACGTATGGTTCCAATCAATTCCTCTAAATAAATCTATCCCTTTCCTTTCAGGCCAAAGACCAAACCTTCTTTGTATAAGGCGCATGCTTTGGTTCTTTGATCTTTTAAAAAAAAAAAAACCGATTACTGTAATCAGAACCGATACTCTCATAAGAACCGGTTTCCTGTTTACAAACGAACAAACCATCCATGATTAAAACCGATTATCCGTTACTTGGCACCGAACCAGAACCGATAACCTGTCATATGATCCGATTACCCGTTGTACAGAACCGAATACCAGTTATATAGAACTGCTTCTGACTACATACGCTGTACTGTAATAGATTTGTTAAGTTCAATTAAAACTAGCATAAGGAATTGGAATTGTTCAATAAAGATTGAAAACAAAAATTCAAATTACGTTCTTAATTGCTGGAGGTTAAGTGGACCCTACAGAGAATCCTGGAACGGCTGAGCTTGACCTCAGTCTTAGACAAAACCACGTTACAGTATTTTGATTGCAAAAATATGGTCACCATTGATTTAAGACATATATTTAAAAGTTGAGTTATCCCTCTTGTTAGTGAATTGGCAAATTTAGTTCATATTCAATACTAATTTTAATACTAGTATTTTTGAAATTTTGAATAGTTTTAAACTAAAAAAAAAAAAACAAAAATCGATAGTAAAACCAACAAAATTTCATTAAGGAAATTGCGTCTTTTAACTTGAGGCACCAACTGGACTTGACTTTCTTTCTATTATTAAAATGATTTAGCGTCTCTCGTATGAAATGTCACTTTGGCACCTTGTGATTCACACACACACACACATACACCTAGCCAAAAATATTTCCTTACCTGCTGAAGAAACGATTTAACTGCATCGTTAATCATCGCAGCCGAAAGCCGGAAGCCACGACAATAACAGCGGGAGCCTTAAAAAGCTTTTCTGCACCATATCGCAATGCGTTGTTCTCTCAGTGCGTCTCCAACCACAACACTGTTTGTGCGCAAGGACTTCCATATAATATGCAAAAATCTTGGCTTTAATAAATTTTATCGTGTCCATGTCCATGTCTGGTATTTTTTTTCCCATGTAGCTCTATAAGCGACGATTTTAATGGCCACTCGGTTTGGTGCCACCGCATTTTGGTGACAAAAATTTATTGCTAAAGCACTTCGATCAACATATGTGTATTCGTGTGTGTGTGTGTGCCTGTGTGACTTGAAATGTATTGAGCCAGGACATTTCTGAGAGTGAAGAAGGCAGGATATCATTAATGCAAATGTCGTTAAAATTTATGCTTGCATATAAGTATTACAACAAAACGAGCTCTAAGTGTAAAGTTTTTAATGGTTTTTAGCTACGTCAAAGCTGCCTTGCTTCACCAAACGCCAGATTTTTTTATTCCTTTACTCCTTTTTGTAAAAAAACAAATAACTGCATAAGCAGCTTAAATGTCTAAGAAAGCCTTTGCTGCGAAATAGTCTAAATTTAGTTAAAAAAGAGCGTTGAAAATTAGAAATAATCTTATCTTCACTTCAGTGTTAACGGTGTTAGCGGAAGTGGCGACATGTTTGTTTAGCTTGGCTTAGCGTCGATTTGCTTTTCTATTATTTTTCTTTCTTTTCTGCTCATCTGAACATGCTTTGTTTTATGATTTTATTAGATTAGGTCGTTTTTGTCATATCAGACAGTCAGACAGACAGACAGAGACACAAAAGTAAGCAAAAATAACATGGAAAGCTAAAAAAAGGCGTCACAACAAAGTTGTTCTAGATGGCGCTGCTTGCAGCTGTTGTATTTTGTTTTGTTTTGTTGTCACCGCTTTAAGCCTCATTTATCTTACTTTTGGATTTATCCGCTTGTTACTAAAATGGCAGAAACATGTTTAGTTGTTGTTTCTCTTTATGTTTTTTTGTTGGCTTTTTGCTTGCAACTTTGCTTTCCCTTTGTCGCTGCGTATTAAGCACTAATCCAAGCGCTGAAATGTATGCTACACTTTTTGTTTAGCTTTGTTTGTAGTTGTTGTATTTATTTTTAAATATGTCTGTGTGTGTGTGTGTGTTTTTTCTTTTAACTTCTTCATACAATTTCACGCACAAGGACATGGCAAAGTTTTTGCACTCATAACTCAAGACAACGCTTGACGCCGCCTTTACCGCTCTTTGTGGTTAATGTGTTCGAATTGCTGCCAACTTTAACGTCTACATGAACAGTTTGACTACTTTCACACCCTTTTCATGTTTTTTTTTTTGTTAGCTTAAATGTCTTCTACTAGCTAGCGTCAGACAACTTCACGGCTGCTGCGAAAAAAAAAGATTTTCTGCCTCCTTATGTGGAAAATTGTGTCAATTTGCATTTTTGTTGTTGCCCCCACATTATTTTTATTTGTTTTTTTTTACTTATTTTTTGCATACTTTTTGTTTGCTTAAATTTATGCATTTTCAATTTAATTCTTTGCTGCCCCATTCCAAGCAAATTCTATCTCGCCCATATGCTACCAACTTCATTCTTATTTTCTTTTCATAGCCCAGTAGTCCATGAATAAGAAATCAATTTTTCGTCATGTCATAAAAATAAACTCTTTCTTTGTCTCTGGATGCAATTGTAGACAGACAAACAGACAGACAGACGGGCATGCTTTTGGCTGTATGAGCGCTTGTCTGTTCGCTATCTCTGGCGCAATATTATTTTTGTAAGGTTTATAAATTTACTTTTTATTGCATTGACTATTACGTCTTGGTCATAAATTTTGAAGTTTATTTTCGATTTTTAATAAGAAGCATTACGTTTTACAGCTATAAAAAGTTAAGGTTTTTTAAATTGTGTTCCATGAGTGACTTTCCTATGACACAGCAAGCGGAGATATGAACTTCGTGTGCCTTTTTAATCAACTGATAATATTGATTTTTAATAATTTTATTTTATTTTGAATTGTTTATATTGTCAAAATCGTTTCTTTTTTTGCAAATTCCAGGATTTTAGGATGGAAAGTGACTTACCAAAATCTGTAAAATAATAGATTTTGAAAAAAAATGTTAGTTTGGGCCTTTAAATATTGAGGTAAGACAGAACTTTTTATAAAAAAATTGTTAAGTAACAGTCGAGTTTAATTTTCAAGCTAAGTTATAATTCAGAAGTAATAATTAGACAGTGGAATTATATGCAAAATTTATTTTAAGTCTGATTAAAGTCGTGTTTTGGATTTATATTGATTTTGACTTCATTAATGCATTTATTACTCCATATCTATGATATGCAAATTTTATGCAAAAAATATGCAAAAGCATATGCAAGAAATATGCTGCCTACTTTTGCTTATGCAGTAATAAAAATGGTCTAAATTCATAATATTTCCAAATTAATTCAAAAAAATCCATAAAGTTGATTGAAAAAAGGTGTTCAAAATTAAAAAAATTATTTTTTTCATACCTTCATCAGATAATACTAGAAATCTGTAATTCTTCGACCTTTTCACTGTGATATTCGACCTACACTGTGACATCAAATTGCTTTCGTTCTAAGATGATCGTAGATAAAGGTTAAAAAAGGAATCTAGTTCTATTTTCCCTTTGCCGCTCAGTGCTAACCAAAGACTTTTCATACAAAAATACGTTGACTGAGGAAGTCTACAGTTCTCGAAATATCGCAATAATTTGGATGTCATAATAACGAAAAATTTTTGAATATACTATCCGTGAAAAATATTACCAAAAAAAAGCATTCGTATATCGTATAAAAGTAAACCAATGACTTTTCATTCAAAAATACGTTGTACTGAGAAAAGCTACAGTTTTACAGTCATAATTTTAAGGTAAAAATAACGGAAATTTTTCAAAGTTTACTGTTTGTAAGAAACTTTACAATCCCAATATATATTCGCAGATGTTACATAAAAATATGCTTATTGTAGGGTATCCGTAAGAGATAGCGAGAAATGTCTGTCGAATATTTTATACATATCAAAAATGTCTAAAACTTTCTTTTACACCGTTTTCTTCCGTCTCTTATAGCTTAGCTCTAATTTTGTTTGGATCGCTCATATTTCAGATGAAAGGTCAAAAAAGTATTCTGTGCACTCCTTCTCCTTACTCTTATTCACTTCAAAGAAAAATTATCTAAATCGGGTGAGAAACACGGGAGAAAATGGTACTGAACTGTTTTTCCTACGCCTATTAACATATAATATATACGATTTAATATATGCATTATATATATATTATCTGTTCAAAATTATGTTCTATAATTCACATAACAATATATTATTAAAACTTCTTCTAAGTTGTCGATGGAGACATTCTGACACTTTTCAGCAAATATCATTTTGTATGCGAAGAAGCTACTTTCCACATCACATGAAGTCAAAGGTACATACTTAAATTTAGGAACATGTTCGCCAGCTGTTTGCATATTTTCAAATTTTTTAATACAAGTCTATTTTTTCCTTTCTGCAATAAAAAACATAAAACTGAATATTCAATGATGGTTTCAGCTAGGTAGCCATAAAACCCTGCATCTTTTTGATGTTCAAATTTCTCGCGCAGTTATCGCGATATATCCAAGATAACCAGTAAACTCCAAAGAGCAGAGTGCTTTAAGCGGGCGACAATGACAAAAAAAAAATGGCCATCAAAAATTTTTTCAACACTTAAAATTTATACAAAAAAAAAAAAAAAAACAGTAAAAAAAAGTACATTATTAAAAAACAGTACTTTTGCGTTCTGTCTGATCCACCCATGCCAGTGGCACACCCCCTGGAACTCCCTGGGGGTTTCCCATACAAACATTTAAAAAACCACCATTTTTGGCACTTTACATGAAAAAATCAGCGAAATGGTGTCGCCACTGGCATGGGTGGATCAGCGCTCCAAAGTTAGTGGGGGTTGGTCATACATTTGGACTCGATTGGGGCACTCTAAATGGGTCAAAGAGGGATTTTTCAAAATTTGACCCTACGGGACAAAAGTCAAAAGTTGGGGCATTAGAATTCATTTTAGAGGTATAGTTCCTCGGGCAAAGTTTCTTATTTTGATCCCTAGAATACGATTTTCACTGAGCAATGGGCGATTTTTAAATCGACCAGCCCTAATATGTCTATAGTCCATTCACACTTGACATATATGATGATGTGCTGGGCCCATCAAAATACTTCGGAGATGAAAAAATTAAGAAGAATGCAAAATAAATGCATGTTGATTAAATTTTAATTATTTTGTTTCTCATTCACACCCTTTACATCTTCATTGAGTTTTTTAATTATTATTCTCCTATTTTTCTTTTACTGCACTTCAAATTTAATGCATTGATGTAGGTTAAGTCATTTAGGTCGTCTTTGTATTTTTAAAAAATTTTAAAATTGAATTGTCATTATAAATCATAATCTTATGTTAGCTTGCTATAAGACTTCAGTCTTGTTAGAACAGTCGTCGCACAAACAACAAACAAATAAACAAATAAAGCAGTTTTAGGGCTACCACTACTTTATCCTGGCCATCAAATTTATGTGGAGGAGCTTAAAATTGTCTAATCCCTAGATAGAATCTATCAATACTCTATCTGATACTGCAAGTTTTAAAGAACATAAGAAGTATAAACTATAATACTACACATCTAAAACAACATACTCACGCATTCGGTACTAGAAACAGAAATAACTTAGCTGTGGCGAGATGCAGTCGATAGGTCACAAAACAACAAGAAAAATGCAACGGTATCTCCTTTGATTTTGAGACGACTTAAATTTTTTAATATGTTTATTTATAAGTATTAAAAAATGCTTAGCCTTCAAGAATAATTTCTGGTTTTTTCGTATGCAGAACCCCATATCGGGGAACAAATTACGACCATTGTTAATTTTAACTACTCAAATCATAAAAATATATTTTTCTTAAAAGATATATTTTCCTCATTTTATAATACGCTCTTACAAATCCCCCTTATTTTTAAAGAAAATAAAAAAATTTTCGCAAAAATAAAAAAATTTAAGAAATATTACCATTCCAGAGTAACATCAGCAAGTCTTAAATAATATCAAAGTGAATTTTTTTTAGTTTTTTTAAAATTTTTGGTCACTTTGCAATATCTGAAACCCCTCCCCTCCTCCAAATTGGTAACATAGTTTATGAACGACCTCTAAGTTATTAAGAAGTCAAGAGCAACAACAGCTCCGCACAGAACCAATCACACAGCAACAGACTGTTTCGGAAGGCGCTACCTGTTCCATCTTCAGTAGCCTTGAAGAATAACAAAATGTAGTTGATGTTAAATAAATTAAATAATTATAGCTTTCTAGCGGGAACAAAAAGCTCTATTCACAATCATTTGGGTGTTTTGGGCGAATTCGTTTAAATCCAAATACTAGTAAAGAAAAAGGCAACTAATACATCTCAAGGCAACAGTCAAAATCTCTTGTGGAGTTCTGATCAAAAATAATTTAGCTCTGATCAAAAATAATTTAACTGCTTTAACGTCTTATGAAAATAGGCCAATAAGAAGTAAATCCGTATAACAGAGGAATTTATTCGAACAAGTGCCAAATCATATAAAAACTTAAACAGCGAGTTGGTCATAAAAAAAATATTTTTTAATTTGTTTAAATAAAACAACACATAAATCATATGAATTAAAGTTCGAGCTTTAGATCAAGTAAGTTATTAAGAAGGCAACAACAACAACAACTCTGTATAGAGTCAATCACTTAGCTGACTAGACAGTCTGTTTCGGAAATCGCTAAATTTTCCTCTTCGGTAGTCTTTGAGTGATTAAGCTGTGATTAACTCACTGTTTAAATTTGCATATGATTTCACACATTTAGGAATTCATTCATTTGAATTATATAGAACAAATTGAACGCTCAATTGGCTACTAATCATATGACATTTTAAAGCAGTAGTATATTTGTAGATCACCGCCACCAACTCTACCCAGGTTGCCATCTGTTCTAGTTGCTTCTTTATTTATTTCAATATTCTTCATTAGGGTTCGATAGTTTGTCGAAATGCACCATAGAAATGAAACGAGTTTTTTTTTGCTTCGCCAAAAGCTAGTTTTCTAACTAAAAAGTTGGCTATTTTCACAACCAAATGTCCAATTACACATGACTTTGACCAAAATTGGTCAACTATTAGATTATTTTATTAATTTCACATTAATTAAACTTATTAAGCCGTGCTTAAAATATATAATTTTATTTAAATATATATTTTTGTATACATTTTTTTTGGGCTAATTGCATATTAAAAATAATCTTGCATTAGTTTTACTTGATTTTTTGGAGAAAAGTGCGTCATCAAGATTACTTGTTAGTTTTCAAATATTGCTGCAAGTTTTGACAATTGTTAAATTCGATTCAACTTTCCTTAATTTATAATGCGCCTTATAATGGCTAAAAATACGTATAAGGGGAAAAACTTTAAAGTTTTGTGGGCCAAGTTTGATGGTACTCAAACCCAAATGTCAGTTATTTAAACACGGAATGAACGAACGAATTATTTCGGATCTTGGCACCATAAAAAGAATGAATTAAAAAAATTAACAAATGTTTTTTTTTTCATGCTTCTACTTTAAACATGGAAGCCAAACAATTCTTTTGGCATTTCCTGCTGCTACATTTGTTCCACGCTGGTGTGGGTGTGGTTGTGTGTTTTAGTGTGTTTTTTTTTGCTGCGTCGTTGACACATAACTAAATTAATTGAATACATAAATGTCAGTCGAAACAAATTTCCATTTCGTTGGACTTGATAAATGGTGTCTGGTTTTTTAACACTGTCGCCGAGCGCAGTGTAGGACAGTTAATTTTATTTATTTTGATTTTGTTTTCTTTTAGTGTTGGTGTTCAGAGCAAAAACAAAACAAAAATAGAAAAACAGAAGCAAAAACTGCGGGATTTGCATCAGTTGTTATGTTAAAGCCTTACAAAGAGGTGTTAATTCAGCGATTAATGACTGAAGTGCGGCAATAAAGTATTGCTGTAGAGTATGGCACTTAAACACTACTTAATAGTGGATTTTATAGAGCTTTTTGATTTATTTGATTTGTATCTGTAAATAAAATAATTGTTTTAAAAGTGAGAATGTGTTTATTTTGCATAAATGTGCTGAATATGATATGAGACTAAAGTTAAAAGAAAAAAAGTCAATAAAACATTAAAGCATAATACAAAGAAGTGAGCTTGGCAGCTCAACTGCTAACTTGGTCAATTCGGAGTTATTTTTTCTTGTAATGCTTTATTGTAAGCCTTGTTGTTGATAGCAAGCAACATAGTTTGTGATAAGCTATAGTGAAGCTTATGTTAGCTCAACATAAAATAAAACACACACAGTAAGCATGTGCATGTGTGAGTAAATGACAGTTTAATCCTTTGAAATTGTTGCCTTGACATTTATACGAGAGCAACAAACAAACGCCCGGCTGCTGAGCTGCTGATGCTGATAATAATGACATCCGACGGTGTTGATGATCCCAAAAACCTAGACAAATAATTTAACAGACACCATCCAATACACGCACACACACAAATAACACACCATTCTGTTAACCAACATATGTTGTTGTTATTGTTGGTTTCTGTTCAATCAGATAAAATTGTGCCAGTTTGGCTGAAATGTTAATTATGTGAAGGTAGGATTAACGTAGCGTTGAGTGTTATTATTGCTTCCAAAAAACGCTTTAAGTATGTGCAAGTTATTTAGTTGAGTTAAAAAAATGCCAGAAATTTGCATTTAATCCTGTGTAAAATAAAGCCAAGCACCATGCCATGTTTCATACAACAGTCAGTTTGAGACCGTCTTTGTCACTAACACACCCACCACGCACATATCAATCAGCCAATTTTGTTTATCTCAAAGCTCAAAGCATATTGCAGCGCTTTTATGCTTCGACATTTTCAAAAATTCATTCTGTTTTGTGAAGCTGGTATTTGTTTTCGTGTTCTTTCGTCCTTCGAGCACTTTCTGCCTTACCACATGTGTCAGTTACAATATCGTAGACCACTCGTCCGGCGGCAGTACAAGCAACAACAGCCAAAGGGCCAACGATATTGGCCAAGCGATATCCTAGCGATATTGTGCAATACTCTGTGATATGTTGATAAAAATTGTACCTTTGCTTATGTAGCTCGATATGCTTGCGGAAATCGTATATCCGCAAAGCTAACGTTTAACTAGAAATAACTGCATTTTATCGGTAGGTTTGTCAGCTTAGGCACTACTGAAAAAAAACTCATTGCTAAACTAGTGAGCAGTATGTGAAGAAACCTAAAAGGAGAAGCTTTTACTATACCTAAAAAAGATCAGAAAAAGAACACCTTTAGAGTTAAAAAATATGAAAATATTTATTTTCATTGCGTTCTCTGTTGGAAAACGTTAACGGAATTATATCTGAAATTTCATGTCTTTTCATAATCTTAAATATAGAAATATGAAAATCTTACAAAAAATAATTATTAGTTTGTTGATTACACCATGAAATAGCAGTTTTTACACAATGAGTAAACCATATAAACATAAAACTAGAGGCAAAGGATAGTTCTAAGTTTTTCACTAGAACGTCATGATTTTTTTTAGTGACTGTTAAGTTAAGGGACATGTATATGCTTAAAAAAATTTATTTAAATACTTAAAACCTTCTAAACATTACAATAAAGGTATTAACTGAAAGAGAACAAACTCTTTTATAATAACAAATTTTGGCTAAATCCATGTTAAAAATGGCCATTTAAAATTAAATCCTTCATTACCCTTGAAAATTCATAACGAACTTTTTTGATAATAAAATATGCTGAGAACTTAGCAACAAAATTGGTGTGTTTAAATTTTACGTAAAAAGTTATTTTAGTGATAAATTAACTCAGTAGATTTTCTTACTTCAAACAAATTTAAAATTTTTTCTATAAATTTTTAAATAAATTATAAGTCAATTAAACTAACCTACATGCTTGGTATAAAAGTATTACCACTTCGAATTAAAAAGTTTATATTTT
The DNA here is from genome assembly GCA_963920525.1 of Dichetophora obliterata. Lineage (NCBI taxonomy): Eukaryota > Metazoa > Arthropoda > Insecta > Diptera > Sciomyzidae > Dichetophora > Dichetophora obliterata. The sequence goes on from OY986436.1 coordinate 264,882,429, forward strand.
AATTGAAAGTTAATTTTAATTTGCTATAAACAAGTTTTTTATATGAAATGTGATCAAAATGTTGGCATTCGCATGGTTGTATTAAACAAATACACGTCTTATCTTCACTTAACCCTATATCGCTCCGTGTTGCAGATCTGCAACATTTAGAAATTGCTCTAGAAAAATAACTCAAAGAGCACAATGTAAGTCAGAGTTCTTATAAATGACTCATCAACATTCCAAGCAACGTGGTTTTTCATTTGGCAGCAGTTTGTGTTTTGCTATATTTTGAATATATTTTTAAATAACCAAAATTTAAATAAAATGTAATAATAATTAAAAAAAAATTAAAAAATTTTTGGTATGTTAATAAATTACGTTAATCATGAAATTTCATTTTTAATCATGAAATATGTCAATCTTTACATCTGCAGAAAAAGATTTTTTGCAAATATTTTTATAAATAAAGTATTAATTTCAAAACAAAAGTTGTTTTTATTTATTTTTACAGCTGTCTAAGAGATTTTAGGGTAAATTGGTAAATTTTAAATTGGCGCTTTTGCGTGCTATAAGGTTAACATTTTTTAGAAAAATACTGACGAACTACAGAAAAAGTGAGAATGCAGTTTTACTATCTTTTGCCTTTTGTTTCACTTTTTTTGGTTCACTTCATGGTTGAAAATTTTCAGATTTCAAAAAGGTTTTGTTCAAATGTCAGTACGTATTTACTGCCCTGAGTTTCGAATACAAACATTCCAGATTGCAGGTAATGAACTATTTTTGCATTATAATGCATTCTGGCACGGGTAGCACTGTTGTGTCACTTTTAACCCATTAACCGCGGCTCCCACACGCTTCGTACGATTTTTTAAATATCATGTGCTTTCTTATAATGATCACAGGAACTACCACATCAAATTTCCACTTTGTATCTTTCACCGTAGTCGAGATATAAGTTTGGTATAAAAATACCCGAGGTAATTCTTAATGTTTCACTCACTGACATGAAGTCGATAAAGTTAATGAGAAAAAAGTTTTTCTAACAAAAACTGCATCAACATGTACTTGACCTTGAACCTTCAATTATTTAAAGCTTGTTTACTATTTGGACATGCACAGTAGGGCGTTTCACAAAAGACGTTTTTTCTGATTTTTCCAACTCTTGAAGCGGAATATTGAAGTTTCTGATTTAAGAGAATTTTGAAATTTTTTTTGGATTTTTTCAAGATGGGTACGGGGTCGCTGAAATAGATTTTATCAAAAAAAATGAGGTTATGGAGAAAAATTTTTAATATTAATTTTTGCTGGTGCTTTTTCTTCATAAAACTAAACAATTCTCTTCTTAATGATCCGATCCCACGACAAAAAAATGATTGATGTGAAAAATTATTATATTAAGGACCACTTTGATAGCCTTAAAAGTACAAAATTATGTTTTTATAGATTTCAAACCTCAATAACTTTAAAAGTTTTCAACATTTTTTCAAGATGAAAAATGCGTTAGAAAGGTCTTTAAATTACCTTTCATTCGGTATATAGGTTTCTTTTCACTTGCGGGAGAAATATAAGAAAAAAATTGAAGTTTGAGAAATTTTTTTTTTATTTTTCAAATTTTATAAAAATTAAAAGAATTTCATTAAGTTTCGTTCTTGGTTAAGTAAAAAAAAAACATTTAATATACATTGTTTTAATAAAAATATCAAAAATTCAATTCATCAAAATATTTTTATTTCCATTTGTAGAGGAGAATTGTTGCTTAAATTTAGAAAACAGTTTTATAAATATTTTACTTACCCATTCTTTGATTATTTTCTTTATACTTCGTTCACTTGGTTGTTTTAATTAAAGAAACCGTATTTCAAGCAGCTGAATCTGCAATTTTATTTATTTAATAAGAAATACAATTCAAGACTTAATACTTCTGACACTTGTATTTTATTTTTTTTATAGAATAGGAAAAAGAAAATGAATAAGCAATCGCCAATGACATTTACACATTCGACGTGTTGTGTTGTATTTTTAGGGAGCTTTGTCTTTTAGTATTGCATTTTTTGCGGCGTAAGACTGTAACCATACTTTTCTCGATTTTGTATAAAATAAAAATGGAATTTTTTGTTGATACATGTTTTCTTCCACATTTAATGTTTTATATATTGTGATTTTAGATACAAATTTAATTTTTAATTTTAATTTGTTCATTAAATAACATGAATTTGTTTTTTTAATATTTTTTGATTTTGTATGGAAATAAAAATATATTGATGAATTGAATTTTTGATATTTTTATTAAAACAATGTATATTAAATGTTTTTTTTTTACTTAACCAAGAACGAAACTTAATGAAATTCTTTTAATTTTTATAAAATTTGAAAAATAAAAAAAAAATTTTCTCAAACTTAAATTTTTTTCTTATATTTCTCCCGCAAGTGAAAAGAAACCTATATACCGAATGAAAGGTAATTTAAAGACCTTTCTAACGCATTTTTTGTCTTGAAAAAATGTTGAAAACTTTTAAAGTTATTGAGGTTTGAAATCTATAAAAACATAATTTTGTACTTTTAAGACTATCAAAGTGGTCCTTAATATAATAATTTTTCACATCAATCATTTTTTTGTCGTGGGATCGGATCATTAAGAAGAGAATTGTTTAGTTTTATGAAGAAAAAGCACCAGCAAAAATTAATATTAAAAATTTTACTCCATAACCTCATTTTTTTGATAAAATCGATTTCAGCGACCACGTACCCATCTTCAAAAAATCCAAAAAAATTTTCGAAATTCTCTTAAATCACAAACTTTAATATTCCGCTTCAAGAGTTGGAATTTTTTTTTTGAAACGCCCTAATGCACAGTTTATTAATATTTGTAAATCAAAAAATCAAAAAATTTCTTGCAAAAGTTATATAATTATAATGTTAAAAAATACCTAAAAAACAGTTGTTTTAAAATAAAAATTTTAAAGTAGGGTTTTTTTCGCTTAAAAATTTTAATGGGCCCTTAAATTAATCACATAAGCTTTGGTCTCAAAAGTTCACCATTAAATTGAAATTTGTTTAAATCGGATTAAAACCACGCCTACCTCCTATACAAAGTAACTTTAAGAAAATGGAAAAATCTCTTCAAATGCCACAGAAACTTATGTAACGACTTAAAATTTAGTTAATTTAAATTAATAAATTAATAATTTTTTATACCTACGATTAATTTATGTACTTATAGTAACTGTATAATAATAAATGTTAATAGTTGTTTAAATAATTAAATAAATAAAAAATAAGCAAATTTTTTACATAAGCTTTGGTCTCCAATATTCAGCATATACAGTGGCTCACAGCTTATTTTATGCAGTGCATACTTTCAATTTTAGGGGTTTATAACAACGAAACTAACAGGAATAGAAAAAATAATATAGTATCATTTAAAAGAACAAGATGTTAAGTTTACTAAATCAACTTAATTTATAGTAAAAATATATATTAAGATGCCTTAAAATTAAGAAACCAGAAAATACTGCTTAATTTCATATCACAGCTTATTTCATGCAGTCACTTGTTATTTATACATTTTTCGTATTGATTAATGATATCTGATATTTTTATTATTTGGTATGATAGCCCTTGTTGTCCACAACAGATCTAAGGTGGTTTGGCATTGATGCTACCAGTTTTTGAGTGAGTGATAGTTGGCGAAATATTTGCCCACTTTGTTTTCAATATCTCTTTCTGGTGGTTTTTGTTTGAAATTTGATGTTTCCGGATATTGTTTTCCAATAAAGACCACACATTTTCAATAACATTAATGTCTGGCGACTGTTCTGGCGGCGTCATCAATTGTAGGCAGTTGTATATTAGCCTAGTTTGCACAATACCCGCTTTGTGCTTTTGATCGTCATCCTGGTAAAATCGGAAATTCAATTTTATACCCAGAACCTTTGCACTCTGCAACAAATTGTTCTTCAGGATCTGTAGGTACTTAAATTTGTCCATTGTTGTTTCAATAAACGGCAACTTCCCAGTACCAGCAGCTGACATTCAGGCCCAAACCATGACGCTGCCACCGCCATATTTCACGGTTTGTTTTAAATTTTTTTTGTTGACCTCGGTATTTGGTTTTCGCCACATATAGCACATGCCATCTGAACCGAATAAATTGATCTTCGATTTATCTGCAAAAAAAAAACTGAATTCCAGTACTCTGGGGCCTTGGACATATGTTCTTTGTCGTAGTTGAGTCTGCATAATATGTTTTTGGGGCTAATAAATGGCTTGTTTCGTGTTACTTGGCCATGAAAGTGCTTTTTGCGCAAGACACGTCCAATAGTTTCAGCACTACACTGTTTGCTCAGGTCAGTTTGAACTTCAAAAGCGATTTTCGGAGCTGAGAGTCTCGGGTTAGCCTTTATTTTCCGTACAATATGCCGCTCGTCGGTTGCATTAAAAATTTTGATTAGTGCTTCTTTGCTCTTATTGTGCAATCGATTCTTATGGACGAAGTTCTCGATGATCTTTTGCACAGTAGAAGAATTGATATTAACCATTTAAACTATTTTTCGCTGCGAGCTGCTGTTTTTAAAATAGTATATAACCGATTCTCGTTGTTGTAGTTTGTGCGTGCTCCTATTTTAAATAATCATAGAAGCAGACACTTGAAGCAAAAAAATCAGACTAAAAAGCTAACACAAAGCAATTATAGAAGCAGAACGAAGGCATAGCTAACGAAAGTACCGTTAGACAGCGCAGCATTAGAGTACCGTAACAGAGAGAAGTAACTGCATAAAATAAGCTGCGAGATGAAATTAAGTAGTATTTTCTGTCCTCTTATTTTTTAAACAACTAAATATATGTATTCACAATTAATGAAAAACCTTTATTTAACTAGACTTTTTGCTCTTTTAAATGACACCATATTATCTTTTGTATTCCTGTTAGTTTTGTTTTTATAAAGCTTTAAAGTTTAAAGTATGCACTGCATAAAATAAGCTGTGAGCCACTGTATTTAAAATTTGTCGAAATAGTTAAAAAACCACGCCTACCTTTCATACTAAGTAACTATTTGAAAACGGTTAAGTCTCTAAAAATTCCACAAAAATTTATTTAATGAATTAAAACTATGCACATATCGTCGTCTGAGAAAATAAATGTCGTATGTGAAATTTTTCACTTTTGAGATTATTGAGAATATCTCAATAAATTCTAAAAAAATAGCGGTTAGACCACAAAAATTTCGAAATCTATTGTGAAATGTGTCTGCCTGAAATATGTGAATAGGTCTGAAATTCTGAAGAATATTGCTCCGCTAGATTTTGAATTATACCCCCTTTTGTTCGATAATCTCAAAAGTGAAAATTTTCACATACGACATTTATTTTCTCAAGCGACGATACGCTAAGAATATTGAAATTATTTTTTAGTTTGAATTTTGGAAAAATCGTGTAAAAACTCAACAAATTTCCCATACAAAGTGAAGTCATCAAAGTAGCATAACTTTTATAAATTCCACAGAAATGTTGTATTAACAGCATAAATATTAAACACATAATCTTCAATATCTTAAATGTGTTCTGCATTTGAGTTTGATAAAATTCGATGAACACCACGCCTATCCTCTATACGAAGTGACGTCATCAAACTTTTAAAACATGCCTAACTTAGAATATACACTGGGGTTATTTTAAATTCGACCCAGTCGAAGTAGCTCCTTACTACGTAAAAAAGTCACTTAATTTCTTTCGTTTCACACGCTTTATTACAAATAGTTATCTTTTAGAAAAATTCATCGCTTCCAAAAGGAAGAGACACAATATCTTAAACATCTTTAATATATATACATTTACAAAAAAAAAGTTATATACATTCACAAATAAATATATGCATTCCATCAAAATTACGGACAAACTCTACTATACACAATTGATGCTGGACATTAAAACTAAACTTATAAATATATCGCACTATATAAACTTATCGCACAGTGCGTTTTTTTAAATTTTATTATGACATTTGGGGTTTTTTTAATTTTATAAAAAAATATTTTTACTCGTCAGATTAGTAAACATGTATTATGAATGTAGCATGTAAAACTTGATGTATTGTATGGTTTTTTTTTAATCTTTTTTAACAAAAATAAGCTCAATAAAACCCAAAAACTAAAGTCAAGTTTAAACAATAATAACTTCGAGCACAAAATATATTTCTAGGTTTAATTTTTTGCACTTTTTTATGTTTTAATCACCATTGAGTTTAATATAAAATACAAATCAAAAGGTTAATAAATAAAAATAGAAAAGTCGTTGAAGTATTATGACTGTAAATTTTTCAAGGAATGAAAATTCAAGTGAAATTTAGTAGAAAATATCTAGCTAATTAAGCATTATTAAAGTCAAATTCTATAACTATTATAAAATATCATACTTCTACCTTCTGTTTCTGTTCAAATCTGCTGCATCAAGCTGCTATTAAGAAAAACCACCTAATTTGAAAAAAGTCTTAAAAATCAAATTTTGCTCATTGATTTCCAAGACAATTTTAAGGTACCCTTAAATTTAAAGAAAAATGAAATAGAATTGATAATTTAAAACAAATTGCGACCTTATTTTGTATTAGCAACCATTGTTTTAAATTATTTTTTTAAATTTCGTTAATTTGGTAATATTGTTTTAAAGGAAATATATCTAAAAGTTATCCGATTTGAAATATTTTCAGTTTGGCATTTAAGTGAAGTTAAATTAACTAAATTTACTCTTTAAAAACATAAATAAGCTATTTGATGCGGGTTTTTTATTAAAAAAAATATGGTTTGTATGGAAGGTAGGCGAAGCAGTTGACCTAGAATACTAATTTATTGTGCTGTTTCTTAATTTAGGCTAAAAGTCATTTGTACAAAATTTCATGGCCCTCGCTTTTATAGTTTATGAGATAATGCAAATGTCATCCTAAAATCAAAAAAGCGCACTGTGCGTCGTTAGTGTATTCACAATGGGCACAAACTCCTTCTGCAATGACATCACACTTTTATATCAGGAATTTTCTATCGATAGCTCATATAGTTAAAATATAAAAATTTTTACAAATGATAATAACACAAATTTTCAGATTTTTAATGTTTATCACTTTTGACTTTGAAAATGTAGCAGTTAACGTTAAAATTTTCTGACACACTCTACAATCAATTTATAGCTGTATGTTTTCTAAAAGCAACAAACAAAAAATTAAACACTTAGCTGTTATTAATCCTGTAATATGAATAATTCTGCAGAAGTATTTTCATGGGTAAAAAAAATACCCAACCTCTGTTAATGGGCTTAGATCCCAATGTGCTCAAAAACGGATGCGGATCCGTTTAGAACCCGTTACGAGTCCGTCAGTACGCATTTCGCTTTCTTATGTTGCGACGGACCCGTTTCGAAACCGTTACGAATCCGTCAAAAAATGATCACAGCGTGGTCTTAAAAAGTGGTCTTAAATTTGTTATAAAATCTTTTATTATATTCTCAGTGGATTAGGGATACGAAATATAATTGTGTTCTTATTTTTGTTTTAAGTAACCTTTTTATATCATTAGGCACGTACCTATATCATTATTAAAAATCATTTGCATTTGTTTATTTATTTAAAATGTATTACACTATGCGACAATTTAAGGGTCATGGAATCTAACGAAAAAGCGACCAAAATAGATCGATGGTACTAATCTAGACCATAAAAAGCCTAAAAGGGCTTTGCAAAGTTAGCTCGCTTTTAAAAGATATAGGCATTGAAAGTTTACCTCTTGCAGAGTATTTTTTAAAAATGAATTGCTCATAAGGGCTTTAAAATTTTTTTTAATTTCTCATCCTAAGAGGTCTCCAAAGTTCCATAGGGTGGTCAAGATCGCCCACAAAAACTTTAGAAAAAAAAGGATGTCTCTCTCTTCCGCAAGGACAAAGTTGTGATTTGAGAAAAACAGTAAAAATAACTGATCTATAAATGCTTTGATTTTTGATATAATAACTTCATATGTCTTAAAGCAAAAGTAAATACAGACTTTAACTAACAATATCTCGCCAAACAAGATGCCACTCTTGATTTTTACCCACAGTGTCCTGTGTGAAGAATATTCGAATCTTAAGGTAAACTCGAAATAGCACAGAACTTTTGATTTTATCAGGTTGTGTAAATTTTGGTGGTATTTAGTAAAGTGTTTACGTTTTCCTTATATTTGGTGTATTAAAAATTTGCACATTGTTTGCCTATGCATTTACTGTTTTTTAAGAAAATCATATTTCAAAGCAATTTTTCAACTTTTTGAAAAAAAATTAATATAAGGCTTTAGATATCAAGCATCAGAAGTGGTACCGAAAATAATTTTCGCTATTTGGACTCTTCAAATATATCCTTTAAGGTTATTATTTTCTTAAAACACATCTTAAAAACAATTATTTTTCAATCAATTGAGACTCCGATAATGGCAGGCTCAGAAACTCAAAATTTTAGTTTAACATTTTGGTAAATGATGAGGTGAGGTGTTTTGACGAAATAATAAATTTCATGCTAGGAAGAAAGATTTTTATAAAAAGTCGAAATAAAAAAGAATCGTGGTCTTAACCTGGTGTTTGAAAAAAATACTTTCAGATAGTGTTTCATTCAGAAATATTTTAAGAAGCCAAATTCAAATGCCCAAAATATATACAACCTTATATTAATATTTTTTAAAAAGTTATAAAATTGCATTCAAAATACATTTCTCGAAAACAAGAAAATGTATTTGCGAAAAATATGCAAATTCTTAATTTGCGAAATTTAAGGAAAACGTAAACACTTCAATCAATAACACCAATATTTAGACAATCAGATAACAATCAAAAGTTCTGTGCTATTTCGAGTGTACCTTTGGATTCGAATATCTCTCACACAGGACAATGAGGGTAGAAATGGAGAATTGAATCTTGTTCAGCAAGATATTGTTAGTTAAAGTCTGTATTTACTTTTGCTTTAAGACATATATAGTTTTTCTTACAAAAATCAAAGCATTTTAAGGTCGTTATTTTTTACTATTTTTCTCAAAAAACAACTTTAACCTTGTTTAAGAACGATTTTTTTTTGTAGATCTTAACCACCATGCTTTAAGACCTCTTAGAAGAACTTTTAAGACCCCTTAGAATGTAAAAATCGAAAAAAATTGTAATTCGATACGCCCTAATGAGCACTTTATTTTTAAAAATACTCGGCAAGAGGCAAATTTTTAATGCCTATATCTTTTTATAGCGAGCTAACTTTGCAAATTCCTTTTAGGGTTTTCTAACTATACACTAGTACTATCATCCTGTGCTATCCCCTTTTCCGTTAGAAAAATGTGTTGAACAGTGTTATCTAAGAATGAAAGAACTGAAATAACAAAAGTATTTTATTTTATACTTTAAATATAGCATAAATTTTATTGTTCTATTTTGAATCCGAATTGCAAATATTTAAAAAAACGAATCTGTTGCGAACTCGCATTATTTAAAAAAAATCAGAAACGGATTCGTATATGCGGGTCGTTCCGATTCCGTTACAAATCCTAAAAAGCGGAAAAAGAGATTCGCAGTTTTGAGAGGAATTTCATACGAAAAAGGATCAGTTCCGGATGTGAAACGCAATCCGTTCCGGATACAAATTACGAAGAAGTAAGTCCGTTTCAAATTCGTTACGGCTCTAGGGCATCCAATCCCGGGATTCCGTACTTTTCTTAGTCCCGACAATCCCGGGAATGCAAGGCCTAAATTTTTTTGGGATTTTTGGGTTCCCGGGATCGCCTCTACAAAAAAAAAAAAAAAAAAATTCTAAAATATTCCTACAAAAAATTCATTGACCTAAAAAAAAACTTTTGAAATAAAAACCTTTTAAAAACTATCTGTACAAAATAACACAATATTCCTTACCAATAGTTATTTTAATATCGACTCTAACAGCCCTATTCTGGAAAAGTAACAATTGTTACCCAGTATTTTTAATATTTCTGTGTGTTTGTTGTAATAATTTTATTTCACACAAAATTTCAAGCTTAAAAATAATAAATTTTGCCAAAAATTGTCACCTGCTTTTCAGATATTGACAATTATATTAAAAAAATTTCGTTTTTGACTTTCAAATATTGTTTTGAAAGCTGTGACCTTAATAAATTAAAAAAATTTCGTAAACAAGCTGTACAAAAAAATCACAGAATTTCTACTTAGAAATACTAAAATTAATAAACTATTTAATTTTTTTTCAATAATTTTATGAACTTTCTGAATGACCTCATTTAATTAACTTTTTTTTTAAAGAATTGATCCTTGTTTTTCAGAAACAAACAATAAATGATATCCAAACATTTAATCGAAACTGTGTTTTTTAGTATTTTAAAAGCTTCTGCAATATTTTTGTGTTACAATATAAAACAAGGCATAACTACTTTGAAACTTCATATTACGTCTTCCAAAAAAAATTCCAAAAAATTCCGATTGTGTTTTTCAAATCCCGAAATCCCGGGATTGCCGAAGCATCCTGAAATTGGATGCCCTAAACGGCTCCGTTTGCGCACTGGGATAACATAAAAAAGCATTATTTGTTTGAAAACTTAAAGCCCAAAACTCGTGAATGTATGCTATGCAATATAAAAAGTTAAGAAAACTTTGAACAATGTGAAGATTAAAACACCAAATTTCATAAAAAATAGTTTTAATGTAATTAAAAGTTTCTGATAATGTTTTCATCCATTATTTTTTAATATTTCAAAAATTTATAAATTTTGCTTATATTTTTATATTCTCTTGTTGAAACTTATTGTTTATCTTTTTCTCACGTTTAACTTCACTGCAACTCAAATTAAGCATATTTCTTAACAACTTAAACGAAGCCATACCACTTCGTTTATACTGAATCACAAACTCGGTAACGCTTATTTTTTACTATTTTGAAAAGATTTCGTTCAGAGTTCGAGCATTTCGTAATATAAAATTATTGTTTAAAAATGTTCTCTCTAAAAATGTACATTTTTCAATATTTTCATTAACTTTAAAAAAAAAAATTACAAAAAACACTAAAAACTGAAAATCATTTTTATTTTATTAAGTGAATTATATAGAAAATAAATTCTTTAAAAATTGTATAAGTTCTAATTCAAAACCATTCTATTAAATCTTAGCTTAGGTATTGAATGGAAATGTGCTTTCATCAAAAGAGTCCTTCAGAATTAAATTAAAGTGCCCAAGTTTACAAACTTAGATGATTTTAGACTCCAGTTACATATGAGATAGCAAAAGCACCAATAATACCACTACCACCAACAGCAACAACAACAAAAACAACTACAACTAAATGCAAAACATGAACATGCTTGCTTTTTACAAATTGCACAAAATCCCATTTTGTGGCAATTGATTATGTGGTCATGGTTTGATTGTGTGTGTGATGCTGTGTAAGTCCCCAGTGTGCCAAACGGATCTGTTACGAATCCGTAACGAACTCACTTCTTCGTACATTTTGTCCGAAACGGATTGCGTTTCGCATCCGGAACGGATCCTTTTTCGTATGAAATTCCTCTCTCCGTTACGGACTTCAGTTACGAATCCGTTTCGGACTTCAGATACGAATCCGTTTCGGACTTCAGATACGAATCCGTTTCGGACTTCAGTTACGAATCCGTTTCGGACTTCAGATACGAATCCATTTCGGACTTCATATACGAAACAGACGTTTCAGACTCTTTTTTTTTAAATAATGCGAACTCGCAACGGACTCGTTTGACGCATTTAGCTACAGATGTTAAAAATATAGGTTCTCTAAACAAGTTTGACGCATTCAAATTCGAAAACTTTTTGCAGGAAATTAAACGTAAATTAAAACAAAAAAATTATTTTGTAATCAAATTTATAAGAGAGTAGTGGAGGCTAGTTTAAAAGGTAAAAAAATTAATTCAAAATATCAAACAAACAAGTACAATGTTGGTGAGTTCCAGGATGGCTCATACTTTTTTCTTCAAACAGCTAAACATTATTTTTCATTGAAGCATCCCAATAACTTTTACTACTATAATAACAAAGCGTACAAAATTCACGCAATTAAAAAAGTTTCCGAAAAATATCTTGTGTACGGCTATCACATAGTCACATTTAACTTGATCACTAATGATAATTATTTAAAAATTCTGCCAAGTACTTTTCTTCGATTTGAAGGAGAGCTTGAGGAGCACGAGCCTAATGAAATAAAAAAGTTGTTTTAAATAAAAATAAGTACACAATTGTATTTCGTATCCCTAATCCACTGAAAATAAAATAAGAAATTGTAAAACAAATTTAAGACTGTCTTTTATGTTAAAGTTGTGGTAATTTTTTTGACGGATTCGTAACGGGTCCGTCGAAACATAAGAAAGCGTAGTGCGTACTGACGGACTCGTAACGGGCTCGTAACGGATCCGCATCCGTTTTTGTGCACATTGGGTCAGCACACATCCACGTGTAACTGTGTGCGTTTGGAGCTTTTGCTTAAGCTTACATACACTAGGAAAAATTTTATGATATTCGATGTAATTCTGATCTTTGTTCAATTGTCAAATCCAGGAAAAGGTAAAAAAAAAAAAAATATCAGCTGGTAGAATCAGACAATGAAACGTTTAAAAGAGATAGTTTATTGCGTACCACTCGAATAATTTACACGCAGTATCTTAGAACTTTACAGAGCTAAAGTTTTACAGCAGGGTGAATTAAATAATAAGGCTTATGATTCTGAATGTAAGTTTTTTGACACAATAGGGGCATCCAAGATTCAGTGCACTTGTGCATTTGTGCAGTTGTGTAGTTAGGTTTTCGTGAATACACTACTATCAATTTTTCAAAGCTGTCAAAATGTTCAATGTGCACAAGTACACAACTGCTGAAGTCCTCAAGTACCCAAGTTTTAGGCTACAGTAAAAAAGAACTTGTGCAGATTTTGTTTTTGTAGACTGCACTGGCAAGTACACTGAATCGTGAATACCCCTAATATTTTTTGGTAACATGTTTTTTGAGTTAATTACATGAAATTTTGTGAAGCGTTTAAGTTATTTCATTAGAAGACTCTGCTTGTGGGACTTTCTTTAAAATCTTAACTTTTAATTAAGTTGCAGATAAGAGTGGCTCTTGATGCAGATCCATAAAATTTGATTTACAAAATTTGGCTACAAATCCATAACCAATATTTCGAATACCTAAGCTGCTTAAAAAATTTCTGTTGGAATAGTGTTGGCTTAATTTTGCTAGTGTTATTGCACTTGCCAGCTTGGGGCTTTTACCCAGGACTACAACAATTTAAACTTCTTTTTTTAAATTTGAATCCATTGTAAATAAAATATATTTTTTAGCATTCGGACCTAGATAAAGATTGTTTCATGAGTCCTCAAACACGTGGAGGTCTTAAAGGTCGAATAAATATTAGTAGTATTAATCTTATAGAATACATTTTATTGTGTATTTTTATTTCAATGCTTCCATACTGGATTTTTAATTAACTTTCTTAAAGTGTATGCGAGTTGCTGGAATTTGTTTATCTGCTTCTTTTTTGCTGGCTTCAACGCACTCGAATTGATTGAACAAACAATGAAAGCGAATACAAATTGCTACTTAATTTGAGTGAAAATCATACGAAATGCAACTCTGTAGCAAGAGGCATCCAAATTTGCGGATTAAGTAGTAGCAGCTTAACATTGAGCAGAGTTTTGGATTAAATTGCTGCTGTTGTTGTTGTTTTTGTTGTTAGTTTTGTGGTCAGTGTATGTATATGCGAGGCAATAAATATGTAGGTAGTGGAAAGATGGAATCGAATAGAAGACACGGAGATAGTTGATGGCAACACTTAATAAAATATGGGAGCGGGTCAGTTTTCTGCTTGTCAAAAGTCTGTATTGTTTTTCTGTATTTTTTAAATGCTGTTTGTCTGAAAACCTGTATTGCAAAATACTGCTCTTAAAAATATTGCTTTCAAAAAGTTTGCTCTCCATTTACAGCATTTAAGCTGTATTTGGTTGCATCCCAAATGGCTTTTTTTTGAGATTAAACTATTTGCCTGTGTACGGAAAGTTGTTATCTTAAGCTTATTTACCTTAGTTGTTCTTAGTCCTTATTTTGCAGAATTTTGGCATACAGAATTTCATACACATAGACAACTGCACCGAACTCATCAAATATGTATAAGCCAAATATTTGTAAGTCCATTTTTACAAAAACAACGGCACGAATAAGTCTTTTATTAAAAAGATGCATTTGGTTTGATTCGATCTAAGGCGATTTTTTAAGACAATATTAAAATGAGAAAAGATGTGTGTGATCACAACGAACAATAGAAGTGAAATAAACCCATTAAAAAAAGAAAATCTTTAGATACTTAAATATTATAGCTAACTCTTAATCGAGCGTTATTAAAAACTCCTATTTCATTTATTGATTCCAGTAGATTACAGATGTTAAAAATTGACTAACCATTATAATATTGTATCATATAATTACACGGTTTAACCCCAAATAGTTTCAGCCAAAAATCTTAGAAATTCCGAGAGAAAACATCTTGCGATTATACTGCGATTACTTCCGACCTCTTAATGCCATCACAATGTTTTTCTAAACCGTTTAAAGTTAAAAAGTAGGAATTCGGGTATTCCAACTTTAAAAATTTTTTACACTTGCTTAGGTTGTGAGAATTTAAAAACAAAATGCACTTTTGTTTAATGAAATTACGCGTAAAATGTTACTGTGCCAAAATATTTTTGAAAAAAATTTACAAAGTGGGTTTATCGCAAAGGAGACGTGAATTTTTTATAAATTTTACACAAATGTTAGTGTTTCTTAAAAGTTGTGGATACCCCTAATACAATAAAATATATAGTATATAGGTTGTTTATTTAATAGACAAACAATATTGAATAGTTTGTCAAAACAATTGCAGATGAGAATAGTTTCTTCTTTCATATTTTTTAGAGCATGCTTTTTAGTAGTTGGGTTTTAGTTTTTTGAACCAACTTTTTATTAGAGCGTGCATTTTAGCAGTCGGGTCTTAGTTTTTTGATTTAATTTTTTATTTAAATTATTTTGGGGATATAATTTTAATATAAACGCAAGTAATAACTACTAATCAATTGTTTGATGATCAAACTATCAACAAAGCTGGTTATTATGCCACTGTAAAAATTTTGTTTACTTCATGACTTTATGTCCCATAAGGCACCTTGCCATATTAAATTTAATGTGACATCCTATATTCTATAACTAGTGGATGATCAAAACCCTTCCAACGATACCGATTTGTCAAATTATTCTATTGTGATAAGTATCTTAGAAGTAAGGTTTTAGTTGACTTTCTCTCCTCTAGAGGGCGCTTTATTAAATTTAATGTTACGTCACATAGCCTATAAGCAGCAGACGATCAAAATCCTTCCAACGATACCTCAGTTGTCAAATTATGACAAGTAGTTTAGAAGTGAGAGTGGAACATATGCACATACATACATACCGGTCAAACACATTTACCACTCCTTTTGCTTCACCGTAGTTGGAAAATGCAGAATTTTGATATAAAAGCATTAACAACTAAACCGCTAAAATTATTACTACGCAATTGACGATTCTTCTTGAAGTGCAGCCTTAAAAGTTGTTCTTGTACACGGAATAAAAAAAATTAATTTTTTAAAAAATGTTCAAACATTCACTTGCAACGCATAAATTATTGAATTTTATTTCCTCATATTTGACTTTTATACAGGGTGCGCAAGAACTCTCAGTTGAAGATAAAAATTGCACTCCTCCTCATCAATTTTATTCAATTGACGAACGATTCACTTGGCTTTTCTCATTCGTGAAGAAAAAAGACTTGAGCGCTCTTATGCTAAATATTCAGAGTGATCAAAACTTTTTCTTCGCTCTTTCATAGAATTCGTTCGTAGAATGTGCCCCTCAAAAAAAATGAGTTGAACATGGCCAAAATTCTATTTGTAATTCATTTATTGTTTCTCGCTCGCGCTTTTTGCAAAGATTTTACTGATTTTAGTGGAATTTTACGTTCGCTCATTTATTGACTCAACGAGTGATCTTGTTAATAAGAAATAAATACGTGTTTTATGAATAACTATATTTTTTTGCGTTTTTTAAGTGAAATATTTAAGTACTTAATAAATTATTAAAATGTTCTTTTTGTGTTAATTTATCTCAGTTTCCTTTAATTTCGCAAAGTATAATGATTTTTTAAGTTGGTTTGATTAAATATATTATTAAGAAAAATACTTAATATAATTGATTCAATCCTTTCAATTTATTATGTGCAAAGTGTTTAACTAAAGTTTCGCATTAAATGAAAGCGAGCGATTCAACGAGTTTATCATTTCAAAATTCACGAGCGATGATAACTCAACATTTCTCATCAACACGACGCACACTGGGGTCATGTGTGCTCAAAATTCAGTTGAAAAATATGATTTTTTTGGAAAAAAACGCAGTTATATTCTTCAATAAATTAATGAATTAATGAAATACATCTTATAGTATTTTTTTAGCTTTTTATCATTTTTCTGCGGAAAGATATACGTGTCTAAATATGACACATTTTCATTATTTTTTCTTTTTTTCACAATTAAGAAATTCGAATGAGCAATTCAAGTTGTTACTATAAGAAAATGGTTAAAGATTGCATAATTTTGTTTTTGCATTAATTATAACGAATTTTTTTTGTTGTATTTATTTTGACATTATTTGTATTTAAAAATTTATAGTTTTCAAGAAACTTAGCTAACCTCTATTTTTATGCAATGTATGTTTCAAAGTAATTTTTTTTTTAAAGGAATTTTTATTCTGGCAGTATTTCAGTAAAATATGGTTCTTCTTTTTTTATAATCCGAGTTCAAAACCAAAATTACTGTGTGCTGTTAAAAAAAATGATTTTGAAAATATCACTTTGATTTTAAGTACAAACAAAAACATATACTTTTTGTTAAATTTGATTATGTTTCATTTTGAATTTAAATTGCTTATTCATTTACGACGAATAATGAATAAAAAAATGCATTTATTTAAAATAATTGCAAAAAGCGCATTATTTCTTGCACTAAACCAATCCAGCGTTTTTAAAATAAAGATATTTAAAGAAATTTTGCTTAATGCTTTGTCTTATAATATATAGATATAATTACAGTATACTTGTGTAATTTAAAAAAAGGAGTGAGCTGCACATTTAGGATAAGCATAGTATACAGAGTATTTATGTCATATAAATAACTGCTCGACGAGCAAGTGCTTTTGACTGCCGCTACCAGATTTTGTTTACAGTTGCTTTTCCTCTATAAAAGCGTACATAAATTAATAGAATTCGATTGTGTTTCTCAAAATAATTTTTTGAGTGAATGTGGTATAGTGAAATAAAAAGTAATTATTTCTTCTAATTTTACAGAAGCACATCAAGCCATTGCAGAATATTACACCCAACTCTAATGTTACATAAGACTGTGATATAAGCTCGGAAATAATTGGTGCAGACAAAAATTTGATTAAACGACTTATTTAATATTGCAAATTATTAGTTCAGGGTTCAAAATTATTGTAGAAAAATTAGTTAATTAGTTTTATGATCTATGAAATTATTACATGAATTAAATTGTGAGCTTTAGATCAAGTAAGTTTTTAAAGAAGGCAACAACAACAACTCTGTATAGAGTCAGCTGATTCTCTGTATAGAGTCAGCTAAGTTATTGACTCTACACAGAGTTGTTGTTGTTGTTGTTGCCTTCTTTAAAAACTCAATTGATCTAAAGCTCACAATTTAATTCATGTAATTGTAGAAAAATTTAATAATTTTTCGCTGGAGACAGTAAATATATACATAAAATTATACCTGTGGTATCCGATGTCAACCACACTTTATAAGATTTTAATTCACTTAAGCAAAATAGTTAACGAAGCGTTGCTTTCCATTGGATAGTTGACTGAGGAGGCCTGAGAATGTTCCAACAAGGATTTTAAAAACTTCAGAGAAAATTATAGCAGGAAGACAAGCCGCGTTGACAACTTAGAAGACATTTTCAATAGATTATTAGTTTCTTCAGATCCTCTGATTACTTGCTCACGCTTGTTGTTGCCAGTAGACACTAACCTAAGATCTTTCTTACCTGAAGCGATGGAGTTACTGGAACCTGAAGAAACTAATATGAGTTTAAAGTGTCTTAGATCGGACATGGATTCTGATTGTGAGGAATAACTGTTGTATACTCTATTCTAGCTTTAATTAAATTTTTTTCCATAAATATACTTATACATATGTTACATATGTAACATTTCAATCAATATATATCGAGTTTTAAAATTTTCACATTGAACTGAAAGTCTTAAACATAAATTTTTGTTCTTAAATGATGTGATTCTAGTCACTAGTGGTCCGAAACAAGGCTATCAACTGGTTAATCGTTAAAAATTCGTATGGAAATATAATCAAACTCGATTGGTGTAAGTTATTATAAAAAAAATGGTTTCTAATGGGTTAAACCTTGCTCACTTATAGGTTAAGTCAAGGTCGCGAATGGGTTAAATCTATTTTAATTTCCATAATAATAATGTTATCAAATTAGTTTTGCGTAAGACTTTATAACAGAAAACTTAGTCACCAATGGGTTGAAACACGGTCATCAATGGGTTAATTCATCAAAAACTTTCAGCAAAAGTATCAATCAAGTGAGTTTGATGGAAAGAATGTGATTTCAGAATTTTGAGCACCTGCTTATATGGGGCGGCCCCAGTGTGCGAAGTCGCACTTTTAAAATTTCTCTGCATACAAACTCACGAGCAAGAAAAGCAGCTGAGGAGTTCAAAGAAGAGTGAATATTTTTTCTGCATACGCTCTGAATATTTTAAAATGATAAACTCATAGCAAAGATAACTCATAAGAGCGGGATCGCATTTTGATTGCTTTATGCACCCTGCCTTTATCTGAAAGGCTTATTGCAAGAACATGATAAGCCACATAAAAAATATTTTGAGATAATCGACTGAAAAGGTTTGGAAAAATTATTTTTGTATGAAGAAATGGAAGACGGAAACTTTTGCAAATAAGTTAGGAAATACAAAACAAATAGCCAAAATCTCTTCAGTGGTTATTGGCAATGCATTTAGTAATGTATTCAGCCTAAAAAAAAAATTTAATTTTGAGATCATGCGGCTTATCACGCTGTTGCAATGAGCCCTTCATATCAGATGGTTTTAGATTCATTAAAAAGAAAATTTAAGAAAAAGTCCCATGTTGTTTGTTTTAAGATTTACATTTATTTATAATTTTTTCTGATATTTGCTTATTAAAATATTTAAATAACTTTTCTATAAAAATTTATCCATATCCGTATCCAGAGTTGAAAGTTTTATATACGATCTATAACGTATTTGACAAGTTTTCTAGAAATGTTTTTGCATAATATGATTTGTATACGAAAAAAAGGCCTATTTATTAATGAAACACCTGATAAACACTTTCAGATCCTCTTAGTTTTTTTAATTAAGGACAATAAATATATAATTTTAAGCTAACATTCGAAAAGCACTGAAAACATTAAAACTGAAATGCACAAAATTAAGTACCACATGTAAAAAATTAAGTTTAATGCAACATTAAAAAGCACTAGATCAAGTGTTAAAAGTATTGACTTGGCAGCACTTTTTAGAATTTATCAAGAAGCAACAAATAAATTGTTTATAAACCCGCAATGATCTTTCGCTTCTATGAATATTAATACTAGTCAAGCTTAAATAAACGTTCAAACTGACGTTCAGGCTAGTACACAAACACATACACATGCTAAAACATCTAAAAATCATAAATGAAGTTCATTTTAACGACCTTTAACTTTGGCTTCTTCCAGACACACACACACACACACACACACACACACACAGAGTTGCCATATTGTTCATTGTTGGTCATTAACTGATGACCTCGATTATTGCCTTTTGGTCGTTGTAACACCAACACAAACGCACTCACACACATATATATGTTTATACTTCCGCATGCAGTGCTGTCAACATTGTTCAAAAATTCGTTGCCTTCGCTTGTTGCTACAGAATACCTTTGAAGCAAGCTTTGAACACAACGTCTATGGTCTCATACATATGCTTTATTTGTTCGTGTGTGCGTGTGTTGTATTTTATGGCAGCATAGTTGCTATTATCGTTGCTCCGTTGTAGTTGTTGTTGTTGGTGCTTATTGCACTTTGGCCTCATAAAATATAAGAAAACCCTTCTTGCTTCATTGTCCTGCTTCGGTAGCCTCTTATAAATTCTTGAACTTGTTTTTTTTATGCTTCGATGGCTGGTTTGTTGGTGGCTGTTGTTGTTGGTAGTTAGTTCTTTCTTATTTTACTAATGATGCTCATGGGATATACTTACTACTCACGCTCTGTTATGTATGTATGTGTTTATACTTTATGTTGCTTGTTTTTATTTCTGTCGTTGCTGTTTGGATTTTATGGGCAATAGTTATGGACTTTTATGCTTTTAATGAGAGTTTATTCTTCGAACACACCAGCGCACACAAACACACGCACACACACACAATCACACATTTAATGTCCTTATGTACCTTGATAGCTTTCATCTTTAATATGTGCAGCTGTTTTAATTGTTGTTGTTGTTTTTGGTTGTTTCCGTTAATGAGTTACTGCCAAAGTTTATCATAATTCGAAAGTTTGCAACACATGCTCAATTGTTGTTGTTTTTGTTCTTGCTTTGCAGCTTTTATATAACGTTCCCGTTGTGACTCAGGGGTGTAATTTTTGTGGTTTTGATAGATTTAGGAAGTACATAAAAACCATTCTTTTTCATTAAAACGCTTTTGTTTTTCATAGTTTTTGTCGCATCAAACAAGTGTTCGAATGGTAGGGTGCAAAAAAGTGGCAACTAGTTGTGTTTAGCTTAACTTGCATCTGGTGAAAAAAAGGTAATGTATGATAACGCATTTGATATTGAAAAAAAATGTGTAAGTGATTTCTTTGTGGTTTTATAAAATAATGTTCATATCAGAGATCAGCAACAAATACTTAAAAATAAGTAGTACTCGAGTACTATTCGTTTACAACTCAGTGATTCGAATCAGAAACGAATCACATTTTTGAATCAATAATCCACTTACACAAAAATGAGTATGAATAAGTTTTCAAAGTAGTACTCATATGTTATTGATTCGAAAAAAGAGTGAATCACATTATTAACCCTTAATTTTTTTTTGTTTTCCAGTACTTTTACATGTTTGGCATCATAAGGGTGTCGCTGATTTCGAATCTTATACCAAAATTTTTAAAATTTTGTGACGCTAGGGTGGACCCTAAAAATGTCTTGTTTTGCTTTTTAATTTGAGGACATGTTTTGACAGTAAAAAAGGTCACTGATTTCGAGTCTGACGCGAAAATATAAAAAATTTGTTTGACGCTAGGGTGGACCCTAAAAATGTTATTTTTTTAAAGAAGTTTTACGTGTTTTGGTAGTATAAGGTGGTCACAGACTTGGATTCTTATGCCAAAATTTAAAAAATTTTTGACGCTATGGTGGACCCTAAAAATGTTTGTAATTGGTTTTTAGTATTAGTACATGTTTTGACAGTATAAAAGGGTCGTTGATTGCGAGGCTGATGCGAAAACATAAAAAAAATCTGTGACCACCATATACTACCAAAACATGTAAAACTACTGAAAAATAAAAAACAAATTTTTGGGTCTACCCTAAGGTCAAATAAATTTTTTATATATGTATTAGCATAAGACTCGAAATCAACGACTCCTTTATACTGTCAAAACATGTACTAATACTAAAAACAAAAACAATAATTTTTAGGGTTCACCCTAGCTTCAAACAAGTTTTTTTTTTTAAATTTTGGCATAAGAATCGAAATCTGTGATCACCTCATACTACCAAAACATGTAAAACTACTAAAAAAATATAACATTTTCAGGGTCCACCCTAGCGTCAAACAAATTTTTTTATATTTTCGCGTCAGACTCGAAATCAGCGACCTTTTTATGTTGTCAAAACATGTTCTCATATTAAAAAACAAGACAAGAAATTTTTAGGTTCCACCCTAGCATCAAAAAAGGTTTAAAAATTTTGGTATGACATTTGAAATCAGCGACACCCTATGCTGCCTAACATGTTAAAGTACTGAAAAACAAAAAAATTTTTTGGGTCCACCCTAGCGTCACACAAATTTTTTTATATTCTCACATCAGATTGATAACTCCAAACCATTATACTGTCAAAAAATGTACTTATACTAAAAAAAAGGTACTTATATTAAAACTAGCTAAAACCCAGCGCGTTGCCGCGGCCCCGTTGCCAAACGTGAATAAAATGTTATCAGTAAAACTGTATATGTAAATTGTGGTCGAATACTGAATTCCATGGCTGTGCGACCTATAACTCAAAAGCTGTTGAATTTCTTAAATTAAGGTTTTGTGGGAGGTGCCACGCTTCTTGTTTAACGCCATACAAAGTTATCAGTAAAACTGCATATGTAAATTGAGTTTGAATACTGAATTCCGAGGCTGTGCGGCCTATAACTCAAAAGCTATTCGATATCGCAAATTTAGGTTGTATGGGAGGTGTAGGTACGCCCACTGAGGGTAGGAGGGTGAAATATACTTTACGACCTATTATCATACTTACCAAATATACATACAAAGTTTCATGAAAATTGGTCGAGCCGTTTCGGAGGAGTTCTGTAACAAACACCGTGACTCGAGACTTTTATATATTAGAAGTAACATTTATTGGGTCCACCCTCAATATTAAAAATTTTTGAAAGCTCGAAAATGTAAACCGAATACTCTAAATGGGCGTCCATTAATTGCGTAAGGTGATTTTTGTGATTTTTTGAAACCCCCCACCCCCATGTGAGATATCGTGAGAAGGGAAGGGAGGGACAATAAAAATAATAAAAATGCGTGCTTTCAGTGTAAGTATGTTAATCTATGTTTCATTGTAATGGATTTATTAATAAAAATATTAAATAAAAATATTATTGTATAAAATTTAGTCATATTTTAGTAGAGAAACACGTTCTACTCAATTTAACCAGTTATCTCATAATTCTACACTGTTTTTTGCGAATAAAAAATTTCGTCATCTTTGTGATAACCCCCCTCTCCCCCACGTAAGAGTGAGTGAGATTTGGCTTAACCCCCCGCCCCACTAAACGCCTCACGTAATTAATGCACGCTTCCTAAGTACTTAATTATTTTATTAATATTAATGAGCTTGACCTCAAAGAACTCAATCATATAAATATTTATATATAATTCATTCTATACCTCTTTGGTTCACTTTTTTCGAATCAATCACATATGAGTACTACTTTGCTACTACTATTTATACTTTTTCATACGCATTTTTGAGCATGTGGCTTATGATTAAAAAATGTGATTCACTCTTTTTCGAATCAATAACATATGTGTACTACTTTCGAAACTACTTTTATTTATTCATACTTATTTTTGAGTAAGCGGCTCATTGATTCAAAAATTTGAATCGTTGCAGATCTCTGGTACGTATCTATAACGAACTATAAGATATTAATAACATAAAATATTATTTTGCTGTTTTGGAAAAATTAAGTTCAGTAACATTTGATACGAAATGTGACATATGGAAGGGGTGACAGAAGGTCGGTGTTGCTTCACTAAAAATATTTTTGTTTTTATGCTTAATTCAATATTTTTAGTATGTTTTCCGATATTTCGAAGAAACAAAAAATCAATTTGGTATAATATTAGGTATTACAGCTCTAGCATTGTCTTCAAATCAGTGATCATCTCATTGTACTCTAATTGAAGTAGATCTGCTCCTTTAATATAGATTCCTATTCATCTATGTAGTAAATATTTTATAACGAAATCAATCAGCCAATCACCATAAGCCGCTTGACTCAGGAAAAAAAAATAATCTTATCTAGATCGAAATTTTTAATATTCGAAAATGATGTATTAAAATTTGAGATGACAAAAGTTGCAGCAAATATAACGTTAACTAAAATATCTTTATAATAAGTTCATCAAATAGTAAGAAAACTCAAAAATTCTACAAAAGAAGAATATGACTTGACATTGATGGGGTCTAAAATGGGCCAAACATGTGTTAAGTATATTATTAAATTTATATATACGACCGCTTTTTAATGGTATTTGTATTTGGCGATTTGATTGATTTGACTATCAAAAAACGATCGATGGTTTTTACGACAATCGCACAGTGCATTTGCATAATATTTCAAATCGGATAACTTTTAGATATGCATCCAATAAAACAATATTACCAAATTAACGAAATTTAAAATAATTTTTTTTTTTAAAAAATGGTTGCTTGTACAAAATAAGGTCACAACTTGTTTTAAATTATGAATTCTATTTTATTTTTTTTTGTCTTGGAATCAGTGCATTTTCGGGCAAAATTGGATTTTTAAGACTTTTTTCAAATAAGTGGTTTTTCTTAATAGCAGCTTGATACACGGATTTTTACAGAAACAGAAGGTAAACGTACGATATTTACTGATAGTTATAGCCTTCGACTTTAATAATGCTTAATTTGCTAGATGTTTTCTACTAAATTTTACTAAAGTTTTTAATCGTTGAAAAATTTACAGTCATATTTCAACAATTTTTCTAGTTTTATTTATTAACATTTTTTATTGTACTTTATATTAAATTCAATCGCGATTAAGACATCAAAAAGTCCAAAAAAACAAAACCTTGAAATATGCTTTGTGCTAGAAGTTATAATTCTTTAAACTTGACTTTATTTTTTGTGTTTTATTGAGCTTATTTTTGTTAAAAAGTTTCCACTTTGACGAATTTTATAAAAAAACCATACAATACATCAAGTTTTTAATGACACCTTCATAATACATGTTTTATAATCTGACGAATAAAAATATTTTTTTATAAAATTTAAAAAAAAAACAACCAAATGTACATCGATGCTATAGATAGCAGCCCACAATTGATAGTCACACTGTTAATAGTCCTGAATATGGATAGTTTTCCACCACTAGTTTATTATTCTATGCACTACATGCGATAGAAATTTTGATTTTTCCCTTTAATTCTATAAAAAGTGATTTTACCTAAACTAAAAATTACTTTGACGAACAGTAAAAGATTGTATTAATTATCATATTCTTAAAGTCAAATAGTTGATAATTTGATTTAAAGTAGTTTCGCAAACGTTATTATTAAATATGTAACGTATTTTAAAGATCACAAAATACAATTGCATTATTTTTTTTTAAGAAAATGCATTTCTTACTCTTTTTTATCAAAAAAATGTTACATTAAAAAGGCGTCCACCGTAACGAAACAGTAAAGCTCAACGCACGTACGCACCGCTTGTCAAAGTGCAGCATGACAAATGTCAAACTCTCACTCCCAGCTGTTTCGCTTTCTAAATCGTCGTGCGTCCACGAAAGGCAACGAAACGAAAACCATTTGACAAATCGAATTATTTAAAGTGAAACCAAACGTTAACGAAATATTTTTCAAAAGCTTCCGACACAAAACTACAGAGAAATAAAAAAATCGTTATACTTAGAAAACGATTTAGCCGTAGTCGTTGTCGTCGCCGTTGAAAGAGATCTAAAGTGGCATTGAATGAAATGAAGGTAAGAAGTTAAGGGTCCATTCAAGACCCACACTGAAGGACTTTACGACTTTTTGATTTATTGTTCACATGGCAGCAAATAAATTCTATTTCTTAGCAAAAGCAAAAGCGCACAAAATCAAACAAAACAACAGGAACGCACTGAAAGAGTAATAAAATCAAAATCAATGGCGGCACAAGGACAAGATGGTGTACTGGGAAAAATGGCGTTCGTGTTTCGGTGTATTTTTTTTTCTTTGCTATGGTTGCTGTGAAAAACTTTACAGCGCGAAAGCAAAAGTCATAAAATTTTGCGCTATTTGGAGTCGGTTGTGTTGATATCGAGCTTCATTGAATCGACCGTGTGATTTTTTGGTGAACTTTTGCCATCGTAACCATTTCCGCTATGATTTAGTGGGAATGCCACAAATCAGTAGGAAGTGAATTTGAAGTAATAATAAAACAAAGTAATAAAAAAAGAAAACATTAAATACGCAGCTACAAGCGAAAGTTTCCGCAGAGAAAAATGATTTGAAGGTGGATTTGAGTAGCATTGGAGAAGAGGTGGTGCTACCATAAGAAATAAAAATAATGTTACTAACTGTCAAAAGGAAGGAAAGGTCAATCAATTTTTTTGCTGGAATACTTATGATGAATGGCGGCAGGAAAATTGAACATAAGGCTGTTGTTCGAGCTGCTAATTTATTTAATAGCCACTTTCAATTATCAACACTTAAAACATATTTTTAAAAACGTTTCTTCCAAACTTCTATTCTTTTCTTATTTAGCAGCATTGCACCATGGTTTAAGAGTCTAAATTAGCTGAAGAAATTTGAAGGATTGAATCTTGCACATTTATTTCTATTGATGGTGTAAAAGCTATATAGGAAAACCATCAAAACTTAACGAATAATTAAAATCAATATCTTAAAACGGTTTTTGAACTATTGAGAGGGACACTTCCCATACATTTTTTTTATATAATTTTGTTTTTTATATAAAAACAATAATACTTTATGTAATTCGTTTACTTACATTTTAATAACAAATGATTCACCTCAAAATTTGTGCAAGCGACGTGACACCTCCCATTCTATAATTTCAATTAAGATGATGAAACCTCAAGAAATGACCTCAATAAGAATGATTTTGAACAAGGCGTCGTGGCTCCTTCCACAAAAGTTTTTAACGAATTTTCACTATAATAATATAAAAAATATTAAGGAATTATCTTCGACTGGACCGAAGTAAAAATACAAGGGCATCCAATCCAAGGATCCCGGAATTTTTCAGTCCCGAAAGACTTGGGATTGCAAGACCTAAAATCTCGAGATTTTCAGGATCCCGGGACTGCCTCCATTGCACTACTTCGCTTTAAGATAGTGCATAAAAAAATTGCAACGCTTTGATCCGAGGCACAAATATTAATTGATTGATGATATTTAGTGTTCAACAACACTTTAATTGGACGTTTGGGTTGCTGTTGTACAACACTTTTATTTGACGTTTTAGTTGGCTGTAGTTGAACGCTTGATGTTTGAGTTTTGATACTTCCTAAGAAATACTAAAGTGTGATTTTAATAATACAAAAAAAAAAAAAAAATCTTTTTTTACTAGCTGTTTAAAATATAAAATACCATGGAAATACAATAGAAATACCAAAATGTGACCGTCAAAATTAAAAAAAATAACTTCCTTAAACAAGCTGTACAAAATATTGCAAAATTTACACTTAGAAATATTAAAATTATTAAAAGGTCAATCAGCTAGTGATTTTTTCCTTTTCATATTGAAAAACATTGTTGTTGCTGTTTCTTTGGAAAGATTCGTTAAAACAATTAATTGTTCTAACTTTGACCTAAAGCTCAATAAAGGATTTTAAACCATCAAACAACTAGAACTTGTATTTAAAATCAAGTATGATTTAAATTATCAACCATTTAGAATTTGTATTTAAATCATATAAAATCGACATAATTTTACATTTATCATAAAGTCACATTGTAAGGGAGTAAGGCATGGTTTTCATCTGATTTGGCTGATTTTCGAACCTGATATGTATATTTGAATATAAAACTTAAAAGACAAACAGCAGAAAAAAATTCTAGTCGATAGCACTTAAAGTATGGAATCTATCTATAAATTCCTCTTATATGTATCTTCTATAGTAATAAAACTCATTTTCTGTTTGTTTGTTTGTTTGTTTGTTTGTTTGACCTTTAAACAAATCTAAACGGCTCAACGGATTTTGTTCAAACTAGGTATACATATTAAATGCATCCCAACATAAAAGGTTACATTCTTAGTTTTTGCCACGCCCCCTCTGAAATTTCTCAACTAACGGCAATTTTGTTATTATAAAACTTTTTAGTATCAGAGATTTTTGCGTATTTAATTTTAAAAAATTTCTATTATTATGACATCAAAAACATTCACATATCTTCAAAATTGGAGAAATTTTCAGTACAATGACTTTTTCATAAAACATCGTTGCCTAAGAATGAGAAAAAAAACGACATGAAAATCAAAGTTTGATCTTTCGATGCAAATATCTCCGCTGTCCATTACTATATTTCATTAAAATTTTTTTTGTTCAAAAGTTCAATAAAATCACTTCACAAAAATAGGTTGAACTGTACCGTTAAGTCAGTGTATATATGTTGTATGATTATGTCAAAAATGGTCCAAAATATTTTACTCAAAAATTGTTATTGTTGTAAAAATGAAATCAATTAAAAATTGCACATCTGGCTACCTTTCATATGATATAGCATTTATTTGCAAAAATTCTTCCAGCTAAGCGCAAAAATTATTTTACTGTTTTTGTTATCAAAAGAACAAGGGTACACCCTTTGATTTTTTTCGCGAAATTTATTTTTTCCAAAATGTTGTTTTTATATTTTTTACAGAAAAGTGAAGTCTCAAAAATAATTCATGTGAAAAAATTACCCCAATATCTCTTTCCAATCAAAAGTTATGGCTAAAAATCTATTTTTTCATACCAGACTATTTAATGAAACTGAGTTTTGTTTTAAAATTCTCTATATAATTTGACCGTCCTCATTTATCTCTGAGAATGAAGTTGTGTGTCTAGAGTAATTATAAACATTTTGGTTTATATAAAATCTTCCTAATGGTAATCTACTTACTTATTTTGCCTTCCCACCCCCGCCCCCTCCTGGTAAATTTGTTTTGTTGTGATTGGTCATTTTTCTCGCTATTGTTTCACCGTTGTCTGTATGAGAATGCTGTAAAAATTTATTTTTTCATGTTTAATGTCTTATTTGAACAATATTGTTGAAAGTCAAATTTCCACGCCAATTAAATTTACCGACATATAAAAGACAGCGAAATGTTGACATTTTAATTCTCCAATCATGGTTGTAAGCTTGGCTGCAGTGAACAAATTTTTCGGTTCAATTGCGTACTAACCGAAAGTATGCTGAAAAGTATGCTGGTAAATATTAGAAATTAGAAATAAGTACTGCATTACCGACACGATTCCAATATTTTAGAAAAGTCGGTAACTGTTACTCAATTTAGTTCTTTTCGCACAGCGTAAACTTGCAGCAAATAACATAATGGCACCAAAGAGGATAAAGTTTTGAGCTTGGTAAATTTTTTAACTAATATTTTTATAGTGGTTTCAAACTTAAATTCAACACGTTTTTACAAAATTCCAAAATTTACAAAAACATTTCATCGAAAAGTGTATATTAAAATGTTTATATAAATGACTCTCGAGTAACACTGGGTATATCAGCTAGTAATATATAAAAGGCAAGCACGCTGCTACGTGCCCAATATCTCTCAAACTGTTCAGCCTGAAAGTATGCACATCTTAATATATAAAAGTCAAGCGTGCTGTTCGGAACATAGTATTTCTCAAGCTGTAATTATTTTTTGACAGTAAAGCACTTTTACAAGACATACTATTCACAAAAATGTTCAGCCTGAAAGTGTGCACAGAAAATATATTTGGTACTTATCAGTGACAATATTGGGTTTTCACAATACGTTTTTGATCTAACTACCTCTTTTTTTCATTCTTTTATAAAAAAGCTAAGATGAATTTAATGAAATTATTTTGATTCGATTTGAGTCGATTGTACCAAAAAATATAATTGTATCAGGCGCAAAACAACACCTGGGTTGCTACGTATATGATGAATGCAAGGCCAATTTTTAAAGTTGTGTATGAATATGATTGTTACCAAACTCGACTTTTGCACTTTTATACTTGAACTTATTTTTCAGCAATGCTTCAATGCGTAAAGTGTTATGTAAAGTGGTACATTTGTGTTTTTCAAAAATGAATTGAATAAAAAATCAAGATATAAAAAGAGAAAAAAGTGCTTTCGGCAAATGGCTCCAAAAAGGAAGTGTGCGGAGGAACTGTCGTTTGACAGGCTTTTATACTAGTAATACCATAAAATGCGTACTCTCACCTAATTTAAAAATACACGTATCTTTGATCCGCTAAAACTTGAAGTATTTCTTTACTTTATAAACACAAAACAAAGTGTTTGCCACACAAAACAAGACATTTCACGAAACATACCCTGTTTGCCAAAATCCTTAACTCTTAAACAATTTTTTTTCTTCATATAACGTTTCCGTTTTTGTAATTTTGTGTACAGCTTTAGAAGCAAGTGTTAAATTGAAAAAAATGAGCCGAAAGTGTCAACTTTAAAAGCTTATTTTGTATTTGTATATGTATTTATAATACTTAAAAAATTAGTACAGTAAGATCTATGAAAGTCTTTTAGCGCACAACAATTTAAAAACAATCTTATCAACAAAAAACATAAAAAAAGCTTAAAGCTAATAAAACAAAATAAAGAAAGTAAAAAAAAATTTAAAAATTTTAGATTTAAAGTTTAAAATAAATAAAAAAAATTTAAAATTTAAGAACACTATAATCAACAAAAAACATGAAATAGAGCTTATAGCTTTAAATTTAAAATTTAACAAAGCAAAATAGTTTTTTTTTTATATAATATAATGAAGAAAAAGATAAAACATATTTAAATTTACAAACTTTATCTATCAGAGCTAAGCAAAAGAATGAGGAAAGAAAGTAAATAAAAGCAGTATAGAAGAAAAAGGGGGGAAGGGAAATTAAGGATTAAGGAAATAGGCAAAAACTGTGGCTTAAATTTGTTCATGCTAACAATAATTTTGATGCTTGAAGGAAGTGAGTTCCAGAGCTTGATGGCGTTGATGAAAAAGAGCCGCTTAGAATGTAAACAAGAGTATCTTGGCAATATTAAATTAAGAGTCCCATTCGATGCACTGAAACAAAGTTTTTCGAAAAGTTATGATGGATTCTTATTGTTGATCAACTTGTAAATCACAGTTACAATACTGTCACTAGGACAATTTTTTTTTAAAGTATATAAATATTATTGCTTTTTGATTTTTGAATATTATTTGCTTAGATCATGCACGATTTATTTTGCCGCTGATTTGGTTTCTTGAACCATAGTGCAGTGGCAACGCCATAAATCTTGCAACGCATGCAATGCAAACACACATACACACGCACAGCCACTAACCACATTTTAGCCAATTTTATTGCCAACATTAAGTATGGCTACGAATGGGCACTTAAGGCCAAAGCAAGTGTCTGCAATAGAGTTGCCAGGCCAACGCGAAAAATTCCTAGTTTCCTCAAATCGAACAAACCGTTTATAAATCAATTAAGTTTAACTAAAGCAAAATTTATTGCAGCCATACATTAAGCGAAAAAAATACACACACACACACACACACACACACACACACACAGACAAACATAAATATTGTAGCCTTTGCACAGTGAATAAAAAAAGAATCCACCCGAGATGAAATGCCTTGAAACATCCTTGAGAGAAAGCAAAAGAAAAAAGATACACTTGACTTTTGGCAAAAGCTCTGAAGTGCTAACAAGATGTTTAAATCAGCTACCCTAATAATTCTACTCCTTAGTTTTGTATTTGTTGTTGTTGTTGTTGTGTATAAAATGCTCCATAAATTATAATTTACAAGCATTAAAGCGTCAAAGAGTGGCTAACAAAGCACTAGCTTCATCGCCTTTGGTCACCCTTGCACCCCCCCCCCTCACTTTTTTTAGTGGTATGACAACAAATTTTGACAGTTTATTTATGGGAAAAAATAAAACCGTTTAGCAAGCTATAAAAAATAATTGTTGCTATTTTTTGTGTAAGCTAGCTTAAGAGATGATTTACACTGACTTACATTATGATTGAGCTGTTGTCAATACTTCAATTTGGACATAATTGGATTTTAAGTGTGTTAGAAATCAGATTCAGTCTTAGGTGATGAGGTTGAGCAGAATGATAGAATTAAAAATATAAACAAAAGTGTAAATGCAGTTATGTTCAGAGATGCCTTTCGTGATAGTAATTCCAAAGGCTATATATCGCTGTTTTAAAGAGAGAAAAATGTTAGTCCTTAATAAGCTCCTTGTAACTATGTTTCTTTTCATTGAAAATTTAAAGAATTGTTTTAAAGTAATATAGTATAATTAATTACATTTTTTAATATTGCACTTTGAAATGATACACTATTAAGTTTTAAATTCAAAATAGATTCGATTTTCATTATAGTACAAAAGAGACACATCATAAGAAATTTTTATTTTAAAGTAGGATTTAATTTGTAATGTAATAGAAATTCAATTATCATGTAAACTGAGAATTGGAAACATAATAAGAAATTATTTTAAATCGAATTTACTAAGTACCCACTTTTTAATCAATAGATATACACAAGGAAAGTCAATGATGACATTTTTTTCGGAATTCCGGAATGAATATATTTCAATAAATATTAATTAATAAATAAAAATGCAACATATCGTATCCAATGAATCATTACTAATGAATGAAAATATTTCAATAAATATTAATCAATAAATAAAAATGTATCCAATTAAATAAGAAACTACTTATCTTTCACATTGAAAAAATATTAGGATAGCAATTATGAAAATGTCACGTGATCAAAAATTTAGAAAACCTTTAGTTAGTTCAAGCGCAGTTAAAACAGCAATTCAGTTTTGAACGTACTGGATTTTTGCGTGAAGCATTACTAACGGAAATAAAAAATAAATTCTTGAGGAAAAAATGTTGGCGTGATTTTTGACGGAGTTATTATGGTGCACAGGGTGCACCAAATTAACAAAAATGAGCACAAAAGTTGAACATCGATTTTTACAAAAATTCATATGTTAAGTTTAAACTAACGTGGGAAAGATAAATAAATGGACTTTAATTTAAAATCATTTTTGGGAAATTTTAGTTAATGTGAAGAATGCATTCAATTTGATTTTATTCACAAAAAAGTGAATCAGTGAAAAATGAAATAAGAATGCAATGAATTCAATGAATGCAAAATTGATTTATAAATACAATTTTTAATTCACATTCATTTTTAAAAAAATCATTAATTATTCATTGAAATTATTCATTTTCGTTATTTGGAATAATAAATAATTTTTTAATTAATTTGAATGCTATTCGCAAATAATGCAATTCACAAAGAATTTCAAAATTTTTAGTTATTCTTTTTTTTATTCATTATTAATTTTTTATTCGTTATTAATTTTTTTAATCATTCTATTGTTATTCATTGTGAATTTTTTATTCATTATTTATTTTTTATTCATTATTCATTTGTTATTCATTATTCATTCCAAAATGAATAAAGAATAACAAATGAATAATGAATAAAAAATGACAAATGAATAAAAATGAATAATGAATAAAAAATGCGTAATGAATAAAAAAATGAATAAAGAATAAAAAACAATAATGAATAACAAATGAATAATGAATACAAAATTAATAATGAATAACAAATTAATAATGAATAACAAAAGCATTATGAATAAAAAATGAATAATGAATAAAATATGAATTATGAATAAAAAAATAATAATCAAAAATTCCGAAATTCTTTGTGAATTGCATTCTTTGTGAATAGCATTCAAATGAATAAAAATGATTTATTATTCTGAGTAACGAAAATGAATAATTAATCAATTTTTTAAAAATTTTATTTATAGATCAATAACTTTTTTAGTTGTACTTAAAACTCCGAATATGAATGCCAATTTTACAGCTTTGGTTGGGGGTTTCATCCAACAATATAAAAAATTATGGTGGGGACTCAATGGGTTCATGAATATGTTTCCTTTTTTTGAGCTTTCTCTAAATATTTGAAAGATTACATAAGCTTTCTTTAAATAATTTGTTAAAACCTCAAAAAAATACAGCTTATATATTTTGTTATACATACTGGGCCGTAGTAATAAACATTTTAAAGTCGACTCTAAATTTAATGTGAGCTTTTCTGACATTATTTCTATTGAGTTTGTTGTCAAAAAGCTTACACTAAATTAAGAGACGACTTTAAAATGTTTATTACTAAGGCCCTCTCTTCTTAGGTTTTTAAAAAAATGTGTCAAAGCTCTGTAAAAAACCTTATATGAATTTTTAAAAATATTTGTGAGTTGCATTTTAAAACAAAATGGAATTTTTTTTTTCATTTTCTTTAACTCTTTTCAGTGTTTTTGAAAATTTTATGAGAACTTTAAAAACTAGTAAGGAATTATTTTCGACTGGGCCGAAGTTAAAATACTCCCATGAATGACGATTTTTACAAATTTTATACCTAAATTTTATATTAATTGTTAAAGGTTTTGAGCAAAATTTGAAGTCATTAGATTAATTTTTGTCGAATTTGGTGAACTTTGTATGGGAGTTAGGCGTGGTTTTCATCTCGTTTTTACAAATTTCATAAGAATAGTTAATAATAAATATTAAAGACGCTGTGCAAAATTTTAAGACATTATATTAATTTTTGTGGATTTTAAAGAGATTTTGCCGTTTTGGTTAAGTCACTTTGTATGGGAGGTAGGCGTGGTTTTCATCCGATTTGGCTCATTTTCGAACTTGACCTCCATTTTTAACCGACTTCAAAAAGGATGAAGTTCTCAAGTTGGTTCGTTTTTTTTTTCTTTTTTAAATTTAAATGTATGTACATCGATAACTCTTAGAGTACTTGCCCGATTGCCACAATTTTTTGCCAACAGATAGAGATATTAGACACGGAGGTGCCCGTCTAAAAAAATGGGCGGAATTTGACACAGGGGCGTGGCAATATAAGAAAAACTTTATATTTAGAATAATATTAACACTAGAGTACTGAAATTAAGTACAGGGTAGGCACAATTATTAAAAGTTATGTTCAAAAAAGTGGGCGTTATTCAACAAAGGGCGTGGTAATGTTAGAAAAATACTGTAACTCGAATAAAATTGACACTAGGAAAATGAAATTAGGTACAGGAGTAGGCATAATTATGAAAATTTACTGTGAAGAAAGTGGGCGTTAGTAGACAAAAGGGCATGGAAATATAAGAAAAATACTGTATCTCAGTTAATATTGACACTAGGGTACTGGAGATTGGTACAGGGGTTAGAACAATCATTACAAATTACGGTCAAAAAAGTGAGCGTTGTTCAAAAAAGGCGTGGCAATATTAGAAAAACGTCGTTACTCGAATAATATTGACACTAGGATACTAAAATTAGATACAGCGGTGGGCATAAATATGAAAATTTACAGTCAATAAAGTGGGCGCTATTGGACAAAAGGACGTGGCAATATATAAATAAAATACTGTATCTCAGTTAATATTGACACAAGGGCACGAAAATTCTTTACAAGAATGGGAAAAATTGTTATCATAATCTCTAAAAATGAAGAAATAAAAACTTTTTAACAAAAAAAAAAAAAACAATTTTAAAACCACTACAAAGTAAAAATAATTTTAAATTACTTTTCACATTAATTCTTGGTCAAGTTTAATAATTTATTTACATATAGTATTAAATTTGAAATCTTATTATTATAATTTTTATTTTGTATTTTGCATTATTATCTTTACTATTATATAAAAGGAGACTCACGAAATTGATCCAGAATAAGCTCGGTAACCGCTGAACCGATTTTGATAATTCTTTTTTTATTTGATTCCTATGATAATATAGATTGATATAGCTTACCAAGGTTTTCGAACAATTTATTCTTTAATTATTACAAAATCACGCATTTTATTTGATGCCTTCATTAAACCAGCAGCAAAATATAACAGCAAACAAAGCTTTTCTCTCTTGGTCTCGAGAGCTTCTCTCAATATAACACGGCAGCCATTTGTGTAGTTAAGATGGATTCACTGATAACCTTCAGAATGTTTTTGTGTGATTTAAAATAATGTTAATCAAGTTGAGAGCGTGCAGAAATTGTTCTCTCTGAGCGAAAACTTCATATAAAAAAAATTGCAAAACATGCTGAAGGTGATCAGTGAATCCAGTTTTAATTTCAGGGAAATTCTTGCTTTCATAAAGTGTTGATTAATTTTCTTTGCAAATGTTTTGAAGAGAGTTGCCAGAATTTAGTTATAAGCATTAAGTATGTTTTGCAGCCTTGCCAGCCAGCTTTTCCCCACTTGAGATTGTGTTAGTCTATCTATACAAATATATAAAAGCGTTGTGACACTGCACAGATGTTTGATAATCACGCAAGAACTACTGAACCGATTAACACGATATAGGTTTCAAACGATTT
Organism: Dichetophora obliterata; assembly: GCA_963920525.1. NCBI lineage: Eukaryota > Metazoa > Arthropoda > Insecta > Diptera > Sciomyzidae > Dichetophora > Dichetophora obliterata. The sequence goes on from OY986436.1 coordinate 264,918,659, forward strand.
GTTAATCCAACTTTGTCGTAATATGCTATGTTAGATTTGCCACGTCTACTTTTCATGCCCACTTTTGACAATTTTGGTCGTATGAGACTAAATGAGACTATGGTTACTTTCGCTAACTTTACTAAAAATGGGCATGACCCATTTTAGTTAAGTCCACTTTTCGGGGGATAAGCTTGGAGTAAAGCAAAGCGCATTAAGTTTAAGCTCAATCGGGCTGAAATTCTGGCATTCCATTGTTTCGAGTATAAGATGGTTTAAGTGAAAAAATTTTGCCAAACCCCCATTACCGCCCAGAATTAAACGAAAATGGTATATTTCGAACGGTTTTGGTCGTATTAGACTAAAATTTGATAATTTAGTTCATACGGCTACTTTCGGCAACTGTACTAAAAATGGCGAATATATAAATTTTTTTCCGAACATCATGAAAATTCGTATATAGCAGTAGATGGTCTGCGGCAGGACAACGTCTGCCGGGCAATACTATACATCAATAAGAATGCTGTATATATCAGAAAATGATCATCATGCATTGACGTTTCAAACGGAAACGTCTAGCATGTGTTTTGTTTGAAGGTCAATTTACACTTTTACGAATTCATAAAACGATCATAAAAAAATCATTGAATTGGTTCAGGACAAATTCTACTATAACTATAACGTTAACTATGAATATATAGATAAGGAAAAAGATTAAAACATATATTTATGTATATAACCTTGGAATAGTTTGAAATATTTGAAATATTTTTCACAGAATTATTTTTTAAGCTATATTTGAAAATGTTTTTCACATGAATTAGTTTTTAAGCTGTAACACATTGCAAAAAATATAACAACATTTTAAGCAAATTAGTTTTCATCAAAAAATCATAGGGGGGGGGGGGTATGTGCTTCCCATGATAGAAACTGTTTGTGTCAGAATAGAACAATTTTTGCAGGTAAATTATGTTATATGGAAAAATAAGGAAAATTAAAATTTTAAAAAAATTACAATTAAAAAAATTTGTACAACAAAAGCAACTCTTGGCCTATTGTTTAGTACAAGCTGGATATTTTAGAGGTTTTTTAAAACAATATAAAAAATTGCACTGGTGAGTTAACGGTAAGCCTTTTCTCATTTTTCCAATTTACTTAATTGAATTTTCAAACAAAGAAAATTGGATGAAAATCGATTTGGAAATGTTTGATTTCTAAGTCAAAATATGAAATTTCAATCGTTTTTTTCTCATTATGAGGCTTATGAGTTATACTGAGAAAATCTATAGTTTTAAGATATCGCAAGAATTTTAATGTCATAATAACAGGATTTTTTAAAACATATGCATTGAGAAAGTCTATAGTTTTTGAGATATCGCCAAAAGTTTGATGTTATTATAACGGTTTTTTTTAAATTTAAGAAGAATTGTTGTTTGGCCGAAGCCCAATAACAACAATTAATAACTGAAGAAGGCAGATTAACTACAACAATTTAAGAAGAATATATTTCTTTTCAGAATATATGCAAAAAATTACATTTTTGATTACAAATTTTAAGAATTTTTTAACTAAATTTTTTATAACGCTGTTATGCAGGACTTTTTCAAAAGTAAAAAAAAGAAAGCTAGGTAAATTTATGTCATCAATTACCGTTTAAATAAGTTATTCAAATTAAAAAAAAGAAATTTCTTAATATGTATACCATTTTTTCATAATTAAACAAAACAAAAACAATGATTTTTATATTTTGAATTTGTTTTAATACAACTAAATACATTCATTTTAAGAATTAAATTTTGACATGGTATTTAATATTTTTATCGCAGGCGATGCAGCGGGTATTTGCTAGTATTTAATAATCAACAACTCAGGCTGGCTTAAGAGCCGTGGTATAGTTAAGAATAGTGTCCGACCGAATATTCGGTTTCGGTTTCGGTTACGGCCAGTTTTGCCCCTTTTTGTCAGTTTCGGCCTGTTTCCTCAATATGGCCTCAATATGGCCGAATAACCGAAACTAACCGAAACTTTTGGTAAAAACTTTTGCATCAGTCATTTTAATCAAATAAAAAAATATTTACAAAGCATTGTACAAAACAAAAAGTACACTAGTTTACAGTCCAAAAATGACCAGGACTTCTTTGTGAAATTCCTATTCTTTATGCTTCCTTAAGCTAAAAAAAAAAATAAAAAAATTATCTATGGATAGGTTTCTAAGATATCGACCAAAGAATTTTTTGCCTTTTTCGAAAAAGGTGACCTGTCATTATTCGTAATAAATTCTGCTGAAATTAACGGATTTGACCAAAACTACAATTTTATAAGAGACAATTAAATTCGTAATAACTTTTTTTACCAATTGACCTCATCTAAAGAAGAGTAATGAATTCTTCTCATTTGGACTTCTTTCCACCAAACCTTGGACATGTAAGTAATGAACATGGTGAAAGATTTCATCAATAAATAAAATAATATTGAAGAAAGATGCCAAGGATATTGGGATGAAGCAATGATGGGCGACTACAACTGGTTTCTTATAAGAGCATTTCAGAAGGATGTCAACAAGGAAAATAGTAAAACTCTAAGCCATTTTTAAAAATAAAGAAAATAAAATGCAGTTTTGCAGAAGCTAATAAAATGAAAAATTTGAAAAAAATTAAAAATGGGTGATATCACTTTAATGTCTGTAACTTTTTTATTTGTCCATAGATTTCGTTTATTTTAAGCTTAAAAGTTTTGCAAAAGCTTATGCTGTTAAAAAACAATAAAAATGTTGTGGTCAGCTGCCAAACTGTTTACTTTTCAGGTGTTTAAATAAGTTTTCGATTACAGATTTCCAGGAAAAAAAATTTTTTTTAAAAATTATTTCATGTCTCCGTAGTTATTACTCAGATGAGGTCAATATGTATCAAAAAGTTATTGAAAATTTAATTGTCTTTTATTAAAATGTTATTTTGGTCAAATTCGTCAGTCCAAACAGAATTTATTACGAATAACGACAAGTCACCTTTTTCAAAAAAAGCAAACAAATTCTTTGGTCGAGATCTCAGAAATCTATACATAGATAATTTTTTTATTTTTTATTTTAGATCTAGGGACCATACCGTGTATGAATTTTATAAAGAAGTCTTGGTCACAGAGATTTTTCTGGATTTTGTAAACTAGTGTTATTAATTCGTCTATAATTTGATTTCTCGTGTTAACGCAAAATATTTTGGCTAATTTTATGCATTCGATACTTTCATTTTCGATTCTATCATCTCTATTGCAATCCATATTAAAATTTTATAGGTACTGAAGCCAAAAAATGATAATTAAATTTCCTAACGAATCCTGTGTGTGTGGAATAAAGGAAAAGAAAACAAAATATTTCTATTTTTTAATGCTAAACCTTTAAAAAAAATACTTTGTTTTGCAGTTCTATAAAAATGTACATTGTTGGAACATACTATTTGAGTGATATAAAGTATTAGTAATAAAAAATAAAATAAAAATTATCTCATTTATTGTTATAGAAAACTTCAATTAATTATTATAAACATTGATATTCAAATAATACTTTTTATATCAAATTTTTTCTTATGTGTATGAAAGTACTTTAGTTTCCTTTTAATAAAAAAAATTATTTGTAAAAACTTAAATTTTCATATTAATAACCAGTTTCGGTTTCAGTTTCGGCCGAATATTATAAAATATCCGAATATTCGGTTTCGGTTTTGGCCGAAATTCCGGTTTCGGTTGGACACTAGTTAAGAATGCCTTTATAAATTCAATAAAAATCTGGCATTCAGAAAATTTCAAGACAAGTTTCAGAAACTTGTCATTAACATTATGTTTATAAATAAAATATTTATTTATTATGTTGATTTTTTGAAAAAACTTTAATTAAAATATTTACATATTTTCATATAAAGTATTTTTTCAAGCAAAAAAATTGATTTAAGAAAATTAACAAAAATTTTAGTGAAAATATGTTTTTTACTACATTTCAAGTCATGTAAACTCATAGTTTCTAAGAAAATTATGGTTCAGAAAACAGTTTCAAGGTTCTTGTTTAAGTCTTTCAAATGCCTTGATATTTTCATTGAGATCACAGTCTTTTTCATTCTATTTTTATCGGTTAGGCAAATTTTTAACATAAGCATGTCATTGGGTGGAATTCTTTCCTTAGTCTTATCTTAGTAGCGTTTCCAAATTTTTTTCAATAGATAATTTCTTTGTGCCCTTCAATGAAAGTATTATAGGTGTTTTCCAGGAGAACTTTAAGAAGGCAATCCATGGAGTTAAATGGTTTTTGTGATTATGAGGGTTTAAATAATGCAAAAAAAACAGGGTGCGTGTAGTGGTAAAATGCCAGTCGCATTTGACTTAAAGCCTCAAAAACACACTTTAAAAAAGTTCAAAATATTTTTGATCTGTAACTCTTTTAAAAAGTGTTTAAAGTAGTACGTGATTGGGACCTTAAATTTAAGAATAACCTAGCCAATAACAACAGTATATAAACTTTTGACCAACTTGTATTATTTGTGGTAAAATCAACGTTTAAAGACAACATTTTTGAAATTTTTTGAGCACTTGTTTTGCAAAAACGGTTGCCATTATGGTTTTCGTACGGATAAAATTATGTGCTTTATTTCTTAATAGAGATAATTAAGTAAACTTCAAATGAATTTTTTTTTTATAAAAAAATATTTATTTTTAGCGCCGATAACGCGGTTTAAAATAAGAATATATAAACCATTAATTAAAAAAATTTGCGGCAAAATTTTGAAATTATGTAAAAATCTAAATAAATTCATTCTGAAGCCAAGTAAAGAATAACTGCATGTGTTCAGCTTATCCAAAGACCTTCAGTATGTCTAGTCATAAAGTTTTTCAAAACATTTTGAAGCTAAATATGCTTCGTTGCTAACGAAAAATCCACTTGTCATTTTTGTTGACATTTTAACAATTTATATAGTGATAGCATGATACAGAGAACCGCAGAAGTATTGCACATGTCTGCCATCTTTGCTGTGATGTAGAAGGTGCTCATTGGTAGCAACGTAGCCATAATTTATTCATAGGTTGTAAAGATTTTAAAATGTCAAAATTTTCTTAAGAAAACTTGTTTTACTGAAATGAAATATATATTGATAAATAAAGCACATGTCCAAAATAAAGTAAATATATATTTTTGTACTGTTGCAAACAAATTTTGAATATTTTCTAGGAGTGTTTTTTCCCCTTTTTACCTGAATTTTGACTGTTTGTTAATTTTCGTTTTGCTATCTTCGTCTCTTTTTGACATTTTCTTTTGAATGTATTCATCAAGTGTCACATTTGACGAGCACCAATGACGAGGTGCGCAGTAAATTTTTTTCGTTGCGCCGGGAATACATCATCTGTAGTTCTTTGTATCATGTTGTGATAGTGTTTGGTGTTCGCAGCTATATCAAATAAATTGTGAAAATGGAAAACAGCCACTTGGGAGGAAAATGAAGATTATCTTGCTGCAAAATTAATTGTTAAAAAATTATTAGTCGTTAATGATATTGCAGAATGTGGCGTAGCATAAATTTCACCTTTAAATGCCATTTTAACTCACCAAGAAGAGCAGAAAGAGTTTATCCTGCATGCAATGGAGAAATATTATAAAAATTTGCCATCCAACAATTTTTCTAAGACAATATTTTTACAATATTTTCATAAAAGTTACCCAAAACAAAATTCCAGTCGTTAAAATCAAAAATTAACTTTAAAATATTTGTTTAATGTTCTTTGTTCTTAAATGCGTTACCAATGATTTAACTTAAAACATAATGAATATTATTTCTGCTTGAATTATATTATTAACTATAATTGAATTATATAATTTTTTTGTATTAATGTTTTTAATTATTGTTTTATATATTCTTACTTTGATCGGCGTTAAAAATGAATATTTCTTATAAAAAAAAATTTCATTTGAATTTTACTTAATTATCTCTATTATGAAATAAAGCACCTCATTTTATCCGTACGAAAACCATAATGGCAACCGTTTTTGCAAAACAAGTGCTCAAAAAATTTCAAAAATTTTGTTTTTAAACGTTAATTTTAACACAAAGAATACAAGTTGGTCAAAAATTAATACATGTTATTATTGGCTAGGTTATTCTTAAATTTAAAGTCCAAATGACGAACTACTTTAAACACTTTTAAAAAGAGTTACAGATCAAAAATATTTTGAACTTTTTTAAAGTGTGTTTTTGAGGCTTTAAGTCAAATGCGACTGGCATTTTACCACTATACGCACCCTGTTTTTTTTGCAGATCTTATTTTTTAGTCTAGTTCTCTACGAAAATGCGCGGGGAGCGAAGAAAATAACACTTTTGCACATATGGGTGGTCTAATACTTATATATATATATATATTTTTTTTACTTTAATTGAATTTAAATGCTATTTGAAAGTCTTCCAGAAGTAGTTTATGAGAATGCCTCTTGAAGGCACTTCTTGACATATCTTCTTGCTAAAAAGAAGCACAATTGGATCTTAAAAAATTGCCACACACAATGCCTTGTCTAGTGAGATAATTGCAACATCCTCTCATAATTGCCTTGAACTCCTAATAATAAGAATAATACTAGATCGAAATCGTTATATATATATTGGTGCAATATATATTGCTCCCAACTCAAAAGAAAGTTCATACAATGAGTTATGTGAAACTATAACTTCAGTTACAGCCAACTTAAACGAAGTAGATAAAATAATTATATTGGGAGACTTTAACCGTCCCAATATTTCTTTTATTACCGATGATAATGACAAACACCTTCTTCCAATTAATCTTACTAATTCGGTCGACTTTAATTTACTTAGCTTCTTTTATAGTAACGATTGTCTGCAAGTAGCTCCCATCCCTAACCAGAATGGACGTTGGTTAGATTTAGTTCTTACTAACTCATACGACGAAGTCAACGTCACTCCAACCTGTGAAGCAGAGCATTTATTCTCAAATACCCTTCACCACACTGCATTTACAGTTCAATTACTTGCTTCCCGTATAACCTTTAGACAATCCTTTAATAATTCTGCAGTGTATGATTTTCTTAACGCTGATTATAATAATATAAGAAATGAACTGAATTCTTTTAACTGGGACCAACTATCAGCCTTGGATTTGGACGATGCTGTTTCGTTTTTCTATCAGAGTATCTTTTCCGTACTCGATACTTTTGTTCCAAAAATAAAAAAACGAAATAAACTATCTGAACCGTGGCTTGATCCCAATCTTAGGCAACTCAGAAATCAAAGAAATAGTCTCTACAAAATCGTTAAAAACAACGTCATTGTTAGTGATGAAGTAAAGGCAAGATACGCAGAGCTGTCTAAAGAGTTTTCAAAAAAGTCTGAAGAAGCATATAAACTTTACACCAACTTGATTGGTGAAAGAATTATTAACGACCCTAAAAAATTTTTCGACTCTGTAAACGTCAAGCGTAAATCGGCCGGATATCCTACAACCATGTTTAAAGGTAATGTTTCTTCTTCTAACCCACAAGTGATCTGTAATCTTTTTGCAGATCATTTTAAAGAAGTATTTCGTCCTCCTTCAACCCCAATTCGTACGCCGTTACTTTATCCCAACACGTCCCCTTTGGTTTGCACAGTCAATATTACACAAGAGGACATAATTAATTCTATAAATGAATTAGATCCCTACAAGTCTCCCGGTCCGGACCTTATTCCACCAATTCTCCTTGTTCAGTGCCTAGCTCAATTATTTACACCATTACATATTATGTTTAATAAGTCTTTGGAAATAGGTGTTTTTCCATCTTTTTGGAAGTCATCTCATCTAACACCAATTTATAAGAATAGCGATAAGAGAGCGATCGAAAACTATAGAGGCATTGCCTTATTGTCAACTATTCCTAAGCTTTTTGAAAAAATAATATGTTCTAAGCTCACTGAAATAGTTAATCCACACTTAAATGAACAACAACACGGATTCCGCAAAGGACGATCAACCACAACAAACCTCACAATAATGGTTTCAGATGTTCTTAAGAACATGGAAAAAGGTCATCAGATAGATTGTATATATACCGATTTTAGTAAAGCATTTGATCGAGTTGATCACGTAATCTTAACTAAAAAATTAGAAAAATTCGGTATATCAGGTTCTTTGTTGAATTGGCTTATATCTTATCTTAGTGGAAGATCCCAACATGTTAAATTTCAGGGTACTCTATCTAATAAGATTATTGTCTCATCAGGCGTACCCCAAGGAAGTCACCTCGGTCCACTCCTCTTTAACATATTTATTGCAGACATATCTGAAGTTTTGTATGATATCCCACATCTCTTATACGCAGACGACTTAAAAATGTATTATGTCATTAAATCAGATGTGGATACAGTTTTCTTACAGAGTAAACTCGTATCCCTGGAAAACTGGTGTAATCAAAATAAGCTTTCTCTTAATGAAAATAAATGCTATGTTATAAGTTATTCCCGTAAAAAAGAAATGCTTTACAGTAGTTTTGAGCTAAATGGGGTTGAACTAAAAAGGATCAATCACATTGCAGATCTTGGGGTTATCCTAGATTCTAGGCTGCGCTTTAATCTTCACCTCGATTATATCACATCACGTCTGGGTAACTAAAACCCTATATTGCACACTAGTGCGTCCCATTCTTGAATATTGTTGCACAGTATGGAACCCAAGTTTTGCAGTGCATAGTGATAGAATAGAAACTATCCAAAAACAATTCTTACTTTTTGCCTTGAGAGACACGTACAACCCTCGGGACTATAGAAACCTGCCACCATATGTGCACAGACTGAAAGCCATTAACTTAATGCCGTTGTCAACAAGAAGATCGCTACTGTGTTCATGTTTTATATTTGATGTCATTGCCCGAAACATTGACAGCGAATATATTTCCAACAAAGTAACAATTAATGACCCAATAAGGAGAACTAGGCACACAAGATTTCTATGTGAGTCACAGCACCACACTACTTACGCTTTCAAAGAACCAATTAATAGATGTTGTATGATATTTAATACTATCAGCGAGCACTACCTTCCACCTATGTCTAAATACATGTTCAAGCGTAACCTCTCCAATCACCTCTTTCCACCCTAAGCATCTATCCTTATCACGATCACCAATCACCATCCATACCTCTTTAACTGTTCCCTATTAATTATAAGATAGCACAGTAGCTTAATAGCCATATTTTCAACTACTTTGTATAAAATATGTAAGTAATAAGCTCCTTCTGTTTTTAAGATAGTACAGTAGCTTAATAGTCATATTTTCTACTACTTTGTATAAAATATGTTAGATATAAGATCCTTCTGTTTCTTTTCTTTTCTTATCTCCTTTTCTGTTTGACGTGTTCTTAAATTCATGTCGTTCAGGTGGGCGGATTACGCCCACTTCGATTAGCATGTCTTTGTACACCAAAACAAGGTAAGGGGTGAGAAAAAAAAATAAATAAAAAAACAACCTGTTAGAATAAGTATAGTGCCTTGCTTGGCCAAATAAATAAATAAATAAATAAATAAATAAAATGTCTTCTGAGAGCAGTGTCCATAAGAATGCATTTCACATTTGTATCAAAAATTTTGCTGGGATATAGCTGATGTAATAAACAACATGCCTGAAGCTAAAAAGGCGATATTTATAGGCAATAAACCAACAAAAACTCATTCAGAAAATCTAATTTTTTTGCATCTCAGATGGAGCACGTCAGGAAGGAGATAGGAGACATTTGATATTGCTTGCGGTGCTTGGCATCCAAGATGTATCAAAGTATGACTGATTTTATAGATTTTCTTTAGATATTCATAAATACATATTTCTTAAGCCTGCATTAAGAGCTAAAATTTGCCTTCTTCCACAATAGGTATCGCTTTCAAGAAATGAAATCATAATATAGACACATTAAAACTTATTCTGCTTATTACATATAATTACACAAAGTTAATCAAATAAAAATTGGCGTAAAATATCTTTACTCTATAAGCCATAACTCTGTACGCCCCATTAATGAAGACATCCTTCTGACGTTGAAGCAGGAATTTTGATTGATTACTCAGCCACATGAACGCACGTACCGCGTATCAATACGGACGAAAAAGAAGTAGTGGAAGAAAATATAATGAAAAAGTTTTTGGAAAAGCCACAAACGCCCTCACGTACACATGAAATACTTACATACATATTAGCAATTCATGTGTGTATGCGTTTTTGTGTGTTATAATAAATGTATCCTGGCTAAGTGAGTGTGGGTAAGAACACATCACGCAAAGAACTTTGCTGCATTAAAACTAAAGATACTAATAATTTATATAATGGCAGACACACACTTTTTCTATGTGGTTTCATTTAAGAACGATCAAGTTTTTTTTGGCCTAATTAAAGCATGATTTATGACAATTAGCAAGAAAAAAAAAAAAAATAAAACAAATAAGAAAATTTTATGGCTCATTTCAAGTTAAAGTTTATGGCCGTGAAAGTTAAGGAAGTGTTGGGAGTTGAAAGTTGAAATGTGAGCACAAGAGGCGAATGTTTTAATGCTCGTAAAAATCATTAATATATGCATATACTTGTGATCACTAAAAAGTAAGAGTCGTAAGCCATTTTATTATTTTTAAAATAAATTTTTCAAGTTGAGTTCATAAAGCACATGATTAATTTCAATAAAATAACTATTATTAAAGTTTTTACAAAATGCTCAATCATTTATTAATCTTTTAAGAACATAATCTTCACTAAAACATAGAAGCTCTTAATTGGACTAAAGTATTGTAAGACTACTATATAAAAACCTTTTTCTCAACCACGCAACAAGATTACTTCACAAGTTTTTGTTTTTGCTTAACTTTTTACTAACTAACTCTTATCAACATTTTCTGTACGATCAAATCGTAAACATCTTAGCCACTATCAACGCTCTATAATCCTGAAAACTACCTTAAATGAGTTTTGCAAACTTTTTTAATTCCCCTCTCCTTGGAAAATACAAAAATCAAGTACATAAAATTTGCATTTCTTAACTGGACAAAGAATTACTTAGTTTCAGTGCTGCGAAAAGAGCACTTTTTCTTTGCCTCATTTTTTTTTTATTTATAATGCTGTTAATGTTTTTAATTAAAATTGTAGAGAATTCTAAATTTATTTTAATTCTTTTAAATGTTGGCAAAACAAACTTAAAATAAGAAACTTTAAACTTTGCTAGAAAAGTTTTTAAACAATTTTAAGCTTCAATTAACAATGAAACCTCATAAATTAACCACGACCAACACCAAGCCACTCACACATACACACACATACAAATAAAGTGTAGGAAAGAGAGAAAGCGATAAATATAGACACAAACACACGCACACAAACCATTGCATGTAAATAAGTTAACCGAAGAGAAACCAATTTTATGGGCTGAAATTCAAACAGCCAAGAAAATTAACATAATGAGTGGAAGTCCTTGAGGGACATTAAATAATTGCACTAAATGAAGGAACAACAGACAGGACGACGCACGAAGCAGTTGTCGGCTGCAAGAGGAAGAACGAAGTGGCAAAGCAAGAAGAACAAAATGTGACAACAGACAAGGCAATGACAAGACAATTTAAAAACAAACACAAACATACACCCACAGACACACATACACACGCCAACACCAGACAAGCATGCCGAGAGTAGCAGAGAGCAAGACGTCGACACTTGAAGATGGCAAAGCGGAAACGGAAACGTCCCTTTAGGGAGCAGCAAATCAAGTTTGAATGAACTTGCTTAAGATTTAAATGCTTTGTGGTGGGTGTGGTGGCAAAAATGGGCGCTCCTACCAGCCCGATCCGACAAAAGAAAGTGAAAAGCTATTTTCAAAACTTAATTTAAAACTCAAATTTATTTGTGATTCAAACTGTTAAACTGTTGTTAAAAGTTGCATGTCACCAAACTGGGAGAATAAATAAAAAAAAGGCCTCAACTCATGTGACCCAAAAACCATGTCAAACCATGACGCAATAAGAGCAAAAGATACCAAATGGAGTTGGACTATATGTATTTATTTATTTTTTATATAAAAAGTAAACAATTTCTGCCTTTCTAATTGGAAGCGGAATATTTTTAATGAGTGTTTTTCCTGTGATTTTTACTCCTTTTTTTCATTATTTTATGCTTATATGGCGCGGCAGGCTGCTGGCGCTTTAAGCTTTGGAAAAATGTAGTGGAGTGAAAAATAAAGTGAAAAAAAAAATAAATAAATACTTGCAGAAAAGCCTGAAGTGAAAGCATGTTGTGCATGTGTGTCAGAGAGAGAAGGAGAGCAGAAGAGTCAGTGGAATTTTTAGGTCATACTTACAGATTTTTGCAACGAATCGAGCAAATTGCTGTCTATGTGTTAGTGTATGGCTGTGTTGTCCTGTGCAAGTGTGATAACTTTGAAATTTGCTACAAGTGGACATATTTAAGCCGCATCTAAAAACCGGAAATTTAAAAACGACTATGCATGAAAATTGCTGACTATCATGCTTGAATTTCTCATTTCCGCTTAGAAAAATAACGTGCAAAAAATGTATCACTGTAAAACAGTTAATATTGAAAGTTAATTATAAAGAATGACAGTGCACTAGAGTGACTTGTTGTTAAAACTAAGCATTTGTCGCATCTTTTTTTTCATTGAACCAAGGATTAGATTCTTTATTATGTTGTAAAAAGAAATTCTTTTTAGGTTTTCTTATAAACATATGGATGAGAGATTGTTGTTCTTTAAAGGAAATTGACAATCCTTAAAAAATACTTTTAATTGAAAGTAGTTTTAATATTGTGCTGTTATGTACTTAGAAAATTATTGAGAATTTTTAGATTTGTACTTTCTGTATGTATATAATTTTCATTTAAATATATATTAAGGCGTAGTGAAGTGTATGGGATAATATTTTTGCTAGAAGGCGATATTAAAAAATTTTAAAAAATTTGGCCGTAGGATTCTGCTTACCGATGAATGTCGAACCGCCAAATCTTTTAAGATAGCTTTTTATATGGATGCGTTTAAGAAATATTGCTCAAAAGTTTTTCTTGCTCATAAGAGGTGAAGTATTGTGCTAGATCAATGGTAGTTAGTGATAAAAAGTTTCAATTGAAAAAAAAATATTGTGCATTTTTTTGTTTCACCCACTATGGCCCTACCCTACTATTTCTGAAGGAAAAATACTGATTTTTCAGCTAATTGTTCAGTAGCATGCGTACAAATTAGGTGGCGAAATTGAAATGTATTGCCAGTTTCTAGATAATTTGAATTAAAACATTTTGATATATTGTTCGATTTTCTGAGATACCGGGCTAATGAGATATACATTTTAAAATATATGTAACTTTCTATGTAACCGATTTCAGTGAAACATTTCCTTTGAAATATTAACTTATAACAGATAAGTTGACAGACCAACTTGCCCCAATGAAGTAACATTTTAAAACTGGCACAGCATTCGTAAAATTGATTAAAATCATTGAAATAAATTAAAAATTTTCATAACCGCTCCGTTAACCATAGTTAGGTACATTTTCAAATTTTTTTACGTTTGGTGATTTTATTGCAAATTTAACTTTGTTTTTTTTTTAAATAAAAGTATCAGACATACTGACCCCGTTGCGCAAAATTATCGTATGCGCCAGTTTTTCGAAATTGAATTTTTGATGCAAATTTGTTTTACACTCCACAAGGCATCACCTGGTAAAATATTGTAGCAGAAATCCTTATAGTGATATTGTTTATTATCTAAGCACATGTAAAATTTAGTTTTGATATTGCAAGCTAACGCACAGAAAAGTAGAAAAAGCGCTCTACTGTAAAATTTGGTTTTTGGCACAAACGCTATTTTTGCGCAAAAGTGTCGATATGTTTCTGACAATCAAAAAGTGGAAAGCAACTATGAAAAATTTTATACGATGAAAAAAAAAACATTAAAATTGTCACCATTTAGCGAATTCTCAACTTATGTCTATATTCTTGGGTATAATAAAAGGTATTTTTAAGTGCGATTTAGTTTCGTGAATAAAAATTTTTTCCATGGCACATTTTTTAAATAAAATTGATAGAAACACAAAAATTTTTGAGAAATTTACAGAAAATACAAGTATTGGCTTTGCTACATTTTGTTTTTTTTTAGATTTCTTTTTACAAAATCATATTCAACGTTAAATTACACTAAGTATAAATGGATTTTGTTTTCCATTTTTAACAAGAAAAATGGCTATGAAACATCAAAGAATGTCGTCGTAACAAAATTCGATTACATAAATTTTAAAAATCATTAAAAAAATTGTGTCGACATTGAGAGGTCATACTAACTAGTTGCGATGGACTCTCGAAATGCCCCTCTTTGAGAATTTTTACGAAAGGTTCTTGTAATTTCTAATGTTTTCTTTTTTCGTCACACAAAATTGCAAGAAACTGAATAAGTAAATTTTAAGAATAAAATTTCTCCTTTGAGCTTAAGCTGTAAATTAAATAAGTTCTATATTATTTTATGAATAAAAATATAATAAAATTCCAAATTAAAATAAATACCACAGTGACTTTTGCAAGAACATAAATGCTGTGGAATGGGCACAAACCTGTATTTTGGATCAAATAAAATATATAAGATTTACTCCTGAAAATCGTGTATATTTGTCTTTGATTACTCTAGGCCATTTCAAGTCATAGAGTCAAGTAGTACCTATCAAAAGATGAGTAAGACATGGAAAAAATATGGTGAGGAACATTTCAATAACGCATCTCGTATGATTTTTCTTCTAAAATGACATCAACAGGAAACTTTTGTATATCACCGATTTTTTATTCAAAAATGTATATCTTAGTAACCTGGTATCTCAAACAATATATCAAACAATATATCAAAATGTTCATATTTAAAAAATATAAAAACTGTCTATGCATTGCAATGACGTCACTGCATTTGCACGCATATTATGGAGCAATTAAAATTTTTTTCCTATGGCAACTTTTTGTCACTAACTAGCATTGATCTAGAACAATCTCTTATGAGCAAGAAATAAACAATATTTCTCAAACACATCCATAGAAAAAGCTATTCTAAGAAATTTGGCGGTTCGAAATTCATCGGAGAGCAGAATCGTTCGGCCAAGTTGCTTAAAATGCTGTAAGTTTTCAGTTATTCACCCCAGCTTATATATGCTTATATATTCATTTTCCTCTATCTGCAAAAGTACAAGTTTTCAGGGGAGCGGAAAAACCGTTTCATCTTCTTATTTAACAATTAGTGAAAAATCTATCTTCTAATAACATTGTTGTTCAAAAGTGTCCACGGACCAATGTGCATAATATTTTTTAAAATTTTGCGCTAGTTAAGGCGGTCTTCTCATTCAAAACCCGTTTTTTGACCCTTTTTAAAAAAATTCTTATTTGAAAACGCAAAGAATAATTGAAAATTTTTTTTATTTATTGTATTACAAAAGGTTCAAAGTAAATAAAAATTTTTTTTTTGCCTCGTGGGCTGTTCAAAAAGTAATGAGACTTGTTGGTGGTGAAAAAAAAGGTGTCGTCACAGCGGCCACGATTCCGGGTCTCCGGAGCGTCTGAAATGAAAAAAAACGGGGTTATAATCAGTATAGATGTAATTCTCGGGTGAACCTCAAGCTTAATTTTGTGATTTTTTTTGACAAAATGGCGGCCATTCAAAAAAAAAAATTTCAATTTCGGGTTTTTTTTTGTAGTTTAGTGTACAAAAAAAATAGTAAAAAATTTTAAAAATTATGGTCGAGGTTCACCCGAGAATGGTGACAATTCTGCGTCGATTCCACTTTGTTTCATGAAAATCGGTTCAGTTGAACTGGAGATATCATGGCCGCCAGTTCGAAAAACGTGGGGTCGAGATTAACGCGTTTAAAGTTTGAAGTAATTTTTTTGGGAAAAAAAAAATCAAAAATGTTTAAATGCAGTTTTAAAGAGCTGACAATTCTCCGTCGAATTAACTTTGTATCAACAAAATCGGTCCGGTAGAACCGGAGAAAACTTAACTCATAGGTCAAAATACGAGGGTTTCAAAAAAACCCAAAAATTTTTTTTTTCAAGAAAAGCAGTTCTGCTGGTATCAAAGTTATTTTTTTGGCAAAAAAATAAAAAAAGTGACATATTAAAGTACGCAATTAACAAAAGGAGGTAATTCTGCGTCATTAAAGCTTTATTTCATCAAAATTGGTTCAGTAGATGTGAAGAAAACTGGCCAGGTAGTCAAAAAAGGGCCTTTGAAAGAAAATCTAAATATTTCAGATATTTTTTACTTACAAATATTAGTCGGCGATGCCAGCTACATACAGGCCACCTTCCTCTTTTTCGTAGAAACTGCTTTCTGCTGCCCTCTCTGCTCAGCGAGCCGTTCTGCCTGCTTTTGATGATGTCGCAGCTCGAGTCTCTGATCGGTTCAATCTGTCTTCATTGCGAGATAGTGCGTATTCGTATGCGTTTTTGCCAATCGCAATACCCATCAAACCCATAATTTTAAGTATGGGTATAAAACCGTCGTTGAAGAGGCACGTTGCAATGAAATTGGCCACTTCGATGGTGCGTGCGCCTGAGTTGATGTGTTTGGGCGAAAGTGACCAAAGAACAGAATTGTAGGACTCATTGGAATTCTGAGTTTCAGATCCAAGGCATCTTTCAAGCAAATTATCTGCCGACAGCGCTTCGTAAGCTGGTTTTATTACCTCCATCACCTTCTTGTCGAGAGGTGCATACGTGTGGTGAAAGCTATCTAACGTACCTTCAGCAGCTGCTTTCTGCCATGCGCACCAGCTTGACGCACCGGTGGGGCAATTTTGGTGTTGCGGTTTATCATCGGTGGAGCACTTATGGCAAAAAGTGGCCCAAATTTCCTTTTTCATATCCTCCACGGAGTCAGGATGACGGCGGATCGCAAGGCCATAATATGTGGTCAACTCGGATATTAATTTGTCGGTGAGCTTGCCCGCACCTTCGCCTCCAATGCCCTTATTTTTTTTTTTATTTTTCGAAGTCGCGTGCCCATTCGCTTCTGCACATGCCCAATGCATTCTTTCTTTTCCACTATAGGGTCACCGTCATAGGGGTCGACATCTAATACACCTTTGAAGGTCTGCGAATTACCATCGCCGATATACTTTACATATTTTATGCCGTGTGTTTCAAACGACCTGGAGAACATCTATATTACAGCGTCCACCTCCATTTTCCCAGAGCTTCCTTCATGGTTTATGGTGCATGCTTCGTCATGAGTATCAAGCCAAATTTGGTAAGCCTCTGGCTCTTCTTCCTTCTTGGCTTCCCAATATTTGCAGATGTTACACAGACGAGATTTTACAACAGTGTCAACAATTTTTTTGGTATGCTTGGCAATCAAAGCTGTGACACCATAAAGGGAAGCATAGCCACGCTTCTTCCAAGTCCCATCCCCCGACACAGTAAATAAAGTGGGATCGCACTCTGGATTCGCTTCGATCATAGCCTCTTTTTCTTCTCCAATAGCTTTTGAAATGACATGTTCGTACATGGCTTTTCCAGCAACGTACAAATTTTGTGGGATAGTATAGTACAGATTGTTGGACAAACTTTGTCCGAGGTCCATGAGGCCACAAAACATGGTTATACCTTTTGGCCCAATCCCTAAAAGCCGCATGGCAACAACCAAGCGTCGATTAATTTCATATGATTTTCCGATCATAGGTGACGAAGGAATATATGTTGTGCGTGGGCAGGCGCAGTTCAAAGCGATTTTAAATCCAACTCCATTTGGTGAGGCTTCTGATAACTCAATTTTTTGCTTGCATGAGGCACAAATTACCAACGCTGACAACGTGGTAAACACAGAACAGAACTCGAGAATGCAATACTTCAAATTGTATTTGATTGATACTTCGTCGTCTTCGTTATTCTTGAATTTCTTGGCCGATGTACTGGTATATTCAGAATCCTCTGGTCTAAGATGCTGATTTCCACTAAACCCGCGTTTTTTAGCACGATTCTGACGCTCACTTGGGCGTTTTTTTTTTGTTTATTACCTTTCCGATCCATTTTACAAAAATCACAATAAATTTATGAAAAATTTACTTTTCCGTTCACTGAAGCGCACGCGTCTGTTGCTCAACTCGATACAAACTGAACTAAATGATGCTTTCAGTTGAACACCTGGACTCAAAAAATGCTTCAACCCCTAAAATAAGCAGAAATGTGTATTCGTATGTTTGTATGAATATGTGTGCAAACACGTTTTTACCTAACAATAAACATTTTCAACGGAATTCGGTGGTTACTTTATGCCGCTTCGTTCGAAAATGAGTCGAAAAAAATAGCTCATTTTGACGAAGACCTTGCTTCACAAAAAAGGCTGTATCTTCTAAAGTATTTCGAATTTCTAAAAATCCTTTTAGGGGCATATTCACAACTACCCAAGCTATAAATAAATGCAAAAAAAAGTCGAAAAAAAAGTTGCTCAATGAGAAGACTTAAGCCTGCTATGGCAGAAAGTTTGTTATCCAGAAAAATACTATAAATGCAGATAGAGGCAGGGACAGAAAATAACTGTTATTTTACAATTTTCAGATGAAAAAGGCATAACGAAAAAATGGCCGGAGGACTTTTTTAAATATACCATTATTATCGTAATGGCAGCAGCTTCGCGAATATTAAATGCCTTTTAAATTTTTGGCTGTTACTATAAAAATTAAAATTAACTGTTATTTTTATAGTATAGCCCCTTTTATTTTTTCGGGCGAAAAACCGTTACTTTTGATTTTTATTTTTTAGGTAAAAAATAACA
This sequence comes from Dichetophora obliterata, assembly GCA_963920525.1. NCBI lineage: Eukaryota > Metazoa > Arthropoda > Insecta > Diptera > Sciomyzidae > Dichetophora > Dichetophora obliterata. Next base: position 264,937,436 of record OY986436.1, read on the forward strand.
GTTATTTTGTGCCTTTTATTTTTTCGGTCAAAAATATCAGGCAATATGTATTTTTTCAAAGGTCGAATAAATACTTTAAAACTAAAAAGTTTTATAGCTCAAAATGTGCGCGCTGATGAGACGATAAAAATTGCATAAAACTTTTTTTTGCCTTTCAAGTGGCCTTTAAAAAAATTCAAATTGCCTGATATTTTTGACCGAAAAAATAAAAGGCACAAAATAACTGTTATTTTTGACCAAAAAAATAAAAGTCAAAAGTAACAGTTATTTTTGCCCGAAAAAATAAAAGACATTAAATAACTAGTATCTTTGCCGGAAAAAATAAAAGTTAAATGATAACTGTTAATATCTGACTTTTTTGATAAAAACCATAACCGGTACGTTCCCTGGATAGAGGTATTTGTACAGAAGTAAAAAACACAATTTTTAGTAACAACATTTCAAACTTTTGCTGTTTGTATTGCTGATGTTTTTATTTGACATTTTTGAATTTAAAAAAAAAATAAAAAGTTAAAAGTCAAGGACACTGATATATTTCCATCTGAATCTCAAGTAAAGTTATTATATTTGTATTTGATGTTGTCATAAAAATGACGCTATTCGGTTGGAATAACAGCTTTCAGTTCCTGTAGATGTTTCCACTTGATCGATGCGATTGAAAGTTGAGCTGTATACAAGTGCGCCGGTGTTTTTATGTCCAATGTATTTTTGAATCTTAATGGGCGGGTGTAATTTTGGTGGAAATCAACTTTGAATTTATCGGTGCCGATGGACTCATATAAAAGAGGTTTGGATCACCATTCAACTCTTGGATCACCATTTTTGCGACCTGGTCAAATTGTAGTTAACTGAATCAGATTTTCATACTTATAGTTTTTGAAAAATCCTAAATTTAGATATTTTAAATCGAACGATTTTTTTAACGAGTTCTTCATAAATTTTGACATATTTTCTGGCTTCTTTCGTAATTCGCATATAATCGTGGGTCATGTAAATTGATTGGTATATAATTATTTTTTTTAATTTTTGCGTGCGCACTATCGCACTCCATCTAAGTATTGCTCTTCTCAAGAAATTTTTGCTCAATAACTTTAAAATTTTCAATAACGGAACTAGAAAGCATATTTTACAGATAGTGGATGCAATTTTGGCAGCCACAGCCATCTGACTTTGACAAACGCCCCATGGATATCGAAATAGAATATTGTTAAGTTAAAGTATTTTTAAACAGTAATCAATCCCAACAGAGAACATTTAGCAACTAAAAATTTTGCTGCCCATTTTCACAAGTTTCACATTCTTGGAACCAACTGCATTCAAAGGAAGCGAGTTTAGCTAACAAAATCGAAAATCCTTCCCAAAGTACTTTGTTATTTATGTGGAGTCCCTAAAAGAAAATCTAAAATAAGAGCTGCACCAAACTCTAAAACATTTTTGCTAGTGTAACTGGAAAATATTTGTATCATCATAGGAAAATGTTTCAAAGTAAAAAAATCTTCATAGAGTTTTTCAAAACTACTTGTCTTTAATGCAGATAAAGGTTTTTGTCGTAATAAAAAACAAATAAGTAGATAGAGGCTCAGTTTAATTGATTAAATCAAGGTGTTAGCATTGGTTTTTCGCTCTAGTATTAATACCATAGATGACACCGAGGTCAGCACCCATTTTGGCATTAAAAAAAAAAAATGCCCAAAATGTAGATAGAGGAAAATAAACATAAGCCCTCGATATGCATTTTTTGATTGCGTTCAGATGTTTTATGAATTAATTTGAAAAAAGTTTGCTCATTGCTGCTATTTATTCTTTGATGACATTGAATGAACAATACAGAATATTTAAAAACAAATTCATGAAATCTATGAACAAATTTTTTCTGTGCGCTTATTTGAAATTTACAGTGGCTCCAAGCCAAAGACACCATAGATAAAATTTTTTCTAAAATACATTTAAATTAAGAAAGTTAAAAAAATGCTAATAATTTTTTAATACATACATTTATATACTGTCTGAAAAAAAAAATAAAATATGCAAAAGAATTCATTGGTGTATAATAATTATGCTATATATATACAAATATTCGTAAAATCATGCGCAAGCTAAACTCGAACTCGAGCAACAGTGCGTTAAATAAATGCAACCATGCAAAAGAATCAACCAACCAATTCAATTGGACTCAAGTAACCAACTTCAAGTAAAATGCAAGCTTAGCAGCTAACGGGATTTCCTACGACAATTCCTATATTCAGTTTAAAATATAAGCATTGTAAGTTAAAAACGTCTTGACAAAAAGGTCAAACGTGCATATAGCTTAGAAAATTGGTCATAAAGCATTCAAATGATGGAAAATCTGTGCGCGAGATAGGTAAAATTGTGGACAGAAGTCATGTGAACTGTGCATGATATAATACCGCGCTTTAAAACTAATAAACAGGTAGAAAACAAGCCTGAAACTGCCCACAATAAGATATTTACTGACCGAATTCGCGATATTTGTTGCAAAAAGTTAAAGCCGATCCCCTTCTTAGTGCACCGAAGCTAGCTATCATGGCTGAAAATGAGTTGGAAAAGAAATGTAGTGCCTCAACTATAAGAAATGTGCGTCATGAGGCTGATCTTAATGGTAGAAAAGCCTGAAAAACACCACTTATCAGAAAAAAAAAATCAAAGCATCCGGTTAAAGTTTGCAAAAGAGCATGAACATAAGGTCTTTTTATTTTGGAAAAACTTTTTGTTTACCGATGAAAATAAGTTTAACGTTTTTGGGTCCGATGGAATACCTTATGTTTGGAGAAAGCCGAATGAGGAACTGCAACTTCGGAATCTAAGTCTAAATGTCAAACATGGAGGTGGATCAGTAATGGTTTGGGGCTCATTTTCAGCTGCCGGACCAGGATCATTGCATTTCTTTAAATTGATAATGAATCAGCGTATCTATCTTGACGTTCTAAGAGAAAATTTACCAAGAAGTGTTGATAAACTGGATCTTCGCCATGATTGGCATTTTTATCAAGACAATGATCCAAAACTCAATGCTTATAGAGTGCGATCTTTGCTACTCTATAGTTGTCCCGATGTAATGGAAACACCTCCGCAAAGTCCTAACATCAATCCAATCGAAAATTTGTGGGATCATCTTTAAACAAAAGTGCGATAGCATCCAGTTTCCAGCAAACATGAGTTGAAAACAATCTTGCTACAAGAATGGGTCAAAATTCGACTTTGTTATTGTGCAAAGTTAGTCAAATCAATGCCTAATCAATTGAAGATGGTTATTAAAAGTAAAGGCCTTCACACAAAGTACTAGTTTTAAGAAAATATTGTATTATTTTAAAAAATTTTTCACTGTTTGAGTTTAGCTGATTCAAAAATTTTCATACTACTTTGTGTTTCACCTGAGAATTTAACTATACTGAATTGATTTATAACATTGTTTTCTTGTTTTGAGAGTATAATAAATAAGTTGTTTAAAAACCTTTTTACACTTTTATCTACTTGTTTTATTTAAAATATTTTAAGCGAAGAAAACTGTTTGCGATGGTGTCCGACTTTGGTTTGGAGCCACTGTAATTGGCTCGGAACTGATACATCAGAGAGTTTATTAAAATAGGAACAAAATTTTTAGAAGGATTTTAGATTAAGGGTGTGCTCTGTTTGCAGTCTAAATCTTTTTGTCTTTATTTTCAACGACTTGAGTTCATTATTATAGGATTTTATTTCTTAAGTAGTAGTATTAACATAAGTAGTTAAGTAGTAACAAAAGTAGTTAAGTAGTAACAAAAGTAGTTAAGTATAAGTAGTAACATAAGTAAGTAGTTCACCAAAAAAATGGTGAAAATCGGGCAGCATCATTGCACGGCTCCAGATCGTCTGAAGAAAAAAACAAAATGCATTCGAAAGTAGACCCTGCTATACGCATCGTTTACAAAAATGGAATGGATATATGTTAAAACTAGATTAGTCGTCTAAAGACGCTAATTTTGGTAAATGATGTACCGAAAGTTGAGATAATCGGTAGCGGAAGCACGCAATGGTTTTTCGGCTCTGGCTCGTCGGCTAAAGGGGTTAGGATCTTGCTACCTTACTACAGCAATAAAAAGCCTAACGACAACAATCATTGATGATCCCAAACAAAGTTATCGCATCTACCTTACCGACCACTAAAAATCCGGACTAAAACCTTAGGCTTTCATTTTAAATCATTTCAAGTTTATTCCACAATAATAAATAATCCAAATTATATAAATTAAAACTAACAATATGTTCAGCTTAAAGCTGATTGGCATGAAAAAGAACCAAATAACAAAAATGCATACAAAAAGTTATTAGACATAATCTTTTTGTATTAATTAAAACAAAATTAATTATAAGGAATATATGCACCATTTGTAAGCGAAACTGAAAAGCTCAATGACACTTGTATATAAAACAAAAATGTTAACAACAGAACTTAAACAGAATGCGAAAAGTTGCAGAATTAAATGTGTATGTATGTATGTATGTATGTATTTTACTAGTGGCTGTTTAAATTCTAAGCACAAATATATATATAAACTTTAATGTAATTGTTTAATTATTATCATAAACATTTTTGTTTATCTGTTTAATAATTAAAATAATGAAACAATTAAACTAAGCTAAAATTTTCATGCAGCCCATAGAAAAATGGGTATGCAACAATATAAATATCAAAGAATGAGACACTTACTTTGAAAACATGTTGTTTGCTCACTTACTCCAACGATGAAAGATCTTTCAACTGGGATGATGATTTGTGCTAAATTTTTAGGTTAGCTTTATGTGGGGGCTAAAGAACTTAAGTTCCACAAATTAAAAATAATACATATTTGCCACTATAAAATTGAATTTAACTAATACAATAGTATTGCTGATCCATAAATAGAAAAGCGAGATGGCTATCTATTAAATATATATATGCATTTCGTTAAATTACAATGCTTACACAAAATGCATATACATTTTGTTAAATTAAATTACATATTTCAATAATTTCCAATTCAGGAAAATTTACATGAATCTGAACATTATTTTTTTTATTTAGATTCTATATAAATAAAAGTAATTAACAAAAATATATAAAACTAAGGAATTAAAAGACATTTAAAATTTTTCATAATTCAACTAAAAGATTCAATGTTTGTCTAGCTCTCACACAAACATTTATGATGACTTATGCCATTAATTATTGATCTTTACAATACTAATTGTTTCAAAGAAAATTTGATATATTTAATTAACAAAAATTAAGTGGCGGCCGTAGCCTAGTGGGTAGAGTGCGTGGCTCCTAAGCTAAAGAACCGCGGTAGCCCGGGTTCAAATCCAGCTCAGACAGAACGTTTTTTCAATTGGAATAATTTTTCTGTTCGGTCGTCACCTCTCTGCAGACAATGGCAAACCTCAGAGAGTAAAAATTGCCATGTAAAGCTTCTTGAGAACATAAGCCGTTCGGAGTCGGCATAAAACACGTAGGTCTAGTTCTCGGTCATTTGTGATCAAACATTTAATAACACGCACAACACAATTGATCAATAGAAGCTAGGTCAAAGTCCTTCCAAGGGCTGAAATGGCCAGTTTATTTTATTTTTTTATAATTAACAAAAATATATAATATTATTAAAATTTAAAGCTATGAAATATGTATTATATACCTATTTATACAACTGACAACCAAAGTTGTTCTTTTGAGGGAAAAGTAGGGAAAACAATTAGCTTGCACCAGCAACTTACGCCATAGATAATTTTAGGCATTATTTTTAGATTTTACATTAACAATTAGTTAATATTTGTTAATTTGCATAATTTCTATGCTCTTTTAAACTTTACTAAGCTGAATTTTTATTTTCACTGTAAATCACCACTCGCAATTCATTTTTTCCGCACTTCTTAACAAAAAAATTCACCGATCGCTTGAAGATCTGAAAGATACTAATCTGTCTGCAAAACGTGTATATGATGACTTGACAGGTTATACTCATCTAATTAAAGACGATTAGTTATCTGGTGCCAACTCTGGAGATAAAAAAAATTAATAACAAACAAAATTGCTTGTGATTTTGTTAAAGAAAAGATTTAAATGTACCTTTTAAATCGATTGGCACCAGAATTGAATAATTTAAATTACAATAAAAATGTAATTTATAAACCCAAATGTTTATGCGTTCAAATTCATTTAACACAAAAATTCATGAAAGTAGGATAAATATATTTAATTAACATTTTACTTACATGTTTTGTAGACGAAGTTATTTGAAATAATTGAATTTAAATAAAAACTAAAACTTTATCACTTATTTTGAATATTAATTTCTTTGCTTAGGCAAAAATGAACTTGGACTTCTATATTTGAAAAAGAACATTTCACTTGGTTAGATCGAACAGCTAATTTCAATTAACAGGATTTATGTATTCGTTTAAGGCCCTATTCTCTTTCAGCAAAAAATTTTTTTCGACTTTTTTTTTTGCATTTTTTTATAGCTTGGACATTTGAAATTCGAAATACTTTAGAAGATATGGCCATTTTTGTGGGGTCATGTCTTCGCTAAAATGAGTAGTTTTTATGTTGCTTAGTTTTTGAACGCAACGGCATCAATTAACCACCGAATTCCGTTGAATAGTTAATGGACAGGCAAAAACAGGTTTGAATACACATTTGCAGAAACATATGAATGAATATGAAATCAAAGCCGCATTTAGTTTAGTTTCGATTGAGTTGAATAGCGGACGCACGCTTGCGCTTACGGTTTGCGGAAAAGTACAGTTTTGAAAAAAATTTATTTTTGTGCGGTAAAATGGATAAAAAAAGTAATAAAACACGTCAAAAACCCGTAAACAAAGTGAACTATGTTCGCGCCGGTCGAATTAAAAAACGCAAATTTCGTGGAAATAAATTTGATAGAGTAGAGGACACTGAGTTTGCGAGTACTTCAGCCAAAAAATTCAAAAATAATCCCACGGAGGATATTGTCATCGAAAACAATTTGGAGAATTGCATCTTGGACTTCTATTCAGTATTCACAACACTTGCTACTTTCGTCATTTGTGCCACATGCAACGAAAAATTGGAATTCAAAAAAGCATCGCCGAATGGAGTTGCATTCAAAATCGCTGTGAACTGCGCTTGCCCAACCAGACTTATTCCTTCATCACGTTTCGCCGGCAAATCGTATGAAATAAATCGCCGCTTGGTTGTTGCCATGAGACTTTTGGGCATTGGTCCCAAAGGCATAGATATGTTTTGTGGCATTATGGACATAGGAGTTTTGTCCAAATTGCGTCTTTCCAACTATCAAGCCACTTTTCTCCGGTTCTACTGAACCGATTTTGATAAAATAATTTTTTTTTTCGAAAAATAAACTTCAAACTTTGAACGCGTTTATCTCGAAACCACGTTTTTCGAGCTGGCGGCCACGATTCCGCCAGTTCTACTGAACCGATTTGGATGAAACAAAGTTTAATCGACGTAGAATTGTCACCATTCTAGCCCGTAGTAAAATTTTGCGATTTTTTTTACTATTTTTTTTTTACACTAAACTACAAAAAAATGGGTCCAAATTCGATTTGTCAATTTCAAGTGGCCGCCATTTTGTCAAAAAAAAATCGCAAAATTTTTATTTTACTACGGGCCAGAATTACATCTATGCTGATCATAACCCTATATTTACAGACGCTCCTGAGGGCCGGAATCGTGGCCGCCAGCACCATGCCTTTTTTTTTGAGGGCCAACTTTGACGGTGCCATCAGCTATGGACAGCCCCTATATCGCGGCGAAAAAAATTTTTTTATTTTCTTTCATTCATTACTAATTCAATAAAAAAAACAAAATTCAAATATCTTTTTGCGTTTTCAAATGAGAATTTTTTCAAAAAGGGTCAAAAACAGCAAGCTGAAGGAGAATAGGGCCTTAAACCGCAAAAGCGCATTTTTCCCATATATTTGCATTTACCTATAGGTGCACAAAAGCAAAAACTTTGCAACAAAAAGGAAACAAAGAATTGGATTACAGTGTGATGAATTACATTTTGACCAATAGATGGTGCTTTTTTTTAAATTTAAAAATTCAAATACAGAATAAAATATACAAAATAAAAACAAATATTTTGGCTACAAGCGCCTGTACACGCACCGGGTTTGAAGCGTCGTAGAATCTGTATTATAGAAGGGATTTTTGAATAGTCTTACAACAATTACCAATTAAAAAAAAATTCAATTTTCAAAAAATTGTTTGCCAAATCCCTTAAAGTTAAAACAACATTTTCGCCAATTTTGACTTTCTTGACATTTTTATAAAGTCTTATCCCCAGTTGTTATTTTTTTTCAAACTGATGCCAAAAATTAATTTCTTGGCTCAAAAAACCTTGCCATGCAAATTTTGAAAAAATCAATCAGTTGAAAACAAGGTTAAATCTCATTAAAAGTAAAAAATGGCATATTTAATATTGGATATTTAGCTTTTTACTAACAAAACAGGACAACTGCTTAATATATGCCTTTGACATAGTTGTTGCGTTCAAAAATAAAAAAAATGCAATTTTATGAGAAATATTTGAAACCTCTAGGAACTTGGTTTTTTACCTTTTATAAAAAGAGGTTGAAAAAAGTATCCTTAAGCGTGATCTTTAAGGTTAAAAATATTGTATGGAAAGAGTTCTCAAAAAATTTTTGTATGGGACTGTGAACACAAAAACTATGTTGCCTTGCTTTTTATGTTGGTAAAATTATTGTTGTTGTTGCTTTCTTTCAAAAAGTACTTGACCTAAAGCCTTAAATTATGACCTTGTAAAATCATCCGAGGTTACAATTAATTACTTAAAAATGCTAAATTGCAAAAAAAAAATTACCAATTTTCTCCTATGCTCTATACTATATATACTATACACTATATGCTCTAGCTCGGTTTTCGACCACATGATTGTGCTTGATAAGGTTTTTTTATTGGGGTATTTAAATTCAAAAGTTAAAATGAAGGAAGCTACGTTTAATTTAATAGAACAAAATAAAAAATGCATCCAAAATTGTTTTTTTTTTTTACTTTAAATGAAATTTATGTTCAATGTTATTTTTTCTTTTACTTTTTTAAGTACTTTTCAACCGGATGCTGAGATGCTAGAGACAGAATAGCGATATATCGATATCATTTTATGTATAAGAACACATAAGTTTAAGTTAACCAACTATTTATCTATAACCCAAAACGTTTACAGAGTAAACAAAAATATGTCAAGGTTACCAAAATCAACAACTCACACAATTTTTCTCTTCTTTGCAATATCTTGTAACTACAAAAAAATTAAATTACACCAAATTATTATTTAACTTATGCTACTGAAGAGCCCTTCAGAAGTGCTTCACTACACTTCGGCACAACGTCTGCATGCAAATAAGTTATAAATCAATGTAATATATTTTTTGACTTATGAATTTACTCCAAACAGCAAAAACAAGAACTACTAGACAAAACCATTACAGAGAAAACAATAGGGACAGAACAACAAAAAAGCAGTAACAGCATGTAAGAAATTGCAATAAACAGCAGGCAAAGCATTGTGTTGTTGTTGTTGGTATTGTTGTTGCTGCTGCAATTTGTAACCTTCAACGAACAACAGACAAGAACCAGTCGCTGATGTTTGCCTTGAAGAATCAGCAATAGAAGTAGTAGCAGCAACAGCAGAGTGCTGCTTGACGACGGCCAGGATATCGTAGTCGTCCTTGCTTAGCGGTGTTTGTAGTAGAAAAGAAGGTGGAAAGTGTGAAGGAGTGGGGTTTGGGGAAGAGCCCGAAACTGCAACATTGGCTGAGTGTCGGTCTGTTGATGTTGCTGTACGCCGTCGTTATTTATTGAGTCCGCATTTTGCTGTTAATGTCTTTATGTGGTTTAGGTGGCGACCCATAGAGGTCGCTTTGCATCAGCAATTGTTGTTATAGATGTTGTTATTGTTGTAGTTCTTGCAGTTGTTGTTGTTGCTATTATCCTGTCGTCTCGTTTGCCTTATTGCATTATTCATTTCTGTTTTAACTGTTATCCTTTTTCTGTTTTTGTGTTGAAAATACGTAATAATTTGAGTCGGTTTTGCAACTTGTGCTCTAACGGATTAAGCATAATAAGCAGCTCAGCTAGTTTTGATGAGGTGGTCAAAAAAGAATACTAATTTTTGTTATGCAAAATAAACGAGAGAAAATAAAAATAAGTTTAGAGTTCAGTTTCTTTAAGATATCGTACTTCAAGGTTCTTAACAGTTGAGGAATGACTTTTAGGCAAGCAAAGCTTCTTACATTTCGTTCAGTTTATTGACTGGCATGAATGTAGCAAAAACTGACAGATAAAAGCGAGAGACCTTCATGCATTTAACAAAATATTCTGTACCGTGGTTCGAACCTGTGACATTTCGATCATTAGATGAATATGCTACTGGGTATGCCACCTAAGTTTTTTAATTTTAGTTGTTGATTTTCTGTTAAGTGTTTTTCCTAGCTTATATCGCAAGAGATTTCGCACAGTGTAACGAGGTCTATGGGATGGGGACAAAAATGGAAGGAATCATCTGAAATACATGAAATTTAGCATGTATCATTATTTCATCAAGATCGGACGCCCTTCGCCCACCAAATTGTAACCAAACTTAATAATTCTAGTGAATGTTATAGTCAAAATCCTAACAAACAATTTAAGAATCATCTACGATGAAATTAGATGCGTATCACTCGAGAAATCTTCGTCCTCGCTGAAAACGACTTTTTTCGACACCATCTAGCAAGAAGAAGATGCATAAATATTAAAAAAAATTAAAATTTTTAGGAAATTGATTTTTGTATTATTTATGTAAACGAATTTCAAGTCTCTATGTATTTTTGTCTTTGCACAATAAAGCCTTAAATTTAGCCTTTTTTGTTTTAAATGTGGAATTTCACCGCGTCATGTAAAATCATTCTTTAGAAAAGTGGTCATAAAATCCTTATTTGAAAGCAGTCTGGGTTCAAATTTTGAAAATGTTTTAAAATAATAAAAAAAAAATTAAAAATGTTTTTATTCTGTAATTGTACTTTAAAATTTATGAAAAATTTTTGTTATTTTTTCATATGAAATTGCGAGTTTTCATCAAAAAATGCTGCAGGGAATAGGTCATAAAATCCTTAGTTTTTATTTTTGGATTCCCAAATTTTGAAAATATGTTACGAAGGAGTTTATTTTAGACATACTTAAAAATAAAAAACAAACAAATTTATAAAAATTTTTTTATAAAAAATTTGTTGTTTTTTCATATAAGTTTGCGCGTTTTCGTCAAAACGTGCATTATGAATGTGGTCATAAAATTTTTATTGTAATGTAGTCTAAGACCAAATTTTAGGTCTTAATACATTTTAAAAATAAAAAAAAATACAAAAATGTATTTATTCTTTAATTGTATACAGAAATTTAGTTTTTTTTTGGATTTCTATGACCTTCCTTATAGTGTATAAAATTGTTTTATTATATTCTTAAAGTTAATTTTTTAGCAAGAACTCGTTAAATATATCTTTGCTAAAGTATGAATTTGAAGTATGAATTGAAAATATGAATACGAATTTTACTACAGTTTTAGGGGTTTTGGAAAATATTCAGTACAAAACTATAAAAATTGAAATTTCGTAAAATTTTCAAGGCAGCATAGTAGGATCATAACTAACAAAAATGGAAAGATATTAAATAATCCTTTCAGATTTAGACTTGTGACTACAAATTTGCACACTTATTTTTACAAGTTTATTACTTTTTTCATAACTACTTTTATCCACCTCGTTACTTTGTGTATCGTAAGTAGATCTCAGTCTCATTGATTTAAATTGATCAGTTCCGAGATGACGCCTTGAATTGTATCTCGGCAAAAATACAACAATATAAAAATTTCTCAATGCATGTGAAGCTCATTTTCTAGGCACGTAATGTTAATTTTATTTAAAATTTTATAAAATAAGTGCAACGAATTGTACTGTTGTTGTTTAATTTAATAAAATTATTAACTTTATGCAACTTCGATGAATCTAGCTTCTGCTTTGTGTCTAACTTGACGCATCCTTTTTTTCATTTACAACCTGCGTTAAGACTTAAAATAATACACTCAAATTTTTTAAACTTTCTTTCTTTAAGTTTAAAACATAACGTTGACAAAGCATTGACAGAGTCAAAGTATAATTAAGGACATGAAAAACAATTAGTTCCCAAAGGATGCAATTTATGCGAGTCTGTTATGGCTTCCGGTAAGATTCGAATTTGCGCTGTTGTTGCATGTGCTCCAAGCTGCACTTTTCCACAAAGAACTTGCTCACTCAAGCCTTAGGTTGACTCGATTTCATCAGATGTTGAAAACCTCCACTGAATTGAAATTCTTAAAAATAATGTACCGCTATGTTATGGGTACAAAAAGAAATCAGCAAAATAGCAAAAATCAATGAAGCACTATTTCGTTAACTGTATGCGATGTAGCATTGGAATCAATGACAAAAAAAGGCGAATTCAAGGAGTTGGAGTGGTAATAAAATAACTCTCCGTATTATGCAAATATTTTCCGTATCTTCCGTATTATGCAAAAAAGGACAATGTGGGCGTGTCTTTGTGGTTACTGCTGCTGTTGTTGTTGGCTACCGCCTTTTCCATTTATTTTTTTGCTCATTCTTGACGTGTGTTGCGACTTGTGCAATACGTGCCAGTCCTGTGGGATTTCTTTTGTGATTCTATTGTTTTTTTTTCCTCGACAATCTGCCTTTACTGTCCCAGCGCCAGTAAGTATGCTACATTTTAAAGATATCAAGTCAAAAGATATTGGAATTTAAAAGTTTTGCTGACGTAGTCAATGAGCTCTGCACGTGTTAGTTCTATGTCCGTGGGTGTGTGTGACGGATACGGAAACGGGAAATGAACAATCAACATTTGATATTTTCATGTATGTTGCGTCAACAGTGTGCCCACACATGTTTGTGAGTGTTCTAGTGCTACTGCTTGTAAATGTCGTTGTCTTTGTATATTTTTTTAAATACATAAATATGTGTGCTTAGCTTCTTTTGTTTGTATATCGGCTTAAGCAGCATGCAACTCATTTAAACAAAATCACATTTATATTGAAATTTCCGCTCGCCACGCCTTATATTCCGCCTCTCATACCAGCCAATCGTTCTAATGTAGATCGACTTGCTCTTGTGTGGCTCCGCTCTTGTGTTGCCCTGCTTATTTTACTTCAACTTCGTCGTCTTCTTCTTCTACTTCATAGCATTCTTTGTTATCCTCTTATGTTGATTTTATTCCCATTTTATTGTAGCCTTGCAAGCATGTTTGCAAAGTAGCGGTTTTCCACTTTTCCATATAAGTGAGTTTTCATATAGGTACTGGTGTTTCTGTGTGTGTGTGTGTGTGTGTGAAAGTCTTTTATTATGAATATGCATGAAGATATAAAATGTAGGTATGTATGTTTTGTATACGGGTATTACAAATATTGCCATTTCTACGCTTGATTGCGTAAATATAATTGTTGCCAAAGCCGATTTCATAAGGATATTTAAAGATATTTTTCCCAATAAAATCAATTTATATTTTTCGCAAGAAAGTTCTATTAAATACAAAATGTATTGTGAAAGACTGCTTAGTTTTTGTTCACGAAAAAGTATTTTTAGTTTACTTCAAAGACTACTGGGGTTAAATATTGCATGTGTTTATATACTAAATTTTAAAAATACACATATATATAAAATCATTAATTTTCTAATTATGTATTGCAATGAAGTCTTTAATTTTGTATTAACTTATTTTGTTTTTGATGTATTGACGATATGTAGAAATGTTTTAAATGTACTTTATAGGTTTAGAAAGACACCTAAATATTTTTAAGAAGCTTAACTGCGAAGAGCAAAAAGAGTTTGAAGATAAGACAATTTACACTTATTTCTGGTTTTTGTATTTTAAAAATATAAAATAAAATCACAAGAAATGATATCAAAATATGGGCAGAAATATGACAAATAAAACCAGACTAAATTTTTTTTCTAAATATCGCATTTCTTAGTTTGCAGTTCGTACAGGTATTTATCATAGTATCTGCCAACATAGATTAAAAAAAATAGAAAAATCGTATTAGTGTCATTAAACGTCATTTTGTAAGTGACTCTTTAAAGTGAAAATAAGGAAAAAGTAAACTCCAACGAAAAGGTGAATATAAAATACAATTTAATTGCTTTTATTTTTATTTCTATATTCTGTGGTAGAATCAAATATCCCTTATTAAATAAATTTAAAAAAAATGAAAAATATCTGTTTTTGATATACGTTTAATGACGACGAATTAGGCCGATTTTTTCTTGTAACGTGGCAGTCTTATTTTCAAAAATTTTTTTTTATAATTTTCATCGTGTTTTTTAAGTCCATAAGTCATATTGTCTGTTAGTGTTAAAGTTTTTTTTATAAATAATTGAAAAAAACATGTGTAACGTGGCAGTCTTTTTCTTATCTAATACCTTAAAAAGCAAGGGGTTAAAATAATTGTATGAAATTCAGTACACATTGTATCATTGTACACAACGATAAGCTCCATTAAATATTTTTGAAATCCGCCGAAGGATACTTGTTGTATTTTCAATATATGGTAAGCGCTCATTTCATGGTCGGCCCGAAAAATTGTTTTGTACTGACTGTAAAACCATTTTGTTTCAATATTGTACAAACTTCTGAATAAATTATAGAGGTCGTTAAAAGTGTTGAAAACTTGAAGCAAAGATTATATAGTATTAATGATTAAAAAAATGTTTTTGTTGTATACATAAGAACAATTGAAAATTGCATTTCTGAATACTTCTCATATAGTAAAGCATGTGTTTGCAATAATATAATAACATTTATAAAAGTAGTTAAATAAAAAAATTTTCCGCAAAAAAAAAAACAACTTCAAAAATATTGCTTACAGCATTATTCGCGGCTAAGCTTCAACTGTAACAATAATAATATAACACTAAAAATATCATAAGGCAAAACGGCAAAAAAAAAAAACCAAGTCAACAAACAAAATATACCTTGATAATGTCATCTTTATGATATTATATTCTTGAAATTATATAACAAAAAGATAAGAGATAAGAAAAAAATATAATAACTTTAAATTATATAATGTTCATAAAGTAGTTAGTAAAAAATTGCCTACATTTTTTAAGTAAAACCTAATGAAATTCAGCTACATTTTGTTGTCAGGTACATCGTTTATTCAGATGTTTCGTTCTTCAATTCTTTACATATAATTTCTGTTGCTTTTCAATATTATGCTCACATTTGCTCACATTGTCGCTTACTTATTCTCTCGCTCTCAAAAGCTTTAAAACGTTCGCTCGCTGACTCTCATAAAGCTTTTATGTGGATTTATGATAAATCCACATTCAAATTTTACTGTGCCACTTGCTTGTATGGCGGTAGCCCATCTTTCTATTATATTATCTGTGCTTGAAGTAATGGGCTTTCATCGCAATTTAAAAATAAATATATTGCTCACATCATTCCTCACTTCGAAACAAAATTCGACCTAAAATTATTTGTAACTATTTTGCCACATCCCATGGCAAACTCTGTATGGATAGAATTGGAGCAACAACAAAAATGGTAGTGAAACACATAAAAGCAAATCACATAAAAGCGATTTCGTCAGTGCTTTTAATTGTACATCATCTAAAATAATTGTTGAAGAAACAACAATTTAAAAACTCTAGAGATATTTGGCAAAGATATATGGATATGTGATAATTAATGAAATATCTGGGATGTTTTTAATTTCAAAATTTTTTTCTTTAATTCTTGTTGTTAGTTGATCTCAAACTGTTCCCACTTTATTATTTTTTTTTTATAATAAAAAAATTTTCAATTAATAAAACAATTATTTTTATATTACCTAATTTACCTTTTTTGGAAGTTTTGTAGAAGAGTTGATGGCATTCAATACGCACAAAAATCTCCAAAAAATTTAAAATATTATGTAAAGTGACTGTGCATTTTAGGTCCTATTTTAATTTTGGGTACTTTTTTCATTTCAGAACATAATTCGAATTTAATACTTTTTGTAAATGTTGGTACTTTTTTCAATTTAAGTAGGGGAGAGTGGGGAGTTTTAAAACACGCTTTATTTGGGGGTAAAAACTACCCATTTTTTTGAATCGAATCTCTAGAGCATCTTAAAATAAACTTCCTGGTTGAAGGATTTGCATAAAATCCAAAATCTTCTATAACTTTTGCCTGTTGGCCCAAAATACTGGTTTTTGCAGTCTTCAAAAATCGTAAGGAGTTATGAATCACGAGTAAGAATCGCAAAAAAAAAGGAATTTTTTGGTGAAAACTCTTTATTGGGATCGGAGAAAATGGCAAATTTTTATGATTATTATGTATCAGAGTTAAGAAAATGGAATAAAATGGAAAAAAGTAAAAATTTTAAAGTTTTCTCATAGTTTTCCCATAATTTTCTTAGTTCTCATAGTTTTCTTGTAGTTTTCGCATAGTTTTCAAAGTTTATTCGTTGTTTTCTTCTAGTTTTTAAAGCTTCCTAATAGATTTCCTAATTACATTATATTTTTAATATTTGTCAAATCCTTTAGTTGAAAACAATATTTTTCGTAAGGTAATGTACAGAAAAATAACAAAATTTATTGAAAAAAGTCCTTGGAATTGCAATAAGCAATCGAATTTTTTACAAATAATGCGTAATACGTATTTAAAATACGATTGACATCTGTCATATTTGGCTTGCTTCACATCTCCCCACTTGATGTGCTTCATTACTTCCCATTCGCTACTATATTAAAATTGCCACAGCGTCAGTACTACATCAAATGTTTTTGCAAAAATCCTTTTGAAGGTCGAAAGCCTTCTCAAATCATTGCTAATTATTTTGTGTATACTCACCTATTCGATTCACTTGAAAATGTTTATGAAAATGCCACAAACACGAATGCTCAAAAAAACTTTCGAAAAAAATGACGAACATACTATCTGGAGAGGTACGAAAAAAGTGTGCTATCGGGACGAGTGCTAGTACTAAATTAGGTTATTTGATGAATAAATGTGTACAGTAGGTAAAAACCATCAGAAACACTGCTAAGCGACAACTATGGCCGTGCTTCGCAACTCCTCATGCTTCAAAACTACCCACTGTCGCTTACTGTTTAAATTTTGGTACAAAATTTTTGCAAATTTTGCTTATTTAGTTACACTTTTCCTATCAAATAAATTTGTCAGACTTTACCTTAAACCTTTTTGTCTGCCATTCTAAAAAATAAAGGTAATTGCTTCAATTCAGATTTTTTGAAATTGCACAATAATCTCTAAGCACACTTCCAAAATCATGTGATGTGGCAGTCCACTTTAAACGCTTCTTCCACTTTAAAACTTCTGACTGATGTATCTTTTAATTGGCTGCATGCTCGATGATCTTGTTTATGGGAAATCTTTATTTGAGTAATGGAGAATCGATAGAATAAAACATTTGTTATTATTCTTGCACGGCATGAGTGTATTTATGAAAGTTATTGCGTTAATTGTAGTATTTGTAAATGATCAGACGATATTTCAGACTATTATAATTTAAGAACTACGGAAAGCACAATAACGAAATTTGACACAATTTAATTGTTTTTCTATTGCAAAAATGTGTGATAATGCTGTTATTCTTGAAACTTACTTGAAGTCGTTTCCGCACTTTTGATAAATATTCTCATTTTTTAAGATATTCAGATTTTTTACTTGAACTTTACTTGAAATTAGTAAGGAAACAGACCTATTCTCTTAATCCATCGTTGTCTGTTACAAAAAAATTTTGTAGGAAAATTTAAAATACACTTATGCGATACTATTCACTGGCTTCGACTATTTAGAGCCTTATAAGTTCTTGATCAAGGCATTACAGTTGAAAAAGTCAATCTATAATATTCTATGTTGATAGTGTAAAGGCGATATTTACATATATTTGCATCTTGAATATATTATTATAGTCTATGATTACTTTAACATAGTAATTATATTATTCTTAGATTTTTTAATCCTAGAAAGAAAATCATATTGTGATGTACGTAAAAGATAATCATGCGTCAAATTGACGCATGCGTTTTAACCCTGGATAACCAATGTTAGTCGTTTCGACTAACACTGCTCACTTTTTTGCTTACAGCCTTTTTTTCTCTCATCTGATCGTGTTCTCTGTCCTTATCGTAGTAACCACATTAGTTGTTAAGCTGCTCTCGTTGCGTTCGGATGCTTTTTTAATTAGATGGGGTGAATCTTTTTATAAATGTAGTGTTAGTCGAAGCGACTAGCATAGGCTTTAACGTAACTTTTTATACTACCACGCGTATTGCGTAAGGGGTATATTTACTTTGTCACTCCGTTCGTAACGCTTATAAGGAGATATTTTTTTGATCAGCATCACCTCCTGAGTCGATTAAGCCATGTCCGTCTGTCCGTCTATCCATTTGTCTGTCTGTCGACACGATTACAGCCACAGTTTTTAAGCTATCATAATGAAATAGAAGATATATGCTTATATTCAAAAAACGAAGATAAAATTCGGGAATGAGCAAAATCGGATGAACATCACGCCTACCTCCCATAAGAAGTGACTTTATCAAAACGGTATCTCCTAAAATGCCCTCAAAAATAAATATATGAACTTGGAATTTTGCACATTAGCTTTGGAGTGAAATATTCACCACATATTTGAAATTTGTCAAAATTGGATCAAAACCACGCCCATCTCACACACAAAGTGGCGTCTTTATAATACAAAACCTTCATAAATTCAAAAAACTTATGGTTTAAACTTGATATTTTACACATAAGCTTTGATAATTGGGATGAACTCTGAGTTTAAAATTTTATATACTTGGATAAAAACTATGCTCCATAAAAGTGGCGTTATCAAAATTATACAACATTGACAACTTCGTATGTACTATAATACGGATGTGGGGGTATTTTAAGTTCGGTTCAGTCGAAGTTATTTCCTTTGTTGTAGGAATATAGTGTTTTGGTTATAAGTTTTTTATAGTGGTGCAGCGAATTGTGTCTCTTGTGCTAAACAATTGATTTAAACTTTTTTATTTTAATAATATAAATAATGCTAATAATAATGCTAAATAATAATAATAAATAATGCTTTATTCGTATAAAGATAGTGAATAGAAAAAGCCTTTTAAGTTTTTTATGTTTATTTACTGTTTTTTTTTCGATAATCTTATGTGGTATATCTCAAACTGATAAAATAAGTAGCTTATAAAAAAAAAGTAAAAAAAAACAAAGACCAATATTAATGTTTTAGTATTTCTAGTAGAATATACATAGTTTTTCCAGTTTCAACAGCTTTAAATATATTTTATGTACTAACAGCTCCTCTAAAACGAGTTTTGGAGCGTGTTACTCGAATCGACTAACATTGGTTATAACGTAGGAGAAATATGATTGGTTATCCAGGGTTAATTAGCTATAACGTCAAGCTTTATTTATTGACTTGAATAAACCAAACATTTTTATATATGTACAAAAAGGTATAATAATAAATATCATAATTAATGTGTTTATATTTATTTATTCATTAAAAAAAAAACAAAAACTTCAAACCTCTGCTATAAGTAAAAAAATTATTTGTACACGCATGCTTAAATTTGACGCAGATTATCTTTCTAGGGTTTATATTAGATTAAAGTAGATTTTGAAATGTTAGTCTTTTATAATTGAACTATTTTTATTTTGTCTAAGGTCTTACTTAAAACAATGCTTAGCTGGCACAACAACTTTTATAATAACACATAAGTTCTTCGACTCAGTACAATTTTTCTTCACAAAAGTCAATTTCTCTATCTCTATTATGATGCTTTTTCTCTATTATGATGTGTAAAGATTTATGCTATAAAAACTAATAGAATATTTAAAAATATAAATTTGAAATAATTTTTTTTTGTGTCTCTAAGCAGTTGAAATCTTATGTATGTATATTTAGGTTTTTGATACCAATACGATCCTTTCTTGTATATTTTTATATAATAATATTCTGAATTAGTTTTTAAAGCTGTCTTATTTATTTATTTTGAATGTTTGTACAGTTTGCATTACAGATGCTAAAAAGAAAACTTAAAACTGAGGGTTCCTCCAATGAGGCTAAACGTTATGATGTTTGCTACAATATTTTCTACTTCTTCTTCTATTCCTTCAAATAATCTCTTTAATGTAGCATAATATTTAAGAAGAAAACTCTAAAAAAAAATTCGCTAAAGGAGTCATTAACTCAACTTTGCTAGTTTTTAATAAACTTGCAGTGAACACAACGAAAAAAGATAAAGGAAGAAAAGTGAATACCAGATAATTTTAGAAGAAAATAAATAAGTTAAACAAAGCAAAGGAATACAAAAAAAAAAAAAGAAAGTAACTGAAAATTATTATCAGTTTGCTGTGGAATAATTGAGCAAAATTCACGTAAATCACAGGTTACTGTGGAGCAAACTTAAAAATGTATTTTTACAGCACTATTTTATTAATAATCTTGAACATTTTTGACGTAGTGAAAATCCTTTTTTTTTATTTAATGATATATGTTTATACACTCGCGCTCAAAAAAAAAAAAAAAAAAGCCGAGTTAATAATTTGATAACTAATTTTATGATTCTTGAGTTTTAACACAGTTTGCCAAAACCATAAATAAACAAGCACATCAAAACTTTATGAAAATTCTTAAAGAAGAACGTGTTGAGAGCCCATCGCACTTGATTTGACCTCTCAAAACTTAGTTTTAAAGTTGAAGTGTTCAAATTTTGTTGTGTCGACATTATTTTTACAGTCAGAGGCCAGCAAATGAAAAATATTTTTTTTTTCAATAGAATTTGATGTAAAATAAGGCTTTGTAAAAAGATTTGATAAAATAAGAGCGTTTGTATGGTAGCAAACATTAATAACATAGGAATCAGTTTTGACAAAAAAAAAAACGCTAAAATTGCCGCCATTTAGCAAATTCTTAACCGATTTCGATGTTCTTAATTTAAATGGAAGGAAATATTCACGTGCAATTAATTTTTGTGAAAATGCAAATAGCATTAATGGAGTATTATTTAATTAAAATTTATAGAAACACCATTTTTTTAGGTTAAAAAAAAATACAAGGAATTGCTTCGCTACACACTTCATTTTGTATTCTATCAAATATATTTTTACAAAGCCCTATTTTACATCAAATTCTATTGGAAAAAAGTGAATTTTATTTCTCATTTGCAAGGGCTGTAAAAATGTAATTAATGTCAGCACAACAAAATTCGAACACTTCAACTTTAAAAATAGGTTGAAAAAATTGTGATGACCTTGAGAGGTCAAATCAAGTGCGCTGGACTCTCAACATGTCCTTCTTTAAGAATTTCTATAAAGCTTGGATGTGCTTGTTTTTTATGGTTTTGGCACACTGTGTTATAATTCAAGAAAAATAATATTAGTTATCAAATTATTAACTCGGCTTTTATTTGAGCGTTAGTGTATATATATCAACAGTTTTAAAAGCCCCACAATTTGTTCCACTGTATCAGATTATCTTCATGCAACACGGCACAGCGCTCTGCAAACTTTTCGTCCTTTGCTGCCAGCATTAAACTTAATCAAAATGCAGCTTTTCCTGCTGTTGTTGTAGCAGAATTCCTACGTTGTTCTCCTTTTTATTTTACTTTATCCTGCTGCTGCTAGTGTTGCTCCTTTGGTTGCTCTTTTAGCCTTAAGAATAAGCAAGGAGCTTTCTCAAAGAAACTGCTGCACATTCTTAATCACAATTTTGAATTTTCTACTCAAAGATTCTTTGGCTGTTGCTGGCTTTTGATCTGCTTATGCGTTGCAATTCCCTCGCCATAATTCTACCCGCCACTTTCAACGCCAGATTCTTTCAATGCTTGCTACTTGAATGGGCACTTCTTTTCTGTTAAGATGCCGAGAATTACTTCTTAAATAAGGCAGTGCAGCTCCAACGTCAACTAGTACATAGTAGTTTTACTACTTTCTCCACTACTATTTTGTTGGTATTTTTGCTCTTTGGCTTACTTTTCTCTATAAATTTCTTCATTCAATGTAATTTTCTTCATGTACTCTGCCCTACAGAAAGGTGGAACACAACTAAAAAAACAAAAAAAAAAAAAACAGCAACACTGACTTGCCTTGGGCATTGCTGAGAAATGTCAGGATACAGAAATTATTTTGCGCTTCGCAAATGAAAAAA
The DNA here is from genome assembly GCA_963920525.1 of Dichetophora obliterata. Lineage (NCBI taxonomy): Eukaryota > Metazoa > Arthropoda > Insecta > Diptera > Sciomyzidae > Dichetophora > Dichetophora obliterata. The sequence continues at coordinate 264,959,677 of OY986436.1, forward strand.
AAATTACCTATAGTGTTAGTAAAGATTTTTGAAGATAGCAATCACACGCAAAACAACAGCAATACTCTTTAATCTAATTTTTTACTCATTTCTGTAGTCAAATAATCTACTGTGCCTGCGCCAGATAAAGTGAGCCATAGTTTGCATTAATGTTTTTCTTTTCCACTCCATAAATTGCTGCTACCAGTTTTTTTTTTAGTTTTTTAAAAAAACGATGCCGTCTCCCCCTCCCCTTTGACCATATCATAGCTAACGCTCGTAGTGGCTGCTTCTATTGAGATTTCGTTTCCTAATTTATTGAGCAAACTTAAAAGCAATTTAATTATATTTCGCATAGGCAGCGGTGCTATCGTCTTCGTCTTCGTCTTTGTCCTTGCATCGGCTGCCTCAGCCGAACAAAAGGTGTTTGTTGTAATTCAGCATCTAAGGCGGGAAAAATTATTTCCAAAGTGGTTTAAGTATTCCTTCGTAATGGTACGCTGCAAATTTGCATAACAAAAGTTGAGAATTTTATCGCATTCTCGGAAATGGAGAGTTAAATTTTGCAAAAAGAATGGAGTTTAAGAGCATAAATTAATTTCTTTTAATGTCTTACTTTAGAGTTATTCAGGGGTGCCGCTTTATGGAAAAAATGGAAAATATAGATGTAAAAATTTAACACTAGAACAAAAATCTTTAAAAAAATAATAACAAATTTATTTATAAAATAATAAATTTGGTTTGCTTTTAATTAATAATTTCAAACCGATGAAAATAAAGGTATGGTAGTAGAAATCAAAATGTTTGCTTTAAATTAAGTCTGCATTTGTGTATAAAGTTAAAGGCATCTCTCTGTTGAAATAGTATATATATAATTGAATAGTCTGGCAACCCGAAACTCTTTCTTAAGCATTCTCATATGCATTTTCTTATATTGTTTCATTTTAGTCGTTAAGTGATCAATAAACTAAATGCACACAAAATTGTACTAGCTCTCGCTTTCTTATTCTTGGCTACGGAATATATAGTTAGCGATTACGGTAACCCAACACTCTCTTGTTATGAAAACTTTTATATGAATGGAGAATATTTTTAAATACTTAAATTTGTTGAGAAAATATAATATATATATTTTGTATTGCTTTAATAAAATATTAAGGGCAGGTTCTCATGTATTTTGACCTAGAACTAAACTATTTTTTTTTTATGTTAATTTTCTATGATTTAAATACAAATTATAAATGTGTGATAGTTTAAATCATTCTTGATTTTTAATACAAATTCTAGTTGTTTGATAGCTAAAAATGGTTTATTGAGCTTTAGGTCAGGTTAAAACAATTAATTGCTCTAACGATTTTTTTCCAAAGAAACAACAACAACAATAACATTTTTTCAATATAAAAAGGAAAACATCACTAGCCGATTTTATTGCAATTTCGGCCCTGTTACAGGCTTCATCAGTAATATTTGTGTTGCCACCACCGGGAATCGAACCCGGGCGAGGGTCGCCGTGCCAGCGCATTTTAGCGCACTGCACCACAGAGGCGATGAGATTTCAGTGTCAATTTCTCAGTTTTTCTCCCTTTCATACTTTTTCATTTTTTTTTAATTTTCCGATATATTATGATGTTTAAAATATGTTCCCCAGGTTTGGCCAATAAAGAAAGCTTAGAAAATCCCATAAAGTTATCCCATATGAAAGGAACTCATATTTTTATAAATGTATCGTTAATCAAACCTTAAAACACGTTTTCTGAAAAATCATGTTTTTCAAACTGGTCTTTACGATATCTCAAGAACTTCTCTATGGATTGACTTGGATTTTTTTTTATTTTAAAATAGATACAATTTATTGGATCTAAAACCTAATTTCATATTTTTTTTTTTTTAGGAAAATTACAAATATATAAGTTTATTTATTTTAAAGAACTTTACAAAATATAATTGTTTTTATATCATTATTGTTATGTATTGGTCTTATATTTATTTTTAAAAAAACAAACTTGTTATAGAGTAATGATTTGTTAACCATATTGGTAGATTTTTAATCGTTCAGCACACTTTTTCTCAATCTTTGTGTGTGTCTAACTGTGTTGGTAATATTAGTCGGGTTACTTTTTTTGGGAAACTTTAAAGAGCGAAAAATGTGGAAAATGTCCGCCATTTTTGTTATTTTATTCAAGCTCCAGCAAATATAATATAATGTACTAATTGTTTGGTTTTTTTATAACAGATGACATGTGCGATGGAGACCGTTTGGATACTTTTTTCAACGTGACGTTTTACGGCGTATTAACACATTTAAAATTTAAATAAAATTCACATTACACTTTTATGCAAAAAAAAAATAATAATATTTTCTACACTTCTAGAATCTATTATTAACTGTCAAAAAATTCAAGGTGTTAATTTACTTCCTTTTAAATAAAAGTCAAGAGCGTCACCATGTTTTTTGTGCTCTAGGTGAGAACTTGCTCTTAAGAAATTGTATAAGCAACAAAATAAAACAAATTTAAAAATTTTTAGTTTTATTCAAATATAAAAATAAGCCACAAATGTTTTTAGGAACAACATTTTTTTTTATTTAATAAATTCACCAAAAATTCTTCGCAGTTCAATTTGATTGTAATAATTTAATTAATTAAAGTGAAGTGCGTATTATGCTATTTTATTTTAAATACAAAATGCCACTTTTTTCTCATATTTATTGTTATCATAAATGAAAAATGGTTAATATGAATAAGAATGCGAGACTTTTTACAGTGAGAATGAGAACAATAAACAAAAAAAAAAAAAAAAAAAAAAAAAAAATAAAATTTACATTCGATTTACTTAAACTTTTTTTAGAAATAGACTTTTTAGAAATATTGGACATTCAGAATTATTTACAAATTACACTTGGTAAAAAATTTTCTGAGACCCACATCCAGCAACAATTTTCTTATGGACTTCGGCCTGCTGAACATGAATATCACAATAAAAAAATTATTCTATGGATAAGTTTTTGACATATGACATTTTGAAAATTTCCCCCCTTTTTCCAGGATATAGTATTTTAAATATCAACCTATCTCAAGAACGGATTGACCAATTTAAAAAAATGAAACACCAAATAAAAGATAATTAAATTACCTTCAACTGCCATGAACAAATTTTGAGCTATATTGTTTTTTTCATACTTGCTATAAATAAGACCATACTTCATATCCATTTAATGCCCGGAAAATAATCTGAGCTAATTTGTGGAGTTTTTCAAAGCTATAATCTAAATAAGCATTTTCCTTTCCGAAAGTTTAAGATAATATTGCTTTAGGCTAAGAGTTAAATTTATTGAGGAAATAATGGAAGGAAAGGTAATGCAAACTTACAGACGCGATGCGGTTCCTGAATTCACACTGTTGTACTCTTTAGTTAGTTATACAATATGTTATAACTATGTTTGTTTCAGATTTTATATAAGCCTATGATCAAATATTAAAAATTAATATTTGTACTTGATTTGTTGAAAATTATTCACTTAAAAACTTTTAAAAAAAAAATTGAAATTAAAACATTTTTCATTGTTCAAGGCGATTTTTTCTCTTAACATATTGGTAAATTTTGTATGTATTAAATTATGTGTAAATTAGAAACTGCTTTAAAAATTTTATTTAAGCAGAAAGATAAAAGTTTATTAAGTTACATAAATTAGATCCTTTAATAAATTTTATTAATTATATATAAAAATTTTAATTTTTTTAACTACAAATATATCAAAAAATTAAGGCATATAAGGTATTGTAAGTTGATACCCACAAGGACCAGTGGCCACAGACTGTACATTAAAATGTTTTACAAATTACTTTAAAAATCGTTGCTTAGACTTATTTTAATCAAAATCGAATCATACTTTTGAACAAAAATCAGTCAATGACAATGAAGGAACGATACAGATACCATATTTTAAAAAATTTAATTACGTTTTCTTTTCTATGCCATTTTTGAACAAAGGTGAGTTCAAATTCATCAAAATGAGTGTGTTCGTTATTAACTTTTATATATTGTAAAAACTTAGTTAATTTGATCACAAGACAGAAAAATAAAAAAATGCTAATGAAGTCCTCCCGAAACTTTTAAAAATTCTTTTGATCATATCTTCAACTGCTTAAAACTGTATTTCAAATCGCTTTAAAAAAGATGTCCTGCTTAAGAGGACATTCAGTAAATAGCCAAAAACATTACACAATTTAATCAAACGCTTTAAACCTAGCACTTAAAAGGAAAATTTCTCTCAAGTGTTTATCCTGTCATTTCTGCCTCAATGCTTGATTTTGAACATTTTCAAAATCAAGCGATTTACTTGCTACTCAAATAAAGCTAATTTAAAAATTTTGTTTCATTTTGCTTTCAGAAAAAAAAATATTAAACCATATTGCCCCCGCTTAGCAACATTTAAAATTCAGCTAAGCTTTTTATTATGTTGCCTCTTGATTAAATTACCTAAGTTACCAGATTTCACCGAACACCAAACAGACATAACCTGACATAAACTCATATAACTGCCAACTCAATGACAGCAGCTGAAATGTTGCCAGGAAGCTGTAGAAGCAACAACACGCAAAAAAAAAAAACAACGACAAAGCTAATAAGCTCATTATTAATTTTTGACCCAAACGCATTTCCTAAATTAGAATTTTCAGTACCTACCCACGAGCTACACAAACAAAACTAGGGAACCTGCCTCAAAGCAGCTTTTTGCTAGAAAAAAAACCTTCAAAGTGGCTAACGTGAAAAAAGAAATGGCAGCGAACAAATGTTCAAACGTCATATCAGATTTATTTGAAGCGAAGTAGTTTCGTTGCTGCTTTTTTGGTGCCGACGCCAAGTTGCAAAGCAAAACTTGCTTTTGCACAGGATTTAGATATTGGTAGATTTGTTGGTACCGCGTCTAGGCGGCAAAGGCAGAAGGTACAACTTTGAGCTGGCAGCATAATGTTTCGCCTAACACCTCCAGGCCAAATGAACAAGAAGAAGAAAAAAAGTGAAAAAAGGGAAACTGACAAAGAACGAAAAAAAAAACAAAAAACAAAAAACAACAACCAAAAACAAAAAGGTACAAAGCAGGGAAAAGTCCAGCTGTCAGAAAAAATGACAACTAAATTCTTGAGGCGTACAAGCAGTGGTAGAAACAAATACAAAAGTTGGTGTGGGTGACAAATGAGACACAGTCAGCAAGCAACCCGCACCAGGTGGGAGTTAAAAGTTGACAGCCGCAGGCAGCATAGGCAACACTGGCTATGCAAAAACTTAAAAGAAAAGTAAAGCTAATGTAAGTCATGATGAAAAAAGTAGGTGGGTGGAAGAAAAGTGAATGCATTTTAATTAAATATCTTAAAGCTCAACTTGAGCCACAGTAAATGCATAAAATGCCTTTTTTTATTTTACAGTCTAGCTTTAAACCACAACAAACACAAGAACAACAACAACAACAACCAGAAAAACTTCGGCGCATTCCATCCATAACTAATTAAGACACGTTCTGCATCCTGCATATTTTGCCAGTCTAAATAAAAGATGTTCCTCGAGGGCAACATAAAACAGATTCTGAAAGGATGCAGGACAGAGCGACAAAGTCTAAATTTGAATATTTGTCAATGTGTGCGTAATGAGGGTAAAAGTAAGGCAACTACACATACACACACAAAACACTGAAATTAGAAACGTATGCAAAATAGAGCATAACGTGTGCCAACGAAACGGAAACGGAAGTCGATGCTATATAGCAGCAACAGCAGCTGTTGGTTTGCATTGTGAAGTGATTTTAGCGTTAAGATAATGAAGCAATATGCTTTAATGTGTCTGAGTGTTAGTGTTAGTGTGTGCATATGTGTATGTGTCAACGCTTTGTGCTAGTGTTAATTATGCATTTGACAGCAGCAATAATTTTGCACGGCGAACGCAGTGATTTGTGTCTGACGCTTGCATTACGCATGTTGTTGCAATCATTGTGTTGGATAGACTTTGATAGACAGACAGAGAGACAAACAGACCTATAGAACAAGTATAAATGTTTGAACGCTCTTTGTGCTGGCACAAAAAAGCGACGAAAAGACCATTGCAACAATGAGAATTCTAGAAGTTGTGAGATTTATTGGACTACAAACTTAAAGATTTTCAAGAAAGAGTTGCAGAAATATTATCTTGAAAAAAATTTTTAACACCTGAAAGCCCATTTGATAAATTAATATTGTTCAAAAGGTAATTATTTTAAAAATAGCTATTCACTGCAACCTAATTATCAGGTTTGTGTATAGTTTTGTCAATTTAAAATAATAAAAAAAACACAGTTTCTATTTACAGAAAACTTGCTGAAACTTAGCGTTTTGCCTCCACGCCCATTAACAACGCCCATAAAATGCTATCAGTGAAACTGCAAGTGTAAATTGAAATCGAATACTGAATTCCGATGCTGTGCGACCTATAACTTCAATGCTATTCAATATTGCAAATTTTGGTTATATGGGAGGTACCACGCCCACTTGCCCAGTGCCCATAAAATATTATCAGTGAAACGGCATGTGTAAATTGTGGTCAAGTACCGAATTCCGAGGCTGTGCGATCTAAATATTGAAAACTGTACCATAGCGCAAATTTGGGTTGAATGGCCTAATCACGTGCCCTTTTCCAATGCATAAACCATCTTTGGTATGTGTTCCTTATATTTTATGAAACGGAATTCCGAAGTTGTGCGACCTAAAATTCTTCCAAAGGTATTACGTTACTCCTCATCTTTACAAAGGTTTCAGGTACTAGTGAATTGTAGTATCTGAATCTGTAAATGTAAGATTAATTATTCGTACATATTAGGATTAGAATATGGACACATGCACATACAATTATAAAAAAAAATACCTGAAACAGGCGCGTGCCCAGAAAATAATTTCGCGGGGAGTTTTTATTTTTTTTTATTCTTGTTCCAATTTTTTTTATGTGAAATAATCTTTATATCATAATGTTAAATCTTTTTTTATTTCGAGCTTGTGCATTTAAAATATTATCCGTGGTCACTTCCACATTCCAGTGAACATTTAGAAGAGCTAACCCATTAAGCCTTTCTTCTCCAGTTTTATTTCTCATGTTTTTTTTTTGAGTCTTCAAAGTGACGAAAACAAGCCTTCGCTTGAAGCGACTGAAATCGGCAACGTTGCAACAATCTTCAGGAATTGACGAAAATGTCATGCATAGCTCAGTCAAATTAAATAAAGTTTTCGTAAATATGATATCATTGGAAAGGTTATTTCGTTTTTTTCAAGGATAAAATATGAAACTTTTGGAAAAATTGCAGTAAGTTGACACATTATTAATTTTAAAGTTTAATAACATGCCAGCAACAGTCGCTATAATTTTTTTCATTTTAATTTTTTTACGTTCGATTATCTTTCCAACGATATAAAACGAAAGTGTGTTCTTCTAGGGCTCAAAAGTTATGGCGTAAAACGTGAGGTTATAATAAATTTTTAATACAAATTCAACTAGAGTTGATATTTATTGTAATAAGACTATAATACATAGAGACTTAAAAAACTTGTTCGTAAATAATATTTCAAACAATTTTCCAAAGTAAATTTCCTTTTGCCATTTAGCGAGAAAAAGATGCATTTAAGAACAAATACTAGGAGTAGCAGTTGCTAAGCAAACGCATAAGCTGGCTAAATAAATTGGTACGTTGAAGATGCATTTAAGTTGGGTCCCTCGCTCTAATAAACTTTTCCCAAAGCAATAAAAGTAAAGATATAATGTTGTGTTATCTCAAAAAATCGATATACAGGGTCCGCCATCTAACGTTTTTTTTCAGATAGTGCTTATTTCGCGATTGGTAACACTTAGCTCATGTTTGATTTGACAGATAATTAGTTTTATCCTTCCGCTGAATGAATATGGTTGTGTATACGCTTGAACAACGCTGTGAAATATTGCGACATTACTTTGAAAATCATGGTAGTTGCAGAATGTGTGCGAAAATTGCGTACGGATTTTGGAAGAAGAGAAGCACCGTCAGCTCCGTATGTTCGTTATCTTGTGAAAAACGTGAAAGAAACTGGCATCCTCATCGATAAACCAAAGCGTGAAAAGCCAAAAGCAGTGCGTGTACCCGAGAATATTGCTGCTGTGGCAGAAAGTGTGCGTGAAGCGCCATCAACATAAATTTACCGTCGTTCTCAACAATTGAACATTTCGGAGACATCATTGAGACGAATTTTGCATAAAGACCTTGGTATGACGCCATACAAAGTCCAATTGGTTCAGGAGTTGAAGCCAATTGACCATCCAATGCATTTTTCTTCGAAAATGAGCAAGGAGTGGCCGTTACAGTTAATGGCGATCGTTATCGGGCCATGTTGAACGAATTTTTGTTCACAGAAATTGAAGAGGAGGATATTGGCAACATTTGGTTTCAACAGGACTGCGCTACGTGCCACACAGCCGAAGCTACACTCGATGTTTTGCGCCCTGTTTTTGAAGATCGCATTATCAGCCGCAGAGCTGATGTCGTTTGGCCACCTCGGAGCTGCGATTTGACACCGTTGGACTATTATTTGTGGGGTGCCCTCAAAGATAAGTGTTACGCCGACAAGCCAGAGACAATTGACGCTTTAAAGGACAATAGTCGTGAAGCCATTGGTGAAATACAGCTGCACACAATCGATAATGTGCTTAAAAATTATTTGGCGGACCCTGTATTTCGTTTTGTCATTGTTAGGGAGATTTGCGTTATGAATAAACTTACCCGATCTCATAAACATTTTAATACAAATTTAAATTTATTCATTAATTTATTTAATTTTTGGTGTTTCTCAACCAACCCCTTCTTGTCATTTATTTTTTTAAGCCGGTCATAAGAAATAGCTGGTTCGATAAAAAGTCCTTGAAATTGCTTCATATGCCATTCCTAATGCAAATTATTTTTCTCCAATATCGACCACTGCTTGATCGAGTGGTAATCGTTGCGATCTATGAATACTAATCGCAAAAGCAAGTTGGAGTGGAATTTGCTTGCAAGTAAAATTGTTTGATTCTTTTTTAAATGATACTGAATATTTTAAAATATTAAGCTGCAGTAAAACGCAACTTTCATCGAATGAAGTTAAAATTTCGTATTCGTGGGGTTCCAGGGGTCGCTGATCGGGAATATAACGTCAAAAACTTAGAAAATAGGAAAAAATTAGAAAATAGCATCAAAAATTTTATTCTAAATTCTTTTTTAAATAAATGTTGGAATTATCTCTTAGTTTAAGTTATTAAAGCCATTTTATTTCATATCAAATATGAAAAAAAAAATTATTATTAAAACCATCATAAACTAATTTTTATTGCTTTCCTGCATGAAATTGCGTATACGCAATGTCGCGTTACTTCGTTCCTATACATTGCAGATCATCCAAATTTCGTTTGTATATTCTTTAAGCCACTCCAATGCACAAGAAAAAAAAGTCATGCAAGGAAGGGTTAAAATATTAGTAATTTGATGGCATTTAGCTCATAATTGACATGGGTGCTATCAATGTATCTTTTAAACATTTGTGTTTAAGTCTAGGTTTCATAATTTAAAAATTGTTTATTGAAATTTATTAATATTTATATGCAAATAAGGTTACATTTCAAGAAACCGGCTTAAAAGTTAAGTGGTAAATATTATTCATTTATTTCGATTCCTTCCAAATCTCTATACTCCCTTAACTTTGAAGTTGCTTCATAACTGCTTGTGTCACAGTCTCACAAAATACTAAAATCAAAACTTTGTACGTTATCCTTGCAACGTGGTAGAATAGTGTCAGCCAAGTAGGAAGCAAGAGAAAGCGAAACACGTCTACAAAGAGCGTAACTTTTATGCTGTGCCAAAATAACGTAATGTTTTATTTTCCAACAATATCGTAAAATTGTTGCCGCAACATGTTGCTCAAATAAGTACTTGACTGTTAATCTATTCATCACGTTTCTGATGTATGCAAATACTAAACAGGATGCGAGTTACGTGCTTCAATACAGCAAGCAGTCAGTCAGCTACTGCTGAAATAAACACTAATTTCAATAAAATCGAAATAGAAATTTTCAATTTAATCTCAACATTTGTTGCAAATGAATGATGGTATCGAAATACTTTGTATAAATAAAATGAAAATGTAATCATAACTTAATGCTAAATGAATGAACATAAAAGTTTTATGCGAGCAAGAATAATATTTTTTCAAAAACAGTTTATTTCACTCACTGGCTCGTTAACAAGGCCAAACAACCCCCAAAAGCTGCAGCATCAAAATAAAACAAAAACCCCAAAAGCAGCAAATAAAACGGGACCATAAAATCTCAACGAAAATAACTGTCAATTGCAATAAAAACATTGGCAATTGAAGGACATGCCATTTTCTTTTATTGCTGTAGTTGCTGTTTGCTGTTGTTGTTGTTTGTTGCTGCTGCCAAAGCTGGACAGGATGAACATATAAGCCGATCTAGCTTAACTATTTGGGTAATAATGTTTTTATGAGCTGCAGCAGAAAGTCAAGGTTGAGCTGGGAACTTTATTCATGTTTGTGTGGCAGTGTATGTGTATTTTTACAGGGCATCAGCATCAGCATTTAAGTACTTAAGTGTTATTTTATTGATATTGTGTCATAGCATCAGCCCTGAAAATAAATATTATTTAATTTTGTTACGATGTGGCAACCCATGTAAAAAGTTCAAGTTCTGAGTAGTCCGAACGATGTTAAAAAAGCGGGAACAAGCGTCGATTTTAAAAACTTTATTAAACTTCAATAAAAATCAGTTTTATTATAAATTGTAAGCGTTTTATTAAAGCCATCGTTGACAAATTCAGAAGTGAGATCTGAACGTACGCGTGAAATAAGAATTAAACGTGAAAATCAATAGAAAACCGTTTCTACGAAATTAAGACTCTTCGCATATTTCTTCGTACACGCGTATTCGTAGTTGAGACTCCTCGCGAATTCCTTCGTTTGTTCAAATTCGCAGCAGAAGCTTTTTGGGCATGCGCTTTGTCCTCGTTCGTTCATGGCAATATTCAATTATTCCAGTGCATTTATAATTGCAGCTTAAGCAAATCGTGTGCGCCTGAGTGAAAAAGAAGCATCATCGACATATTTGACATATACGATACTCGTTTGGACATACGCTTTGTCCTTAGTTCTACGTTGTCTACTAGGCATTAAAAACCGCTAGCAGTAAATTGTGTGTGCTGAAGCGAGACCGCAGCAACATTGATGAAATTGACACCATCAGCCATCGATCGAGCATGTTAGAAAGAGATCGCAAGTCTCATTAACATTTTTGCATTTGACTACGTGCTTTGCGTTCTTTGTTATTGTTCGTCGTTCTAAACAAACAAGTGCTTTGAAGTTTTGTAAATTTTTTTAAAACTAAAGAAAAAATCATAAAAAAAAATGTCTTTGCGCAGTTTAAAACTTGAAGCATTGCGCAGCAAGTGTAGACAAGCTGGTCTACCAACGAGTGGTACAAAAAAAGTATTAATAGAGCGTCTTGAAGAAAAATTGGGTAGTGATAGTGAATATGACAGTGCTCATGAAAACGAACTTTTATTGCAAAAGATAAGCATGTTAGAAAAAACAGTGAATGAATTACAAAAACGAAACAATGCACGTTCTCCTGTCGATTCGTTCTTTCAACCAAACGTTATTTCCTCACCGAACAGAGTGCAAGTTGTTTCAACGCAATCGCAAGTGCATTTGCAGCAACCATTCGTGTCAGCGTCACAATATGTAACGTCGTCTTTGCCAACAAATACTTTTCCTTCGGTGAATGTCGTATCGCAAGCACCTGTCGCGCATATTCCTGTGTCGCAAAATTTCGTTCCGTATAGTGCACCAATCGTCACAAATCATGTTCCTTTCGTTGCTCAACCGCCGGGCTTGCCTATGTGTTATCAGAGTGCATTTCCATCACAACAATTTTTACCACCAAATAGTGTCGCGCAAAATCCGTTCCAAATATCACAAAATTTTTCAAATGTGCACACAAACGCACGTGAAATGATTTCCCTTGTGCCAGATTTTAACCCTACAGCAGCAACCTCGCTCAGTGCAAAGCAGTTTATAAAACGCATTGAACAGCTTAAAAACGCATATAAATGGCCCGATAATGACCTTTTAATCGCGGTGCAACAAAAGTTATTCGGTCCGGCAAAATATTGGGTCGATTCACAGAATATTTTTTTTACGTGGCAACAATTTAAAAATAAGTTTTTAGAAGACTTTCCATGTGACGAAAATGAAGCATATATTCATAATTTAATGGCGACAACAAAACGTAATATAAACGAGACTCCGGAAGAGTACTTTTATAAAATGGTAGCAATTGGCAACAAAGTTGAAATGCCAGAAGATGCAATAGCTCATCATATCATAACCGGTATAAACGACGCAGACTTGAAAAAAATTATTTCGAAAAATTATAGTGAGTGTAACAAACTGCTACGCGATATAAAAAATTATTGCAGTTATAATTCGGTTAAAACAGTTTACTCAGATCAATATAAAACGAAAAGTGCATCGGCTGTGCTTAATAATACGGCACCTGCTACAAAAAAGTTTTCCGAAAAATCAAACTATCGTGACAATGGAAGTGTAAAGTGTTTTAACTGCCACAAATTTGGACACTATTCAGTTAAGTGCCCCGAACCACAACGACGAGAGCGTTGTAAAAATTGCAATCGTACCTCACATAACAGCGATAATTGTCCACAAAGCGCAGTAAGTACAAGTAAAGCTAAGCCTAATGTAAATAAAATTGAAAATTCTACGGACAAAAATGGTCAAAACGATATTGTTAAAAAAATAAAAGTCAACGGAAATGACGTCATTTCATTTATCGATTCCGGAAGCCAATGTAGCTTAATACGAAAATCTTACGCTAACAATATTGGAGTTGTCGATCATTGCTCGAAAATTTTATCTGGTTTTGCGGGTGGTAAATATCACTGCGAAAATAAAATCGTCGCTAATTTGGAAATTGATGATAACGCTTTTAAATCCGATATGTTTGTTGTTGATGACGATTTTATTCCTGAAAATATTTTACTTGGTAGAGACATTTTATGCAGAAACGGTAATAGACTTATAATTGAGGGTGATGACTGCTGGATAGAAAACGTTGGCGATTTAAATTTTCCTACGGATTTAAACTTTACAGAAACCAACGAGCTGAAGCGAATTTTAAGTAACAACCGCAGTTGCTTCGCCAATAGTGTGTCAGAATTAGGCAAATGTTCTGTAGCTAAGATGTCAATTAAACTAAATTCTGACCAGCCAGTTAACTTAAAGCCGTATCGCATCGCTTTTGCAAAACGTACCGTCGTAGCCGAAATTATTTCAGATTTACTTAAACACGATATTATTCGTCCGTCTAATTCGCCCTTTGCATCGCCAGTTGTCTTGGTACAAAAGAAAAACGGAGAACATCGTCTTTGCGTCGATTATCGACTTTTAAATAGAATTACCGAAAAAACTCCTTTTCCGATGCCGGTTTTAGAAGAGCAGTTTGCGCAACTCTCCGGTAACGTTTATTTTTCAACTCTTGACCTGCGTATGGGGTACCATCAGATTGTAATCGAAGAATCATCAAAACAATTCACAGCATTCGTTACTACTGAAGGGCATTACGAGTATAACAGAATGCCATTCGGACTCGTTAATGCACCTGCATTCTTCCAAAACGTTATGAATCAAATTGTCAGCGAAATGGATCATGGTGAAGTTGTAGCTTACCTTGATGACGTAATCATTCCGAGCAAAACCGTTGCCGAAGGTCTACATAGACTCGAAAAATTTCTTAAACTTTTACAAGGCTACGGCCTAACTCTTCGTTTGAGCAAATGTAATTTTCTTTCGACCGAAATTGAACATTTGGGTCATGTTGTTAATAAAAACGGTATAAAACCAGGAAAATTAAAAATTAGCGCTATTAGAAATTTTAAACCACCAACCAATACAACCGAAATAAGACGTTTACTTGGCCTTACCGGTTTCTTTCGAAAATTTGTGCCAAACTATTCTTGTATATCAAAACCGATTACAAAACTTTTACATAAAACGGAAGAAAATAACTTTGTCTGGGCTTCAGAACAACAGAACGCTTTCGAAAAACTTATTGATGCTCTTTGTAATTCTCCAGTTCTAGCCTTATACGATGTCAACGCTTTTCACGAAGTTCATACAGATGCGAGTAGCATTGGTCTCGCTGGAGTGCTTTTGCAGTCGAATGATCAAAGTAAATGGCAACCAGTATTTTATTTTAGCCGCCACTGTACTGAAGCCGAACAAAAATACCACAGCTACGAGCTCGAAGTTCTTGCTGTTGTGGAATCGTTAGAGCGGTTCCGGATCTATTTACTGGGTAAACGTTTTCGTCTTGTGACTGATTGCTCAGCTATAGCGACAGTTAAAGAAAAAAAAGAGTTAAAGTCAAAAATTTCCAGGTGGTGGATGAAGCTCTTGGAGTTCGATTTTGAAGCAGTCCATCGAGCAGGAAGCCGTCTTGCACACGTAGATGCGCTAAGCAGAGCACCTGACCAACTACCTATCGAAGTAGAGCCTGCTGGATTTGTTTTTAAAATCGCGAACAACATAGACGACTGGGTATTAGCCATTCAACTCCAAGATGAAAAATTGAAACGTATTATTGCAGTTGTCACTGGTAAAATAAAATCTTTTGACGAACACCAATTAAAACAAGAGTATACAATTCAAAATCATCGTTTATATAAAAAAATTAAAGATTCACTAAAGTATGTAATACCAAAAGCGGTCAGGTGGAGAATTGTTCAACATTTTCATGATAATATGGGACATTTTTCGCACGAGAAAACCATGCAACGCATTCAAAATTTATTTTGGTTCCCAAAAATGAGAAAGTATGTTAAGGAGTATATCGCAGCCTGCATCCAATGTTGCTTTAATAAGTCACAACGAAGCAAGCAAGAAGGGCGCTTACATTTTGAAGACCCAGAACCAATTCCTTTTCGCCTTCTTCATATTGACCATCTAGGACCATTTGTTCGGTCAAAAAGAGGCAATACGCATATTATCGCAGTTTCCGACGCATTTAGCAAGTTCCTCATCGTTAAAGCTGTCAAAAACACCAAAACCGTGCCCGTCATAAGCACATTAAATGAAATCACAAGCTATTTTGGACTACCAACACGCATTGTATCTGATCGAGGAGCCGCTTTCACGTCCAAAAGTTTTGAGGCATATTGCAGAGAACATAACATTCACCACGTTAAAACAGCAGTGCGTACACCCAGAGCAAACGGCCAGGTCGAGAGGGCAAACGAACTCATTCTTAATTATCTTCGCACAACAACAGAAAACTCGAAAGATTGGGATTTGAAATTGAATGATTTGCAGTGCATCATCAACTCTCAAATCAATGCGACTACACGTTTCTGCCCCAATGATCTCGTTTTCAACTATCAACTCCACAACATCGTACAAAATCATCTTGTTGCCGCTGTACACGACGAAGTTACAGATAGCTCGTCAATACTATCGGTACATCAAAAGAAAGAGCAAGCCATCGAAAATATTCATCACGAACGGGAAAAGTGGAAATCTAGATTCGACAAAAAGCATGCATTGCCTACGAAATATCAAGCAAATGACTTGGTCGTCATTCAAAATGAACCCGCCGCAACAGGGGAATCCCGTAAGCTCGAGCCCAAATTCCGAGGGCCATATATTATTTCCCGTGAGCTTGGAAACGACCGCTATCTGGTCGAAGATATTCCTGGCATGCAGATAACATCCCGAAAATTCTGTTCCGTATTTTCTTCGGACAAAATAAAGCCATTTTGCAAAAATTATCCTGAGCTAGAAGAAGAATATGAGGATCTAAGCAGCAATGAAGATCAGATATCCGAAATCGGGGACGATTTAAGGTCAGAATTGGCCGAACTGTCATAGCATCAGCCCTGAAAATAAATATTATTTAATTTTGTTACGATGTGGCAACCCATGTAAAAAGTTCAAGTTCTGAGTAGTCCGAACGATGTTAAAAAAGCGGGAACAAGCGTCGATTTTAAAAACTTTATTAAACTTCAATAAAAATCAGTTTTATTATAAATTGTAAGCGTTTTATTAAAGCCATCGTTGACAATTGTTTGTTTTTAACAATTCCTTTTTATTTAAGCTGCGCATCGCTATTTAATTGTTTGTATTTTTTAAGCATATCCTGCAAGTTAAGTGTATGAAAAGATTGAGTAAAATAATATCAAAGGATTAAGATGGCGCAACGTCAAGCTCTTTGTTTAAACAAAATGTCGTAAAAAACATTATCACAAATGTTGTTTGTATGTGTTGGAGTTGTTGTTTTTTTTTATTTTTGCTTGCAAAAGTGTATATCGCACAAAGTATCGCCAAGCGTCTTGTACGCATCCTTTTGTTGCAGTTTACATTTTGTTTTGCTTCTTTTTTTTTAATTAAGTGAGATTAAAATCTAAGAGAAACTGTAAGGGCTTACACACACTTTGAAATAAACAAACACTGATGCTGGAATATACACAGACATGCATAAAAGATGCACGTGTACTTCACGTAAATGTATAAGCATATGTATAGAAATAAACAAACAAACGAAAAATCACACACACATATAATCACTGATACACAGTAAATAACAACTTGCTTTTGCTTTGCTTTCCCTAGCTTTGCCAAAAATACATCACGTAACATTTTAAGTCCTTGCTAATAATTAGCTGCTGTAATCCATGCATTATCCTGTTGTGCAATTCACTTTTCTATACATTGTTTTGCTTTTGTTATAATAACTGTTGTTGTTATTGTTGTTTGTTTGCTTCCTTGGATATGTGAGTGCTTGTATGTGTTTGTGTGTGTTTTTTGTATTGAATTAAAGCATGCTTGTTGCTGGCAGCTTTTGTTAAATATTTAAATACTCAAGATTAGGTTTTTGGCTGTACAAGGATTCCTAACATTTTCTTTTCTTGTGTTGGAAATTATTTGGAGATCTTTGAATAAATTAAATATCATAAAAGTTCCTAAAAGTTCTTAAAAAGTTCTTTTCACAACATCTTAGAGTATTACAATTCTAAGGCCTTCATTAGTTTTTGATTAAAAATTAAATTTTTTTACTAAACAGACTACAAATCTTTTAAATTTTTTTTTTTAATGTTTTTAATGTTTTAATTTGTAGTCAATGAAAAAAACTTCTTGCAGACTAGGATTACATAATAAATAATAAATAAATAGTTTAAGAGTATTTAAAAGAATTGTAATAAAAAGTATTTAGAGAATGCTTTAGCGATTAGTTCAAATTTGCAAAATCTATATGACAGTATTATATGCATACATACAATTATTGGTGAGTAAAATCACTATCCTTAGTAAAACTCGTTAAAGTGTAGTTGTATCATCGAAGAAACGTTGAAATGAATTATTTCAAGTAAGTGAGCATACACTCAGAAAGAAGCATTTACTGTTTGTGATAAAAAATGTCTTTTTTTTCTATTATAGCAATTTTCTTTATTTGGGAATATTTCACTTGTGGGAAATGAAAACATTTCAAGCCTCTGTGATATCTTTTTATTTGTCGTGACTGGAGTTTACAGGATGAATAAAATTGCCAAAGATAGGGCTGAGCTATGTTATGGCCAAAGTGCCGTAATTTTCGAAAAATAGAATATTCAAACTCATGTACTTCATTCAAGTTTAATATTTAACTATCTGTCTTTATTTCTAAAATGCTCTGGTATTTAAAGCAAAAATACCACTTTTAATTATGTTACAATCATTACAAATTCTTACACTATTTCTTGAAACTTCTTCCTTACAATTTCATTCTTACAATTTGTTTGTTTTGTTTTTCTAGCTTCCCCTTCGTTTCGTCATTGACTCATTGATTGGTTTAAATAAATTATGCCGCGCTTGCATTTGTGATGCGCTTGCCCTCGTGCTGCTAATTAGGTTAGCTGGCCAGTGAGTACATTGTTTACATTTGGTTATGACGAAATGTTTGTGACAAAAGAATGAATCAACGAAACAAACGAAACACAAAACGTCTTTATGTTATTAAAAACTAGCGTACCGTTAGCTGGCTGTGCTATGACACTACACCTCTAATAATGATAAGTTTGTTTCTCGCACAAAAAAACTCTCATTCTTAGAGTAAAATTTATAGAAAATAAAAAATTTACTCTATTGTACACTCAGAAAAAAGTTTATCGGAATATGAGAAAAAAGGCATCATATTAAGTGAAGAATGGTATTGACTTTGCTCCAGAGAATGTTTTTCTCTAAATGTGATCCCAAAAATTCCCTAAAAATGGCAAAAAGCTTCCATGAAAAAGAGAAATATTTTCTCATTAATAAAAGACACCTTCCCTTTAATAGAAAAATATTTCTTTATAATACGTTCAACCGTTTTCTTTATTGTGTAAATTTTTCTCGAAAGCAGAGAAATATTTATTTAATTTTAATAAATGCTTTCTTTAAGTTGCGTTTATAGTTTCTCACAAAAATAACACTTTTTTTTAAAGAAAGATATATTATCTTAACACTGATACAACCTATTTCTTTATTGCGTACATTTTTCTTTAAAACACAGAAGTATATCCGCAATTACGATTAAAAAATTATTTCTATCAAACATTTGTTTTAACTCAGTTCTACGCATAGTAGAAGTATTAATATCAAATTGTGATTCGGTTTTTAAAATAATAGTTAAAAATGTGTTAAGAGGTAGAATTATTGTTGTGGCATTATTTTCCGGGACTTTTTATAAATATTCCTGAAATTTATTCTGAAAAACGATTTTGTAAATGCATCCAAAGAAACTACTGTCCAAAGAAACAACCCTATAGGAACAAACTAACTTGTTTTTAAAAACAACTAATTAAAAAACTAGTTTAGAATAAACTAGTTTATGAACTACTTTGTATTATATTAAGGCGGCACCCACTTCAATTTTGAATAGTTTTTATTGCATTATATATGAAGTTATTCAAAAACTACTTCAGAAAAAGTGGCTTATGACATGTTTTTATTAAAAATTTTTGTTGGATTACAAGTTTATACATATTTAACCATGCTATTTCATCAAATATTATTAATATCAAATATCATATTGGCTTTCACTAATATGAATTTATGTATTTTTTTTTTCAAAAAAAATAAAATAAATGATCTCTTTGATGTATAGAAATTAAAAATTTTTGTGCTTTTAAATTCATCTTCAGTAAGTTGATGTTTGATGTATAGAAATTTAAAATTTTTATGCTTTTAAATTCATCTTCAGTATTTTGAATATTAACTAGTTTTCAATTGATTTATTTTAAAGAAGTTAAAAAAATAATTTCAATTCAACTAATTTAACAAGTAGTTGAAAACAAATGCAGATGAAAGTCAATTGACTTATTTAGCGGACATCACCATACAAAATATGTTAGTTCGTTCTATGGAAAAAAGTCAGAATTTCAACTAGTTGTGGTTGACAAAAAACTACTTTTTCAACTACTTTTAAATTAGTTGATTTTCCTACTGGGAAACAACATCACTTTTTGTAGCTATGTTAAAAAAAAAGCTTTTGAAGGAACAATCGTCATAATATGCAGAATATGCAACACTTGTTTTGCACGCTTTCTATTTTTTTTCGTACCTCATTCAATACAAGAAAAATATATCGATTTTTGAAAAGAAGCCTTTTTTAATTTTAGAGAAAGGATTTGTTGTTTTTGAAGAAAATATTTCGCATAGTGAATTATTTATCAACAATAGAGAACATTTCTCATTTTCTATATTTTTTTCTCTATAAATGAGATTTTTTCAGTGGGAGAAAAATACTTATCATTATTAGAGAGATAAAATATTTTCATTTCCCACAAGGGAGGAAGTATTTCTTCAAATATGTGAAAATTTACTATAATTGAAGTACATTTTATTTGAAATAAAGAAAATTCTATTATCGAAAATAGAGAAATTTTTTATCACAAAAAGATAGGTGTTTTTTTCTGAGTGTAGATAAACAATTCACTATGCGAAATATTTTCGTCGATAAAAACAAATACTTTATCCAAAAACGATATATTTTTCTTAAATTGAATTAGGTAGGAAAATAATTAGAAAGCGTGACAGCGAGTAAAAAGCAAGTGTTGCATTTTCTGCGTGTATATAAGTATATATAATGACGTGTGTGCTTTCAAAAGGATTATTTTTGTTTAATATAGTTACAAAAAGCGACGTTGCTTATTACCATTGGTTTTCTTGATGCATTTATAAAATCGTTTTACAGAAGAAATTTCTGGGACATTTCTAACGGGTCCTGAAAAACAATGCCACAACAAAAATTCTACCTCTACCTCTTAAAATATTTTTAACAAATATTTTTACAACCGAATCACAATACCATTTTAATACTTTTACTTTGCGTAGAACTGAGTTAAAACAAATGTTTTACAAAAAGCAAATTTTAATCGTAATTGCAGATATACTTATCTGTTTTAGAGAAAACTGTACGCAATAAAGAAAATATATCTCTCTTTTGAAGAAAGTGTTCTTTTCTTGTGAGAAACTACAAACGCTATTTGAAGAAAAATTTGTTAAAATTAAATAAATATTTCTCTGTTTTCGGGATACAATAAAGAAAACGGTTGAACCTGTTGTAAAGAAATATTTTTCTGCTAAAGACAATTTGTTTTTATTGATCAGAAAATATTTCTCTTTTTCATTAAATCTTTTTACCGTTTTTAGGGAATTTTCAAGATAACATTTAGAGAAATGCTTTCTCTGGAGCGAAGTCAATACCATATTTCTCTAAATATAATGCCTTTTTTCTCATATTCCGAGAAACTTTTTTCTGAGTGTAGCCAACTGTTGCCACTACGATTTCAAAAATAAACATTCATGATAGAGGTACTATAGTAAAAAACGATAAAAAATTTTAATAATATTATAATTAATGGTGACCTATAATTATTTTTACTAGATCTTAAATTAGAGGTTTAGTAAGTAAGTTAGAATAGAAGGCACCAACAACAACAACTCTGTATATAAGGTCAATCACACAGCAGACTAGCATATTCTAACGGCCCTATTCTGGCAAATTAACAAATTGTTAACCAGTATTTTGAATATTTCTATGTGTTGTTTGTTTGTTTTCAATGCAAAATTTTAAGCTTAAAAAACAAAACTTGTTAATGAAGTTGTCAATAACTGAAAAGCAGTTGACAATTTTTATCAAATTTCTTTTATTTTTGAGCTTCAAATTTTGTTTTGAAATAAAAAAACTGGTTAACAATTTGTTAATTTGCCAGAATAGGGCTAATAAGTTGCAGATATTCTACTGTGTGATTGACTTTATAACTTACTTGACCTAAAGCTCTAAATTAATAACTTTTTTATTTGATAAGACTACAACGATAGTTAAAGGTTGAAATTGAATTAAGAGAATTATTAGCTCTCAAAAGAAAATTAATAAAAGTTTTTCGTGCAAGTTTTAGGCGTATCTACTGTGATAGGTATATAAAAAAGATTTCAAGTAAAAGAAGCAAATTATAATTTGAATAAATGTAGACGTGAAAAGCCTCTTCAAAGTAAAATATCTTATAAATTTCAGTCGTTCTAAAGGTAACGTTGCGTTTGAAAGGTAACGCAAGTACGAAATACGTTTTAGGAATGATTTAGGAATGATGTAGGTAAGATGGCATAAGATAGTGAATCTAAAGTCAAAGAGACCAAATATCTGTAGTTCTTTTTCATATAAATAAATGAAGAAATGTATTATCTTTATTAAACGATGCTTCTGAGGGAAAAGATAACTTACAAGGAAATGTATCAAAGTGTCACTCATTGAATCGAACGATTTTCGGATATGTGATATAGGACAAAAATTTTAGGATGCCGTATTTTCTTAGTGGCAACTTGTTGCTTTGCCGAGCCGAGCTGAAAGCGCGTCAAGCTAAAAGCAGCTGGTAGTTCGTTTAGAGCACGCTTACCGCCGCTGACTTATTTTAACTTTTCACCCAGTTGCTTTTGATCCCAAGAAAAAATGAAGAAAAGTCGCAACAGGAAAAAAAATGTATGTATTTTATTGGAGTGTTTTTACTTGTTGCTCTAACTTTTGCATTTTATTCAATGAAAATGATAAGTTAGCATTGTGCAAAATAAAATTTAACACATGTAAACTGTGCGAGCGACCGAGAAAGCAACAATCGGCACTCTGAATTCCAGGGTACAAGTCGCTTTAAGGTGCTTGTTCGGCTGGCACTATAGACACTTGGCCTTGCATATGATTGTATGTGCAGCGTTTTTTAGCGTTTTTCATTTATAGTGGCGACTTGTTGCTTTGGCGAGTCGAGCTGAAAGCGCGTCAAGCTAAAAGCTGTTGGAAGTGCGTATAGTGCGCGCTTACTGCCGCTGACTTGTTGCAGCAGGTTTTTTACTATTTTGTGTTTTTTTGTATGTATTCTCTTTTTATTGTTTATTTTTGCAATCGAAGCATTAAAAAAGTCACGAGATTTCGTGTGTGCTTTTTGCTTTCCTGAAACCAGTAGAAAACAAGTGAAGATACGAAAATGCGATAAAACGATGCTGAAACGCACTTAAAGCCACTGTAAGTCACTTTAATTCACTTGAACTTACTTGCTGTTCTAACTTGTTTCGGATTTTTTGCATTTGTTTTCTGCTATTTTTTTGTTGCCTTGTTGCTGGGTTTTTTGTAATTAGAATTTTTTCAAAAAGTAAGTGCATACAAAGAACACACATTAAAATACGTACATCAGATGCTGACCCAAGACTAGTCGATTCTATTCTTCAGCTAAAATGCACTTCAAGCCGCTTTGAGCTACTTGTTTGACTTGTTTGACTTGTTTGCTATTGTTTTCTGCTGTTTTTTATTTCCTTGTTGTTGCGTATTTAATTTGAAATTTTTTTCAGTTTTGTAAAAGAAGTAAAAATAAACAAACCTTATTTACACTTTTGAGCGAGGAAATAAGAGGAAAGAGCGCACAGAAGAAAATTTGTTAATTTTCATTTGCAGTTGCTTATCTACGAATTGCTTATCCAGGTGGTTTAACTTTTTTTAATATTTTTCTTATGTTTTCCGTATGCAAGACATTTGCCTTAAAGCGGACCTCTTGCACTGTCAATCATTTCGCATCAATTATTTAAATGTGTTAGTAGATATTTGTTTATATGCATAACACAGACTCGTTGATGGGTTCAGTGACCAAAATATTATTATTTTGATATTTTGTAAACACATATAACTGATTGATGCAAATGATTGACCGTGTAATAAGGTCCGTATAACTGTCGCACTAAGCAACAAAGAAACAACTGAACGCAATTTTCTATTCTTGTGTGCTTCTTTCTTTTCATGTTGCTCTTCTTTGTTGCTAACATGTGTTGTAATTCAAGGAAATACGGGATATTTGCTTCCCATTGTTTTCTGTTGGCTATGTTATGCTGACGGTCATATGGTCCTTAAAAACAAGTACACTTTTTGCTACTTTTAGTACTTTAACAATCAATAAGTGTTGCTATTAAGAAAGTTTTATTACTGATTTCATACATTTCGTACTAAAAGTGTACTATTTTCATACAAAAAAACAAATAGTGTCAATAATTTTAAAACGCAACACTGCTTTGATCCCGTGATTTGGTATGGACAGCCGAATCATTTGGTGACCATGGTAGACGGGACGCTGGCAGCTAAAGTGTACTGCAATTTGTTTTTTTTTCACGTATATCACTATTTTTTAGTAGAAAGACAAATTTTTTGTGAAAGGCTCAGCAAGCTTTCTACAGAAAAAAATGTTTTTGGTTTAATTAAACTTTGCTTTTTTTTTGCAACAAAAATGAGAAATACAAAGGCTTTATTTTTTTCATCCACTTTTTTTGATCCCAAGAAAAAACGAAGAGAAGGTGCAACAGCAAAATCAAAAAACTATATTAAAGTATTCTATTGGAGTTACCTTGTTGCTTTTTCTTTTTTATGTTATTTAATGAAAATAATAAGTAAGCATCGTGTAAAACAAAGCTAAACACATGCAAACCGTGCGAGCGAGTGAGAAAGCGACAATCGGCATTCTAAAAACCAGCGCACAAGTTGCTTTAAGCTGCTTGTTTGGCTGGCACTATAAGCACTTTGAGCTTATTTCAGCTTTCCCTCTCGGTTCGGTTTGGCAAAGCAACAAGCCGCCAATATAAACGCGCCCTTAGACGCGATTCATTGGTGGCTTAGGTTTTCAAAATGCCATTTCATGACCTGCGGACATTTAAATCAAACAAATGGGCATTTCCATTGTCGTGCACGTAAAGTTCGTAAGGCTATTGTTGCTAAAAATTAAAAAAACAAGGAATAATATAAACTTTTCTTGTCCTGTTTTAATTTTTGGATAGCACTCTAGTAGTACTATTTATATTTAGTGTAAAAGGTTGAAGCAATCGAAAGTATTGTCCAAAGATATAAGCAAATAAAAAAAAAACTCGTTACGTAACAAAAACTAGAAATAGTTTGTGTCTGCATCACTGTAAACGAAAAAGTCTGCGAAGAATGCATAAGTTTTTTTATGAAAATTATTTTAATATAATTTGGAATAATTTTGCTATATATTCATAACAATTTTGTTGGAAAATCTTTTTTAATTATTCTTATACAAACCATTACATGATACGTTACAACACAAACGTAACGTTGCAGATTTTCCCGCAATTGTTTCATATTCTTTTAGGTTTGATTTGAGAATATTAAAACAGTAACCTTATTGTTTTTAAAATTTTTAGCTTTTTTTACAAAATTCTGTTATAAAAAATATATTTTCATACCACGTTCTACATAGACGCTTATTTGTTTTCTAATCATACTTCTGTGAATACCTGAAGAGCTATTATAATCTTGAAAATTCATTTTCAATGTAAGCAAACTATGACTCTAATTTGATTTAATTAATGTAAAAAAATTGTGGGGATAGTTTTTTTTTAATATTTTTAAATTTGGTCAAAGGCTTTTAAGAAGTTTGTGTAAATTGATACAACTTGATTTCCATGCTGAAAGGTAGAAATACAATTATGTTTGTAACAGTTGACTGAACTGATACAAAACCTGGTTGGAAAGTAGATATTTTGACCTTCATAGCAATACTTTTACTTTAACAAAGGTTCAAAAAGTTTGGATACCGAGGTTAGTTTTAATAATAGTCTATAATTTTTGATATTATTTTTATTTTCAGATTTGCATTTTATTGAAATAAATAAAGCTTTCTAACTAGTAAGAGAAAAGTCATGTGGAAAGAAATTTGTAGACAATTAGTTGAAGGAGTTTCTCTATAGATAATCAACATTTTCTAAAAAGGATACCTGATTAGCTTAGTGAATCAAGTTTATGTGTTGTATTAAGATACAAAACAATATTAACTATGCTATATTTAGATACATACATGCAAAAAACAAAAATCAAGCAATGAACTAATATATTTATAGCAATATCAATAACATATAGAATTTTTATTAGATAAAAAGATCAGATCAATCAGCATTGCCAATATTTTAAAAGCATGTTTTTAAGCTTTATTTAAGGTAATCTTTGCTTGCGAAATCATGAAAAACTTAAGATTTTTAAATTTAATTTTGTGAAAAAAGTATTACATATATTCATAAAAGCTTTTCTGAGCATTTTAAAGCAGTGTAGGGCAGCTTTGCACACTTGAGATTGTGTTTGTGCAGTAAAATACTCTCCAGGAAAAATCGGAAGGCTTCCATCTAAAAGTGATAAAGAAACATTTCCCACCGTATCTTTTGAAAGCAGAAAGGTAGTTTTGTATTTATATTGTTTCCAAACCATATCTTTTGGAAGCTTAAGGGTAGTTATGCATATATATTGTTTCCACACCGCTTCTTTAAGAATGCATTTGGAAACTTTTATTTATTGTCAAGCAATGACAATAGAAAATATTAATATCATTGTTTTCTATCTGCTTATTGTAGAATTCGATAGTCTAGTGGTAGCGCGCTTGAATGTCGTTCAGGGTTCCCGGGTTTGAATCCTGGCTGGGCATTTTCGTAACAAGGGAGTGGATTGTTTCCACATTAATTCTTAGAACAGGGAAAAGGACTGCTTGTAACTCGCTTTTTAAGACAGTGGAGAGGAATGTTTCCACATTCATTTTTAACACAGCTGAGAGGAATGTTTCCCTCTAATGACTAAAGAAAGCAATGGAGTGTGCAACAAAGAGGAATGCTTCCTAAAATCCATGGAATGTTTCCTGGTAGCATCCGGGAATGCTCACATTTCCTGGAGGGTTTGTATTCATCTCACTTACAGAACGAATAAAGCTTCAGTGTTCAAGCGAATGTCAAGCAGATAAAATCTGCGCTTGCGTGTTCCTTGAATATATTATATTATATCTGTGTCGATAAGCAATAATAGCTAAAGTCGATTTCAGACGGAACTGTGTTATTGATATAGTTGTGTTCCACGTATATATCATTATAAATAAAATATAAAATAAAATAAACTGGCCATTTCAGCCCTTGGAAGGACTTTGACCTAGCTTCTATTGATCAATTGTGTTGTGCGTGTTATTAAATGTTTGCTCACAAATGATCGAGAACTGGACCTACGTGTTTTATGCCGACTCCGAACGGCTTATGTTCTCAAGAAGCTTTACATGGCAATTTTTACTCTCTGAGGTTTGCCATTGTCTGCAGAGAGGTGACGGCCGAACAGAAAAATTAATTCAATTGAAAAAACTTTCTGTCTGAGCTGGAATTGAACCCGGGCTACCGCAGTTCTATAGCTTAGGAGCCACGCACTCTACCCACTAGGCTACGGCCGCCACTATATCATTATGAACACACTAAATCTAGAACAACTAGCATGACCTTTGCCAAAGATATGACGCAAAAACAAATGGCCCTTTCATATAACTTATATGGCAAATGAAAACTTTGAAGCAAGATTTCTGGAAACTTTGAAATGAGACTTAAGCTGTTATTGCTCATCGATACAGATATAACGTAAGATTACACTGTAAAAAATTTTATGTATGCAAAGTTTTTGGAAGTATATATGAAAATTTATTTATTTTTAAAAAATAACGGCATGGCGCGGCATCAAAGAGGTAAAATTAAAAAATATGCATTACAAGGCATAACGATAGTTTTCATGGCCAATATAAGGTAATTGTGGGGCATGTGATGGAGAAATAAATTAATTATTTAAAAGCAGCATGTCCACATATCATATCATATAGTGATCAGTTCCAATTCACACTATCCGTCTGTCGGCTTGTTTCCTTTTGACATTCCATCCACTACTCATTTATTTAATTTCGCAACACAAATCCTAGCAAAAATATATCCCATAATGCCTAGTAAGATTTCTGCAAAAAGCGCTTTAGCGCTAATTCGTTTTCAGTGTGAGCTTTAAAGCTCTCAGTAATACATACTCAAGATGAGAAAGTATAGGTGTGCAAAGCTGCCCGACATTGTTTTAAAGTATCAAATATTAAAAAAATAAAGTTTGGCCACTTTTTGTTCCTCCTGACTTCACAAGAGGGCGTCTTCTAAAAGTCGATTTTTAGGTCATTCATGATTTTCCGGAAAAAATGAAAATGAAAAAGCAAAATTTCTAAATGGGATCACTTCATTAGAGGCCTGGGCACCGACCGAGCCAAAAAATTAGAGTTTTTTTTGGATTATTTCAATGTTTTTTGTTGGCAATATTTTCGAAATTTTGAGTTTTTTTTTCTCTTTTTTTTTGGCAAAATTGCGTCTGCTCAAAAAAAAAAATACTAAAAGTGCATGTTTTTAGAGGCATAGTCGGTGTTAGTTTTAATACAGAATAATATGCTCTTTGGTTTTTTAAAATCCATCGCATAGATCTCCTGATTTTTTATGGATGAGTTAAAAAAAACATAGTTTTGAGAAAAACGCCTCTAAAGCTTTTTTACAACTTTTAAGAACAAAAGAAAGTTTATTGAAGGATTGACAAGAACTAACTCTAGGGCTTTACAATAAATATAAATATCATAAAAACTCATACAAAAGCAAACTAGAGACAGATGTTACTCGGCGCTCGAAAACTCGTTTTTATTCATATGCGTATACCGTTACAAATTTGTCTATATTTTTTTTCAAGGCTGAATTTTACAAAGCGATTTTAGGAGAGTTATAGATCCTTTCTGTTATAGAAAATTTTATAAAAAATCTATATCTCTCGGATTTAGAAAGTTAAGGCTACCTTAAATGTAGAATATAGTTTAATATATAAATTCTTTATCTTTTAATTTACATTGTTGTATTATGCTCTATAATTCAACCTTTTTGAACTCTACAAAATTTTTAATTTGATTTTTGATTATATTTGTTCTGAATATATGCTAATTTCTATACATCAGAGGTGCATATCTTAGTGTTGGTTTTTAAGAAACATGCTCACAACAAAATTTTAAAATTATTGATTGATAAAAGTCTGCTTACAAGTTCATTATTGCAATTTAAATCACTTAAAAAGAAATTCAATACACTGAATGAAATCACAAGCTTTAAAAAAATTTATAAATTAAAGTTTTCTATACGACCTTGTTATTTATTATGTTGATTTTCTATGATTTAAATGCAAATTCTAAATGTTTGATAGTTTAAATCATTTTTGATTTTAAATACAAATTCTAGTTGTTTGATAGTTTAAAATCGTTTATTGAGCTTTAGGTCAGGTTAGAACAATTAATTGCTTGCCTCGTGCAAGCGCATCTTTGCGGCCCGGGATCGATTCCCGCCGGCATTACATCGATTTCTGATGAAGCCTTTATCACGGCCGAAATTGCAATAAAATCAGCTAGTGATGTTTTTCTTTTCATATTGAAAATGTTGTTGTTGTTTCTTTGATGATTTGAACTTTAAACTTTCCAACATTTAGAGTTTGTATTTAAATCATAGAAAATCAACATAAAAAATTTATAAATTTTAACAGAAATTCGCAATAAAGAAACTTATAATATTCAAATTCTTTAGATAAAAAATGAGATGTAATTAAAATGGAGATACATAAAAAGTAATTTTACTTAAAGTGATAATTATATTAATATTTGAAGTACAAAATCTCACACTTTACTAAGTGTATTTATATTACCATTTATCATCAAGCTGTCAACAAAAAACTTCCCAAGATACCTATTTAAATTCAAGCGCACTCTTCATCACCAGATTTTTAAAAACATGGCATTTTATCTAAGTTAAAATTTCCAAGAATTCAATGTAAATGATTACTGTTAAATTTGGTGCAAAATATATATCTTTTACGTGCGCTTGATAACGTTTAAATGAACTATTAGGAGACACATTCAGGTACTTAATTAGCTGATATATGAACAGCAGCATAAAGTAGATTCAGCGAGAGTCTGCGTTCTTTTAAGATAAAAGTTAATACTTGGACTCGAGAGTTAACAGCGATGAGGTCTCCAACACCATGGCTTTATTCAGTTTTCTGAATTTTTTGTTTAAAGACATGGTATATTTTAAAATAAAAAACTCTTGCACATAAAAATCAGAGTAAACGCATGTCTCAGTTTTCTCACATACATCATAAAGAAAAAGAGGCATTTTGTTTTTGTTTTAAAATGCAGAACAAAATTTTGTTTTCCTTAAATTCTTTAAGGAACTTTTCAAGACTTTGTAAATAACTTAATAAAAACAAAGCAGCTTGACTTGAAAGCACAGAAGCACAACGTATGACCAACTTTTATTTGCTTGCGTTAATTAAATGCTTTCAAACGCATTTCGCACACGTTCACAACATACACCTCAACAAATACACACAAGACACGCACACACTGGCAACTTCAGGCAATAATGACAAAGTCACGTAGCTCATAAATATTTCGTCTCTCATAATTAATTTTTCACCAACTTAAATGCTACAATATTAAATAGCAAGAACAACTCGCGCGCGCTCACTTGATAATTGAAAATTTCGCATTCAGGTCAGCGGCAACACGCTTCAACCGCACGAACCAACTAACCAACCAACCAACCAACCAACCAACATACCAACCAAGCCGACCAAACAACAACCTGCATCCGCTTCCGTTTTCTTCATGTTTTTTGCACTTTTTTTTTTTATCAACTTCCGACAGCATATTTTCGAACGTCCAACCACTTATAATGAAACAATTAGTTGAAGCGTTCATAAGAAGTAGCACAAGAGAAGCGGCAATTTAAAAAAGGAAGAATGAAAATAAAACGCGAACGTGTAAATATTGCAGATAATTGTAAAAAAAAAAGAAGAAAGCTTTGTCTAGAAGCTCTAGTGGGCAGCTTCTGTTCAATCTTTGACTTCCGCATAATTATTAATTTTTGACTTTTTCCAGTTCTTCTTCATCTATTCTACTTCATCGAGCTGCTAGAGCTGCTTGTTAGCTAAGCAATGCCTCTTTTATCAGCAGAGCTAACAGAGTTGCAGTGGCAACATCGTCTTCCTGGCGGCTTGCATTAAAGCAGCATAACTATAACTAAAGAAGTTTTTCGTGCTTAAGCTGCAACAATTAGTGAAAAAAGTATAATAATGAAAAAACTAGCACGTTCCTAATTGACAGTCGGCTACCTTTGACAAGTGGTGGCAAAATAGATGGCCACAAGCGGTGGATGCAAAATATTTACAGCTAAAAGCTTGCAGCTCTGATTAAAATCTTGATTCTCTATTTGTAGGATCAAACTGATTATTTTCATTGTTGATTTTTTAAATGAAGGCTTCTCTTGGCTAAGAATTTTTTTGTAAAAGTTTGAAGTGGTTGTGTTTAAAGTTGAATTTGAAAAGTCAAAAGTTTAATTGAATTTGCAAGAAATAGCGTTTCAAATGTGAAAGGTTAAATTGGAAGTTTAAAATCTGCATAAATCAGAAAATATATCTACAAGAATTCATCAAAAGCGAGCAATAAAATAAAAATATAATATGCTATCAACGCTGAATAAGCGCACATGTCAATGAGACAAGCAACGAGCATTAAACGCAAAACAGTGGCACAAAGTCCAAATCCACATCGACTTTCTAGTGGTAGAATTTGAGTTAATAGAATATTTTCTACAAAAGTTTATTTTTTAAATATCAATTAATCTATCAATAACAAAATCAGATTTTTTAAAATTAAAATTGAAGTTTAATCCTTTGTGATATACATTAATTCAAGCGAATAAAAAAAAAATTTTGGAGGTGAAATTCTGTATGTAATGTTTGTCTGAGCACATAAAAAAAAATTTATATTAATATCCTTAACGGAAGTCTTCAAAGAAGTTTTGTTACAACTGTGTACAAACAAACGAAAGGGTTGCAGTAAAATGTGATTATTTTTTACAAATTTTATTTGTAGTATTATCTTATTAATAAACGTTTTATAAAGTCAAATATATTTATTTAACTGAATTATATCCTTAAAAAAAAACATAGTAAAACTTAGTATTGCTGCGGAACTTGCAATGAAAGTGGTGAAATCGCTATTGAAACTAAGCCAAAATCTATAGCTCACAAATAGTTTCTCACAAAAAAATATACGTTTCTCACAAATAGTGTGAAAAGAAAAGCCATATACATGACTGCATTGAGTTAATTAAGTTTTTTTAAGAAAAGTTATTTTTGAAAGTGCTATTAATATTGTAAGCCAGAATTTTTAATATTTTATTAAAACATAATTTTTTATTTTATTAATATGTATAAAATTTAAAAAAAATCAAGTTCATCAAATTCAAACTGCATCAATTAATTAAAAAATTAGAGCTATTGAAAGAATATATTATTTTCATTATTTGGTTATGAATTATAAAATTGATTCAACATAATTTCTTGTTTTTATTTTATATGTCTTAAAACTTTTTAAGGTAAGCTTCTTTAGCGTCGTTGTGATTTGAAACTCCATGAAACGAGAAATTACATTGAAAAATACTCAAAAATATGTAAGAAAACCACTGTTTAGTATGTACACAAACCAATTTCAAAGACATATTAAACGTTGCAGTAGCTGTTGAACTGTCGCACAGAGATGCAAAAAGTGAGTTTTTTGGCGTTTGGCGGTAAAAAATCTATAACTTCTAAGCGAATAAAAATTTTTTAAAGTAATTTATGGCATAGAAAAAAAAAATTAGCCCTTTAATATGAGGTATCAAAGTAGTTCCTGAAATTTCGTTTGTTATTTCTTTTTTGGGTAGGAAGTTGATTTTTTTGAAAATGTTTATATATGTTATGCCGTGCAACTTATTGTAGGCGTAGTTCAAATCCGATTTGAATCATTTTTAAAACAGTTCTTTATTTTCTAGAGAAAAAGATGTGTGCCAAGCTTATATTTTAATATCTCAAAAACTATGGCATATATGAAGCTTTTAACATATAGATGACGCCACTTTGTATGGGAGGTAGACTGGTAAATATAGCAATTTTTTCTATTTTTTGCAACTTAACGATAAAATTTATACTTGCCTTTTGTATGAGAACTTGATAAAATTTCTGCGATTTTCTTTTCTCTATTTATTTTAATCTGGTTTTTTGAAATTTTCAAAAGTAAAAAATTTTTACATATAAAGGTTTTATTTTTGAATAGAATGTTTAATTGTTTGAAACGAATTGTTTTAACATGTATGTTCAATAAGTATGTACTAATAAAAGGTACAGGGTCCGCCAAATAACTTTTTTTTGAAAATTCTATTAAAAAAAACTATTAAATATTTTCTTTAATTTCTTTTTTTTATTTGAAAGTACAATCCTTCCGGTTCATAATGGAAAATAATTTCATTCAAATGGCTGCCTCGGCTGGCCATGCAGTAGTCTACACGATCGGTCCAATTTTTAAGCACATTATCGAATGTGTGCAGCTGTATTTCACCAATGGCTTCACGAATATTGTCCTTTAAAGCGTCAATTGTCTCTGGCTTGTCGGCGTAACACTTATCTTTGAGAGCACCTCACAAATAATAGTCCAACGGTGTCAAATTGCAGCTCCGAGGTGGCCAAACGACATCAGCTCTGCGGCTGATAATGCGATCTTCAAAAACAGGGCGCAAAACATCGAGTGTAGCTTCGGCTGTGTGGCACGTAGCGCAGTCCTTTTGAAACCAAATGTTGCCAATATCCTCCTCTTCAATTTTTGTGAACGAAAATTTATTCAACATGGCCCGTAACGATCGCCATTGACTGTAACGGCCACTCCTTGCTCATTTTCGAAGAAAAATGGCCCAATTATGCCTCTGGACCAAAATCCGCACCAAACAGTGACTCGTTTTGGATGCAGCGGCTTTTCAATGTATGCGTGCGGGTTTTCTGTGCCCCAAATGCGACAATTTTGCTTGTTTACATACCCACCAAGATCAAAATGAGCTTCATCTGAAAAGATGATTTTTTGGCAAAATCGGCATCATGATTTTCAAAGTAATGTCGCAATATTTCCCAGCGTTGTTCAAGCGTATACAAACCCATATTCATTCAGCGGAGGGATAAAACTAATTATCTGTCAAATCAGACATGAGCTAAGTGTTACCATTCACGAAATAAGCAATAGTTGAAAAAAAAAACGTTAGATGGCGGACCCTGTATAATTTATCTAAGTATTTATGAATTAATTTTTGATATCAATTTTCTTCAAAAAATTCATCAGTTGGTTGAACAATTAAATCTTTTGCTTCTTTACTTAAGGGACTATTTGCAATTTTCTTTGAATTTATGAAACTATATATAAATGGATCAGATGATATCATAAGCATTCAAAAAAGGTTCTCATTTGTTTTTTGCCTTAAAAACTTTCGGGTGTTATGTTCCCTATAGAACCTATAATCCTTATTTCTTTTCTCTTGCGCTTCTTCAGATAGCTTTCCAATAGGTAGGATATTATACTTTATGATTTGTTCGCCATGTATTAAAACCTTATGCAGTGTTGGAGACATGTTACACCAAGGATAAAATTCACTGTACAATTCTGCTGTTTTCTTTGCATACTGTCCAAAATTCTCTGCTCGTATATGCTGATTGCAGCTAATAACCTGTAAGATGATTCGCAACCTTAATATGAAGACCTCATCAATTCCAGTGATTTTTGATGTAGTGTGGGGATCAGCAAAAAATCTCCTGGCTGTGTTGCCATCTTTGCAAATTTCGGCATCGGCATGGTTAAGCGCATTTTTACGCTTTCTACCTTTATTGATACAGCTTCCATAGTATTGTGACTGATAATATTTTCGCCAATGATAGCCGCGACGATAACATCATTTTTAAATTTCTTTACCAAATAAAAACTAGCAACAAAATCGTAAGTTATACTTTGCATAGCTGTTATGATTACGCGTAAGAGTTTTTGTGGGAAATATATTTGCTATGCAGATGCGCGGCTTTATATATATAAAAGATTCTACCTGTTAACCAATTAAGATTTTTATCTATGGCGTTAATTGCGGTTGCATTCATTAACTGTATGGGGTCGTCCATAAGTTATGTTACTGATTTTCCGGTTTTTTTACCCCCCCCTCCCCCTGCGTTACTTTTCGTAGTGCTTTTCAAAACCACCCCCCATAAAGTAACGTGACATATGAAATTAATTCATTCGAATGATTATATATTTCTAGCTCTGACAATTTTCACTAGTATTAGTGACTAGTATGACTAGATACATTAAAGGAGCAATTAGTTAAAAAATCAATAATTAATATCATCTGTAAAAGCTATTCCATCTGCGATCCAAGATTCGATGCTTTCAATCACTGGGATAGAAGAAGCTGGTAGATTTGTTGAGGATTCTCCAAAATAGAATTTTTCATCGGATTCTATGCCGACCCATTCAGGTGAATCCTCATTTTTAACGCAAAGAAATTCACCCGGTTTTTGACAGAGTACCCTTAAAGGCTGCACCCGAGCTGCACCAAGTTCTGTGTTTTTGTGTAAATGCTTTCTAAAAATTGATTTATTTAAATAGTATTTTTTATTCCGATTTATTGTAAACGATATAATACAAACTTATGGCAATTCATAGAAGTTTTAAAAACGAAATACAAGCCGAAGGTAGGACACGACCTTGCACCGATTTCTCCTTTCTGAGAAGGACAGTACATGTCATACATTCAGGCCTTAACGTCAAAGCCTGTCGCAAAAGCAAAGGCCCAAATTGTGCTGAGATGAAGGAATACCAAAAGATTCCTGTGTCGAGGGAAAAGGTGGTGGAAGAAATCGTTGAAAGAAAAGTTAACCATCAATATAGACGATCAAACATAAACATGTAAGGTTAAAAATTTTTGAAATGATTGTGTTATTAATTAGAGGTTTTTCGTCGATTTTTTAAATTTTTGGTAACGTTACAATATCTAAACACCTCTCCCCCCTACCGTTACTTATCGTAGTGCATTTCAAAACCCCTCCCCCCCCCCCCTAAATTGGTAACGTAGTTTATGGATGACCCCTATGATTATATTTAAATATGGCAATAAAAAAGCATGAGGTGCCTACCTTATTTTGTAAAAAAGTGCTCTCCGGCGGCAAATGGCGGTTATAGTATATTCGGGAAAAAGTTTTGAAATACTTTAAACTTTGTAAAAAATATAACCAAGCTCTGCCGTCGTACGACGGTGTATGAGTTTTCTCAAAATGTGTTTAAAAAAATAGACTTTTAAAAAATATCTGAAAAAATACTATAAAACATAAATTGTAATAAAATTTTTAATTTTTTTAATGCATTTTACTGACCATCATTAAAAAAAACGTCTTCAAACTTCAACAAAATATGTAAAAAATTCAAATTCACAAAAAAATGAGAATGTACCTTTTTGTTTCTATGCCGTTTAATACGTTTTCGTTGACCTTTGAAACTGAAAGTTTGTACGTTCCTTAACTAAAACATGCTTAACAAAACTGCATCATTAGATTTTTGAAACAGTGAAATGTGAAAAACGATTTTTGGCTGCCGAATTTTACGCGTACACCTCTGTGTGTCGTATAAATTTAGAGTCCACTTTTATGAAAATTTGTAAAAACCAATTCAAAACATAGATGGTTTCAGCGTGTCTCCCTTTTGTGCGGTGTTTTTTAAAAATATAGAATGAAATTAATTATATATAAAAACGAAAACTCCGACGGTAGGAAGTATTTCAGTAAAAAAGCTCACGTTAGTTAAAAAGTTGCAAAAGAGACGTAGTCAAAACCAAGTATTCATAATCTTATCTAGGATGCACAAAATATGTACACTAAAATTGAATGAAATCGATGGTTTGTTTTTAATTGTAACAGTGGTTTTATCTTATGGCTGAGGTCAGCTCAGCCGTGCCAGGATCGAGTGAAAGATCCACAAACTTTCATCAAATAAGAACGCAGTCGGTGTTGGTTTTAAAATTATAATTTTAAGTTTTACTGATATATTCTTCTTAAGATTACTTAATGCAGCGTAACGTCAGCAGTTTGGATAAGAGTGAATGTAAGCGGTCGAATGGTCGGAGGTTGTAGGTCCAGCTGGCGGCAAAATCGGTATTCGGTAAATCGGTGAATCGGTAATGGGTAATTCGGTAGAACGGTATTCGGTAATCGGTGGATCGGTAAATTGGTGAATCGGGGAATCGGTTATCAGCAATCGGTAATTCGGTAATCGGTAGATCGGTATTCGGCAATCGGTAGATCGGTGAATCAGTAATCGGTAATTCGGTAGATCGGTATTCGGTGAATCGTAATCAGTAATCGGTAGTTCGGAAGATCGGTATTCGGTAGATCGGTGAATCGGTAATCAGTAATCGGTAATTCGGTATTCGGTAATCAGTAGATCTGTAAATCGGTGAATTGGTGAATCCTGCCAGGGCCCCTAAAGCGAAGACCGGTAATCGATAAATCGGTGAATCCTGCCAGAGCCCCTGAAGCAAAGCTCATTATTAATATTAGAAACAACCAGAAGGAGTCATGGTGGAAAAACCTCTATGAGGTTTGCGCCATGGAAATATATAGTCAATAAGAAAAGTTATAATATATGCCGACTCCGTTGGACGAACCAAAGATTTATTCTCACCGCAAGTGCGACTTTCAAACAGAGACTAAAAGGGAAGAACCAGCAGGCTGGCTCGCCATAGAGTCACTACTTCAAGCTTACCTGAAGCCCTTTTATTGCCGTGTCGCCCTTTTATTTGATATAACGTGAAAACAAGTTGGGAATTATACGTTGGGTTATTAGCTTTCTTTATCTTTGGCATGCCTGGCTATGCATAGATAGGTGGTGTGTGTATGTTTATGTTAATAAGTGGCTTATGCAGTAATGCGGTTGTGTGTTGTCAATTAGTTTATTTTTATGGAGTCATGAGTAGGTACGTAGCGTGTGTCGGTATATATGATCTGGTGTCGTAGTACGGTTGTGTGTGGTCGCTGTTTTGTCTAGAATAAGTGATGTGTGTCGGTCGGTAGCTGCTTTAATATTTATATCATATTTAAATCTTATAATCGAAATATTTAAGTAATATCATATAATATGAATATATATATACATATAAATCTAATATTAAAGTTTATGTAGTATATGGAAGTATGTAATATTTGTAACGTCACGTTACACCATCCGTTAAGATTTGTATTAAGGTCAAAAAAGCGAACAAGCAAACAAACAGAAAATGAGATTTATTCATATAACAAAGATACTCGATGGTATGAAAAAAATAGATTTTTAGCCATAAATTTTTATTGGAAAGAGATAGTAATGTAGTTTTTCACATTAATTATTGTTGAGACTTGACTATTTTGTAAAAAGTATAAAAACAACTTTTTGAATAAAATAAATTTTGCCAAAAAAAAAGCCTTTATTGACAAAAATGGTTGGAAAACTCTTGCGCAAACTGACAGAATTTTGCAAACTAATGTAATGTCATACACGGTTAAAAATCATGGCACAAATTTTAAAATTTTTTGGATTACATATAGACAACACCAAAAAAAGATTACTTTTTAATCCAAGGAAAAGTTTAAAATTTCCTAATCCAAAAATATTAGTTTTTAATCCTCAAAAATTTAAATAAATGCAATATAAATATAAACTTTAAATAAAAAAATTACTCTGACAATTTAATGATTTGAACACACATCCTCTGATGTGCTGGTTCAACAACACGGTTAAAAATCTTAATATAAAATTGAAACTTTTCTGTATTTTATATTTGACCACACCAGCTTTGGTTTCAAATCTAGTATTTGCCAAATACTAAAAATCGTTAAAATACAGCTTTGGTTTAAAATTTAGTACAAGTTTAGATTAAAATATAGACATTTCCATCGTAACTCACGCGACATGCGTACGACTTAAAGCTTCGTTTTCTCAGAAGTTTATGTTATTAATGTAAAAAATTTCTTATGTACATATGTCTTACGACCGTGGCGACCGTAGCCTAGAAGGTAGAGTGCGTGGCCCCTTAGCTAAAGAACTGCGGTAGCCCGGGTTCAATTCCAGCTCAGACAGAAAGTTTTTTCAATTGAAATAATTTTTCTGTTCGGTCGTCACCTCTCTGCAGACAATGGCAAACCTCAGAGAGTAAAAATTGCCATGTAAAGCTTCTTGAGAACATAAGCCGTTCGGAGTCGGCATAAAACACGTAGGTCCAGTTCTCGATCATTTGTGATCAAACATTTAAAAACACGCACAACACAATTTATCAATAGAAGCTATGTCAAAGTCCTTCCAAGGGCTGAAATGGCCAGTTTATTTTTTTTTATTATTACATATGTCTTACAAGACATAGTAATGGTATGAGCTACCAAAATTGTCGTTCCTGTAACTAATAACGAATGGCAGTGGTAAATATGGGCGTAACTCGCGCGACTAAAAAAGGAACTGTGTTTTACAAGCAAGTTTAGATTGGAAAAACTCAGCGAACTTTCCCATATAATTTGTTCTTGTTTTTAATTTTTAAATAATGGGAAAACTGTGAAGTTTCATAACAAACCCACTTTATCTATGGACTTTGGTTGTTTAAAAATGTATTGAGTTTCCAAAAAAGATTTTCCGTAACTCACGCGACATAGCCCACGCGACAAAATTTCCTTAAATTTTATTCGGGTGATTAAGTAATTAAGTAGTAAAGTAATTAAGTAATTTAGTAATTAACAAACAAGTTAAATATATTGTCCTTTTCTTGCCTCAACGATTTTTCTATTATCTTTAGCCAATGCCTTTCATTTTTACTAAAACAAAAAGCTTACGAAGCGTTTGCTAAACATTTACGAAAAAGAAAACTACATTTGTGCAACAGTGCAGACGTTTTGATTATTATGGTGAATGAATTTATATAGAAATTTCTTAAATTAATAAAATTAAAATGTTTCTGTTAATAGTATCATAAAATAAAAAGTTTTTAATAAGTTTTAAGTTCTTGATCACGGTTAATTTTTTTTCTGGAAATGCCCATATAACAAAAAAAAAAAAAAATAAAAGTAACAAACACAGTGAGTTTCGAACCAGAGACATCCACTTTGTAAGCTCACTTCGTTAACCACTGGGCTATTGCGCTATACAAAACAATAGCAATAAACAAGCATATGAACCGAATAGGCTAATATTGAGTTTCAGCATTGCAATATTCCTTTGGTTTAAGTTTTAGTAAAGAAAAGTTTTAATGATGGGTTAGTATTTGTGAAAATTTAAATTTTAATCCTCAATGTTAAAAAATATGCACTAGTATTTTAGCTGGACTGAAATTTATTCCAACAATTTTTGTTAACTCAGTTGTTAACAAGGTTTCGCTTATTCTGCATCATTATGAATGCAAGTAAGTTCCTATCAGAAACGTGGGTTTGAGACCCACGTTTCTGATTAATTCAACTGATTAATTCAACTGAAGTAGGAATTAAAAAAATTTTACTTTAAGGATTAAAAATTCCTTTAAACCAAAATTTGGATTAAAAAGTAGTCCAAAATTTTTAACCGTGTATGAAAGGTAGTCAGAAATGTAATTTTTACTTGCTTTTATTTAATCATAAAAGTATTTTTTGAGCCATGTTTTAAAAAAAATTCAATAGTTTGAACCTTTTTTGAAAAAAGATAAAAAAATATATATATACACTAACCAAGCGGTTTAGTTCAAATTAGTTTTGTTAAGACCTTTGATTGGACTTTGAAACAAAATATTGAAAGTTAAATATATTTAAAAACAGCGAACATATTTGCATCGAAAGTAGAAACAATTGATTTTCAAGGTGACTTTTTCTTATTTTTAGATAACAATGTTTTATGAAAAAGTCCTTGTACTAAAAATTTCTACAATTACAATAGTTTTTAATTATTCTAAAAAAATAATATTTTTTTGCAAAAACAAAGGTTTAAAAAAGCGACTGCATCGATTTTGCAAAAATTTGCTTGTTGTGCTTTTCTTTACTTCTTTTTCTTTCTTTTTTTTACAATTTTCTTAAAGTGTCTGATAAAAAAGTAAATTTTTCAATTCAAATGCTTTAAATGCTTGTTTCTTGAAATGGAAAACCTCAAAACAAAATTGAATATTACAAAAACTGCTATAAACGAGACAAAAAATACATGTAAGCATATTTTTTGAGCATTCTTAGATTTAAGAAAAAGAATATAAAAAACTAGGCCTAGGTCTGAAAAAATTAATTAGTATTCTTTTGCTAGTTCTAAAAATTTTTTATTAAAATTATAAAATCATTTAATTCAAATAATTTGTTTATCATTTCATTTAAAAATTATATTTTCCAATACAAAATTTCGAAAATTAAAATTTAAAAGTGCTTGATAACTATTTAAAAAAAATATATCAATAAACTAAGATTTTATTAGTTTTACTTTTATGCTAAATCAATTTTTATTTTGAAAAGTTGGTTTTTTGTAAATTTTCTTTTCTTTTTTAAAATTGTGAAAATAGTAAATAAACGTAGTCAAAAAACGGCCAAACACATTTAACGATATTTCAGTAACGAGTATAAAACTAAAATCTATTTAGCTGAAACAAAAGTGTTTAGTCCCACTGTGCGTCACTCACGCTAAAAGATTCAGCAACCACTTCAGTTTCCGCTTTGCAATAAACAGCTCGCATATTTAACAACCTACACAGCTGTGTTCTTATTGCGCTTTCATTGTATTTGCTTTGACATGCTTAGTATGTGTGTGTGTGTGTGTGTGTGTGTGTGTGTGTGTGTGTGTGTGTGTGTGCTTTTGTGAGTGCTTAAATATTATTGTTGCCTATTTAAAAGTTGTTTTTGTTTATGCTTGTGTTGTTGGAACTGCCATTGCATAGCTTCTTGCAGATGGTCAAAAATTATTAAATTATGCTGCCACCTCGCTTGCTCGTAAATTTCGCTGCGACTCAAATAATATCATTTGTTTTATACATATATTAGAGCTACAACCACGCAGCATTTCATTAAATTATGAATTTAAAATTTTACGACATTTTTATACGGGCAAAGAATGTTGCTGTTGTCGCGTAAATTTATGCATTTCGAAATGTTTGAAATGCTAGAAATGTTTTAAATTTCTTGTTAGATGTTATAAATTCATGAGCACAGCAAAATGGTGACAATAAAAATTTTAAGTGTCACAAAACAAACAAAAAATTAATTAACCACTTGAGTTTATGGGCTTATAAAGCAAGCAGCGATACAGTGCAGATTACAAAACAGACAAGCTAGCAATTTAGACAAGTAAGTTGAATAAATATTGCACTACTTCGGTTAGGTCGTATGAGTGGCATTAATTCAAATCATGCGATTTGTCTTAATTTCGATATATTTTTTTTAAACCTACTCAAGAGAATGTTCAAACAATTAAGTCAGCTTAAAGAACTTTTTTGTCTCTAAAAGACCTTAAATTGCCTTAAACGGAATAAGAACGTGGCTTAGAAATAACTTTTGCATACTAATTTTGCGCAGCAAATTAACATAGTTTTTTGTTAACTCAATGATGCATATCAGAACTAAAGCAGCTGCATGCAAACAAAATACGAGCAATAAAAGATTCATGCGCTTTTCATATAAATGCGACATTCAAGTGCACAACCTCGCATAAAAACTGCCACAATAAGTCAAACATACACATAGACACGTCCCCACTCACACAGAAATACATCAAGCATAAATGCAAAATCTGTAGCAATCACTTGTTATGCAACACATTTCAACATTTGCCATTTTTGTCGATTTTCCTTTTGTATATATTTACTGCATTGTGTGGCATGTTTGTGTGCTAGTAGTATGTGTGTGTACATTTGTTTGTGTTTGTTTGCATATTTTGCAAACTTGTCAGCGTAAGCTTTTGATTTTATGCTATTAACGCTAATGGATTTTCCATGTTGCTTCAACATTATCACAGCTTGGCTTGAATTTGGCATGAAAACTAGATATTTTTAAAATGTTGCAACACTTGACAGTTCAATTAATGCATAAATATTTCATTGATGGCGGTAATTTTTACAAAAGGTACACTTAAAATTGGCTTGCAATAAATGGAATTTAAAAAAGCAATTCCATGTTCATCATACGCCCTGATGTGCCGAAGAAAAATATTGAAATAAAATTCCACAAGAATGCCTTACTTCTAATTGTCCCCGTTTTCAACACATCCATGTGCAGCGTGCAACACTAACCGCAACTAAAACTCAGCACAAGCTGTGCTTCTGCTCTCTCTCTGACTGCCTGACCTCCTCCCATTCCTGCTCATGCTTGCATACAAAGCTCCAAATATTTCATGCAAACAATTCAAACAGAAGCCATGTTTACGGGATTTGAAAATGTTATTGTTTTTTGTTGGCAACGCCGCTGTGTTGATCGTTGCCTCTGACTTTGCCCCTGCACCAACGTATCGTTTACGCTTGTTCGCTTTTATAAGTGCACCATATCCGCCATCTGATCCGCTTAATAGTTTTAACAAATTGGAGATTTCCACCATATACATACATATACTATATGCTCATAGCACAATACAATGGCTTGTGTGGCTGCATCTGCTGCGGATTCAGCACCAGTTTGCCTAAATTTATGCGTTCTCAACAATGGTTTGTGAACTTTGTGACTGCTGCTGTTGCTTTTGCCTTGCTGAACTATAGTTGCTGCAGAGTTTCTTTTTCTGAGCTCACTGCTCAGGGAATAGTTTTAAAACCGTAAATTAATTGAATGACAATAATTAAAAAATGTTTAAGTTTTGTTTGGCTTACAATAAAGCGTACAATATGATTTTTGTTTTAAGTTTTTGTGTCAAATGTAAAGTAAGGCATATATTATTTTTTTAAACTTTTTAATTATAGCTAATTTAGCTGCCTTACACATTGACTGCGACAAGCGACGACCGCTAATTGTCAAAATATAGAACGCATGTTTTCTTATGCAGATGTATTTTTTGAAGACAACACGACAAAGAGAGAACATGACCACAATTGCTGCTGCCTCAGACTTCAATCTATTTCTAATTTAATAGATGACAAAGGCGAACGCAGCTTAGTTTGTTTATGTTTTGTATGAAATACAGATTGTCGCTGTTGCGTTCATTATAATCAAGTCGTCGTGAATACTGTTACATTTCTATCTAACGGCAAGTTTTCGTTTTGTCGGTGAACGCCTGTTGCAGTCAATGTGTATCGGCTATTTCACTAAAAGTACGGCATATAAATGGTTAAGTGTTCAGTTTAAATCACTTTAAAGTCTTAAATCAGTTTATCTTAAGTATGCCATAATTTAAAATAATGAAGAATTGAATGAAACTTTCTCATACATGGCATTCAACGTGATGAATGAAATCTAATTCAGTTGGACTTAATTAATGTATTGACTTGATGTTATAAGCCGTTTGTGACTTTTGATGGAACTAAGCTTTCACTTGAAATTTCTATAAGAGGACAAAAAAAATTCTATGGGTTTTATTTTTTCTGTGTTATATTAAACTTCCCCCAATCGTTAAATTTGTTTTGAAACTGATACTCAAAATTAATTTCTTGACTCAAAAAACTTATCATGCAAATTGTTAAGGAAATTGAATGGTCAAAAGCAGAGTTACTATGGACATTTTAGCTTCTTACTAACATAAAAAGAATACAACTAAAAAATTGATCCAACCACTACTATATTCGATATGACAGGGACAATAAACATTGTGGGGTTTTGGAGAACACCAGCGTAGCATCATAGGGTTAGTTTTTGTATTTGTCCTTGTCTCAATTGCCACATTGCACATTGGTACAAATGATCACTTTTTTGGCCGAAATGCTTAAAAAAAAGTAGTGAAAATAACTATTTTTTCTTTTCTGTTGCAAAGAATATACTCCAGTTAAAGCAAAAACACATTTTGTTTTGATATTTTCTTCTATACCGTT
This sequence comes from Dichetophora obliterata, assembly GCA_963920525.1. NCBI lineage: Eukaryota > Metazoa > Arthropoda > Insecta > Diptera > Sciomyzidae > Dichetophora > Dichetophora obliterata. The sequence continues at coordinate 265,003,968 of OY986436.1, forward strand.
AGTTGGTGCAACGCTTTACTTTGGACTTTGGTTTTGTTTTTATTTAAATGCGTGAAAGCTAGTTAAGTGCCTGCAAGTTAAAAGTGCATATTTTCATATTTTGGAAGTCTCTTAAAAATAAAATAAAGATATGTTGAATAATTGTGATAGTGAGTACATAAATTGTGAAAAAATTTATAAAAAAATATTCATGTTTTGTGTTAAAAAAGTATATTTTCTTAACTAACCTTAAAACTAAAATATATGCAAATTAATTTCAAGTTTCGTAACGTAGAACTTCCAAGCAAACCGAAGTGGAACAATTCTATTGTAAACTCAGTCATGTTAACGTCTTTGACCCATTTCGGCTCATTTTGAAGTTATTGTTGTTTTGTGCGATTTGTTTACGTTGTGTGGCACGTAAAAGTTCGCTTATCGGAAAAGCATAGACAGGCCGCTCTTCATGAATATTTTTCAAGAGCAATTCCTAATGAAATTTTGGATTCTTTCGAAGAGGATATTGAGAGAAGATCTTGTTTGCTTTCCAAGAATATTTTTCTGAGATGGGTAAGAGAAAATAGAAGTGTTGAGCGATTTAAAGAAAAGTATGCTAGTTGGCTGGAGGAAGAAGCCCTCATAACAAAGTGTAAAGATGTGATCAAATCTGCAGCAGGACGTAAACCTCTACCATTTGCTGATAAAGCAGATCGATCAAAGAGAAAATCTGCTGCAGAGTTTTGTAAAGTTAACAATAATGAAACTGATTTAATGGTGATGGCAGCAAGTCAGTCAGTTCGAAAGAAAGGATGTAATGATTTGGCGGCAGTTCTAACAAAAAGTATTAGCAGCCCAGGTAGAGCTTCGAAAATAAGAAAAGTATTGGAAGTTGATGATAAGGAATCAATACCATGTTCTCCCTCTGAGGCATTGGCATTTATTCTGTATTTTTATTCTATATTCAAAGAACAGTATTTGAATATACGAAGTGAGTGCAAGAAAAGAAATTGTCATAATTACCCTCATTATAATAATGTTATACAAATTAAAAAAACATGTCAACCCGAAGGCATAACTGTGACGGATAAAATCGCAAAAGTATCTTTGGAAACTCTACTTAATCATACAGCCGCAAAAATAGTAGAACTACAATACGACGTTATATCTACTCTGGATAAAGAAAATATAATTTCAACATTTATCTTGAGTTATGGGTTCGACAGTTCTACTGGTCAAGCTAACTTCAAGCAAAATTTTTCAGAACCATGCTGCTCAAAAGATTCTGATTCATCTTTTTTTTTGCAACGACAGTTATACCGTGACGTTTGGTTTCATCTTGTGGCAAGGTCCTTTGGAACAACCACACGCTACAATCTGTTACGTTCTGTCATCCATTAAAACTAGAAATTGCTAAAGAAACAAAATAAATCATATTAAAAGAAGACGATGATGTGAAACAGCAAATGAATATCTTAAAGTTTTTCGTTGTAAAACTGAACGAAAGCAAGAGTATTGAAATTAAATTCCAAATGTTCTTAACTGTAATTGATGGAAAAGTGTTAAACGCTTTTACAAACACCAAATCAACTCAATCTTGTTCTATGTATGGATGTACTCCAGAAGATTTCATGAGTGTTAAAGACTTTAAGGTCATTCGATTTCAGCCAAATGAAAATAGTTTAAAATTTGGAGTAAGTCCACTACACTGCTGTATACGATTTTTTGAGTTTATTGTCCACGCTAGATACTAAATTGTGGTGGCGACCGTAGCCTAGTGGGTAGAGTGCGTGACCCTTAAGCTAAAGAACCACGGTAGCCCGGGTTCAATTCCAACTCAGACAGAATGTTTCTTCAATTTAATTAATTTTTCTGTTCGGTCGTCACCTCTCTGCAGACGATGGCAAACCTCAGAGAGTAAAAATTGTCATGTAAAGCTTCTTGAGAACGTAAGCCGTTCGGAGTCAGCATAAAGCACTTTTTAGGCAAAATCTTAGTCTTCATGTGGACAACCCAAAATTTGGCTGTTCTGGAAGCAGTAATAACGGTAATACTGCTTGGCGTACATTTGAGCAATATTAATTATTTTCTGAAGTAAACGGTATTGATATTGAATTGATTTTCAGTTTGAAAATAATTTTAATTTGTTTAACCTGCAAATTCCTATTGAATTTAGATAAATTTGAAAACTTTTGCTACGAAACTGCTAATATTATAATGAAAAAATATCACTGGTTGCCAATGACAGCTACTGTGCATAAAATTCTTATCCACTCTAGGCAAATAATGGAAAATACAGTGCTACCAGTTGGCTTTATTGGTGAAGATGCAGCTGAAACACGAAATAAAATTTACAAGTCTGATAGACTTCATCATTCTCGAAAAAACAGTCGTATTAACAACTTAACAGATGTTTGTAACAGAGCAATGGATAGTTCTGATCCCATTATTGCAAGCATTTATCTTTTTAAACGAATTCAGCAACGCAATCGATTGAAATTTCCACCAGAAGTAATATTTTTGTTATGTTGTGAGAGTGCCACTAAAAAAGCTGCAACAACATCTAATGAGGGTTTTTTTATGAGTCGAAAAATTGATACAGATGTATCACCTTCTGAAGAGGATGATTTTTATGAAATAGAGGCAGATTTTCGAAATGTTCTGGATGGAATAGAATAAGATTCAATAGAACAAACAAAGAATATTGTTATAAAATTGTTATTTCTTTCTGCATTAAGTTATTTTCAACATCTCATAACGAGTTTAAATTTAAAAAACTAATATAAATTTGTGTTGACATTTTTAAAATGAATTTTTTTACTTTAGAATAATAATTACCGACACCACAAATCCGTAAGTACCAAGGCTTAATTGGAGTGACATTTAAGAATTTTGCGTTTTAATACCATATTGTATCCGCCATTTTGAATCTTAAAATTTGACCTCCATTTTCGTGATAAGCTACCCTAAAAACCTCTAAGTTAAGGTAAATTTCAGTTAAATTGGAGAATTTTGCTCTTACATGGTCGCCGTATTGGATCCGTCAATTTGAATCTTAAAATTTTACCTCCAGGTTCGTGATAAGCTACCCCAAAAACCCCTAAGAACCAAATCTAAGCTAAATTGGATGTATATTGGAGAATTTTACACCTACATGGACGCCATATTGGATCCACCATTATGAATTTTTTAATTTGAACTCCAGATTCGTGATAAGCGACCCCAAAAACGTATGAGTACCAAATTTCATGTAGATACGAAGTCGTCTTCTAATTTCGTCCACTTTTTCCTGCCATTTGTACCAATGTGCATTGCTGCGATTTATCAAGTTGCTTGGTTAGAATTTTAGAATTTTTGGTTGTCTCTCATAAAATTGTCAAAATTGTTGAATTTTTCCATAACCTTTTGTTTTGTTTGCTTCACAAGTTATTTTTGATTCTATTTTTTTTTTTATAAATTCTTCAATATTCCAAAGAACAAGCTCCAATCACAGTATCTTATGTTGACCATCAACATGAGCTAGTCTTCTTTGCTTGTTTGTGATACGATATCACTTTTGTTTACCAAAATAAATCCATGTGTTCAATAGAATAAACACTTTCATCAGATTGCTTGTAAATAATAATCAAACTTAAGTGTATTGCATGTCCTTTTATCCTTTTTATCGGTGTCTTGGCAGGTTAAGTAGCTCTGTCGTGTTTGCTCGCATAAATATTGACACCGGTAAAAAAATGAAAAAAAATTTACACAAGTAAACAAGACACATTCTTTAAACATGCAAAATAAAAAAATGATTCAGTAAAATAACGCCCAAAATATAAAATAAAATACCTCAAAGTATTTGTATCTCAATACTTAGAGGTTTATTTAATTTGTTGGTGTAATTTAAGTTTGTATTTTGGGTATTAGTGTTATTTAGTACTATAGTGCTTAGTATTGGGAATAATTTCATATTCGATTTGACCATTATATTATTTATTTAATTTTATTTGTTCATTTCTTATTTTTTTAAAGTTTTTCATAAAATTATTTAATTGTTAATCGTTGTTTTGTTTTTACCGAAAAAACGTAAGAGCTTCACTTTTTAATTGTTTCGGGCATTTTTTTAGTGTGCAATATTTTAATAAACCAAATCAAATATTCTTTTTTTAAGATTTCTATGCAACTTTATAATGATCCTTATGAAAAAGAAAAAAGTTAACTTGCAAAACCTAAGATAATCTTACAAGCATGGACACAGAAAAAGCGACTAGGAATTCTACATTTTTAAAAATTTTTGCTACGTTGTAATTTTGGTAAATTTACACAGCAATTTTTTTCCTTTGTAGTTAAGCTTGCCATATCAGAAATGCTAACATGTCCTTTTTCTACTTGAATTTTTTTTGCTGTTCTCTCTAATAAAAAATAAAATATAGCAAAAGAAACATGTCACGTCTGAGTTTGTACTGTATGTGGATGTATGTGTGTGTGCAAGTATGCGTATATGCGTGCTTGTGTCATGTTCTTGTTTGTGTGCTTGTCTCAAAGCGTTAAGCCATCAGCATTATCTGCAGGTTATACTTATGCAATATTTGTTATAAGCTATTGTTGTTGTTGTTGTTGCTGCACTAATACTATTAAGCAAGACCAAAGCCAAATAAATGACAAACACGCACACACGCACTCACTCACACTTCTATCAGACAAGCAGTTGTGACTACCTTGGCATAACACACGTGCACATACACGCACACACACACACACACTTTCATATATTTAACTTGTCCTGATGTATCTATCATTGCCAACTGACACTCGGTTCGTGCGTTTGGTGCCTCTTTGGTTTTTGTTGTTGCTGTTGGTGTTCTTGTTGTTGGTGTAGCTCCATTGTAATGCAATCGACTTTTCTTTTACTACGAATGGCCTCACATTTTGAACATTATCCTAGCTAAGCTAAGACGCAAGTCCGTGCTTGCTCAGTCACTCGTTCACTTGCTGGCTTGTCCTCTGCCTTCAGGCTATTTGCGTTTTCTTATCACGCATTCCTATTTATCCTTAATCGCTGCGGCCAAAATCGAATCCTGAAATAGCAGCATTAGAAGCAGCAGGAGCAGCAGGTTGTGAACATTGACGCTAACGAAACACAACCAGCAGCAGCAGAAGAAGTTTTGAAACTTTTTTGCCTGCGTGAGTGTGTGCGTGTGCTTGTGTGTACCTATGTATTTCTTTCGTGTGCGCCTAGAAGAAAAACATTTCAAAAACATGGCTTAAATAAATTACCTCATTTATAGTAACACATACAAATATACTAGCACACAGCGAGACAAACGCGCATTAATACTAATACACCGTCACACATTTGTACACACACACAAACACACACACACACATACTCACTCGGTGCTACAGTTTTTGTTGCATACGAGTTCTTGTTGGTTCCTAGCTGTTTTCAGGTTAACGTCAGCCTGGCTTATAGCTTGTTAGGCATTTTACATTTGTTGTTTCGGCTATTGTTGCTATTGTTTAGGCCTGTTTTTTTATTTCAATCACGTGCGTTGACCTCGCTACTGGCTTTAAATGACCGGCATTCATGTGGAACAAGATTCTGATTTCTCAAACATCAACCCCACCTACTTTTTATTGATCTAGTTTATATATGAAAATTGTATTTTTGACAATTTAACGCTACACAACACACAGCATGTAACTTTTTCTATTCGCCATGCATGCAACCACAATCATTCACCCAACAGTTCGTCCCTCTTCATTTCTTTAATGATTGCAAATTTTATTTTATTAGCCTGAAAAAATGTTGAATCTGCGTTAAAAATTCACATTGCCTAAATTTATGCGCTGCATAAACAGCAGTCTAAATATAAAGTCAACAGAATTGAAAAAACAACAACAAGAACATTTTACATACATAGATTTAAAAAGAATTTAACGACATAATCGCAGCAGAAATGTTCAGCGTACTTGCAGGATATAATAAGTAAAAAAGTTTCGCCAACTTTGCTCATTCGACGCGTCAAATGATGGCCCCAACGAATTGTATGGCCTCGGGAGTTTGACGTATAGCTGCTGCTACAGCGCTTTGGCAGCAGCGAAAAATCTCATTAAATGTTCATAAAAAAGTTTTTAACTACATCGTCTTCAAGTTGGCATCAGCAGCAGCAGCAACAAACAGTTAGCTGCTGGTAGTGGCAACAGCATCTGAAGCAGCAGCATATGGAAATTTTTAAAATTCTTGCCATGCTTGGTTCAGATTAAGTGGTTTTTTTTCTCATTGCTGCTGGTGTTAGTGCTTCACAGCAGCAGCGACAAGGATTTATGTTTTCTTATCAAGGAACAAAAAAAAAACAACTCTGCAGCGTCATTTTTGACTATAAACATTTTTGTGATTTTTCTCTCTCATTTTTTGTTGGTGGTAAAAAGTTTGCACTTTTGATGAAGCACAATATTTTGATTAATTCAAGTTTGTGGCAAGCACTGAAACAAGTTTTTAAAATAAGTTTACCAAATTCAAGCAAATTATTGGTTATTACCTCGGAGGCATAACATTCTGGGGCATCAGTTTTTTGCTGATGCCCCATAACAGATGTTAGTCTAAAGTATTGAATGACAATAAGAGATGTATTAAATAAGTATTAAATATTAAGTATAAATATTAAGTATAAATATTAAGTATAAAGTATTAAGTATTGAGTATTGAGTATTAAGTATAAAGTATAAAGTATTTAGTATTTAGTATTAAGTAATAAGTATTAAGTATTTTGTAATAAGTATTAAGTATTAAGTAGATATTTAGTATTGAGTATTAAATATTAAGTATTAAGTATTAAGTATTTATTATTAAGTATTTAGTATTTAGTATTTAGTATTTAGTTTTTAGAATTTAGTATTTCGTATTTAGTATTAAATATTTAGTATTTAGTATTTAATATTAAGTATTTAGTATTTCGTATTTAGTATTTATTATTTAGTATTTAGTATTTAATATTTAGTATTTAGTATTTAGTATTTAGTATTAAGTATTCAGTATTCAGTATTTAGTATTTAGTATTTAGTATTTAGTATTTAGTATTAAGTATTTAGTATTTAGTATTTAGTATTTAATATTTAGTATTTAGTATTTAGTATTAAGTATTAAGTATTCAGTATTCAGTATTTAGTATTTAGTATTTAGTATTTAGTATTTAGTATTTAGTATTTAGTATTTAGTATTTAGTATTTAGTATTTAGTATTTAGTATTAAGTATTTAGTATTTAGTATTTAGTATTTAGTATTTAGTATTTAGTATTTAGTATTTAGTATTAAGTATTTAGTATTTAGTATTTAGTATTTAGTATTTAATATTTAGTATTTAGTATTTAGTATTAAGTATTTAGTATTTAGTATTTAGTATTCAGTATTTAGTATTTAGTATTTAGTATTTAGTATTAAGTATTTAGTATTTAGTATTTAGTATTTAATATTTAGTATTTAGTATTTAGTATTAAGTATTAAGTATTCAGTATTCAGTATTTAGTATTTAGTATTTAGTATTTAGTATTTAGTATTTAGTATTTAGTATTTAGTATTTAGTATTTAGTATTAAGTATTTAGTATTTAGTATTTAGTATTAAGTATTCAGTATTCAGTATTTAGTATTTAGTATTTAGTATTTAGTATTTAGTATTTAGTATTTAGTATTTAGTATTTAGTATTTAGTATTTAGTATTAAGTATTTAGTATTTAGTATTTAGTATTTAATATTTAGTATTTAGTATTTAGTATTAAGTATTCAGTATTCAGTATTTAGTATTTAGTATTTAGTATTTAGTATTTAGTATTTAGTATTTAGTATTTAGTATTTAGTATTAAGTATTTAGTATTTAGTATTTAGTATTAAGTATTTAGTATTTAGTATTTAGTATTTAGTATTTAGTATTTAGTATTTAGTTTTTAGTATTTAGTATTTAGTATTTAGTATTTAGAATTTAGTATTTCGTATTTAGTATTTAGTATTTTGTATTTAGTATTTAGTATTTAGTATTTAGTATTTAGTATTTAGTATTTAGTATTTAATATTTAGTATTTAGTATTTAGTATTTAATATTTAGTATTTAGTATTCAGTATTTAGTATTTTGTATTTAGTATTTAGTATTTAGTATTTAGTATTTAGTATTTAATATTTAGTATTTAGTATTTAGTATTTAGTATTCAGTATTCAGTATTCAGTATTTAGTATTTAGTATTTTGTATTTAGTATTTAGTATTTAGTATTTAGTATTTAGTATTTAGTATTTAGTATTTAGTATTTAGTATTTAGTACTTAGTATTTAGTATTTAGTATTTAGTATTAGTATTTAGTATTTAGTATTAAGTATTAAGTATTAAGTATTAAGTATTAAGTATTAAGTATTAAGTATTAAGTATTAAGTATTAAGTATTAAGTATTAAGTACTAAGTATTAAGTATTAAGTATTAAGTATTAAGTATTAAGTACTAAGTACTAAGCATTAATTATTAAGTAATAAGTATTAGGTATTTATTATTAAGTATTGATTATTAAGTATTTAGTATTAAGTATTAACTAGTGACTATTAAGTAGTAATTATTACGTTGTAAGTATTAAGTATTAAGATTGAAGTATTAAGTATAAAGTATTTAGAATTAAATATTAAGTATTAAGTGGATAGATATAAAGTATAAAGTATTAAATATTAAGTTTTAAGAAGATATTAGTACTAAGTATTGAGTATTAGAGATTAGTATTAGTATTTAGTATTTAGTATTAAGTATTAATTATTAAGTATTGAGTATTAAGCATTAAGTATTTAGTAGTAAGTATTAAGTACAATACTAAGAATTATTAAGTATTTAGTATTTATTTTTAAGTTCTGAGTATTAAATATAAAGTATGAAGTGATAAGTATTAAGTGTTAGGTATTAAGTATTAATTATTGGGTACTAAGTATTAAGTGTTAAGCATTAAGTATTAAATATTAAATATTGATTTAAAACAAATGATGGTATTTCTAATTGTTATATTTTACCAGTTTTTAATGACATCCATCTTTTAAAATATTCAGAAAGGTTTGCCGTTTTATCAGGCATCGTGTCTCACTTGCTGAAGGTTTGAAAATTGTAATTTGTCAGTTTTAAACAAGTAATGCAATTTCATCGTGAGGTCGTTCGACATCATGGCTGCAGGGTACACAATTCGATGCTCCGTGGAAAAGTTTGAGCGAAAGTACACTCTTTTGAATTTTAAGCGATCAACCAGGTAGAGATTGGTGTGAAGTCAAGGAAACATAGCTTATGTAGCGGACAGTATCGATTAAGACAGTTCGTTGAAATGTCAGTTCGGTGCCGTGCAGCTGAATTGGCCATAGCTAGGCTTATTTTGAGGTTGGATGTGGCCTACTGCTTTATAAGATTTTGCTGATTAGGCTGAATGACCATAGACAATGTCCATTTTTGGCTCAGCGGCAATGCCAAAATTAAAAATTGCCATTATTAGATAAAAAACAATCCACAAGTGTTCGATTCAACAATCGAAGATTGTTTGTTTGGAGCGGTTTATGGCACAACGGGAACGGACCTTGTTAATTTCAAAATTAGAACGGAGAAGCATTACCGTCAGTGGTCCTTGGTATAGAGCAGTGTTAACAGACTTTCTGTACTCAGAGCTCGTCAACATTGATATATTCCAGCTGTGGTTTTAACAAGACGGCGTTATGTGTCAAATAAGCAATGCAACGTTCGAAGTGGTGAAGGAGAAATCTAGCGACTGGGTCATCTCACGCTGAAAGTTCATCAATTGGCTGCCGCTATCATCCGACTTGGCACTTCTTGATTATTTTGTCTGTGTTCCTGATACACCTGATGTATAGGTCCTTAGTCTACGCTAACAAGCAAACCACTTTGAATGAGCTCGAGGTCAATATTCGTGACTCTATTGTTGGAATAACGCCACACATATTGAACCGCATCATCATAAATTTAACCGACTGAATGAGGTCAGTAAAATCGAGACGGCCATTTAAGGGTCTTTTTTATTTGAACGGTTAAAAACAAAACTCTTTTTCGATTTTTTGATTGGGAAAAACTATTGACTATAATTGAAAAAACTTTTGTACATAAGGCAACATATTACTACGTATATTTATGAATTTTTTTTGTTTTTTTTTCTTCTATGTGCCCTTGCAAGCCTTTCACTGTTTGGACTTAATTTTCGATTTTCAAAACAGCGCCAACGATTTCTCAGTTTCTAAAAGAGAATAATGAAAAAAAAATTCAAATGAAAGACAACACTAAAAACTATATGATAACCTATTACCAGCTAATCAGATCCCATATTTATTTTTTGGCGACATTTTGAACAAAAAATTTTAAAATCACCCTTAAATCACCCTTTTGCCTTTCCAACGTTCTAAAAAACGAGTTTTTAATTTTTAGGGATAATTTAATAGTAGTCTTATAGTTTTGCTATAATAATTATAATCAGGGACCAAAAAAAAAAAAAAAAAATGATAATATCTCAAATTTTAATGAAAAAAATTAGAATGATCTAATTGTCGCAGAACACTTTTGAGTATACCAAATGGATGCAATTTGTTTTACCTTTTCCAATAATTAATCATTTTGAGTTTGTAAACGTTATACATAAAAATTAAAAATAATTAAAAATATTTTTTTAAGCTGACAAATAAACTGATGATAGCTGATAAATTAAAAAATATTATTTTATAAATAATAAAAATCCTTAAACGATTTTATTTCTGAGCAACACGATTAAAATCAGAAAATGATTTTTGTTATTGAGGAAAATAATATAAATCAAAAAACATTTTCTATTTGTCAGGAAAAAATATAAATAAAACAAATTTGATTTCTGAGCAAAAAATAAAAATCAGAAATTGTTTTTATTTTTGAGCAAACAAATAATCATAAAAAGTTGATTGATTATTGAGTATTTTCACATAGCTCTTAATGATAACGTTCCCTGATTATAATACAATAAATTTCAGCTCAATCGGATTTATAGTTTTTTCATAATCTGTCGCACCGTTATTAAAAATGCTGTTTTGAGAAAATTGCGTTTGAAGTTTAAATTAGACATGCAATTTATTCTATAGTTTGCAGATGTTTAAATATATATATTCGCTATTGTTAAAGATATTATCTGAAATCTTAAAAACGTATTCAACAGTAATCTTTTTATGGAAAAAAAAATGAATTCGAAATTTTTTTTTTCAAATGAAAAATACTCCTTAAGCGCAATTAAGTGGTCATGAATGTAACTTCAAAATAAAGCCAGAATTGATTCGATATCGTTTCCCATCGTTTTTATTTGGTCACTCTTTATAAGATATTAAATTTTAATATGTGTTTTCTTATAAATTACTATCAGTAAGTAATAAACAAAATCAATAAAATTTTAAAACTCGTTTCTGTAAGTTTTTTTGTGAAAGTATGACCCCAAAATAAATCTTTCATATAAATTCAATTTCACCCTCCTAAATCGAGTTATGCATTAAAATCAAATTTTAGCCAAAATAATGAACTCCACTACATTTGCCAGAATTGCCACCGCGCATCCCAAAAATTTACCCACCCGCCCATCGAAGGATATACATACATACCTGCATACATCTGCATATGGAGCATATGAAGTCAAATGCAAATAAATAACAAATTGAAGTTTTAAATTTGCTACTGCTTACGTTGCAGATGATGCCAACGCGATAAGTCAAGCAAATAGCAAAGAACAGTGAGTAGAGCAACACTGACAAGTTGCTGTTGTTGTTGTTGTTAGAATATTCCTTCATATCAGCGACTTGTTGATAAATTGACTTTGATACACGACAAAATGATAAAAACGGACATTTAAAGAAAGCAACAACAACACCATAAAAAGCAGCAGCTGAGAAGTTGAGCTCAATTCTAGTCCTTGCTAAAGCAACATGGAGCATCCTGGCTACGATAGCAGAGTCACATATGCAATAATGTGAGTGTGTGGGTGGGTGTGTTTGACGCTTTTTTGAAATGTGATTGACACAGGTGAAGAAACTAAACTATCTCGCTCATACAAACCCATTACCATAGCGAAAAAGGGTCACTCACATGGTTAGCTTAGTTTGTTTTTTGTTGTATTTTTTTTGTATTACAATTTCAAGCAAATTTCCAAACCATTAATTCACAAATAAACTTTGTCACTTCTTTAAGGGGTCACTTCATGATGTTAGAGTGAATGTGGTTCTTCGTGTGTGTGTGTGAGTGAGTGTGATGTGGTATATCTGCATGTCGGAGTAAATTTAAAAGAATTTTTATGTATTTCGAATTCAAATTTTTCGAATACAAGGACCATTCATCACATGTGAGCTAGTGCTGCTGAATTGTTCTCAAAGAATTATACTTAAAGTGAAAGAGGTATAATTATTTGATTTTCTATTCAAGCTTTAAACAAATAAATGAAATAAAAATATCAAAGTTTAGTTGTTATACCTTGGAAAAAAGGATACAAGACAACAATTTTTTGGTTCACTGTAAAAACTAAGTGTTATTTTAAACACTGTTTAAAATCATCAATAGCCTTAATTTCATCGTCATATTTATATTAAGTTTATGCAGCCTTAATTTCAGACAGTAGGAAGTTGAAATTAAAATTTTTAAAACGTGCCTGTTGAAAATCATGCAGTCTTACTCTTATTTTCAGAAGAACTCTCATTAATTTAACATATAGGCTACTTTTTTACTAATAATAAGAACTGGAATTCAGCGAAGCTAATGCTGCTTTTACAATTTAACAGCTTTAAAATAAGAATGTATTGAATGCTGGTTTGCAGCAAAAAAGGCGAGTGTAATTTCAGCGAAAGCTGTCTTAAAGCTGTTACAGTTTACTGTAAGACAGTTGTTTCACCTAGTAATAAGATTTACTTATTACAGTGTTACTTAACCTTTTAAAATGCATTCAAGAGGCAGTAAAATTAAATTGTATAATTTTTTATAATTATTAATAATTAAATTAAACTTGCCCTTAATAAAATTGCCCCAAAATGATTGGCCCCGACAGCTCCAATGGACAGCTATCACAGAACAGGTCTGATATACCTCGTAGCGAAACAGGTTTTTTGTGCCTGTTACGGGACAGATTTTGTTTTCTGTTATTCGAGGCCAAACGCTGGACAGGTCGTAGGTGGTGCAGCAGGTGGCAATTGACCCCTGTTAATGCCAACGCCAAGGTTCTGCACTGGTTTCTTTTTCTTAAAACAGTTCACCAATCTGCTCTTCTGGACCTATCACGTGATAGGTTCAGAACCTGTTCTTTTCTTCGTATGGTACTTTGACCAATATGTTGTGAAAATGCCCACGCTTTTTTCGCAGCTTTAATTTTCTGTATGGAGATTTGAGTGAAATTTTTCTTTAAACCGAAAAAAGTACTGACCAAAATAGGTATTGAAAAAAATGCAATATTTCTAAATAATAAGACAAAAAAAAATGCTTATTTTACTAAATTTACTATTACTAGAGCTCGCCAGTGCATTTTGGGTAGAATAACCCCTTTTTGACCAAAACAACATATTTGAGGTTTTTAAAAAGACATTAATATCATTTATTTTCAACGGTTTACACTGTCGATAGAAAAAAGCCGCATTTGTTTTAGTCTTAAAACAGTGAGCTATTGTGGCATGTTGATAAATTTGACTTTTGTTTATTAACGGATTTTTTTTTTACAAGTGTTATTAAAAGTTTAAGTTGAATTTATTTTTGATCTATTCGAAAAAAAATAGGAATATAATCGAAAGTATTAATAAATTCTGTGAATAAATTTGTGTTAAAAAATATTAATAAACTGCATTCAGAAAAGTTTTTTCAGAAATATTTAATAATTTTAATTAACTTCAAAATGTAGAACAAATTTATAAATATTGATTTAAATAAGTATATAAAAGAATCCCATAGAAAATAAGCTAATTTTATCTGCGACATTTTGTGTTCGCTGAACAAATTTTTTTCTTAGACAAGTATAACCTTAAAAATAAGCAATTATTCATTGTATGGCGCACAAAAAGATCATGCAATGCAAAAGAAACAGCTATAAGCAGTTTATTATTGGAAACGGTATATCGAAATAAAATTTAAAAGAAGGAAAAGGATGTTACTTTAAAAAAAATCAGCCATCATAAATAAAAATATTTCTTTTAAATGGATGAAATCCACAAGAAATTGTCATAGATTTAAGTGTAAATATGATGATTGTCAGTGTTTTCACCAATATATATCGATATGTTAAACAATTTACAGCTGTAAAACTTTGATTGGCAGTCATTATATTTAAAAATATATGTTTTTTATTTTCTATTAACCGTAGTCCTACGTTGGTGTAAACGTAGATTTTTTTTTTTAATTTTTTAATATTTCCAAAACATTTTAGTTTTAGGATCCAAGTTTACATGACTTTTATTTTATGCTAATATGAGTCAAAATCATGTACTTTAAGTATCTCAATTATAAGTTTTTTCCAAATATTCAAAAACTTTAATTCCTCATGATGAGGTGTAGATTATTACACTATGCACTTTGCAGCAAGATATATCTAGTAAGGTACTGCTAACATTATTCTTCATTCTTTTTTTTTTTCTACTTCATGTTTTCATCTTCTTTACTGCAAACTGGAATATCTTAAAAACGGCGTATTTAAAACCTTCCAGACCAAATAAAGAAGCGAGGCAGATGCTTCTTTTGCTTTGAAGAAAACCAGAAGGCAAAATACAATCATTAGTTGGCCTTACAATCGAAATGTTTGAACGGATTGCATTGCAAACAAAGGAAATTTTCTATTTATATTTCGTGTACTTAATCCATTAAACGCCGGCGTTGCTTTAAAGCAACTCTTACATTAAAAAATCTCAAAAATCAACGCATTGAGCTTTTGACTTGAAATTTCGGGGAGACAAAGTTTAACCTATTGACTCTCAAGGCAGCTAATAAACGTTCGAGTTTTTTAAGGGGGAGAGGTACCTTTGGAGTTACTGAAAATATCACCTTTTTTAGACATTTTTTTGAACAGTTTACTAAACTTAAACAAAGCAGTTATTTAGTAAATTATGACGGAAATGTAAGGCCAAAAGATCACCTAAAGTTCAACATATAAAAGCTGCACTTCAAGTGATCTTTCAACCTTTTAAATACTTAGATATTTTTTGTAAATGGTGTTGCTTTAAAAAAACCTGATATGAAAATTGCTCCAATACATTTTGTTTAATCTTTGTTCAAGTAAAAGTCAATTGTTTTCTGTGAAAATACTAATCTGTTTTATTTTTGTTTTATTGCATTGGGTCCAAAAAAGGTGTGAGAGAAAAACTAGTTTTTCGAGAAAATTTAGTCTAAGTTTTTTGAGAGCTTGTAGCGCGTAAGCTAATGGTTCAATTTAACTGATTTCTTTTTTAAAACTAATTCGGAAGTTCCTTTCAGTGAATGATGAAATTTATTTATTAAATTTTTAAAGATATATATAAAATTTAGTTATTTTAAAAAGTCATGTCGGACGTTTATTTTCTGGAATACCAGAATTTTGTTTTTTTCTAAACTCATAAATTGAGATCTAGGGAGCAAAATAAGCAATATCTGAAAAAATCATCAAATCAACATATAATAAAATCATTTTGTTTCATTTCAAAATCAACACAGAGTAGAAATCCATGCCTCAACGTGGAATTACGAATTTTTTTCTCAACGTAGAGGACTACGGTTAAACATCATAAACTATTAAATTTAATTATTGCAATTGCTCTGGTTTTAAAATAAAATCTTTTTAAAATGTTTCAAACCTAAGCTGTAATAATCTTATTAATGTTTGACCGTGAAAACTCCCGAAAATCGATTTTCTTGCACATCGGAAAATAATTTATTATTTATGCCGCCATATTGGATCCGCCATTTTACATTTAAAATTTTTGACCTCAGATTCGAAATCATAAACCCTTTAAATCCCCGTAAACTGATGTTCATCCCCGTACAGTGATGCCTTATGGTTTTGGCCACAAAATGTAGTCTGTGAATCCAGAGTGCAGTGGTCGAAATACGATCTATTCGCATACATTCTCTATTGATTTGATACAAAATGAATGTCAAAAGCATGAATTTAAATAAAAATTTGACATCACTTCAACTTTTCTTATGGGTAAGCCACTAGTTTTCTCGCTCAGAAGAGAGCGCAATGTGAGCGGCAAGCTGAAAATAGAAAAAGAGTCGTTTTTTCCGAACGTAAGCGAACTCATATCACAGTGTAAGAAAAAAAGAATTGACGAAACAATGCCGAAAGCATTTTGTCTTCTTTTTGTGAGGATCTTCTATAAGCAAGTTAATCCACAATGCGTGAAATACATCATTTCACCTGTTTAAAGCAAGTGAATTTCTATAAAAACTTTTCGGTGCGTAAAACAATATTATCGAAATCGGTTGAGAAACACGAGTTATAACCAACATTTGAACGGACAATTATCATACTCATCAGTGACTTTCTTCTAACGGCGAGAATAAGCCAGATAGGTGCCAAGAATTGTCGGTTGTAGAGTCAGCAAAGTGCAGTCTGTTAAGTAAGAGAGTGTACGGCATTATCCGCAGTAAGTAAATAATGCAACCCTGAAATTTTGTCAACAAATAGACATAGCCTCTGCTTTTGCCGCACTTGCAAAAAAGTTACATTAGAAGTCTAAACTTTGACAGAAAAGTACGTAAGGCATAATGAGTGCTGCATACGCTGAACGCTTCGAGGCAGTTTTCCTTTGCATCCATCCAAAAGGTCCAAAAATGTCCTATGCAGCGGCGGCAAAGTATTTGAAAAAGTCTAAGACTTTCATCCAGAAGTAGGTGCAACGCTACTAATCAAGGAATCTATAAACGTCGATGACCTTCCCGATCGTGGCTCCACAGGGAAAGTAAAAAAAGGATGAAAAAATGATGAAAGTGAAATTGTTTTCGCGGAATCCTGGCTTAAGCTTGCGTCGAGGGCAAGCAAAATTGAGGCAAAAAGGTTTACATTTTTCGCATGTAAGTATTCGTAACTATTTACGTGCAAAAAATTTGAACTGGCGATGCACAATGAAGAAACCACTGTTGTCCGAAAAGCACGTTACTAAACGACTGGCTTGGGCAACAGAAAACATTGATCGCGAACAACGTTCTTTTCTCCGACGAATCTTCTGTTTGGAGTTATTCGATTGTATCACGGGCTTGATCTTCGTCCTCAAGTAATTTCGTTGATTGCGTCATGCTTCGAAACATTAATAATGACTGTATGTAAAGAAACATATTCTTAAATAAATTGTTGGATAAATTATGCCGTACACACTCTTACTTAACATTCTGTGAAATCATGTATTAAAATATCATTAAAACCACTTTGATATATAGTTACCTAACTTATTGTAGATTCTAATGTGCCTTAATTTTGCATCTTTAAACCTGCTTAAAGTACACATTCAATATTCACTTTGGCTCTTACAGTAATAATAATCACTTTGACCAGTATTACGAAAACGTACACTACCAAGGAAACTTGCTGTAGGGTTTAGCCAGAAAATTATCAAGAAATCCTTACTTTGGAAAGGCAAAACATATCATATCTGGATCATTTAGGTTTTCCTTACCTGATTTCACCCGGTATACTTTCAAAAATGTTCTCTCTATTAATATTGAGCAGTTTGTGTGCTCAACCTCTTCGATATTTCCTATATTCTAATTCTTTTATAAAAGGGCTTAATTTTATTCAACATCGATACCTCTACTACTAAAATAGGTACTATAAAATTTCTCTCTATCTTTCAGTTTAAATTTGTTAATATTTTTAATATACCTACAAAACTAACTGCATAAATTGTATTCTTTATTGCTTCTAGTTGATGTTGCTGAGGTGCGAGATGAGGAGCGCAAGATTTGTATGCCCAAAAGTATGCAAGCTTTTTATGCAGCTGCAGAGTATTTGTGAATTATGGCTGCTTGAGCAAAGAATTACAACTTTTGTTCCATAAAGTATGCAGATGTTTTGTAAAGAGCAGTATACTTTTTGTTGTGTATTTTTTACACTCCCCTTCAATAGCGCATATGTTTAATTTAAAGTTTTGAAAGTCGTAACTTTTTGAAAATGCAAAGAAAAAGTAAGTTAGCAGAAAAGTATTATATTGCACTCCCGTAAAGTATGCTACAATTTTAACAATGCAGCAATTAACAAAAGATTTTTTTAACTTTATTTAAACAATGTACTCAAATATTTGAACAGTCCAATAGAGTTGTTGTTAAAAAAATAAATTGTTGTTTTTCTTTCATTATCCTATCAAAAAGAGTGACTTTATTATCCTTTATGGACAAGCTTGCTGCTCACGAAATCAACTCATTCCTTGCTGCCCGGCTTGGCTATCGATAGTGATAAAGTGAATTAAACCAATAAAAAGTTTGACTTCATCGACATTCGATAGTAAGGATAAAAGTTCAATTACAGGATAATAGAGTAAATTGCTTGTGTAACATTATAGCGGACAAGGAGTTCAATGGCAGAAAATGTAATGAGTAGGAAAAAAACAGCGTTATGTGCTGTGGCACAAAAAAAAAAACAATGTGGGTAGAAAAGCTTAACGTTTATTAAGGAATCTTTTGGGTTTCTTAGTATGCTCATATAGTTGAAGTTATCGTGAAATTTAAAGATAAAGCAAACAGACTGTGTTAAAGATAGCACTGCTTAAAGCAAGGTATACCAACAGGAAAACTTCTAAAAATTAAGAGTATTTACTAAATGTTTTTACTTGACATTACAAAGGTCTGTGTACTAATTTTCCTTCAAAATATAGGCATATATTTCTTAATTTTTTTTTAACTTTAATATTGCAGAAATTATGTGAAATTTTCTTGAATTTCTTTAATTTTTTTATACTTTATGTAGATGTCACCACTCCCGGTTTTAACCGCAAACTTCTGTAGTTAACCACCATCGCTCTGGCTGAAGTGAATATGTAAACATTTCATGCTTGGCTATCATAAAACATTTGAATTTTCTGTGTATTTTTTGCCTGCTTCCGTCAACGTTTCCTTTTATTTTTATGCTGTTTTTTAATTAATTTCATTTTTATGCTACATTTTGTGCTTTTGACGCTTTTATAGTAGAGTGGAATATTAAATATTGTTATTGTTTCAGCTGATGTTATATTTTTGTCATTCTTGTGTGTTTAGTTTATGTTGGCCCTTAAGCAATTGCTGTAATCATTAAGATGGCCAAAATATGCTAATTGGGTCAAGTGGACGCACATAACTTGACGCGTAGTTAAGATAATGAGGAGTCAGAAATAGACACACTTATTCACACGTTCCACACAGCTTGCGATGTGTGTGTGTGTTGCAGCCAGGAAACAGTACATTACGACCTTATTAATCAAAGAAATTTGTAATAAAAACTAAATTTAAGGCTTTTCGTGGCTATGATTATTTGTACTATTTTTTGATTTGTGATGATGTTTGTAGGTTTTAGTTACAATTTCACAAGAATCAAAAATAGCGATGATATTGATTTGTACATCAAACTATCTTATACAATTAGTTACAATTTCACAAGAATCGAAAATAGCGATGATATTGATTTGTACATCAAACTATCTTATATGTATATATTTCGCAAACGCAAATTTTGTCCGGCGTAATGCTTTTTAAGTACAAGTCTAATCTTAATAAATTTAGTATGGTTTGGTAGATGGTTAGACCTGTAGATGTGCAAACTGGACTTTTTATTTCTTAAAAATTTATGTTTTTTAAGTTATAGCGAGTTAAAGTTTGCATATAACGTTATGTTGCTTTTTCTCTTCTTAATTTCAGCATATGTCTAAAAATATGTGAGGCATTTAGTGCCACCTATCGGCTAATAGCTATGAAACTGTTATACTGACGAATAATCTTTTATAATCTCACAGATTAAACTATGAGTTCATGTATTCAATATCAAAGTGATACTGGAATGATTTCTTACAGTTGGAAAAAGATTTCTAAGCTGTTGGTCGGAAAATTGTTTAAATTTTAAAAATTTACAAAAAATTTAATAAGATTTAATAAGATTAATAATTTATACCGCGTATATGGCAAAAAGGCCAAAATTAATTAAATTTAATTTTGAGCAGTTGAAAATCTATTCAATAGCTTAAAATAAATTCTAGGTATGTTTTATTTTGACGTTTTAGCGCCACACGAGTTTACTAGTATAATAAATTTGTAAATATCTATCTAATATCTTATATGCGTAACTATTACTTTTCGAAGCTTAAGGCATGATTTTGAAGATACAAATCATTTCAAGCGAATGATTTTTGTAGTTATTTTTTTAATCAGAAATAAAAATCAATCACTGATCAATATTTTTAAATCAAAAATAAAATGGTATCATTTTGAATCATGGTCAATCTGTTCGAACAAATATTGATTAAATGGAATTGTTATTAATAATTGATTGATAGCTGATTATTTTTTATTAAAGTCTTTTATTTTGACTACTTTTATGATTTGTTTTTGTATTATTTGACTTATTTTTTGTGCTAATGTCAATTATTTTCGTTTTATTTCAAGTTTTTTTTTTCAAACTCAGCTAGTCTCTTGAATTTCTGGTTAATGTTGCGCAAATTAAGCGCGTCATTATTAAATTGTGATTAGCTTTTGCACTTAAGCTTCAACAGACACATGCGAGCTAATAGATGATATGTCAGAAAGTCACCCTCGTCTTCGAAATTCTAAGATACCGCCTACCCTGCTGCTGCTGCCGCCCAACACTTTCCAGCAAGCTGCTTCAACATCAACATGTCGCTCATTAGCGTGTGATAAATAATTTTCCACCCTCTTGAATAATCACAAAAGCAGCGCAGCATCCAACACCCACACACGCACACACAGCAACACTTACTGACATTACATCATGACGTGTAAAAGTGTCATCTTGACACTTGTGCCTCGCACTGCGTTCTATATTGTCGCATCCTTGTGATAAGGACATTTGTCGTTTATAATTTTCACACAAAACTTTTCTGCTTGTTTTCTCAAAATGAAAAGTTTGATTTTTCCCGCTTAGTTTATTGGTTTGTGTGTGTGTGTTTGGGGGCTAAAGAGATCCTTTTATTGTGTTTGTTTTTAATATTGTTGTTAGTGCTTTTATTGAATAAGCTCGGAGTGTTGTTTGAGCAACTGTCAAACTGTCGCCTAACTGTCTCTCACTCGACCTCATCCATTTGTTCGCTCGTCTACATGTCTGTCTGACACTCA
Organism: Dichetophora obliterata; assembly: GCA_963920525.1. NCBI lineage: Eukaryota > Metazoa > Arthropoda > Insecta > Diptera > Sciomyzidae > Dichetophora > Dichetophora obliterata. The sequence goes on from OY986436.1 coordinate 265,025,198, forward strand.
AGAACTGTCTGGAAAATGTTTTTTACAAGAACAAGAAATGTCACTTAGTCCCTCTTTGTTGTTAATTAAAAATATATTATTACGAAATCAGGTGGAAATGTCAGTATATGGACTCGTTTCAATTTATGTGAACCTTTAAGAGTATCTCATCATTCAAAATAAGAATATTGAATGGAATTTAGTTGATGTACATAGTTACAGCCAGTGCAGTAAACAGGATTTTTTTTGGGGGGAGTTTGCTAAAAACATTGCATCTGGCAAAAAATAAAAATTTAAAATTTATTTTGATTTAATTTTTCTATTTTAAATTTATTTTTAAATAAAAACTTTATTTTTATTGTTTTCATTTCTAAAAAAAAAAAATATAGCGTAGAGCGAGGATGATGTGACGAAAAAATATCTTTTTATAATTTTCACTTAAAATTTAACGCATCGCTTAAAATTTGACAGCGGATTGTTAGCGAAAAATTGATTTCTTTAGTTATTTGACTTGCAAATAATTTATATTCCAAATGTGCTAACCAAATCGTTTTCTTGCGATGGAGTGAAACAGAGGAAATGGGAGAAGAGTCAAATGTTTCTACTTGTAAGTGAAATATTGTAGCTTCACGTTTAAATAGTTTTTTGACAATTGTAAAATATATTGAAATAATTTTGATTTTGTTGTGAAATTTTTTTAGCACCGTTGTGATTTGAAACTCGAAGAAACGGAAAAGTGACACTAAAAAGAGATAAACATATACCTTCATCAAAAGCATTAAGCCTGCAAGAGAATGAGATAGAAAAGATACTACCGCTTAGCATGTACACAAACCAATTTGAAAGACATTAAATGCAACTCGGACAAATTTAGTGTCGTTTTTAGCCATAACTTTCGATTTTAAACATATATTGCGGCATTTTTTCATTTAAATTATTTCTTTAACTGAACTTTTTGGTAATTAATATAAAAACAGCATTTTGAAGTTATATAAAAATATATTCGATATTTGCATGGCAAGTCGAAACTTTGATTTGCAAGTCTTTTTTTCTCTTTATTAGGTAACGATGTTTTATGAAAAAGTTCGTAGCACTAAAAATTTGAAAATATGTGAATGGCTTTGGTGTCGAAATAATATAAATTTATTTAAATTAAAAACAGAAACAGACGCTTAGCTAATCTTTAGTCAAACATGGTTTTAGCCTGCACCGAAGAAGTGAGCCCTAGAAATTTATAGTTTCCCGAAAGAGTCCCGTTTTTAAGATTTGAATGAGGGATTGGGTTTCATTACAAAAATGTCTTGAACAGTGCATACTAGATTACCAATCCACGCAATCACTCTGTAAACTTTTACGCCTAAAATAAAGCTCCTAATGTGTTGTCCTAAATATCAACATTTTCTTCAAGTTCGTATTTTGCCCGTGGCCACTGTTATTTTTATTCTCAGCCCCTTTTTTTTGGCTTGAAAGACATCATCCTGAACATAATCATGATCAGTTTTTTGATCGTAATCTACACAAATTTCGAGGCGCAAGCAAAATATATGACTAAAATAAAAAGTCTGCATTGGAAGGACCATTATTTCGAGGGCTATTTTTCATAACCAACCAAATCGGTACAGGGTTATAGTGAGATTAAAGGGAAGAAAAATGAAGGTGGTAAGGTCATCCGTTACTGTTGATTTCGGAGACATATCTCGTAAAAGACAATGGAGCTCTCAAAATTTTATAGAAACTTGGATGAATTGATGCGTTTATAGAGAGAATAATATATGTTGATGGTTTCAAGTGTCAAAAGGGTGTTCACCGAACATATAGTTTTTAACACAAATTTAGGAGCTTTAATTATGGGCTTAATAGCAAGTTCAAAGGCTACTTTTGCGGAAATTGACTATGGTTGATTTTTTCTGGGCAGTTTGTGTACAATAATTACTTGCAGAAGACAGCAAACATAAGAGAGTAAAACATGTACTCTACTTGTAAATACCCAGTGGTAAATAAATACATGACGTAACCAATTATTTCTTAAGTGCAATGCAGCTGCCAGGCCTTCAAAGCCTGTTTACAATTCTCAATCACATTTACAATTCGAACATGGCCGCATAAACATTGATGACATCTACCATAAACATAAAGCGACGATGGGAGCAGGTATGCACAAGATAGGGGAGAGCAAGAAAATGACGCACAACATTCGAGAGAACAAAATAAAATATTTTACGAAAATGCTCTCTACACCAACCACAACCCCAGTGGTAAATGGACACATGACGTAGTCAGTTATTTCTGAAATACAATGTAGCTGCGAGGCCTCCAAAGCTTGTTTACAATTCTCAATTACATTTGTGCAGACATGGCCGCTAAAACACTGATGGCTTCTACCTTTCACAGTAAGCGACGATGGGAGTAGGTATGCACAAGATAGGAGAGAACAAAACATGATGCACAAAATTTGAGAGAACAAAAGCAATTGAACGAAAATTGTCTCTACTCCAAAAAAAAAAAAAACAACGAAAACGAAGAGGTCCGAATGAAGCAAATAAAGGCAAATGACGCCACAAATTAATTTTCACAATGATTTTTACAATATAGTTATTTTATTTGTTCTAGTTTAAACATAAAGATTAATAATTTTGAAAACACATTCCACTTCAAAACTACCTGCTAGAAAACACGATGTTTCTTCACAGACGAGTAAAGTCAAACTGTTGTTTGAACAATGAAAAAAAAAAACAAGTTAAGCCAAAACAAGATTTTCTCATTACAATTCCGTATTACAATGTCATAACCAACAAATTTTTTCAAGCGGGCCACGAAAACGAAAGAGAACATACCAAAAAGAAGCAAACTAAAGCAAATCTCGCCACAAATTATTTTCACAATAATTTTTGCAATTCAATAAACGTATTAATTACCTTTTTTACAGCATTTCTGAATTAATGTTTAATAACTTTAGCTTATTTATTTATCATATAACACTTCTTATTCACTAATAAACTTCACTCGCTGCAAAACTTCCTATTAGAAAGCACTGTCTTGCTCCACAGAAGAATAAAGTCAAACTGTTGTTTGAACAATGCAAATAAAATAGTGATCTAAGCAACACAAATAAAATTTTGTCACATCCCGCTTGCAGTTTTGCATTACAATGTCATCACCGACAAATTTCTTGTAGTTGAAGCTTTCAATTTGTCATGTGCAAGCGAAAATATCAACCATTCTGTAAAATGAAATTTTATTTCAAATTTTTTATACTTTAATTCATAAATTTCAAATTAATGAAAACTTTTAGCCAAAAATAGGAAATTAGAAAAATTTTATTTGGAATCCAAATAAGCATAAATAGAAATTAAGAAATTTATATTTTAATTCAGTGTTATTTAATTTTGTTTTAGAACACATTTAGTAAAAATCCCTTGAAAATGTTAGAAAATAGCCAACGAAATATCTGGAAAAAAATGAATTAAAACTGTGTTTATAATTCACTTTTAATAAAAGCCTATAAAATAATATTAAAAATATTTTGAAAATTGGAATTGATGTAACCTAAACTTAACTAGAAATTGCAAAGATTTTTTAATATACAGACCTTTTTATTTAAATATTTCTTTTTTTTTTGAATATGTTATGCTCTAAATTTATTTGACTTTGGGACTTATTAATAATATTTTAAATATTCACACGAATATCACGTTGTTTCGGCATCTTTTATCTTGAAATATGTAAATTGCATTAACAATCAGTGTTGACAGGTTAGGGGATTTCCCCCTAGATTTAGAGGGTTTTTAACTGTGTTGAGGGATTTTAGGGCAATGAACCTTTAGGGGTTCTTTTAGGGAGATATAATGTTTTTTAGGGAATTTTTAGGGGTATTTTAAAAAATTTACCTTTGGTAATGAAGTTTCTTACTTTTTCTAAAAATATTGTAAAATTTAAGAAAAGAAGATTTTTGGCTTCTTGGTTATTTCAGCAACATTTTATAAAAACAGCTGAATTGGCAGCACTTAAAATTGATTACCATTCATTTCCCACTTCACTTCAAACTTGCTTCGCGCTTTACTTGCAATTGATTGATTCCGTGTAAAAACAAAACAAATCGGACTTTTTGGTCTAGTGAACGTGTGCTAGACTATCAACTCAGAGGTCCCCGGTTCGAATCCGGGTTCAGGCATGGCTCTTTTTGCTTTCTTTGTTCTTTACTACATTTCAGAATTATTGAAACAAAAAAAACACAGCTAAATTGTTTAAAATGTTGAATTAAGGACAATAGCAACTGAGGGCTGGAAAAAATTGCCTGGGCTTTAAAGGCATAACACTAGCCTCTGTTGTAAACAATTAAAATTGTCTTTCAAATTTGTTCCGCCTTATTGATAATTCAATAATTCACGTATGGTTCCAAGCAATTCTTCATCTAATAATCTATCCTTTTCCTTTCAGGCTAAAGACCAAACGTTGTTTGTATAAGGCGCATGCTTGTTTGTATAAAAAAGTATGGGAAAAAAAGATATGCCCAAAAAGTAAGAGACGGAGCCTCCTTTCAAAAGTAAGACTTAATTTTAACGTCAACTTCACATTGGACAATTGAGAACTATGAAGCAACTTTCTGCCCTTGTTAAAGACGTCCAACAGCTCAGCCCTTCAAATACGTAGGCTTGCATTGCAGTTGCACTACTTTTGAGTTGCCCCGTATAAAATTTTTGAATGTTTTTCGTAAAAAATCTTAGGGGAATTTTAGAGAGGTTTGAAATCCAATCTAGGGGTAAATTGTGAAAGGCACCTGGCAACACTGTTGCATATAACACAATGCATATCAAAGTATTTCGCTCAATTAAAATCACGCATACGACATGTTTGTCAAATTGAGCTAATTTAATTTTGACTATGAATTACAATGATGTTTAGCGCATTGCAGATGTTGTGCAAAATCTGTTCATTCATTCGCAAATCTAAGTTGCGAGGAACTTCTTGAATCCCTGCAACCCCGGAATGCCCCAAAACAACTGCCGCTTGACTTGTCTGCTTAATGCAACAAGATTTATTTGTGAACTTAAATAATTCATAAGCAGACACTTAACATATTGTTGCTGTGCTGCCTTTGTTGTTGTTGTTTTCAATGTTGCTGTTGCTATTGCTTGCTATCATTGACTTTGCTGACTTCCGGTGTTGAGCTGAATGCCGTTGAAGTCAAGGTATGCGCCATTTAGATGTCAGACTTTCACTTTTCGCTGCTTAACTTATTATGAATTATTGCCATTGCGGCAATAAAGAGCCGCCATCGTCATTCTCATCGGTGTCTATGGTCTTTAGTCTGCTTGGGTCCTTGCAGGATGTAAAGGATAATTTAACTTTTAAGTATTTTACACTTTTTCACTTTTATTTTTGGTGACACTCACATACATTTGCATAAAGCTAAATTCATGAGTGTTGCACGTGCTCTTCATGTGAAATTATTATATCTTGGAGTGGTGGTGCTAAAGAGGTGGGTGTGGTTGTGGGCGTGAGCATGTGTGCTTGTGCAAGCGCCACAAATTAAGTCAAACACCGCATGACTTCAAACAGCTGCCAGCGGGTGGTAAACTGATTTCTTTGCGTCTTCTTTCTTATTTTTTGTTTTTGTGCTCTGCTTTTGTGGTTAAATAAGTAGTATTTACTTTTCAAGCTTAGCTAGCTGCAGGCAGCTTTAAATAGCAACTAAAGCTTCAAGCAAAGAGGAGACAGAATAAGTTTCAAAACAAGCATTTTCATATCTCAAATAAGTAGCTGTTGTTGAATTTCTAAGTGGCTATACTATTTTTTTGTTGGGGCCTAAAAAGGATGTCCTTACGTTTTTTTTTACTGTCTGTTTGTTTGATTTACGATGTTAAAATTTGTGGTTCAGACTTTCTTTTAGAAAGTTTTAAAGCAGTGAAAGTGTTTTCAAAGAACTTTTCAAAAAAATTCAATTTAATTTTCTACTTCAAGAGTATTTCTTTACATAGTTTCAGTCAGTTATGTTCATTTATTATTTATTAGTGCTGCAAGTGCAGCAGCAAGAGTCTCATATGATGTACAAAAACTACTACTTGCTGGTTGGACCCGCCTTCTGACACGAACTACTGCTAGTCTGTTGACTTTTTGCTGTCACTGTGTTGTGAACGGAAATTGTTTTCGAATTGAAACGTAACGAATTTTTAATGCACTTTTCCGTTGGCTCTTTTTTTGGCTCTTATTTTTGTGCTTGCATTTGGAAAAATAAAACAAAGTAACATAAAATGAAAAAGTAGCAAAAGAGCAACGAGGTAGCATGCAGCAAAATTCAGTATGTGAATAAAAAGGAGCAGCAAATCGATGGCTGCCATTTAAATGGTTTTCCCGGTTTCGCAACTGAAAGTTTGTCGCCAAAATCTTGTCGAGGGTGAAGCAAAAGTTATGTGTTCCATACGAAGTTTGCAATATGGCATCAATTTCCGTTGAAAAAGTTTATACCTTCAGTGTGTAATTAATTTTTAATTTCAGTTCTTTCATATAACTGGTAATGATTTTAAAATCAACTTTTATTATTTGGTTCTTTACCTGCAAATATGAGGAAAAAGAATGGAGTTTCGTGGATACAAAAAACAGGGTTAAGTTCTATGCACTTCAAAAGCAGTTGTGTGATTAATTTTTTAATAATTGTTTAAATAAAGTATTTTGGGGATATAATTTTTATATAATCGAAAGTAATAACTACCACTCAATTGAAGATATGAGTGTATGAAGGTCATATGTCGTATTTTAGGATTTTCGCTGTTTTATGCGTTAATGAAGATGTGATGTACATACAAACAATTTAAACCATAAAAACCATGTTTGTGGCTATTTTAGAAAATATATTGTCACAAAATTTGATTTAGTATACCTTTGAGTACAAATGCGGAAATTTAAACTAACCTTTCCCGAAATTGAAATTTTGTGACATATCACCTTCATACACTCATGTCTTGAATTGTTAGATGATCAAATTATAAACTTGTATATAAACTTTATGTCCAGAGGGCTCCATATTCAATTGAATGTGACGTCATATAGCCCATAACTAGTAAACGATCAAAATGCTTGCAACAATACCTCATTTGTCAAATTACGATAAGTAGTTTAGAAGTGAGAGTGGAACAGATGAACGTTTATACATATATACATACATACCGTTCGGTATGTATGACGGAGCTTCGCCATAGTCGGGCAAAAAGAGCTGAACCATATGTTAGAAGAACTCAATACCTTAACTCAAGACCATCGATGAAAATCCATTGAAAAATACATATTTTAAAGCGGTTCCAATTAAATGTGCATCTTTTTACCGAATTTGGGTATATGTTTATAAGCAATATTCAGGAGAATCATAATAGCTTCGTGGAATTTTATCCGATTTAAAATGGGTCTAACTTCTGAGACCTAAAACAGTGAAACCTTATTTTTGGTCCGGTCTTAGCACGATTTAAAAAAGTGAATACTTCAGAACTTTTCGGTTATGAAGAGTAAAAATATTTTTATAAACTTAAATTTTCAAAGCACAATAGTTGAAAACAAGCAATAGTTGGTGCTGTTTGTTTGTTTTGCTAAAAGCATGTAGAAGTAATAAATTATAATTTTAATGACTTTATGTGATAAAAACAAACTGTAATCTTTTTGCAAAACCTTAAGTAATTTTTATATTTCTTAGACATTAATTAGCAAACTTAAATAAATTTAAACTAACCTTTCCCGAAATTGAAATTTTGTGACATATCACCTTCTAACACTCATGTCTTGAATTGTTAGATGATCAAATTATAAACTTGTATATAAACTTTATGTCCAGAGGGCTCCATATTCAATTGAATGTGACGTCATATATGACATACCGTATGTATATAGCTTCGCCATAGTCGGGCAAAAAGAGCTGAACCATATGTTAGAAGAACTCAATACCTCAACTCAAGACCATCGATGAAAATCCATTGAAAAATACACATTTTAAAGCGGTTCCAATTAAATGCGCATCTTTTTACCGAATTTGGGTATATGTTTACAAGCAATATTCAGGAGAATCATAATAGCTTCGTGGAATTTTATCCGATTTAAAATGGGTCTAACTTCTGAGACCTAGAACAGTGAAACCTTATTTTTGGTCCGGTCTTAGCACGATTTAAAAAAGTGAATACTTCAGAACTTTTCGGTTATGAAGAGTAAAAATATTTTTATAAACTTAAATTTTCAAAGCACAATAGTTGAAAACAAGCAATAGTTGGTGCTGTTTGTTTGTTTTGCTAAAAGCATGTAGAAGTTATAAATTATAATTTTAATGACTTTATGTGATAAAAACAAACTGTAATCTTTTTGCAAAACCTTAAGTAATTTTTATATTTCTTAGACATTAATTAGCAAATTTAAATTCCAAAGTATTAAAATTTAAGTTTTATTTACTGTTTTTTAAATAAGCTTATACCTATCTGAAAAGTAAATATTAGGGCGGGTCGATTTATTTTTCGACAATTTCTCTATGATTTCCATATTTTATGGGTTATTCCATGAAAATTTGCGAAAGGAACCATACCTCTACCGTTAAAATCGAGTCCCCTACTTTTGTTGGTAGATTTTTTCCCAAATTGACGTTTGTATGAAATATTACCTACACGTTCACATCCATAACTCAAAAACTATCGATCGGGTCAAAATTTTGGACCATTTTTCCATTTTTTTCATGATTGTGTCCAAGAATATTACTTTCATAGCCATTTTTTTGGCTCAATCCATTATTTAATTCAATTTACAGTTCAAAACGAAGAGTTTAAGCCCAAATTTATCGAATTCGGTTGATTAATTCATGCGATTTATTATTTTGTTATTTTGTTTTAGCAATATCGCATGAATTAATCAACCGAATTCGATAAATTTAAGCTTAAACTCTTCGTTTTGAATTGTGAATTGAATTAAATAATGGATTGAGCCAAAAAAAATGGCCATGAAAGTAATATTCTTGGACAAAATCATGAAAAAATGGAAAAATGGTCCAAAATTTGGACAAAAATGCCCGTAACTTTTGAACCGTTGGACCAATGTTAGAGATTTTTTTTTGTAAAATTATCAAAATGAGCTCACCTTTCCAACGCGTCTACTGGCGATTAAACCCGATCGATAGTTTTTGAGTTATGGATGTGAACGTGTAGGTTATATTTCATACGAACGTCAATTTGGGAAAAAATCTACCAATAAAAAGTAGGGGACTCGATTTTAACGATAGAGGTATGGTTCCTTTGGCAAATTTTCATGGAATAACCCATAGAATACGGAAATCATAGGGAAATTGGTGAATTTTTTCACTCCCTACAAATCGACTCGCCCTAGTAAATATACTTTTTGGTCCGATCCCAAAGTGTTTCGAGTGTCACCACTAACAAGTGGCTAACAGTAAAAGAAAAAATAAATAAATTTGTTTTTTTGTGGTTTTTCACAATATTTTACATTTTATATATAGAATTATAATTGCTAACTATTTAATTAATGTAAATAAAAGGGAAAGGATCGTAGAAAAGAGAGAAGAGAAACTTTGGTGCATGCACAACTCTAATAAAGTTTAAGGCTGGACCAAAAATAAGATCCACTTGCTTTAACCTTCATATTATTCCGATGAGCTTATTCGAAACATGTGCCAAATTAAATGGAATGCAAGCAGTATGAAACAGGTTGGTTACAGTTGAATCACTCAAGACTACTGAAAAGGAAGTGTAGCTATTTCCGAAACAGGCTGTCTAGTCTGCTTTGTTATTGACTTTATACAGAGTAGTTGTTGTTGTTGCCCCTTTTTTCATAAATTAATTGACCTTAATATTCTTTGTGTAGCTTCTGGAATAGCTTCTTTGTGTTTTAATGTATTTCATTAAATCTTCCTTTATCTAAAAGTTCAATTAAATTTCTTGCAAAAAATTAATACAACAGTTCCGTTAGCTAAGGATTTATATTTTTAATATTTTTTTTGAAAAAGGTCAACAAAATGTTTTTTCTTTCAAAAAATGGTGCAAAAGTTACTTTTGTTGTAAAAATAATAAAAACTGAAAATTGAAATTTGTATACTCTTTTATATGACGTATCACTTTTATGGAAAAACTATTGCAGTGTGACACAAAATTTGTTTTTCTATTTTTTTAAGAAAAATAAAATTTTTGTGACGAAATCAACTTTAAGAGTAATTTCTTGGGCCCCTGCCCACCCGCTTCTTTTTCCTTATAAGCCTTTTTTTATTTACTTTGACTGTTTCAGAATTATTGCCATAGAATATCCAATTTTTATCATATATTAAGAAGTACTTGGTAAGGCAGTAGTTAGCATATACTTGCACCATATTTCGTAATTTTTAGGTTCTTGCCAATGCACATATTTTTTTTTAACTGCATAAGCTGAGTATGCTGTAGGAACGAAAATTTTGAGGCATTTAATTCTACACGCAAAATTTTGGTGTAGACACCACACTAACACATACTTACTATAACCTGTTTCTTGAATGTGTTAGTTGGACATTATTGTTGAATGCCAAATTTTCACGTCAATTAAATGTATGGACATATAAAAGGCAATGCATTTCTTACGGAAGTTTTTTTCGCTTCTACAGCATACTTAGCTATAGTTGAAACTTTTTCTTATATGGTTTGTGTTCAAACAGGGTTTATTATTTGCTTCGTTTTTTGAACGACAGATATTTCTTATGGAAGTTTTTTCGCTTCTACAGCATACTTAGCTATAGTTGAAACTTTTTTCTTATATGGTTTGTGTTCAAACAGGGTTTATTATTTGCTTCGTTTTTTGAACTGGTATTTAAAAAGTGAAACTGTTTTTTTTTTAAATGAGCTAGGCTGAACAAACATTAGTTTTTGCTGTGCGTTTTAAATCAGGTAAAAATAACTTTCAAGTAATTTTTACTGCACGGTCCGACATTCACCTTTTATACTACGTTTACATTGAATTCCAATAGGCATTTAGAGCATTCAACATGAAATGATACTTTTAAGAAATCATTTATATTATATGTACTAATTCACTTATGAAAATTTAGTTTATACAATTTAACGCCATTATTTATATACTGTCGTCATAGTAAAAATTCCTAATTTAACCTTGGATTAAAGGAATTTTTAATCAAAAAAGGACCTACTATTTTTAATCCATACTTCATTTTAATTTATTTCAATTTAAAAAATTTAAAGTTTTATACTAATTTAATATACATTAAGCTTTTGTATGAACAAATTTTTAAAAAAAGGTTTTAAAGTTTTTTTTAAATAAATAGTAAAATTTTAAAAGAATCTTAATATAAATAAATAAAAATATAATTTTTTGTCCGAGTTGGGTCTCCAACCCACGTTTTCGAAAGCTCACTTGCGTAATGATGCAAAAAAAGCGCAACTTTGACGAAATTGGACGATTCAATAATACTTTAAGGTTTTGTAGAAATTATGTTGATTTTATATGAATTAAATACAAATTCTAAATGTTTGATAGTTTAAATCATACTTGATTTTAAATACAAATTCTAGTTGTTTGATAGTTTAAAATCGTTTATTGAGCTTAAGGTCAAAGTTAGAACAATTAATTGTTCTAACGAATCTTTCCAAAGAAACAACAACAAAAACAAAGATTTTTTCGATTTTTTGTTGTTGTTTCTAATCTTTCCAAAGAAACAACAACAAAAACAAAGTTTTTTCGATTTTTTGTTGTTGTTTCTTTGGAAAGATTCGTTAGAACAATTAATTGTTCTAACTTCGACCTTAAGCTCAATAAACGATTTTAAACTATCAAACAACTAGAATTTGTATTTAAAATCAAGTATGATTGAAACTAATAAACATTTAGAATTTGTATTTAAATCATACAAAATCCACATAATTGTTTAAAATTTTTAAATGGTGATTTAAAAATGATGAATGAACGATTGAATGAATGGTGATTTAAAAATGATGAATGATGAATGAATATATGCGATGATTGCAAAAGATTTACTTTTAGCTTTTTTTTTAGTAAAAAATCAATAAGTTAAATGCTTATATAGGATAATAATAATTATTTATACGAACTAACATATAACACTAGGTATATCAGCTAGTTAAAAATATTATTGAACTAATAACTTAATGAAAAACACTTAAAAATTAAGAAAATTGTTCACTTGAATCAAGCAAATTATTCCCAACTCAAGGAAGTAGTCACTTTTTCAAACTTTTGCTTTTTGCAAAATAGTAGAAATCATTACTTTAAAAGGTAAAAAAGGACAAAAAATTCCGTTTTGATTTAACAGAAGTTATGAGTACAAGCTTATCAAAGTGGATGGGCTGCAGAAGCTACAGAAGATTACTGAAAAGTTGATGTAGCGATCAACGCAGCAGTCTGTATAGTCTGCTCGGTGGTTTGTGCTTCAAAAAACTTGTTGCTGTTGCAAACTGTTGCTTAATGAACTTATTTGGGACTAAGCTGAAACATTATTTTTACAATTATAATACAATATTTCAAGGAAAATACATTTCTCAAATCAAGCAAATTATTCTAGTCTTCAGTAAAAGGTTCTCTTGAATTAAGCAAATTTGTCTCAATTCTACATTTCTAATACATTTCTTAAATCAAGCAAATTTTTCTTATTTTCAGCAAATTTTTCTCACTTCAAGCAAATATCAAACTTAAATTTAAAAAAAATATTTTAGAGTTTTAAGAAAATGTTTCTTGAATTAAACATTTTTTTCTTAATGTCGTGTGCCTTAATCTTGCTCAATGCAAGCAAAATAATGCTTGAATTGATAAATTTATGCTTGAGTGTAAACTAATAGCCTATTTGCTTTAAGCATAGAGTTCTTAATTTTTTCTATACGTGCTTAGATCACAATGCAATTTATAGTTTAAATCATATTTATAGTAAAATAAAATAATATGTTAATATTTTTTGCTAAAAAAATTATCTGTTTTTATTTTTTAATAAATCAACTAGTAAGAACTTCATTAAACATTTTTAGTGCAATGTCTATTGCTCTTAAAAATCTTATACACTGCGGTGCAGAACTATAGCCGCACTCTATTTTTACAAAATTAACTACGCCCATGTAAAGAAAACAAAATTTTATTAAAGACATTAGAGAGAACATTTACCGTTAGCAACTTTAGCAAACAACATTCAAAATAATTTTCTCTTTACGAACCGTTATAATAATATTTCTATTTTAAAGCTGGTGCATAACTACAGACGCACATTCGATATGCTTTACTTTTTTGAGAGTTCTCGCCGGTGACGCATTAAAATATTAACATTTTCGAGTTTTTTGTTTAGTTCTTTAGTTAATTTTTTACAATGCCACGGGGTCAATATTTATCCGACATAGAAAAAGGAAAAATTTCCGCTTTTAGAGAAGAAGGTGTCGGCATTCGCGAAATTTCTCGAAGGCTTAAGCGCTCAGACAAAGTTGTTCGCAATTTTTTAAAAAACCCAATTAATTATGGTAAAAATAAGAAAGGAGGAAAAAAAGAAAAACTGTCTTTGCGTGAAAAGCGAAGAATAATTAATGCAGCCAGTAATTCTATGAAGAGCGGAGCACAAATTGCAAATGACTTAAGTTTAAACGTCTCAAAATGGACCGTTAATCGGGTGCTGAATAATTGTGACCATATTGTTCGACAAAAATTGAAGTCAATGCCGAGATTATTACATCGCCATAAGGTTGCCCGCCTTGAATTCGCAAGATCAAATATGAATACTGACTGGAACAAAGTATGTTATTTTTCAATAACTTACCATTAGAAATGTTAATATTTTTTTTGTTTTAGATAATTTTTTCTGATGAGAAAAAATTTAATTTGGATGGTCCGGATGGTTTCAATACCTACTGGAGAGATTTGCGTAAAGAGCCACGCTATTTTTCAAAGAGAAATTTCGGTGGTGGTTCCCTAATGGTTTGGGGAGCATTTTGTGCAAATGAAATGCTGGAGGTGGCATTTCCAACAACTCGCATCAATTCGGAAGAGTACACAAAACTTTTAAGGACAAATCTGCTTCCATATTTGGAAAGACGCCGCACTGAAAATTTAATTTTTCAGCAAGATAATGCCTCTGTCCACAAAAGTAATGCGACTCGCTCGTGGCTGGCTTCGAATAATGTCGAGGTTTTGCAATGGCCAGCCTGTTCCCCAGACCAAAATCCAATTGAAAATATCTGGGGGATAATAGTTCGAAAAATATACGCTGAAAACAAGCAATACAACAGCATTTCAGACCTGAAAATGAGCGTGATTGACGCATGGGAGTCAGTTGATCAGAATGTTCGTGTAAACTTAGTTCAGAGTATGCTGAACAGGATATTTGAGCTTATTCAGCAGAAAGGAGGCCCTACTCATTATTAATTTGAAAAATAATGTAATTTCTTTGGAAAACAGCTTTTAATTTCGTTTTTTTATGTTAATTATTTAAATGCGTCTATATTTGTGCACCGCCTAAAAAGTGCATATTATAGTATAACGATGAATAAGAATAAAAAAAAGTTGAAATACTTTCTTTGACGTGTTTTTGTCTTATGTCCTTTTGCATCCTTGATTTTCTTTTAAATTTTTTCAGAAAAGGGAAATTGTAAAAAAGTAGGTGCGTCTATAGTATTGCACCGCAGTGTATCATAACATAAGCTATAATAGTATTTAACAAAACCTTAGTTTTTCAACCAAAATCATGAAAAATATACCTTTTTTGTGCCATGTGTTGCAAAACAATTAAAACATGAAAACAAAAATGAAGCTAAATGAACATTTATGCTTTATAAAAAATATTTCATTATAATTAAGCGCTCTTTAGTTGAAACAAATACACACCCACATAGCCAACTAGCAAAGTTATTTGCCATTCGATTGTTGCTTTTTTAATTCAATGCATGCACTACTACATGAATAAATACACAAGCACACACTCACCCACATTTCAATTAATTATCGATAACGGCAAAAATAAACTAATCAATTATTTGTTTATTTATTTATATTGCTAGTTAACCTGTCATGCATGTACTCGTATTAGGGTGTGTATGTATTTGTTTGTGTGTACATTTAAATAAGCAATTGTATTCGACCGATCAACAAATGAGTAAGCAAACCCACAACACATACTCGTACAGCTAAATAAACACTTCAATACAAATGTAATCAATACAAGGTAAACGATGCAAACACATGCAAACAGTAGTCAGTTTTTATATGCAAACCTACATATACACGCTGAAACGGGATAATGTGACAAAATAACAAATCAAACATAGCGTGAAAAGTGTGGGAGAAATTAGCTGTACACTTCTGTGCGTAGGCGAAGAGTGTGGCATTGATTAAAATGCACTCAAGCAGGTAATTGCTTGAAAAACTAAACAAAGGAAGTGTGAGAATGATATAAAAATTATTTAAATATTGCATATTTTTTCGAGCCATAGCAATCTTTACTAAATCTATCTATCTATTTACTTATTAAGTTAAATCAACAGATAAAGGAGATTAAAAGGATTATAGCTTATGCAGCATGCAAGCGTTATAGCTGCAATAATTTTTAATTACGCACTCAAAACATATTTTATAGTTACCAAAAACAATGAAAAATAATTGAAAATTTTGAAACTAATCATTTCTATCTAACTAAACTACATGACCTCTATTCCATAAAAATTTATGTTGCCTTAAATGGGCATGGCATTAGCACAAATGTGCCTTAAAAATAACCGTGTCATAAACGCTTTACCAACAAGTTTGATGAATTTTGTACTTCATGACGTATGAGCAATTTTAATTAATCAAAACAAGACGCAAACGCAGCAAATCCAGCCGCCACACACTCTGGACACTTTGCTCAATCTACGCACGTACGTGTTTG
The DNA here is from genome assembly GCA_963920525.1 of Dichetophora obliterata. Classification (NCBI taxonomy): domain Eukaryota; kingdom Metazoa; phylum Arthropoda; class Insecta; order Diptera; family Sciomyzidae; genus Dichetophora; species Dichetophora obliterata. Next base: position 265,041,045 of record OY986436.1, read on the forward strand.
ATATTAATTCAACAACGGTTTTTAGAGCCTTGTCTAGATTTACGAGCAAAATCCTTAAATATTACCAACTTTTATGATCTCATCAACTAAGCCAACATAAAAATGCGTCAACAAAATCTCAGCAACATCAACATGTGTGTCGATGATTTGACGATGATGATGACGATGAAAATGGACCAGAAAAGGAAAGGAGCAAAGCATATGTGTGAGTATGGGTGTTGAAATGTGTGCTTGTGTGCTATGCAGTAAGGGATCATTTGGCAGAAATGAAATGTAGTAAAAATGTAGTAAAAAAAGGGATTGAAAATCTGCAAGACATCATAGTACTTGGCTTGCATGGCAAAGTGCTTAAAGTGTCATAAAAACGCACCTTATTTGCTGGTCGTCGAAAAAGGAATGAAGCAGTAGATGAGGATGAGTGGTACTGATTGAGTGTGTGTGTGTGTGTGGGTATCGTTTTGTTTGGAGTATATTCAGCTTACAGCAGATATTAGAAAACCTAACTTAACCCTTTTTGTCTTTACGCGTGCCTGTCTGCAATCTTTTTTCTGCCCTCCTCTCAAATATAATTTAAGAAATTTTTGTTTTTGGGACAGTGTTTAAACTTTTGGTATTTTGTTGTTACTTATCTTTGCATCTGTAGTTGTTGTTCTTCCTTAAAACTTTGTTATAGCTCATAAAAAGTTATATAAAACTTTTAAGGTTCCCATTAGGGTCTTTATTTGTCTATTAAATGTATGCCTGTCGTCGTCCTCGTCAATGAAGGGAGCGTGCGTGTGTCTTTGCTTGCTATGAATGTGTTTTTCAGCAGCATCCGGAAAGCAAAACTATTGCAATTGTGAACATGTTAGTTTTAGTGTGTGTGTGTGTGTTTGTGTTTAGTTTTTATAAATAAAATTTAGATTGCTTTTGGAGTGAATATCTGTCGACTTGGCAATAAAAATGTTCAGCACCGCTTTTAAAAATTTTTATTTATTTTAAATAGATTTCAATCATTTCAGATGAACGGTTTCAGAACCCTAACTAAAGTAATGTTATCTTAAAGTAATGTGCTATAAAAATGTTAGTTGGGTCTGAAGTTGCTCCACTTGACATGGGACATATGCATGGCTGAATGCAACATTTGTATTTAGATTGATTTTGAAGATTTTTATTATTATTGGAAAACAATTTTATAGGAAAGCAATAAAATCAATGTCACTATTTAATAATAAAATTGTAAAAGATATAAATTAAAAAAAAATTATTTTCTATTGAACTTTGCAAGAAGACAACGTTTTTGTCTTTTATTAAAAACACTTTTTTCAAAGAACATTAGCACCATCCCAACTAGGTTTTATTTGGTTCTTAGTAGATACTATAGATTAAACAGCCTTAACTTCAACCAAGTCGCATATGAGGTAGACGCACTCCGTACTTCTTTTGACAGATTGACCCAGCCTATGTTTCGATGCTAACACAAGTTGTTAAGCAAATTATTAAATTCATGCTGCTAATTGCTAAGCTTTTGCTTCTAATGGCCCGACTTTATGCTTCTCGAAGGCTTATGGATCAGTAGCGAATGTTGGTTCATACCATATTTTAGACAGATTCGTTAAGTCTATGTATATGCTTAGTAATCTAATTAATAGTTAAAAGTCATATAATTAATTCAGTGGCGGATCCAGAGAGAAATTTTGGGGGGTAAAAAAAATTTCTTTTGCATTTTTTTAAATACTTTCCTTATTCTTTATTTGAATTAAAAATACATATATTTTAATTATTTTTACATAAATTCACACATGTAATTATTTCACAACTTAAAATTAAGGCTTTGTTTTTTTTATCATATTTAAAATTTTACGGTGTGTTATTATATTCATAGTGAAATTCTATAGTTTCCTATTTTTGAAAATTTTTCGACCACATACTTTGAATACAAAGCTATGTCGTATGTAATATGAAGTAACGCCAAACTGGCAGAAAAAAATGTTACTTTTCTTCTGAGGAGAAAGAAAACACAGAAATTTTTTTTTGATCAGTTGCAAATACGTGAAAACAAAATAGGTATGTCAACATTTTTTACGTTACTCTCTGTGCGCTTTTTATTTTCTGTCTTTGCATTAGCCCTTAGTAGATGGCATAAGATTGATGTAAGATGTGAATATGGTTGCTGTACATTAAACCAAAGCAAATTTTAAAAGTGCATAGTATCGATTTGGCTTAGGGCTCATTCAAAGGATATTGTAACAAACATGTAAAATTCAGTTTTTGTTTTGATCTGATTACATCTGTTTTCCCCAGTATTACCTTAAAAACAGTCAATTTTTTAAAAAAATATTTTATAAAAAATATTAAGGGCTGGTTCGGTTAGTACAAAATGTAGTCCTTTTATGATCACATCTTCCTGCTTTAAAATGTCCTCAAAAATGACATAACTTATACAGAAGAATTATATTGCAAAGTTTATTAGCTAAAGTGCCAGATAATTATTCATAATTATTCAAAATCGTAATATCTTTCAAAGTATATCATCTGATAATAGGATATTCTTGATGTTTACGTGAAAATCAAATACGAATTTATTTAAAATTGCAAAAATATTCATAAAAAGCGAGATCATATATTTTGAAAAGTATAGGAAAATCTTCTTCTTCTTCTTTCATTTTGAAATATGAGGATTTAACCGTTATCCAACTTTCTTTAACAATTATTCAAATATGACTAAAGACTCGACATTATTTCATTTAATATTATGTGTCTCAACATCGAATAAAGATAAAATCGGTTGATAGGCGGAATCAGCGATCATAAATCTATTAAAATCGACTATAATATTTAATTATATTAAGCGATATGATGTTAAAGGACATTTTGAATTAGGAAGATGTTGATATATCGAGACCAAAGTTTGTATAGATGATTTATAATGTTATATTTATTTACTATTCTCATTATTATTGCTATAAAATTTATTTTCAAAAATATATTGTCTTAAATCACCTTCCGCAGTTGGATAATGGGAACAAATCGTGATGAAAGTTTCTATTATTCATCATTACACTGATACTTTTCTATTCCATTCATTAACACTTTTGTTTTAAATCGTTTAAAAAATATCCTGTGTTTTGCACTATTCATGCAATGCTCTATTGGTGCGTTAATGTATGGCATTACATCTTTCGATCCCCTCTGAGCCAGTTCAGTATATGGCTTTTCTTCCATATAAAGTCGCTCCGGCCTTCTGTACATACTTAATTAGCTTAATTTATGTAATTTATAATAGAATGCTTGTTACAGAATTCATATTTTTTCCTTCAGTTGGACGAAAAAGCAATATTCTTTTAATATTTGAAAAAGAAAGAGTAAAGGGAGAATATCTATTCAACGTTACAAAGCCAGTACCATATTATGTCAGCAAGCTAGGAACATAACTAAAAAATATTAAAGCGATTGCGAACGGCCGGATTAAACCTAGAAAGTCCAATTTGATTTTTGTATATCTTAGAAAAGTATTAAAATAACTTTTTTTAAGAAATTTGAGATCTTAGTGGGGGGGTTTATCTCTTTTTACCCCCGTGAATCCGCTCCTGATTATTGTATACTTATTTGTATTGGCTATTAAAAATTTATGGCAGTGCCAACGTAGTTCGGCATTTTGAAACACCTAAAAAATAGACTTTATAACTACAGTATATATCCCCAAAGTTTTGAGACCAAAAGAAGGTCAAAAGGTCTCTTATGCATAAAAACGATTTTTACTCAATTTTTCAAGCAATTACTCGCCTTCACATGCATAAAAATCTTAATCTCGTGTCCAAAGATGAATCTCAAGGCCTTAGCTGTAGCGTAAGATAAAAGCTTTAAGCGAGAATAATCTCAAAATCGTATGCATAAATGTTAGATAAGAGCTAATTTTATAAGAACATATTCGCTTTATATTGACTTACCTATTCAGTGATCTCACAGTCTTATTAAATAAGCAAAAATGCAGAATACTTGCAAGTTTTGTATCCTTCAAAAATTTATAAGATAAGAGATATTATGGACACTAACAGTAAGGCTCTATACCGCATACGGTAATGAAGAAATGTAGATTGGTTGGAAGAATCTTCCTTGGCTAATCCACGGAAACAAGCGGTTAACAAATAGTAAAAAAATGCGAGTTTGTTTGAGATTTGATCCTTGTTTCCAAAGTGGAATTATTGAGGACATTAGAGTTCACCAGACAAGTCAAGATGACATTTCCGAATATTTCTGTAAATTTTGAGAATGCGAAAGCCAAAAACTCAAGTTTCCTTTCACCATAGGAGCGATTGACATCACACATTATAGCATATATGTATATTTTATGCATTTATATTATGGTTTGAAACACTACAATTATCTGGGCTTTCACTTGAAGTCTCACCGACGTTTTTTTTTTTGTTAAACATGTTCACTTTTCTACTATACTACGCTAAAGCTCAATAGGAGCTTTGAGATCGATCTAATTTCTGCTGACTAAATTGGCATGAGATCGATCTCTTTTTGTGCATACCAATTTGAGAATGAGACTGAGAATATTACTGCGACTCACTTCTTGAGTTTGTCTCCAGCCAAATTTTCAATCTCATTTCATGTTGTTCATCGTAGATTTTTTTATTTGTTAAAGATTTTATACTATTTCTTTTTCTTGTTTTTTCCAGCCATTTCTTTATTTTGACTAAGTCCTTAAACTATTTTTGGTCTTAAAATACAGGCTCATTCCAAAATCGGGTTATCCAACGGTTCTTTAGACAACGAATCTAAAGGTTAGAATTGTAAAAGATCTATCAACTTTCTTTTTGGTAAAGTTAAAAATTATTAACTAAAATATTGAATTTGACGTTTAATTTTAATAAGAGTATCTACTTTTTGAGAGCTTTGGCTCTATGCACTAATATTTATAGGATCAAAATCGTTTGCCTCTATGCTAAAACGAAAAATAAAAAACATTAGGTCATTTCAACCCTTGAAATTTGACAGAGCTTCTTGAATAAAAATGATGGATAAGTGAACCTGCGGGTTTTGATGACGACTCCGAACACGGCTTATGTTCTTAAGAACCTTTATATGGCACATTGTCCACTCTGCAGCTAGCTATTGTATGCAGAGAGGTCGCAACCAAACTAAAGTATTAAGTCCATTGATGAAGCATTTTGTCTCAGTTAGAAACTGAACCCGGGCTGCCGCGGTTCCTTACCATAAGGGCCACGCACTCAACTCAGTAGACTTTGGCCGCCACATTATGACCTGCCAAATTGACCGTATTACATTACTAAAAATCAGGACACTGAAATTATTAAAAATATTATTGCATGCAGTGAATTCACTTTTCGTAAAGATGCAATTAGAGTCAAAAATCATCTCACTCGACATCTGTCAAAAGCTGTAAGCTCTAAACTCAATCACAATCAGCTGGAGTTAGTACCAAAGCACAGACAGACAAGCATTTATTGTAAAGAAGCAACAATTTTGAACAATCTATGCAAAATTGTATGAAAGCATGTGAAACTGGCTTTAATAGGACAATAACAAAGACGTGCTTCTGCCTTATAATACAAGCACAAACACAAATAATACAAACTCACACACACACACACACACACACACACACACTCACTCACACACTAAGTCAGCATATGTGGTAGTATATCATTATAATTAGGATCACGAAATCCTTTTGCCAGAGTGAGTGCATAGCACTGAATCCATCACGAATACTGTAATTTTGTGGTTGACTCTGTGTGCATGGGTGTGAGTGTGTGGGATGGTGAATGCTGGGCGTTAAATGGGTGAACTTTTGGTTATAGTGTGAGAGAGGTTTGAGGTTTTCAACTGTACAGTTGTACAAGTCGAGTGGTTTGAATTTTTGTTAGCATACTAAATTTATCATATCTCTATGAGTGGCTGTTGGTTGCTGTGTGTGTTTGAGTGTGTTGGCATTTTTGTTGATGTTTGTGAGTGCCGGGATGTGTGTGCGTTTCTTTTGACAAATTGTTCTCTTTGTACAAGTTTGAATAATTGTTTGTTGCTTCTGATTAGATGTTCAAAAGATAAAGATATACGTGAACGTGTTGGAATTTTCATTACATCACAAACAGCAGAACAACAACAGCAACAACAACAACATCAACAAAAACAGCACAAGAAATCAAGCTTGAAGCACAAAACTGCTCTTCAAGTTAAAACATATTTATATTTATTGCCAATGCTTTGCTAGGAAAAATCAGTGCATATTCCAGAATTTTGTCTAAAGTTACATTCTTGTTAAACTATTTAGCAACAATTTTTTGAGTGTTATTTTGATGTTCACAATTTTGGCTATGTTTGGGTTTGAGAGGATACAAAAGGTTAAAATTTTCTAATTAAAATTAATAACATGCTGCTATGGCAGATATTCGCACATAGTTGTGGTGGTATTTGTGGTAACGCACAAGGTAAATACATACATACTTACAGTTTAACTGTTGAAAATGTAGCAATGTTGGGCCGAAAATAGTTATGTGGGCAATGCTGTGAATATGGATATTTTTGGCTTACAATATTTTTTAGAAACGAGACATTTAAATTGTCAGTTAATTTTTATGTGATATTTTTGACATAACCAGAACCTCAAATTTTTTGTTTTTTTTTAAATAGTTTTTTTAATTTTTTAATGAAAATATATAATTTCTTATGTACGTTTTCTGATAATATCATTCATTAAAGCAAACCTACTGAAATACATGTCACTGCTTTTAAAATGGGCAAATATCAAAGCAAATTCAAATGAGAGTTATGCATATTGTATATCGTTCCAAATAACTGAGGTATTGGTAAAATTTCAATTTAAGTAGCTCTACTAAGAAAAGAATTTGTTTTTATTTGCCAATATTTGGTTATGGGTTAAAAGTGGCCTACTTGCTTATGGCAAAACATAATTTCTTTTTAAAAACTTTTACTTATTCTTTATAATTCAGACTAATGTTTGTTTGGTTATTATAGTTACCAAATCACTCACGGTTCATATTTGACAAGTTTTTTAGCCAGGTCTTTGCACTGGTAATTTTCCAAAGAACAATAGCTTGTTTCATATTTTTGTTCAAAAAACTGCGAAAAATAAATCGAAACAACTCCTTCTTAAAAACAACGCATAAACTTTTTTTTTCAATTTTATTACAAGAACCACTAAATGCAGGTCGGGGTGACCCGCAATAGAGTGCAACTATTTACGGAGATGCAAGGTGAGGTCGTGTTAGGCAAAAAAATCGAATGGGAGGGGATATATTTTAACACATTTAGGAGTTACAGGGTTAATTAGTATTTCATCACTTTAATGCACATTATTGCTTTTAGCAGAAAAACTAACACACGAAAAATTTATTTTAAGAGCTTATTTGAAAGGAAATAAATTTTAAGAGAAGAACTTATACATGATAGACTTATTAAAGACATAATTTAAAAGGCAACAAATTAATCTTTCTAACGGTATATGAAGGAACCCACCCGATCCATCCATCGGGTATCCAAGCTGTGCTCATGTGAAGATGAAATCAATCCGTTGAAACTACTAAATATCAAGTTTGAACGTAATTTTCTAAGAATTTCGCAGAATAAATCAAATCCGTTTTTAAAATATTTATTGGAATTTATTTAATTTTTTTTTTCAATGGAATCAAAAACATAAACATACCTTTAAAAATCAAAAAGGTGTGTACTTTTAAAATTGACTAAATCAAAAACACATTCACTGTACTTTTTTTTTATGAATTAGAAAAAAAAAATTATAAAAGAGGTTCCAAGCAGTGTTGCCAGAAAAGAGAATTTTCCCCATTTTGCGGGAATTTTCAACCCAAAAGGGAAAACGGGAAAAACACTTTTAAAAACGGGGAAAATTTGGTTGACCGCGTTCTTGTGAAAAAGAGTAATTTTGTTACAAAAATAAAAAAAAATTATGTTATAAATATTTTACATCTTGTATTTTAATATTTTTTAAAATGAAGTATTTGCAGTTACAAGCAATAATTGTGATATATTTTTTGAAGGCATATTTTAAACTACATGACTCAGGTTTGTATTATTATGGCTTCTATATAAAATAAAACACTGACGCAAGAAATGAAATGTCGGTAATTTTCTTTGAATTTACTTTAAGAAAAGGGAAAAAACAGGAAAATGTTAAGGGAAGAACTTATTGAATGCATGAACAAAAACGGGAATGATCTCTCCTAAAATCTGGCAACACTGGTTCCAAGTGTCATTCATTGTTTTGAATGCAATACAACAAATTGTTATATGTTGTACAAGTGAAGCAGTTGTGTTTGTGTGTGTGAGTGTGTTTGCAGGTATTCGTCAAAAGTATGTTATTAAATTTAACTTTTAAATTTTTTAAGGTACTATTAAAGTGTGTAAAAAGTTAAAAATCTATTTTTGTTTTTCGTAAGAATATGTTGCTGTAAGGTCTTAAGAATGCGTATGCAAAATTTTAGAAAAAAAATATCATATAGAAAAAAAGTTATAACATATATTATATTCGTTATGTCGCGTGATATTCTAGAACCTTTAAATCTTTAATCGCATTTTTCTCGAAACAAGGTTTTTCGAATCGGCTTCGAAGATATCTCGAGTTCTGCTTGGTCGATTTCGATGAATCTTGATTCATTGTGATCCTTATAGACTCTATTAAGCACTAGACCTATAAAAAGCCTAGACCTAAAAAAATCGATCCAGAGTTTAGCTCAATGTGGGTTAGGTTCAGGCTTCGCTCTCACTTGCTGCATTTTTGTTTTATTTATAGAAGCCCGAATCTAGGGAGAGAGCCCACTTTTAACAAACTGGACTCTCTCTCTGATTCGATTACGCATATTTTGGGGTTGTTTCCTGACAGTGAAATCGTTGTAGCAGGCGATTTCAATGTCCACAACCCGGCTTGGTTACGTCACTCGGGCCCATTGACACCTGTTGGGCAATATGTTGAGCTATTTGCTGAATCGAACCAATTGATTCAACTAGTGAAGGAACCCACTTTTCTTCCTCAAAGTGATATGCATAGCCATAATATCCTTGACCTTTTTTTGACTTCACATCATGAAAAATATGATGTGAGTGTCAACGCACCTCTTGGTAACTCGGACCATTGTACCATCTCCGCTGTTTTTCCATATTCTAACCCCTGCACCTCTACGCCCAAAGCCCCGAAGAGGACTGCATGGTTTTATGGAAAGGCAAATTGGAATGCGTTAAATAATTTTTATCGCAACTTCAATTGGAAATTTTGTTTCGCTGATAGAAATGTGAATGCCGCGGCTCTCATGGTACAAGAAATTATTTTATTGGGTATGCGGTCTTTCATTCCCAATAAGATGCGAAGCATTAAACCAAAAGACCACTATTTAAACTCATGGTTTAATGAGACTTGCAGGATTGCAGTCAGGTCCAAAGAGGAAGCCTTTCAGAATTGGCGTTCTAACAAGAATACTGATACTAAAAGACTTCGCATCGAGGCAAGGAATCGCTGCAATGCAATTTTAAAACGCGAAAAGTTTCTGCACGAAGCTCGCATTCGAGAACAGGTTCTTCTCTGCCCCAAAGGGAGCAAAAATTTTTGGTCATTTGTTAAAAGAAATAAGAACCAGACATCGTCATCGATTCCGGCTCTTTTAAAAGATGACCAAATCTTCACTGACTCGGCTGATAAAGCGAACCTATTGGCTGGATTGTTTGCACAAAATTCCACTCTCTCGGATAGCAATCAGCCACTGCCCTTTGTTGAGGGTGGATCTTCTGCAATGCAGGAGATATACTTTCGAACGAGAGCAGTTAAAAGGGTCCTTACAAATCTCAACGTAAACAAAGCCTCTGGTCCTGATGGCATACCGCCAATTGTGCTTAAAATGTGTGCTTCTTCGTTGGCTCGGCCTTTGCGCAACCTTTTCAACATCTCCTACAGAACAGGAGTATTTCCATCTTGTTGGAAGGTGGCAAATGTCCAGCCGGTACCTAAAAAGGGTGATGCCACGAACCCTGCAAACTACCGACCCATTGCGATATGCTCTACGCTTTCTAAAGTTATGGAGAGCGTAATAAACTTCAACGTTGTGAACTATCTGGAGCGCAACCAACTGCTCAGTGATCGTCAATATGGTTTCCGTAGGGCTCGCTCTACTGGTGACCTTATGGCGTTCTTAACCGAAGATTGGAATAAATGCGTTCACTTTTTCGGCGAGAGCAGGGTTGTTGCTCTTGATATTTCTAAAGCGTTCGACCGAGTGTGGCATAAAGCGCTCGTGTCAAAACTTGCTGCATATGGTTTTGGTGGTAATTTTGCTCGATGGATCACGTGTTTCCTCAAGAACAGAACGATTCGAGTCGTAGTTGACGGTATTTCGTCCGAGGAGTACGCCATTAATGCAGGAGTACCGCAGGGTTCAGTTCTATCGCCAACTTTGTTTCTGGTTTTTATCAACGACCTTCTGTCGTTGACGCATAACCCAATACATTCGTTTGCGGACGACAGCAGCATTTGTCATTCATATTCATTTAAAAAACGCCCAAGCTCTATGGAGATTGAGAGAAAAAGGCAAAATATGAATGACACACTCCTAAATGATCTACAAAAAATCTCCGAGTGGGGTCTTGCTAATAGAGTAGAGTTCAATGCAAGCAAGACCCAGTGCTGTATGTTAACCCACAAGCGGATGGATTGCCCCTTAGCACCCCTCAATATGAATGGTGTGGATCTTGTGGAATCAGCCGCTCTTGACGTTCTGGGCATATCGATCAGGTGTGATCTTCGTTGGAATGATCATATTTTCGATGTGTCGAAAGAAGCGGGCAAGTGCCTAGGTTTTTTAAAACGGTGCAAAAAATATTTCACCTCAGCTGATCTTCGCATGATTTACACCTCATATATTAGACCGAAAATGGAGTACAATTCGCACATTTGGGCAGGGGCTTCAAGATCTTATTTGGAGCTTCTGGATCGAATTCAACGTCGTGCGATATATTTGATAGGGGATGAAAGTATTTCATCCTCTATCAACTCTCTTGGGCATCGCCGCAATGTTGGTTGCCTAAGCCTTCTGTATAGGTATTACCATGGAAAGTGTTCAAGGGAGATACATGACCTGACGCCATCAGCTCGTGTGTTTGCCAGGTCCACTCGGGCAGCTGCCCTAGCCCACCCCTTTACCATTGCGTCGATGACCAATAGAACCTCACATTACCGTGATAATTCGTTCTTTAGTCGCACGGTTAAGTTGTGGAATAGTCTTCCTGCGAGCGTGTTTCCCGGCAGTTTTGAGCTGTGCAAATTTAAAACAAATATTCACCGACACTACTCCATCTATCCACCCTCCAACTAACTATCACCCATCTTCCGAATCAACACAATGCTTACGCATTTATAGGGGGCATCCCCTGAGCGTTGGTTTAGTCTAAAAAAAAAAAAAAAAAAAGCCAAAAAATTTTATTTCTTTTGTATGGCTGAAATTTTCGGCAAAAAATTGGGTTTTTTGTAAACTTTTTTTTCAACGCATGCCATTTTTTTATTTTGTTTTTATTTGCGTAGGTTGAGTGCGCAACTACAACCCTGAACCCAAGAATGCACTTCGGTTTTTTACTTTCAGACGCTTTGTAAAAGCTAGAGGCGAGAAGCCAATTGCAACAATTTTTTAAACACACTAACTTCAACGCCCTTTAGAATATTTACAACAATTATAAAGACCTAAAAAAATTTTTATTTTCTCATGAATAATTCTTCATTATTTTTTTAAAAATTTTAACCATTGAAATTAATAATACCAGGTAAAAAAACTAATAAAAAAATGTGTTTTTTATAGCTACACACTGCAATAGTACCTTAAGTTAGAATAATTTTTTAAGTTTTAAAGATGTGTTCACGTTTTTGATGTTATTAAAAAGAAAATTGATTTAATTACAAAACTGGTAATTAAACAAATTTGATTTGTTACGCGAAATTATGAGAAAATTGAGCTCAAATTTGATATTTAGTAATTTCAACGGAGTGAGTACATCTTCATACGAGCACAGCTCTGTAATTTTTAAGTCGGGTAGGTTTGTTGATACACCGTTAGAAAGGTTAACTCATGGCCTTTCAAATGAGTTCTTAAAATTGCTCGTGTGTTAGTTCTTCTGTTAAAAACAATATTGTGAAGGGTGTGAAAATAGACCCCTCCCGTACGAATTTTTGCTCAACTCGACATCACCTTTCACCTCAGTTATCAGTGGCTTTCTATTGCGGGACACCCCGACCTGCAATTTGTGGTTTTTGTAATAAAATTGAAAAATAACTATTTTTTTTTTTTTTAAAAAGGAGGTGTTTCGATTTAGTATGTAGCAGTTTCTTGGACGAAAATATGCAACAAACTAGTTTCCTTTGGAAAATTTTCAGTGACAAGACCTCGCAATTAAACTTGTCAATTTTGAACCGTGGGAAATGTGGATAAGATAATTCTTGCAATATTTGAGAGTGCAGAAAAGTTACACATTCAAAACTTTCGCAAGTCTTTGGGCTGTAACTGTGTCCTTTAAAAAAGGTAAAAATTATGATTTATTTTTTCCGATAAAAGGCATAATAAGAGAGACACGCGATTTTTTTGTGAATTTTTACTAGTTTTTACAATTTTTATTTTTACAATAAAACTGCTTTTTTGCATTGATTATGCTGCAAAACCAACAAAAATGCATAATAAGAGTCAAAAATGTACATTTCGTCCCAACTTTGGGTATCACTTTCTTCAATCCTCCAAATTTGGATAAATCGTTGCCGTTTTGGTGCGGAACGATCCATATATGAAAACACTACGTGCCTCCACTCACCGACACAGGTCTTTACTAGTAACGATGCACAGTGCGTTTTTTGATATTATAATGACATTTGCACTATCTCAGAAACTATAAGAGCTAGGGCCATGAAATTTTGTATAAATGAGTTTTAGCCTAAATTAAGTAAGAGCACAAAAAGAATTAGAATTCTAGGTCAACTGCATCACCTACCTCCTACCTCCTACCTAAAACAAATAAAGGTCACAACTTGTTTTAAAGTATGGATTCTATTTTATTTTTCTTTAAATTTAAGAGTACTACAAATTGTCTTGGAAATCAGTGCATTTTAGGGCAAAATTTGATTTTTTAGACTTTTTTCAAATTAAGTGGTTTTTCTTAATAGCAGCTAGATGCAGCAGGTTCTTACAGAAACAGATGGTAGAATTTTACGATTTTTTATAATAATTATAGTCTTCGAATTTAATAATGCTTAATTAGCTAGATATTTTCTACTAAATTTTACTTAAATTTTCATTTAATGAAAAATTTACTGTCATATTTTAACGATTTTTTTATTATTATTTATAAGCATTTTTTATTGTATTTTACATTAAATTAATTGGCGATTAAGACATAAAGGGTCCGCCAAATAACTTTTTTTTTTTGAAAATTCTATAAAAAAAACTACTTGATATTTTTTCAAATTTCTTTTTTTATTTAAAAGAACAATCTTTCCGGTTACTAATGAAAAATCATTTATTCAAATGGCTGCCTCGGCTGGCCATGCAGTAGCCTACACGATCGGTCCAATTTTTAAGCACATTATCGATTGTGTGCAGCTGTATTTCACCAATGGCTTCACGACTATTGTCCTTTAAAGCGTCAATTGTCTCTGGCTTGTCGGCGTAACACTAATCTTTGAGGGCACCCCACAAATAATAGTCCAACGGTGTCAAATCGCAGCTCCGAGGTGGCCAAACGACATCAGCTCTGCGGCTGATAATGCGATCTTCAAAAACAGGGCGCAAAACATCGAGTGTAGCTTCGGCTGTGTGGCACGTAGCACCGTCCTGTTGAAACCAAATGTTGCCAATATCCTCCTCTTCAATTTTTGTGAACAAAAATTCGTTCAACATGGCCCGATAACGATCGCCATTCATCATTTTCGAAGAAAAATGGCCCAATTATGCCTCTGGACCAAAATCCGCACCAAACAGTGACTCGTTTTGGGTGCAGCGGCTTTGCAATGTATGCGTGCGGGTTTTCTGTGCCCCAAATGCGACAATTTTGCTTGTTTACATACCCACCAAGATAAAAATGAGCTTCATCTGAAAAGATGATTTTTTGGGCAAAATCGACATCTTCTGTAAGTCGATCGCAGACCCACTTAGCGAAGCGAAAACGCATTAAATGGTCAGTTGGCTTCAACTCCTGAACCAATTGGACTTTGTTTGGCGTCATACCAAGGTCTTTATGTAAAATTCGTCTCAATGATGTCTCCAAAATGTTCAATTGTTGAGAACGACGGTGAATTGATGTTGATGGCGCTTCACGCACACTTTCTGCCACAGCAGCAATATTCTCGGGTGTACGCACTGATTTTGGCTTTTCACTCTTTGGTTTATCGATGAGAATGCCAGTTTCTTTAACTTTTTTTACAAGATAACGAAGATACGGAGCTGACGGTGCTTCTCTTCTTCCAAAATCCGTACGCAATTTTCGCACACATTCTGCAACATTACCATGATTTTCAAAGTAATGTCGCAATATTTCACAGCGTTGTTCAAGCGTATACACAACCATATTCATTCAGCGGAAGGATAAAACTAATTATCTGTCAAATCAAACATGAGCTAAGTGTTACCATTCACGAAATAAGCTCTAGTTGAAAAAAAAACGTTAGATGGCGGACCCAAATTAAAAAAAAGAAAGCCATGAAATAAATTTTGTGCTCGAAGTTATTATTGTTTAAAATTTTGTTTTTTTTGGGTTATTGAGCTTATTTTTTTTTAAAAGTTCCAACATTGACGAATTTTATAAAAAAATTTATTTTGTTTATTATTTAAAGGTTTTAATACCACATTCATAATACATGTTTCATAATCTGACGAATGAAAATATTTTCTTTATAAAATTTAACAAAAAAGAAAAAACCCCAAATGTCATCCTAAAATTAAAAAAAAGCGCACTGTGCGTTGGCGTAAGCCTATGAGTGTCCTCAATTAGGTGCTCCCTCAGAAAGAGATTTATTGCATTGATTCGGAAACTACGACCTGACGAGCAGTAAGCAAATTGTAAATTTTGAGAATTTCTAGGTTTTAGAAATATAATTCACAATAAAAATCCAAAAAATCTATTTGTTATGTTTACCCATGATGCATACAAAGAACAATAGATAAAGTTTTGCGCATGTCCGCCATCTTTGCTGTGACGTAGGAGGTGAACGTTGTTGCAATCGTATTCACAATTTATTCTTAGAGTGTAAAGATTTGAAAATGTTGAAATTTTCTTATTAAAACTTGTTTTACTGAAATGAAATAAATATTACCAAATAAAACACAAGTCCAAAATCAAGTAAATATATTTTTTAGTACTGTGTGAAAAAAATTGCATATTTTGTAGGGGTGTTTCTCCCCTTTTTACACCTTTACACAAAAAGCAGCTACGTTGCTTGATGTGTTCGACCTTTCACCATCACATCAAGTGTCACCTTTGACGAGCACCGATGACGAGGTGCGCAGTAAATTTTTTTCCGTTGCGCTGGGAATACATTATCTATAGTTCTTTGTATCATGATGTTTAGCTACCTTGGTAATAAAATAGAGGATTATTGTAGAAATAATGGAACATGGTCGGATGATAGAAAAAATGTAAAGATTACACAAAGCCTGAAAACCTGGTCTATTCGAAAAGTATATATCAAATCCGTTATTGTTCTGATATAATTTCTTCAACGTTTACTTTTCTCTTGTATGCAATAACTTTTCGATCAATACTATTTTTTTGATTTTTTGACTTTTGTGTATGGGACAAGTTTCCCTATAAAAATCACACAATATAGTTTGAGGAAAAAGTTGTCGCAATATCGCTCCCTTTCTCTCTCTATACTTTCTCAAAAGTCTTCTCATTTTCACGTTACAATCTTCTGTGTTTTAACTTTTATTAAATCATGAGACAATAACGAAAAACTTTCATTACTCTTATCAGAAAGTTTAGAAAAATTTTGTTCTCAAAAATATTTCCAGCAACTTCAAAGAATTTCCTTTGCCTGTCGACGAGGTGTTGCTGCTAATAAAATTTCCTTCCTTTGGCACACACTCGTCATGCTGATATCTATCTACACATATTCCCAAACATTGGAAACCCCGCAGTCCTTGCAAATATCCTGCCAAAGTCAACGAACGATCCAACAACCAACTCAATTGATATTCAACACGAAGCACTCGTGGCATAAGGGAAATAATTTTTTCACCGCCTCCCCTTCTACAATTTTGTTTGTATTTGCTATTAGAATATTTATTCTTAGCGTATTTTCAAAGTTATAAATCATCGTCAAAATATACAATTCTTGTTTTTTTTTCTCTAGCTGTTTTGGTTGCTTTGTACACGTATTTAGATTTTGTTATACCTACCAGCACTCATACTTTCGCATACATGTATGTGGATATAGCAGTTGTTGTTGTTGTTGTTGTTGTTGCGTTGTGTCATTGACACATTTTTTGCATACCAAATTAGAACCGAGAAAATAAAGTATTTTTTCGTTAGCCGAAATTTTTCAGCAGAGCTTGTAATTTAATAGAAGTTCAAAGAAATTAAGTCAGCGAAACCTTAAAAATATTTTGGCTTAGTCGGAATGTGTGAGTTGTGAGTTTGGAGGGTTTATTTTTTTTACTATGGTCTGAGGATAGGTGTAAGGGACACACCCTTAATTTGAGCTAAGTTAGATTTTGTCTTGGTTATTCAATATTTTTTACATAATTAACTTTACATTGAAGCTTATGTTAGATTTAATTGAATATCTTAAATTACATGGTTAGTCAGGACTAAACCAAAACTTACCACTATGGCCATATGATATCGTTAAAGGTCTTAAGGGTTATTTAATTTCTGCTAGAAGAATAATTAAAGAGTGTTAAAATGGATTTTATTTTCTAACAAAACTTTATAGGAAATGAAAAAAATCCATTAGGGCTAGTTTTCATAATACCTATATTGAAATATACACAGATATTTGCAGGTATTTATCATATTCAAAACGAATTGGCGGTGTAAATATCTTTGGATTAAGGGCTTATTTATTTAGGTGCCTTTTTGGCAAGCTGCGGAAAGTAAACAATATTTAGTTACTGCTTGGTTGATTAATTTTTTAGGGAATTACACAAGCCTTGCACAATAATTGAACAATTTCAGTTTTTATAAACAAAATAGAGTAAGGTCCCTTCGCCAAATAAGGCCCAAGCCTTAATAAGGCCCGATTACTAATACGCACATTTATTGCATTCCCTGCAAAATGATATTTTGCACGTTTAAACATGTTCATATCTGCGTCACGATGCAAAAAAAAAATTACTTCGATTGCGCATCTGTGAAGCGAGTGACAGTCAAACGAAGTCAGCGGTAGCGTCAACAACGTGGTTGATGTAATATTGTGCTCGCAGTAAAAGTCCGTTATTCTACGAATTAACTATTGCCTATGTCCAGCTTTGAATTAAAAATCAAGAGAGTTATTTTAACGAAAACAAAAAGGTTAATTGATCAAATCTAACTATGGTGTATTCCGAGAAAAACTTGATTTATGAAATGATATTGAGAGCGCCTAAAAAGGCCCAACAAATTTTTTCTTTCCTGCTTTCTTTTTCCGATCTCCACACCTAAATCTACCGGGCAGAAAAAACTACCAGAAAGAAAGCCCTCCACTATAAAGGCCAGCAAATTACTAAAATTCTCTTTAAAAAAGCCAGAGTGACTTTATTTTTAGTTTTAATTTTCAAAATAAGCTTTTGGCAATAAAAGTATTTTTTCGAAAAAGTTTTTATAAAAAAAAGCTATGAATATCATTTATGTTTAGTATTTATGTCAACAAACACTTGTAATAACAATATATGTATGTTCTTATTTTATATTTTTCTGATTGTTTTGTTATGTTTCTTAAACCATTATAGATTGGGCCTTATTTAGACATGGTGGTCCTAATATGGCAAAAACCAGACCTTCTTAAAACCTTCTGAGCTGGATATATTTTTTACTTTTTCATGCTTTATTTTTATGTTCTTGAAAAAAGAATTGAATAAACAAAAATACAAAATTGCAAAAATAAGTTTAAAAAACCCGTTTCTCTTCTGTCTGGTAAAAACCGTAAGGTTGGCCTTATTTGGGTAACTTACCTCAGATTTTTTTTAGGAAAATACATTTTTTTAAAATAATGCAAAATTTGAATTTTTACTTTTAATTGAAAAAGCTTACGTTCTTCTCTGACTATTGATTTTGGGCGCTGCAGTTAAAATTTTAGGCCAATACAGGAAAAATTGTTTGAGTTCTGCTGCGTGCGTGAAGACCCTATTGAAAGCAGGGGTTTGTTCGAAGTGCATTCAACTGACATTTTGTTTGTTTTATAAACACATATATTTTATTAAAATAAATTTAATACAATGTTTAAAATGCTTTAACACATTCTATGAAAGTAAAATGGGCTCTTTAATGACCTTTTTCATATAAAATAAATAAATAAATTTTTATTGTGGCTAGGCAAAACTTGCGCTTGAATCTCAGCCACTTCAAAATTATGCTTTATTTAAGCAAAAACTAATCAAAATTTGCTATTGCAGTTTATAATAACTTAGCAAAATTTTGATTAAATTTTATCATTTAAAAAAAATAAAATTTTAGTTATTATAAACTGCACAAGCAAATTTTTACTTAATTCAAGCAAATACTTCCCAAGTTATTAAAAATTGGAATAACAAATTTTGATTAGTTTTTGCTGAAATCTAGAATATTTTTGATATGTTATAATTATTAACATTAAATTAAACTGAAAAATTACCATTATCCAGAGACTTGAACCTCGGCCGCGTGAGTGTAAGTGCATGGGCTTGTCCATTCGACCATCGCAGTTGTTAACTAATCGTCGTCTAATTTTCTTCATTAAAAATAAACGTGTGGTAGAGTGTTCGAAAGAAATTTGCTTGAATTTAGTAAAAAATTTGCTATTTGAGTTTATAAGGACTTAGCAAATATTTGCTTGAGTTTAGTAAAAATGTGCTATTTTAGTTTATAATAATTTAGCAAATATTTGCTTGAGTTTAGTAAAAATATGCTATTTGAGTTTATGATTACATAGCAAATATTTGCTTGAGCTTAGTAAAAATATGCTATTTGAGTTTATAATAACTTAGCAAATAGTTGTTTGAGTTTAGTAAAAATATGCTATTTGAATTTATAATAACTTAGCAAATAGTTGCTGGAGTTTAGTAAAAATATGCTATTTGAGTTTATAATAACCTAGCAAATATTTGCTTGAGTTTAGTAAAAATGCACTTATTGAGTTTATAATAACTAAGCAAATATTTACTTGAGTTTAGTAAATATGTACTATTTGAGTTTATAATAGCTGAGCAAATATTTGCTTGAGTTTAGTAAAAATATGCTATTTCAGTTTATAGTAGCATAGCAAATATTTGTTTGAGTTTTTGAGTAAAAACTTGCTGTTTGAGTTTATAATAACTTAGCAAATATTTGCATGAATTGAATATAATTTAGGTTTTTTCTAAACACAGGAGCGATTTCAATTAAGCAAACTTTTTTTAAAATCCCACCGTGATTGAGCAAAGTTTTGCTGATTTGCTTTTAAGCAAAACATTTTTTGATTCAAGCAAAATAGTTATCTCTGTGTACCGTGTCTTTTCACTTATTATCTGTCTTTTAGAATGATGCGGCAGTGATGGGTCCTTGGATTTAAAGTGAACACATAAAAGTCTCTCAAAGATATACCACAGATGCCACATAATCTATAAAAAATGTTTGAATGTACATAAGTACTACATTCGTTTATTAAAAATTTAAGAATTTCTAAGAAAGTAGTACTATGTCAAAAAAATTAAATAAAATATAGGCTAAAACGTACTCACCAAAAATATTTTAAACATAAAACTAGAACAACGCCAGATCTCACCATGTTAATAATTTTTTTTTTTGTCAAAAGAAAACACGATAACTAAAAAATAGGTACTCAGATCAACAGGCACGCACACCGTTCGGGCACACCATCCACTGCCAGTGGCGGATTTAGATACTGCTTGTGGGGCGCTAAAGTATCAGACTTGATTTCATAATTTTTACATAAGAACAGTGAAAAAAATGCAGGAGAACGGTAATCAATTCTTGATGAATATTTGGGAGCAGGCGTCTAAAAAAGGTGTTCTAAAGTTTAATTTCAAAATTAAATTAAGTTTATAGGTAAAAATAGAAAAAAAAGGCTATTTTTCTAATATATCAGCAACATCTTTATGTTACGCATTGTCTGATTTTGATTGTCTTCCAACATATATTAGCCTAAAATAATAGCCAATTTTACTTTTACACCTATACAAGGTAAAATAAATTCCGCGATTTTAAAGATTTCGTTTTTCAGAGCTGAAAAATTGTCCAAATTTGCAAAATATGCATATTAAAACCCTATAACTTTGAAAACTTTCCAATATTCTGGAAATTGTCTTGAATCTTATGGCTTACACACACAAAATTTTACTTTTTTTAATCTTTGATAGTATTGTAAAGACCAAGTTGAATTTTGTAGTGATGTAAACTATACTTGACAAATTTTGCCAATCCTTGAAATTAACTAAACGTATCAGAGATAATTGCTAAGGTATTACACGGTTAAAAATCTTGAACTAAATTTTAAACCTTTTTTGATTACATATCCATATTGGATACAACACCAAAAAAAGATTACTTTTTAATCCAAGGAAAAGTTTAAAATTTTTCAATCCAAAAAAGATTAGTTCTCAATTCGAAAAAGTTAAAAGAAGCAATAAATATAAACTGAATATAAAAAACTTTTCTGTCAAGTTCATGATTTGAACACAAGTCATCTGATGTGCTGGTCCAAATCAGTTGTTATTGGGGGTTGGAATTAATTTTAAAGGTTTTTTTCGGATTTTGAGCATTTATTTAGAAACAACGGTACAATGTATATTATTCAAAGTATTGTCCATCGTTAGCTACAACATTTTCCCATCTTTCTGGCAGCATATGGATTCCGCGCCGGAAGAACGATTCGTCTTTTGAGGCAATCCACGAATCGACCCATTTTTTTGTATCCTCGTAAGAAGTGAAGCGCTGCTCAGCCAAGCCATGCGTCATCGATCTGAATAGGTGGTAGTCGGAAGGGGCTATGTCTGGGCTATAAGGCGGGTGGGGTAGCACATCCCAATTCAGCGCCTCCAACGTTTCCTTGACGGTTCTTGCAACATGTGGCCGTGCGTTGTCATGTTGAAAAACCACTTTGTCGTGTCTTTTGGCATATTCCGGCCGTTTAACCTTTAATGCTCGGCTCAATTGCATCAATTGTTGTTGGTAGCGTTCCCCAGTGATGGTTTCGTTAGGTTTTAGCAGCTCATAGTACACGACACCCTTCTGATCCCACCAAATACACAGCATAAGCTTGGCGCCATGAATATTCGGCTTGGCCCTCGATGTTGATGCATGGCCGGGTGGTCCCCACGATTTTTTTCGCTTAGGATTATCGTAATGGATCCACTTTTCATCGACAGTGACAATACGATGCAAAAAACTCTTCCTTTTATGCCGTTGAAGCAGTTGTTCGCACATGCAAAATCGCCGTTCAACGTCTCTCGGCTTCAACTGGTACGGCACCCAATTTCCTTGCTTTTGAATCATTCCCATGGCCTTCAAGCGTTTGCCGACCGTTGATAAGTCGACTCCCAATGATTCTGACAATTCTTGAAGGGTTTGACACGGGTCTTCATCGAGCAAAGCCTCCAATTCCTCATCTTCAAACTTTTTCGGTTGGCCCGGACTCTCTTTGTCTTCCGTATCAAAATCACCACTTTTAAACCGACGGAACCAGTACTCACAAGTAGAAATCGATGGAGCATAGTCCCCGTAAGCCTCAGTAAGCGTGCGTTGTGCTTCAACCGCTTTTTTCTTCAAATGGAAGCACAAAAGTAAACCTTCCCGCAAATTGCGTTTTGTTGGAACGAAAGTCGACATGTTCACAGAGAAAAAAATATATGTTGTTTACACTTCAGTGGAATGACACATACTGAAAAATGAAGCTTAGACAATGTGCTTTGAAATGAATATAGTCACAGGTGTGCCCGATGCGATCTATTGATAGTTACGCCATCTCTTAGAAAACCTTTAAAACTAATTCTAACCCCCAATAACATAGTTTCGCTTATTTTGCATCATTACGAATGCATGTTATTGCTTTTTAAGAGCGTGTGTTTGAGACCCAGCTAAATTAAACTAATGTTTGGATTAAAAAGTAGTACTTTTTGGATTAAAAATTCCTTTAAACCAAAGTTTGGATTAAAAAGTAGTCTAAAATTTTTAACCGTGTACTAAATCTCAAGTCAATAGCAATTTTTGTATTGAACTTTTGAACGTTTTATTATTTTCAATAAGCTATTTAAATGACAGATAAATTACATCTATAATTTGTTGTCCAGCCTTCAACAGAGATTAATTTCATGGAATTTATAATGTATTTTTATGACGACAACTTGAATGAGAGATAGGTGTGGCTTTTATTCGATTTTGTTAATTTATAAAACATATTCTGATTTTGCGGACTAAAGCTTTTTTATCTTGAATTTCAATGATTTCAAAATCACAGCTGATATCGTGTTCAGAGAGTAATATAAATCAAGAAAATTTTAACCAGTTATTTTGAAAGTGGCCTGTGTTAATTTTCGAAAAAATAGCAATCTAGCTATTCTAATATTTATATTTCAACATAATCTTTAAATTTTAATTATTTATGAATAATTGAAAAACTTTAAATGATGAATAACCTTTATGATTTCAATAAAGATATTAAATTTTATATTATCTTGTATTCCTGTTAGCGAGTGCAATGCATGAACACAAAATATTGTATGAGTAATTGAGCATGAAAATCTGTAGTACATGGATTTTTTTTAGGATGACTGGTTATATTCTATTTAATCTATTTTGCTCAGCCTATAACTCGAACACCAAAAGGACGTTCATATATTTTTCACTGGCGCAAAAAACTCCAATGTTGCTCATCTGAATTTTACGACAATTTGTATATAATGTTTTTTGGGAACGAGTAGTTTAGTATAATATATTTTACTCTATCTTGAACACAAGTAGGCTATCTTGGCTAAAATGTATTAGTAGTGCTAGTCTTTCTATCAGCGCGTAAAACCCCGAAAGCAATCATTCGACTAGCACGAGTAAATATTTTTGGATCTGTAGGGAAAAGTTTTGGCGCTTTCTATTTTGTCGTATCCCGAAAACAATGACATATTTGTACAACTGTTGTTCAATTTAATTTCAGCATAATTTATTAAAATTTAATAACATATTAATATTTTTTAATTTCATAATACAAAAATGTTCAAATAAATATCTCTTTTTAAAGATACACTATTTTTTTTTAAGTTGTGCTATTTTTGTATTGAAAAGTTATTCCATTGATTTTAATAGCAGTCCATTCAGAGACATCAAAAACGTAGTATTTTGGAAATATTGTAAGCAATGTTGATTATTTTCTAATCCTTAGCATATAGATTAGGGTGGTCCTTATTCCTAAGAAAAAAATATTTTTTCTTTAATTTCGCGGGGCACCACGTAATTTGGTTATATACCATAAGAAAGTATTTCAGTATTTTTTTTTTAATTTTTTAAGTGACGTTTAGAGGTCGCTACCAAGGTTTAAATTTTAAATAAAAAATTTAAAATCTGTATTTGTTAAAATCCTTTATTTTTATACCCAGGTCTTACAAAATATTACAAAATTATTGTTGTTGTTATGAATTAAGATATTATGTAGATATCTGAGTTGTTTACTTTTGAGATACAAGGGTTGACTTGTAAGTATTAGGGTACTTTTTTCTATACTCTTTTACCACCACAAGCAAATATTGCTCTTGTTCTTCATTTTTGGTAATTAATCTATTATATTCTTCCATTAAAGCAACACCATTAAAGCAACACTCGCAATGAATGAACGATATTTTTGGCAGCAATATAATCAGGGTCTTCGTTCCAGGTCTCGACGTCTTTTTTCAAAAAAATTAATGGGAGACCTAGGATCTGGAAGAATCTTAAAGAATTACAACTAACGAAGTTTTCTATATTTTTTTCGTGAATATGTGCGATGTCAAGGTTTATTCGTTTTAAGCAATCATCTGTGTCTTCAGTTTTGAGTGTTTCTACCATTTTTTTCTTCTCTTAACTAATAATGTTTTTTGTTAAGAGTTAATGTTAATAATGTTTTTTCGAGCTCGTTTCTGAGGTGGTTGCATCTTCATCAATTCTGATATACATTCGTAGTCAGATGAAGTTGTTTCTCCACTTGTGGGGGCAGACGAAGACGAAAGAAATGATAATGAAGAAAATGAGCGCTTTTCTGTTATAGACGAGATATCTTTGTTTCCACGATCGCGCAATTTTTCTAGGCGTTCTCTTTTATCTTTTATTTTCTTACATTTCTTTAAACTTTTTCTGTCCATCCATCATGATGAGCAATATCAAATAAATTTTCTAATTTTTGTTGCCAGTTTTGTTCTTTTTTCTTCAATGCTTCTGAACGTTTTTTCTTGTTTTCTTTATTTTTTTTTAGATTCTACCATTCTTTGAACAGTTTTCCAATTTTACTGATGACATGTTTTTTAAATGAGTAGGTATGCCAGCTTTTTCCCACAAATTAATAACTCCGCAAGCCGTCAAAGCCGTAGATTTACGAATACTTTTCTTTTCTTCTTGTAATAAAAAAAAAACCGCAAAATTTTTGTAATAAAAAAAACCGCAACACTTCACCGATGGATGGCAAAGTTGATTTTCTTAATTCGGATAATAATTGACCGATGAGCCAAACCTTACTTTGATTTCTAGTAGCTTTACTGAGTCCGATACTTGTAGACGCCATTGCAAGTTGAAACACATCACTTTAACTTTTACAATTGCAACACGTGCGCTCTCGTTAATGACTTAACAAAACTGAAGTGCGAGGTGGGCTAAATCTCGACGAGTCGGTACCAAAAAGGGGTCGAGGGGCGGGGGGGATAAGAAGCTATTGTCTTAGTGAGTCTCACTTGCACGTATAATGTGATATAGACACCCAAATTAAAAATGATTGACACCATCATTTAAGCTGTTTTTCAACGTTTTTTGTAAAAATTTTGACAGCCGGTAGCGACCTCTAAGTCTTAATAAAAACAAAAACAAAAAAAAAACGTATTTCATATTTAGAGGTATATAATCAAATAAGAAAGTGCCCCGAGGATAATTCAAAAGTCGAAAAATAAGGACCACCCTAATATAGATACATACCATTCACAATGTTATCAGTTACCAATATTTTTAAATTTATTATTAAATTGCGAACTTTCAATTACTTGACCTAAAAGGTAAAAAACTTACTTCATTTAAGCCTTTTTTCGAGTTATTCCAATTACATGAAATATTTTTCTTAACCCTTCAAAATGCATTTTATTATCACATTTATGAAAATTTTTCTGAAATTTTTGTATGGAGCTTCGAACAAAATAAAACTTTCAAATTGCTATCCTCGCCATGGGCTTAAATGCATTTAAGCTCTTTTCCCTTTTTGGTCGAGATTATATTAGTTCTTACATAAATGGACTTAGGCCACTTTTAAAATAACTGGCTTATTTGTTCATTTCTCTATATCCCTTCTGTACCTATTGGCATTTCAAACGTAGCAACGATGTGTTTCGCTGAATAAATATAGAAAAAATGTTTAGTTTTTTTTAAATACCGCAGAAACTGTCAAAGATATGGATGCAAAAAAAAAAAATTATATGCGAAAATTAATACAAAATAAAATTTTGACTGCTTTAAACTAAATTCATTCACTTTTCGTTCCGTTTTTAATGTGCAATTTTAACTCGATGAGGTTACTTTACTTCGGTGACCTTTAAGGAAATTTACTTAGGAATATTTTTGTGAACCTCCCACCAAAGTGGGCTTTTAAAGAGTTTTTCTGGGTCTAACCAACACAGAATGACACAAAAGTTACAGGATATGATAAAAGCAATTTATTGATTTTCTAAAGTAAAAAAAAATAAATAAATTAAAAATGCATAGAAGTATAAATGAGCAAAATTGGTCAAAACCATAAAAAAAAACTAGAACTAGTCAAATTATCAAAAGCTGTTTCTAATTTTTTTTTCACTTCTAAACTCAAGCTGTTTCTTATGTTATTTCTAAGTAAAAATACAATAACAGAACTTTCAACGTTTCCCTGGATCCGCGCCTGTCCACACCAAGGTCCAGAAAACATGTCAACTACCTGAACGTATGGATCGAATACAGCTTATTTAAGTTATGCAAATAACATCTTTGTCAGGAAAAACAACAACAAAAACAACACGTAGACAACTAAATTATAGCTGCTGTCAGATTTTATAATTAACACTTGCGGCAATAGCGAGCTTTGCATCCGCATCGCAGCCAATCCGTGTGATTATAGGCTGCCTAACCTGTCGAATAAATAGTCCGACCGACCGAGCGACAGACCCATCGATTCTCTTTATAAATGAATGAATGGGTGACTGAGTGAGTGCAAAATGAGGAATATTATTTTAATGTGTACGCAATTCAACAAATGCAAGCAATACGACGACAATAACAAAGGCAAAAATCATAGCTACAACAGCAACAATAGCACAAACAACAACAACAGCAACAACCAAAATATGTCTATCTATTTCGCAGGCTCATAAATATTTCAGTGCGTTGCCGCATAGCAATTCGGCAGTGGAGCCACTTTCGACTTGTTGGAAACGGTTCGGGTAACTATACGACGTTGACTTCGGTTGTAGGCGCCCTTGTGTATGTTTTGTTGGTAGCAGCCGCAATGTGACAAAAATTTATAGCACCCCTGGGAACATATTTCATTGGCAACACTGGCTTATTTAAAATATGTTCGCTCTGCAAACGTTGCAATAAATGTTTTGAATATATTTATATAATATTTTTTTTTTACTATAAATATCTTGGTTTAATATTTATGTGAAAAAATAAAATATTATTTTATTTTTATACAAACCTATATATAATGCGCGATGGGAAATTCTGGAATTTTAACTATTTAACACAAAATGTATAAAAATTTAGGTATTATTAAAGAACACTTAAAACGATTTTTAAAGAGACTATTTGGTGTTCAATCCTTGATTGTAGCATACAAAGAGAAAGAGAATGAATAAAACAAAACATTATTTTTATTTGTAGAAAGCACTTTCCTCAGTTCTTTGTACATTCTTTTAGAAAAGATAAAAATATACACAGAAACGCTGTCATGTCACATCCGTTACTATTTATTTTTATTAACCTGAAAACGTCTTTCTGAAAATTTCTTATGTAAAATACAGTAGTGGCAAGAAATACTTTCGTCAGTCTAAAGAAAAATATCTGCAAAGTCAAGACTATACAAAATGCTGCAAAAACTTATTAATGAATTTTTAAATGCACCTCATTAATCAGGCAGTTTTAAAGGCGAGGTCAAGTTAAGCTTCTTCTATTTTGTTCATATTTTGGCTAACATTAGTGCTAATCATTTAGCAACATGTTTTATAAAGTCAGGCAACAAAATCGTGAAAAAAAAACAAAAATGCGGCTTAAAGAAGAAATATAACGAAGTAAAATAAAACAAAGCAGGGTGGGTTTAAATGAGGGCTAATTTAATGCTGCAGAACATGCAAGCACGTAGGTAGGTAGTCAAATAAGTATCTCAAAGTGCTTAAACAGAAAAAGATGTTGTAGAAATACTGTATATGAAGCTTTAAAGTAGTTGAAACAGCTTTAATTTCAACCAAAAATCAGATTTAATTAAGCATTGATTCTGAACATTCATAAGCTTAAGCTGTTTAACTGCTTTATTTCTCATAGAGCGGCTCTAAGAACTTATGCTTGAATTTGCCTTAAAAGAAAGTTATCTTTAAGTTCCAATAATTTTCCTTGCTAAGCTGTAGTTTTGTGGGTATGCGCCCACTTCCTTTGTTTTTGCTTCTCACTAATTATGTTTTCCTGTTTTTGTATGCGTGCTTCCTTTTCGTGTCCTGTCGACTTGGCGTGCAAGTAAGTCATTTGACTCTTGTTTTTTCTCTCATATTTTTATAGGTTTTTATTTTCCACTTTAGATTTGTCAAAACTTTATTGTATTTTAATATTTATTTTGTATGCATCGCACACAAACACACAACCGAAGCGAATTCTTATCTTAAACTTAATGCATTCATAAATCGTTATCCTTTTTCATAGGCACAAAGAACGCGGACATTTTTATTTAGCACAAACACTCGAGTAAGCTTTTTATGTGACAAACGTTTTCTTTAAAAGAATACGTATTTATGTAAAAGTGTCTTTGTTGTTGTTTTGTTACATAATACGATCAGCTTTAATTGTAACGATAAATATTCAATTTGTATCTATTTGGCCCAAGGAGCTGTTGTTTTGTTTGTGTTTGTGTTGATGTGCTTATGCTTATGTGAGTGTGTAATTTGTGATAAGCTTAATCACAAGTTTTTGTTGTTGTTGTTGCACTGTGTGATTTTTATTCTCTGCGTTGCTACTCATCTGCCTTTAGCTATGCTGTGTTCTGTCTGTCTGAATAACTTGTCGTTTACAAAGCAATCGTTAAGCGGTTCATGTTTTTTTTCCTCATTGTGCATCAAATATTAAAGCAATTGATGTGATGCATATGTGTGTGTGTATGCATAATGTGACCTTTTTAAGTTTATTTATTGTTATGCAATATGAAAATGTTTGCCTTAAGCTACGATTAGAGATTCTTGAATATAAAACTATCCAAATATCACAACACTGAAAAAAATCAACATGTCTAAAAACTGAAGACAAAATGCATTCATTTTTTTGAAGCAAACAATGCAAATTAATTCTTTAATAATTAAATCTGTTCTCTACTATTTTTAAAACAGAATATTTTGAAAACTATGTTGTCAAAGTTAGAGCATGTGTATTAAATTTTTTCTAATTACTTAAAAATTCTTAAGACTTTGCTTTAAGAAATTAATACACTTGTCTACAATTTAAGAACATATTTATGTTTTTCAGTGCTCAAAAAAATACCACATATACCTTATAAATACCACACATATACCATATAAACAAATAAAAATTTGACTGTTTACATTTAAGTTGTAGAGTTGAAAAATAGGCAAAAAATTTTTTTTTAACACATAGTTTTTTCAATGTATATATAATATTACATGTGAGGGAAAATTTGTTTGAACACATGAATTAAAAACTAAGGTTAGTATTTTGTCTATAACCCTGTATTATTTTTTTTATATGTTTGAATATATTTTTTTATAATGTTAATGTTTGATGGTGGAGAGGCGTACTTGCGACCTAATAAAAGATCTATTGTACCTCCTTCTCAAGGCTCTGGTAGGTTGGCGGATTACAAAATTTCATCCAGACCCAGTTCTCTTATGAATTTGAGTATGTATTCAGGTTGAAATTTGATCCAAACTTATCTCATAGTTCCCCAGACTTAGCTTACTCCTGCGAGCCACAGCGTCGTAGTTTTTAAGTACACGGTTAAAAATCTTGGAATAAATTTTAATACAAGCAAAGTAGAACAGAGATTTTTAATACAAAAAGTACTAAAATTAATACTTCTCAATTATTTAAAACATTTTTCAAAATCTTTCGTTTTATATTTTAATACAGTTCAAATATTACAACGATATTTTATAGCCTTGGAATAAATTCGATACTATGGTAAATATTGTATTTAATTTTTAAGATATGCTGTATTATATTGTAATAAAATTTTGTATTAAATTTTAATGCAACTCAAATATTACAACGATATTTTATACCATTTAGAACTAATTTGATACTATGGTTATTATTATAATTAATTTTTAATAGAGAATCAGTATTAAAAATTAAAACGAACTGAGCATTCAATTTCATTATATATTTGCATTAAAAATCAATTTTAATATTTGGCCAGTATTTAATTTTAATACATTTTTGGTGTGTGTAATGTTTTGATACATAAATGACATTTTCATTCATATATGCAAGCCCAAAAAGTTTTAAAATTTTTTACAAGATTAAAGTTTTTTCCTAAATGACCTCTATATTTATTATGTTGATTTTATATGATTTAAATGCAAATTCTAAATGTTTGATAGTTTAAATCATACTTGATTTTAAATACAAATTCTAGTTGTTTGATAGTTTAAAAGTTTGATAGCTCAATAAACGATTTTAAACTAGCAAACAACTAGAATTTATATTTAAAATCAAGTATGATTTATTACAAGCTTTTTAACCATGTAGGTGTCTCCTCAGCTTCTTCACAGAAACGGCAGTTGCCTTCGTTTCGATGCCCAATTTCATCAGGTGATATTTAAGTTTATAGTGTCCTGTAAAAAAACCCACCCGTTAGAATCCTTAGATTTTGTTGCCTAAGCTTATACACAATTGCCTAATCTTTGGGAGGATTTTCCAAAGGTTTGATCGTTTGTGTCTCTCCTCCCTTCTTAGTTCTTCTATTATAGAGCGTGTGACCAATCCGTAGAATGGTTCTGATCCTATAAATTTTGTGGCTGCGCACTGTCACGCTAAGTCATCAGCTTCTTCGTTACCTTGTGTTCCTTTGTGTCCTGGGACTCAGAGTATAGTAACTTTGTTATTCTTGCCTAGTTCATTGAGTTTTGTTAGGCATTCCCTTATTTTTTAATAAAGCCCGCATGATACTTCATAGTTTTGTCCAATTTTTATTCATTGGCTGCATTCCATCCGAAAAAGCGCTCAGGTAGCGCAGTAGCACAAAATTTTTTCGCCATATTAATTGTGACAGCTCAAGAAACATGTTCTGTGAGCGCGTACCATTAAGCCTGAAAGTTGTGGAACAGTACCTTCCGCTGAATGCAGGCATTGACAATGTAACTAGAGTAGTTGAAATAGTACTAAATCTATAATGCAAGAAGTGTGAGTATATACGCATATAGTACGAATTGGAGAAAAAAATTTACGACAAACAGCATTTTTAATGCATTATTCTTGACGTTTCTCTCAATTCATCACTCGTTAAGTTTCTATCAAATTTTAAGTGTCCAAAACAAGCTTGAGCTCTTTCTTCCGTAGCCAATAAGAATAGAGAGATAAGATAGTTACATTGCGGAAATATGAAAAATTGGCAGGATGTATGTTTTCATCCTCTTCCTACAACACCTTTTCCTAGTATATATCTGTCTAGCCCAAGCGGCGCTTGTATTCAGATTTTGAAATTGGACTAATAAGTGAAGTGTCATACAGGCTTAAGAGTAGTATAAAAACCAACAAAGATTTGTAAAGAAACAGAACAAAAAATTGCAAATTTTTGCGGGTGCGGAAAAAAAATCGAAATATACCTTAGGTTGCAAATTTAGAACACTAAGTATACAGAATCATAGCTAAGAATCCAATTATTTTGAATATAAAAGGACTTAGAAATTTCTTATCATTTGTGGATATGCCACGACCCCAAAATTTTGTTAGGAAAATTTATGAGATTTAATTATCCAAGTTTAGTATATGGGGCATTTCATGTGAAGCGCACAATAAAAAAATTTGTATTCTGAAATTCGTTCACATTCCGCCTAAATGTACTTCTAGAAAGTGTGATTGTAGTCACACAAAATTTTTTTTATGAGGCCTGGTTGTTAAGTTATGGGCTTTAACAGAATTGGAAAATATGAAAAACGAATTTTTTTGAAGCACTTTTTCGAAAAAAAAGTTATTAAAAAAAATATTAAACCACAAATTAAAAAAAAACGAAATGCAACTACAAGCTAATTTCTTAAGCGGAATGTGAAAGAATTTCAGAATACAAATTTTTTTTTGTTGTCCGCTTCATAGAAATGCCCCATATATTACATTTAAAAATAGGACAAACATTTTAGTATTATAAATATTTGTTGTCCGCTTCATAGAAATGCCCCATATATTACATTTAAAAATAGGACAAACATTTTAGCATTATAAATATGCAATTTCAACACATATTTCCCGTAGTACTGTTTAACTTCTTTTTATTAAAATCGTTAAGTGCCCAGTGAACCAAAACTATCTTTTTTGAATTCATTTATGAACCTTTTTGGGTAGAAAAATTAATTTTCGGCAATCATAAATGAACCCTTTTGGACTCATTCGTCGGAACAAAATGCCTCTCAAAAGCGAATCTCCTTTTCTTCAGAAATTAGCAAAAAAAAAAAGATTCATCAATTGTCCTTTTTTATTGTTCGGCAACGAATTGAAAAAAAAAACTATTGAAAAGATCTTTTGCGGCACTCATAAAAGAACCATTTTGAACTCAATCGCTGGACTGAATTGCCTCTCAAAAACGAACCTTTTTTTGTTCGAAAACGAGTTAAAAAAACGAACCATAGGACTGCACTTTTTCGGCACTCAGAAACTAGTATTTTTCAATCATAAATTGTTTTATTATTGCATATCGATAATATGATTAAAAAGAAACTAAGAGTAATGTTAAAATATTATTTGAATTTGAAAAGTATTTATATACTCAGGGCCGTCGCCAGCGAAATATTGCTCGCAGAACTAAATATATTCGAAATTATAATAAAATTATAATAAAATTACAATAAAATTAGAATTAAAAGGAAAACTGTATGGGGGCATTGAACCATTTTTATTTACCAATTTAATCAATTCAGTCCTATCAATGATGTAGTTTAGATCTGATAATTCAAAAACATAAATTAAAAAATCTTCTACCCGAAAACGTACGCAAAAAGAAGGTCGAAAATTTCATGATTCTGTTTTGAATTCATTTCAGAATGTGAAAAATAACATTTACTATTCTGAGCTTATTTGTGAATAAAAAATTGTTAATTTATAAGTAAATGTTTTCTACTAAAATAATAAAATAATGTTTCTTTTTCGGCTCCAAATAAGTATCTTAATAATTTTGCAAAAGAATTAAATTTTTTTATGGATAAAATGTTCACAATTTTATCTTCTCTAAAAATGGATTAAAAAAATAAAAGACGTAACAAAAATTAAAAAAATTTCTACCCAAAATTTGAAAATTTGAAAATTTGTGTGAGAAAATTGCATTAATTTAACATAGGCTTTAAACGCAAAAAAAAAGTATTTTTAATATTTTGTATCTTTAAGTATGTCTTTAATGAAAGCTTTTTCACTATTTTTGCAAAAAGTTTGACTGCACAACTTAATAATAGGAAATTTATGAGTAGTTTTCTGGAGCATGTTCTTGCTATAATGTGTTAATTTGTTTTGGAAAATTGCAAACATTTCCAAAAGTTAAAAAAAAAAATAAAAAAACGTATTTATGTTTGTTTTTATATTTCAATTACTCTTTATTGAAAGACTTCTTAAGAGTTTTCCAAAAGTTTGGCTGCTACAACTCAAAACTAAAGAAGTTATGGGAAATATTCTGGAGCATGGTTTTCCCTAAAATGCACACTAAATTTACATTGAAAAATAAGTGATTTCGTCAAAACCTGTTAAACTAATGTTTGCTCCTACACCAAGATCATGTGGTATACTAAATTATGCATACGCGAAATTTCGAATTTAACTCTGTGAATAAATAAGTACTTATTTAATAAAAATATACTAATAGGCTTACATTTTAATTAAAAGTAATAATTAAATTTAAATAAATAACACAAACTGCCAGACAATCTTCAGTGCTCTCAATCTTCGGTGTGAATATGGGGCATTCCATTGTGACTCCTGGGACAACTTACTATAAAAGTTTATTTTATCTTAATTTTGTAGACGATTGTCTAAGATTTTCAACAGAACCAACTACATGTAGTAATATATTTGCCGTATTCTATACGTTCCCATATAAAACTTAATTTCTTCATACTAAACTTTTGAATTACTGAGTATGAAAGTCTGGTCAAAATTAATCCCGCATTCGCACCTTTGATCAGTTAGTCATGAATATTAGACAAACCACACAATTCGAATCTTTGGTGTTATTATATGTTATATGTGAACAATGATGCAACCATCTCCAAAAGAAAACTATGTGCTAAATATAACCAAACACTGCATATAAAGTATTATATTTAGGACAAAATTTTGTGACTGTTGGGACAAGTAAGAAATAAAAACAAAATACAAATTTATATGAGCAGGTTTTTTTTTTATTTCTAATAAATATTAATCATTTTTAGATATTTTTGTGCTAATGACTGTCACTTTATTTTTATAATTAAATTTTTTGAGATCGATGTTGCAGTCCGGCCTATTTTATAAATTGATCACTATGAGATTGAAAATAGTGTTGCCGTTGTATATATGGGATTTTATTTATTTCTTTCCACCGTTTACCAAGGATTTCGCGCTGTTTTTGAATTTCACAAACAAAGTGGTTATTGAATTCATGTTTGTAAATAAATATTGAAAACGATCCCAGCTATTCTTAATAACTTCGTTTCTACATGGTTTAAAATATTGAACTAAATTTTAGTCCTACTTAAATATTACTGCATTTTTACAAACCTTGCTGTTTAAATTCAATTTTAGCCTTTTTGGTTTAAATTTAAGTACAATTCTGTATTACTTTTTGTTTTAATTTATACTAAATTCTACTACATTTGGATACGAAATTAGGATTATGATCCGTAAAAAGTTAGACTGGCAATGCTGCGACTCAATATTAGGCAACTCGGTTCGTATGTTTGCTTATCACACTTTTTTGTATAGGCCAATAGCCCAGTGTATAGTGCGCTTTTTCGATTTTATGATGAAATTTGCATTATCTCAGAAACTATAAACGCTAGGTCCATGGAATTTTGTACATACGAACCATATTTTTTTTTTTAATAAAAAAATCCGCATAAAACTGATTTTTTATGTTTTTAAAGAATAAATTTAGTTATTTAACTTCACTTAAACGTTATGCTAAAAATTGTACAAATCGGATAACTTTTAGATATTACCACAAATATTAAAACAATAATATAAATATTACCAAATGAACGAAATTTAAAAAATTTTTTTTTAAAAAAATGGTTGCTAATACAAAATAAGTTCACAACTTGTTTTAAACTATGAATTCTATTTTATTTTTCTTTAAATTTAAGAATTTAAGAAATTCTGCAAATTGTTTTGGAAATCAGTGTGTTTTAGGCTATATTTGTTATTTAAAACTTTTTCAAATTAAGAGGTTTTTCTTAATAGCAGCTAGATGCAGCTGGTTTTAACAGGAACAGAAGGTAGAAGTACGATATTTTATGAAAGTTATAGCCTTCAACTTTAATAATGCTTTATTAGCTAGATATTTTCTACTAAATTTTACTTAAATTTTCATTCCTTGAAAAATGTGCATTCATATTTCAACGATTTTTATATTTTTATTTATTAACATTTTTTATTGTATTTTATATTAAATTCAAAAGCAATTAAGACATAAAAAAGTCCACCGTGAAATATGCTTTGTGCTCGAAGTTATTATTATTCAAAGTTGACTTTTGGGTTTCATTGAGCTAATTTTTGTTAAAAAAGTTTCAACTTTGACGAATTTTATAAAAAAACCATACAATGCACCAAGTTTTTAATACCATTTTTATAATACATGTTTTACAATCTGACGAATAAAAATACTTTTTTATAAAATTAAAAAAAAAAAACCCAAATGTTCTAAAATTAAAAAAAGCGCACTTTGCTGTGGTTAGAGCAGTGAGTTTCATTTTAATACAAGATTTCTAACCCTGCAGTCATTATTGCAGACCATAGTAATCGTTTGGCAACAGTGCCGATTCCATCTACACCTCCCTTACTATGACTAGATGCAAACTTTTCTGCCTTTTCTGCCCTTCTTTTGCTCACATACAACCCGTGAATAGTGTCACTTGGGCATTTTTCTTCCTGGAAGAGAATTGCAAAATTTTCAAGTCCACTTTAGTCCATTTCAGAAAAAGTTGATTTTGCTATATTTGTATGAAAATATTTAGCTTGTTAATTTTTTACATAAACATGGTTTTTCAAAAGGCTAATTCAAAAGTTCATCTACAGTTCCTGAGACGATTGTAACTTGGGATCTATTAGTTAATATTTGCTATTCTTTCCAAGCAGTTTTCGATGATAAATCTATCCCCCACAATGACAGGACATCCGAAATTAAGAAAGATTTTTTACATCTTCCAGTCATACATTTTTTATTTGATATAGAATAAGTAATTTTTCCTAGAATTTCTGTAGAAGAAAAAGGCACGTTTGGCACGATATTGCGTGAAGTGAATCTAATAGAAAATTAAAGTTTGTGTAACTACTACACACGTAAACATTTTATGACATTTCATTTGTCGGTCGTACATATGTTGGTTCTAAATTATAAAAATAAAACTTTTAATCCAAATAAAAAGGTAAAAATTAAATTATTGTTGTAAAAATAGTTTACCATGCATGTTGATTTTGTATTTGACTGTGACTGTAAGATCAAATTTAAAAACTTAATAAAACAAAATGAATTTGAAAATAATTAGAATAACATATTCTTTTGCGGTATAACTTTTAGTTTCTTTCACAAAAACAAAAAAAAAATTTTTGTAAGAACTACATTTTCGGTAAAAAACACACTTTTATACATTTTTGTCGGGATTTTTGATATGCTTCTATTCAAATGAATATAAAATTAAAACTAACTTATTTATTCCTTTTTTTAAACCTCAATAGTTAATGAAACACTACTTCGATAAATGACCCAACTTTATCTTTTAGTAACAAGAAACGTTTTTAACTTAGCTGAGCCACTTAAGCAATATCTATTGACTCTACGTTGTGAAAAGTTGAAAAATTTACTATCTCTTTTTCCCCCCTTATTCTTGGAATGACCCATATAAAAAAGTTGAACTTATCCGGAACTCACAGTAGTTAAATTTATTCAGAAAATATTAAAATTTTACGGAACGTGATGAGGTTTACATTTTAAAAAAGAGTTTGCTTGTAACGAATCATCATTAATTTTAGAGAAAAAATATTTTCCTTCAGATTGCAGAGTTGCACATTCCACTCGTACTGTATCACGCAATTTATTGAAAGAACTATTAATTACGCTTCTTACCCAGCTAGAACAAAAAGGTTGTAAAATTGTCGCAAAAGAGTCGGCAATATGTATCGCACACACAATTCCTTTATATAATTTTCATTAAACCAGTGATAATTTTTTGGAGTATATTTTAAGAGTCAAAAACAAATTGGAATGTAATTAAAAGATGTGAAATTAAACTGAAAATATGAAGAGTTATACACTAAAATTTTACAAAAAAGGCCATTTTGTCGATGAATGTTCGTATTTTACCACTAGAAAACTTACGCGCCACCCAAATAATAACGACTTTTAAAATAATTTGGAAATAAAAAATATTTCGAGTTTTTAGTCTCCGCGTAATAATGTTTAATATATAGCTAAATATATTTTTTGTAAGTTGCTAGTATCATATTATCATAGTATCATTCTGAAGATTCTAAAATAAAATAATAAGTACTAAAGAAAATTGTAATAAAATTTATTCCAATAAAAATTCATAGTGTGGAAAAAAAAATCAAATATGGCGAGTATGAAGTTTTTATACACCTTTTTCCAAAGTTCGTGCAAATTAATAATAACCTCAATGCATAGTTCTTGCAACTAACTAAATATCGAAAGTTACAAATATTTTTTAAAGTTGTTGCAACTGAATAATTACCTTAATGCAGCATTTACTTACAACAACATTATTCAAAACTTCTTGCAACTGAATTATAACTCTAATACAACTTTCATCTAAATAATTACATTGCATTGCAATGGTTTTTTCTAAAGTTCTTGCAGCAGAATAAAATCCTCAAGACATCGTTCTTATATCAAGCAAAATTAAAAAGTTACAATTATGTTTTTTAAACTTGTATCAACTGAATAATAACGTTGATATAGCACAAGCTTGCAATGATTATTTTCAATGTTCTTGCAACTTAATAAGAACCGCAAGTCAATGTTATTTTTAGTAACTTTTTTGAGTTATAATAATGTTTCCTAAAGTTGTAGCAACTGAATAATAACCTCAATACAGCATAAGGTTCAACAGCATTGGATTGACTATTGCCAATGTTCTTGTTACTGAATAAAAACCTCTTTTCAACCTTCTTGCAACAAAACAAATTCACATAATTTCACAATTATTCATTGCCATTCAACGAAAAATTTGTTCAATTTGTTTAAAATAAAACAAAAATGGATGACATGGCAGTAGAAGCCTACACAAAAAAATTGACAAGCAACACAGAATTTTTTGTTAACAATTAAATTTATATTTTGCTTATGGCATTTTAGTGCGTCACAGCAAAATTGAAAACATTTAAGTGTAGCGACTTCTCTATAACTTAATAAAAACATCTTCAAACCGAAGTTTTAAACATTTGTGACATTGATATAACTTAATATAAACATTAAGCAACTTGGTCGCGTCTAGGTTGCTAACTCGTTACTGTATTTGTTACAACTACAATACACAAACATTTTTTATAATTGCTACAAAAAGTAATGTTGTAATACTGTTAATTTAAAGTAAAAATTACTTATTTTTTTCAAAACTTTATGAAACATTTTTACACCTAGTGCATTTATTCGTTATATAACTAACACCGTAGTTTAACTTATTTGCAACAAAACGAATGATTTGTTACAAATTACTTATTTGAAACTTCAATACAACCCATTTGAGACAAAATTTTTTAAAAAAACTGTAATACCACCGAATTACAACATATTTTTGTTACAAATCGAAATCTGTGTTAGCTGGGTTACTCTTCTGAAAATAAGTCAGCAAGACGTAGAGAAATTCAACAACAAGCACTTTCGAGCACTTCGAAACTTACCTGAACTCAAACAAATTTGTTTTAAAATTAAAAGATTTTTCATTTACAAAATGTTTTAGTTCTTTTATTTTTCCATCATCTTTTCATAAATTTTCAAATAATACAATAGGCAATATTAATATATCAATAAGCTTATAATATATACATTAATAGTTTTGTTGTTGTTTTTTAATAAATCTACGAATAGTTCTCATTGAATTGATCTTATGTAAGTCAGATAAAACACTCATATCTATATTTATAAAAAAAGAAAAATGGAAATAGAAATGCTACGGTTGTTAAATGTTTTAAGTGAAATCAGTACATTTCAGTTGGAAAAATTCGGCTTACCATCAATTTTTCCCAAATGCATAACTTTTAGGATGATGCATAAGGTTGGATTCTTTTACTTTAATGATGATGAATTAAAAAGTATTATTATGTTTTATGATTTAAAAAATCAGTTTATATAGTTCATGCAATATGCTAGAGGTAACATTTAGTCATATGTCGCTAAAGTTGTGCTTTGTTTTCTATGTTTTCACTAGAAATCTTTGTAGTTGTGGTTGTCGTTTTCACATTTTATGGCAAAAATATGATCTTAGTTCCTTTATTTTAATAAATTTTATTTATTATAATAATAATAATATTTTATATGTATAAGAATTTAAGTTTTCTTTTGTGTAATATTTTTTAGTAAAATGCTTTTATATATATATATATAGTAGGTATATATATTTTTTAATTCTTTTTTGATAATATATATGTATATATATTTAAGATTTAACATAGTTTTAATTCAGGCAAAACTGGCAACAAAATTTCTATATATGTATATATATTATTAGTTAGTTTAATTTTTTGCGCAATAGCTTAAAAGCTTGTATGAACTTAAAAGTCCGTTACGTCTCGGTTTATTTTGTAAAATATTTTGCTAAAGTGTTTAACAATTAAAACAAAACAAAAAATCATTTGATACTGACCACTCTTGTCCTAAAATAATATCATTTCTTTTTTAAGTTTTTTGCATACTGTATTGTTAATGCAAAAAAGTCAAGTAAAGCTTTGAAATGATTAATTCGCTCGTTGAAATCAAAGCAGGAAGCTTGTCATACAAAAAAGTTTTTCGCAGTTATGAGCTTTTCGAAAATACAAGCGTTTAAAAACAAACACATATCATAAAGTTAATAATGAAGCATTCATAGTTGAGCTTTTGGTGAAGTTCATATATAATAAGCTTCTATCGTGTGTGTGTGTGTGTGTATATGTATATGTGTACAACATATGTGTATATGTAGTTATGTATGCAAGCTTTATCGTTTAGTATTATGTATATAATGTGTTGTTTCTATTTTTTTAGTGAAGTTTGTTTGCTTTTACAAATTCAGTCAGGATTTTCTTTAAATTTCGTAAAAATTTGGCAGTTATGTTGTTGCTGTTGTTGGTTACACAGCAAAATTCTCAAAAAAATCATTCGTGGTGGGAATTTCAAAAAGTAAACTCTTTTGTGCTCACTTCTAAAAGTCGCTTATCTCACCTTCAGTCTCGGGATAGGTGCACGTGAAGGGGTTCATGAGCCACGTGCACAAACCTTTATCTTGCCGTTTCTTTTTCTGCACCTGCAGCGTAATGCGATTGTGATGATCCTTGGAGAGACCGGAGGTGAAGCTGCTTTCGTCGCTGTCACGTGCCGTAGCAACACTGTGGTATCCACTTTCGGCGCGTCGCGAAATACCGGAGTGTTTTGAGGTTCTGGGCGTGGAAGAATCGTGTCCGCTGTCGTAGGCCTCGCAGGATGTATTCAATGGTAGTAACGGCAGCTGTGTTTGCGTCGTTATAGGCAACGTCGATGCGTTGAGATGTTTGAGTGGTGGAGTCGCTCGTGCTTCATGCTCCAGCGAAGGTCGTTTCGCTGGCGAGAGCAAAGCAGCTTTTTCGTCCACCTCGTTGATGTCCTCTTGTTCGAGCACAAATGGTTTCTCCAACTTTGGCAAATTAGGATCGGAAGCACCATCTGGATGTCGCAATGAAGCATACTGCTCCATGCCGGCAATCTGCATGATACCGTTCAGACTGGGTAGGCTACCCTGGCTGGGACTGCGCGAAGGCTGTCTGTGTTCAGAGAGAAATAAAAACAAAAAAGGAGAGAAAGGAATAAAAGAAGCAATTCATCTTGCTTTTTCTATTTGGATTCAACAACCCCTTTTTCCTTTCACTTACCTCGGACTTGGCGGTCTATAAGGCGGTTCACTGCAGACACTGCCTGGCCCAGTATTGAATCTATACGCTGGCTCACTGTATACGCTGCCCACATCGCAGCCACTGCGGAAGACTGGTGTCACCTCGGCCATGGCCAGTTGAGATGTGAAAATCTCACGTAGACGCGCTAATTGATCAAATTGGTTCCTACCAGACCAAGTGGAGCGAGCGAAAGTGTAAAAAGCAAAACAATTCAATTAGCCTTTATGTGTCTTTGTCGCAAAACACTTTGTCTAGTTTGCCACCACTCACCTCGTTCTTTCACCCATTGCACAATCACTAAACGCATCCCCGGCCATATTGAAGCTCGAAACGATGGACATGTTGTCGCAGTGACTAAGAGCCGACAAAGGATGTTCGCTACAAGACAGAACAAAACAAAGCAAAGCAAAGAGTGAAGAGAAGAGAAAAATCGGCAATTTATCAACCCCAGTTTTAGCACTGTAACTCTTCCTTACCTTCCCATCGTTCTGGCGATTTCCTCTTCTGTAACCTGCAGGCCGCAGTCAGACATGCCCATGCTGTGCTGCGAATAATGATGACTCGGCGTTCGCTGCTGCTGTTGCTGAAAGTCTTCCTGGCGCCTTAATTCCTGCTGCTGCTGTTGATAAAGTGACTCACGCGACACATGTCGCGATAGGATGCGATGCAGACTTTCGTGCGATATCTCGCGCGAACCGAGCGGCTCAATTAATGGCAACGCTGGTGGCACTTCCGACGGCCCACTGTCCTGATCCTCATCGCAATCGACTTGACCACGTTCACTCTGATGTCCCGCATCGGAAGCAGGCAAACCGTGGGAAATCGTACCGTAACCACCATGATGCGAATGCAATGAACGCTCCGAATGCAAGTCAGTCTCGTCTCTATGTGAGTTGCTGCCCGTGGCGGCATTTTGTAGCTGCGGAGTATGTCTGTTGTAGTTGGCACCACGTATCTCCGCGGGCGCCGAGGCATTTGTAGTGCTCTGTGCTGTGGTCAGACCAGCCCCTATAGGATGCACCAGCTCAAGTTGACTGCTACGCAATGATTGTTGGTCCGCTAGTAGCTGATGCGACTGCAATGTCTGCGTGGCAGGCATGTAAAAGTCATCCGTTGTGGCATCTAGCGATTTCTGCTTTAACTGGGCCATGTGGTAGGTGATGCTGCGTATATGTTGAGCCTGTTGCTCAACGCGGCTCTGATGTGTGGGCGAACAGGCTGCCGAACTACTCTGGAAGACTTGCGATGTCTGATTTTCTACCCACTGGCGGATCATGGTTTTCTTGTGGGAGTCCATGAAGCCGTAGCCCTGCACCTGCGAAGAGTTTGCTGGTAAGTTTCCGGCGGTAAGCGATCGACTGGATTGAGACTTTGGACCATCAATCCAGGTTTCGCATTGCTTGACATGATTGACCTCTCGCAGCAAGTGGCGAGCCTCGGCAACCTTGGCACGCGAGACACGTGGGCCATCGATCCACTGTTCCTCCATAATCTTGCGCATAGGACTACCGGGACACTCACTGCCAGTGCTCATTTGTTGTTCTGTGGCTGTTATTCCGACACCTGGGCGTCGTAAAGGTGAACCCTTGGGCGAGGGCACATTTGAGCCTTTCGAACTCATCATCGCCACACCAGTATGCCGCAAACTGCCGGCGACTATTTTTGGTGAGGATGCTGAGTGTGGCATTGTTTTCAGACTGTGCGAAGGTGAAAAGAATTGCGGCTGTTCCGTCGTTGCTATAGACTGAGGTTGTTGTTGGGGTGTTGGACTGTTGGCATGGCCGCGCTTGAGGCTGCCAGTGCGGCTAGTTGTAACAGGACTTTGTGGTGCTGCAAGAAGTGGCGTTGTGGATGAAGGAGCTTTCAGTGATTGCTACTACTTACCCTTCTGTGTAGTGGGCTTCTTTGCTGTACCCGATATTTTCGCTATTGTCTGTGGCTGCTGCTTTTCGATGCCGCTACCCTTTAAGGCTTTGCTCATGACACCACGATTATCACCACAGCTCAATGAAGGCAGATAAATGGGTGGATGCTCGCCATCAGTAACCTCATCACTTGGTCCCATATAAATGACAGTGTCAGCTGAAAGCTCAGAACTTGATGGATCGGCACCAGAGCCAGCCGAAGAGCCAGTCGATTGATGTCCTGCACATAGATTAATTAACGATAACAGTCGTCAGTGTAGTTGTTTGTATTGTGAGTGATTAGGCAGCGTGTTAAGTGAAAGGAGTAAGGAAGTTCAAATCCTTCAACACCAACTTACCTCCATTGATGCCAGCTGATAGCACCGCAGCCGTCTTGTCTGACTGTAGTGGAAATCGATGTTTGCGTCTTCGCATGCGATGTATGCGCGAGGCTAATTGGATGGTGGTGAGTGCATCCGTGTGCGACTGCAAAAGAAACAAAAAAACAATAAAAGGTGGTTGATGTAACACGTCGTAATTGGAGTGGGTGACAATTTTGATAATGGTTTCGCTTATATTTGTCGCAAGTTAATGTTTTTATTGCCATTTACGAAATAAAGCCGGAATTATCGCAATCAATACTGCTACCGGCCACCAGCAGTGGTGCTCAACATTTTCAGCTTTAAACTCTCTCTCCCTCTTTCTTTCACTCACCTGCGTATGCATTACATGCGCCATTATGGCCACATGACACGTCAACGGAGCCAGACAGTCTTTCAGCAGCGGTGTCAACGGATGATCCTTATTTGGCGGATGTCGCTGTCCACTGAGTATAGCCAGCAGTATATTTCCGATGCCCGAAAGTGGAAGTCCACCATTGCGATTTGCACAACCACCCAAATCGATGAGATGCAAGCGACTGCGACCGCCAGCGACTACATGAAAACATAAACGAATTTAATTGTAAGCTTTTGGGCACAACAAATGGTATGCGCAACGATGCAATGGAATTCCAATCATATTGCCTCGGGCGCCAGGCGACTCCAACTCGTACTTACCGCCACCTTTGCGCGATAAGCTATACTGATAGACATGCAATGTAAATATCATGGCTGGCTCCAGACCACCCTGCGGCCTGCCAGCCAACGCTGCGTCCAGAAACAATGCAGCACGTTCGGCGGTGGGAGCGCGCAATTCGGTTGGACCACCAAGGAAGTCGTCACGCAAATAAACCCCAGGGGAGTCGTCAGATTCTGTCGGCGAAAGCATAAAGCATTATGAGAAAATAAACGATATGGCAGCACAGCGCAGCCAAGTGGGTCATGATGGGTGACTGATGGTTGGCTGGTAAAAAAAAGTGGAACAACACAAGCGGGTGTAGTTAAGAAGGTGGCGAGAGGCGGCAAGCAGCTTCATGGGCAGCTGGCACTCAGCCATCCAACCCAACACGTATTGAGACCCCTTTACGACAGAAATGATTTCGCTTGAACTGTGCTTAAAACTTTAGCCTACAGCCTTAAAATTACTGTTTGGGGGACTGTCGGAGAGTCTAGAGTTCAAGGATATAATTACAAATGTTCGCACATAAGAGGAAAATGTGATTAGTTACTAACGCTCTCATGATTTCTGTCTGCGTGAAGCTAGGAAATACAACAAGATAAAAACAAAACACAACCAAAAAAAAAAAAAAAAAACAAACTAGGTGAAGCCTAGCGTGTGACTGAACTGCTGGGGCTGTTGTTAAATATTTAATATGACATTATTGGGTAAAAATTTGAAATAT
This sequence comes from Dichetophora obliterata, assembly GCA_963920525.1. Classification (NCBI taxonomy): domain Eukaryota; kingdom Metazoa; phylum Arthropoda; class Insecta; order Diptera; family Sciomyzidae; genus Dichetophora; species Dichetophora obliterata. The sequence continues at coordinate 265,085,841 of OY986436.1, forward strand.
CAATGCTTAGCTTTAAATATGATCCTTTAGTTAGTTTCAATTACAACGGGAATTTTAAAGTAGGTTAAAGTTATTTTTGTGCAAGGGAATTAATACACTTATTTCCCACACAATCACCACTTGCCTGGACTCCGTTTATACTATGTACATACCTGTCGCATGTGCTGCCAGCAAATCCTTTGAGCTGGAATCTGGTTTCGTTGCACTCACACCCAGCGCACTGACGCGCACCGAAAAACGCGAGCCACTCTTTTGACGCCTTTCATTTATGCCTTTATACAGCCAAGAGATGGCGCAAGGTATGGCGCCTAGGTCGCTGGGTGGATTTACGCTGCCTAGCATTGTTTTGGACTGGCCTGTACGCGAATAAGAAAACATAACGATGAAAAAGAAAAATGGCTGATGCTCACACAAGATTGCAATTTTAGGATATATTGAAACTTCCGTCGGAAGTGGCGAAACTTACCGGAACTTGGATAACCAATAGTCAGCAGACAACCGTCGGAGCCCTCCAGCACGGCCGGTATAACCTCAGACAAGGCAGAGGAGCAGACATCAGACTGAAGCGTTCGAAAAGAAGAAATTAAAAAAAAAATGGAGTAAAGAAAACGAAAGAAATAAGAATGGAGTAAGCAAACGATGAAAAATGTGTGCAAGCTGACATTTGACAAATTGCCACAGAGAGTCAACCACACTTTCTCCTTCCACACACTCACCTGTTGATTATCCGCAGTGAACAGACTATCGAAGGCGAACATTTTTGGAGCCGCCACCATAGGACCGCGCTCTTGAGAGGTAGATGCCGCCACAGTATTGGCTGCCGCCGGATCTGTCAGTGTTACTTGGCGTTTCTTTTTGTCCACTGTCATGAAGTGTGGGCTATCGGTGTCGCTGTGTGTATCTGCGACACGCAACATTACTTTAACCTATGAAACAAAACAATCCAAATGAAAAAAGGCCTGTGTGCTGGGAAAAAGGTCGGTAAAAATGGCAGATTATGATTTATATGCACTTTTTTAATGTGTCCAACGATTGCAATCTTAATTGCCACGTATTGCAATTTAAATTAGATTTATGCTTTGTTGCTGCAGCAAATGTTGCTGGCACAATCGCTGTTGTTGCAGCGCATGCTAGCATTTTCGTTGACAGCTTTAATGGCTAGCAACAGCAAGCACAGTGATTAGTTTTTGTTTTTCTTGTTGTTGATATTTCCGCAACTACTACTCTAACATGCACATTGGAGGCTATACAATATATCTGTTAATTGCACTTACCTTTCCCAGGCCATAGTTTTCCTTATTGGCTAAACGCCTTGCCAGCCCCGGTGGCATAGGTGGCGGTGCACGTTGTAACGCTCCACAAAAGCCGCCATTGCGTGTCATTGTGCTGGTCATGTCGGTGGTGCGTGTTGACGATGATTTGGTGCCTCCACTTTGGGCGAGTTTCTGCGCAGCTCTGCAATTAGTAAAGAAGATGGGAACGTTTGGTTAGAAGAGGTTAGGCACTTGTTTAAGAGTAAACATTTTTTATAAAGGCATTAATTGACCTAGTTCACATTTGAGACAGCATGTTAATAAGTGGGAAAACAGTGCGGAATCAACAAAAAAATGCTTGCGACATCGTGTGAATCATTAATCCAGAGTACAGTCTTCATAATATAAAAATCAATTTGCTTATCTTATGATAAGAGTTGAAGGTATCGGTCCTCAAACCATGGACATTAAAAATGATTCACAAAGAATTGAATATTTTCAATTCAAAATTGAAAGCCAAAAAAACTCATTGTCCCATTTTGTTTTAATATGATTTAGAGCTAAGTTTAAGTCTATCATGCATTTTTTTTTGTTTCAGGTACTAAAATAAAGTACTCTTAACCAACGAAGTATTGCATATAGTATACACGTTGTATCGTGCAAAAAGGCTAATTATTTTCTATTTATTAAGTCTGCAAACTCAATACTATAAAAATTTAGAGTAGTGAAACCAATTGGCTTTGTAAAACTGGATTTAGTTATTAGCACTATAAAATAATGGTTGGTGTGTAGGATATGATTAAGAACATCCAAAGTAAAGCTTGTTCCTAACAAAATTACTCTGTTGTAGCTCTGAAGTACTTCAGATTTCACTAAAGCTGTATTGCAGGATCATCGACGTTATATTTTCAAGGAATTCAATGACAATTCAGAACTACTAACTCTGCCCGACCGCATTTAAAAACAGTTTAACGGAGAATTAAATTACCGATTCCAACATAAAGGTTATCGCTTAATTACACGGTTAAAAATTTTGGACTATTTTTTAATCCAAATTTTGGTTTGAATGAATTTTGAATCCAAAAAGTACTATTTTTAATCCCCACTTTAGTTTAATTTAGCTGGGTCTCAAACCTACGTTCCTAAAAGGCACTTACTTGCATTCGTAATAATGAAAAATAAGCGAAACCTTATCAACCGCTTAGTTGGACGAGAGGATAAGGTGTTGGATCAGCACATCAGAGGACGTGTATTCAAATCACGAACTGGTCAGAAAAGCCTTTTATTTTAAGTTGACATTTATATTGCTTTTTTAAACTTTTTGCAGATTAAAAACTATTTTTTTTTTAATTAGAAAATTTCAAACTTTTCCTTGGATTCAAAAGTAATTTTTTTTTGGTGTTGTGCTATATGCAATCCAAAAAAGTTTAGAATTTAGTCCGAGATTTTTAACCGTGCAATGCCATTATCAGAATCTGAAAAATTTAGTTCTTTAATATTATGCACTCTGTCAAAGCTTAAATTTAGGTTTTTTTACGTTCTTAATGCAAAGAGTATTTAAATAAAAATTTAGAAAAAAATAAGCAATTTTTCGAAGAGTAACTTCCAAGGTAGTTAAAATCGAAAAATTTATTTTTTGTATAAGTTTAAACAATTTTTTTCAAACCTTTGACATACTTAAGTCAAGTACAATTTTATTGTACTTTAAAGTAGAGTACTTAAAAGTACTTTAGTCAAGTACAATTTTATTTTACTTAAAAATACAGTTAATTTTCTGTAAAACTCTTTTTTAATAAAGTCAATACCTATCTAAGAAATAAGGATGTACAGGAGAGAGAGTTTTTTTTAACTTTCTTCTGCCTTAGCTTGCAATATCAAAACTTAATTTTATATATACTTAGAGAATTAGCTAATTTGCTATAAGGATTTCAGCTACAACATTTTACCAGATGATGCGTTGTAGATTGTAGAACAAATTTGCATCAAAAAGTCAATTTCGAAAAATTATGACATACGATAATTTCGCGCAAAGTGGTCGATATATGGGAAATCGTTTACAAATGGCACGTTTCAAGTGGCACCACTGGCTAACGGAAAAAAAATAAAAAATATTTTTGTTGTCTCCAAAGATGGGGCATTCACCAGAGCTGTAAAATCGGCATTCATATTCAGAATTATAGTTCAAGTGAAGAACGACACAATGCATTCAATGAATGGAAAATTAATTTATAAATAAAATTTTTAATTCACATTCATGTTTTAAAAAAGGATTAATTATTCATTTCAATTATTTATTTTCGTTATTCAGAACAATGAATAAATTTTTTATTCATTTGAATGCTATTCACAAAAAATTCAATTCACAAAGAATTTCAGAATTTTCAATTATTCTTTTTTATTCATTATTAATTTTTTATTCATTATTCATTTTTTATTCATTTTTCATTTTTAATTCATTATTAATTTTTATTCATTATTAATTTTCTATTCATTATTTAATAAGAAAAAGAATAATGAATAACAAATGAATAATGAATAACAAATGAATAATGAATAAAAATTGTTTGAAAAATTAAAAAATTAATAATGAATATAAAAGAATAATTGAAAATTCTGAAATTCTTTGTGAATTGCATTCTTTGTGAACAGCATTCAAATGAATAAAAAAAATTTATTCTTTATTCTGAGTAACGAAAATGAATAATTAATCATTTTTTAAAAATTAATGCGAGTTAAAAATTTTATTCATAAATCAATTTTTCATTCATTGAATGTATTCTTATTTTGTTATTCACTGATTCACTTTCTTGTGAATAAAATCAAATAGATTGCATTCTTTTATAGCTCTGGCATTTACATATATTTATGCAAATTTTTTCTAGATGGTGAGGCGACCACCCTTGGCGAAATCGTATAGAATGAGCCATGCCTTAAATTGCCAGAACCACAGTATAATTTATTACTATTTCAGAAAATTATTGTTGGATATAAATTCATATGAAATTAGTTCAATTCTGCTTCGTATAGAAGCATATTGTACATATACTGCATTTCATAACTATATCACACCTTAAAATATTATTTTAAATGACCATGGAAATTAATTAAAACACCCTGTATAAAAAACTAAATTAAAAGAACATTTTCCTAATCTCTTCTACTTCTTTTCACAATATTTTTTTTTTTAAACTGCTCTCTGAAATGAACCGTTAAAAATACCAAAGTGATCGCATATTTGCATCTCTTTTTTCATTTCATAACTTTAGCACACATTTGAAAAGGTGACGTTTAAGTGACAACACGTGCACTTAAGTTAATAATTCTGTGTTTAAAGTTAAATAACTAATAAAAAAGTAAAATGCTACGAAAAAAGAAGTTGTCAGAACAAGAAAAAGGAAATATTCTTGGATGTAATGAAGCAGGCCTGAAAATTAGCGATTTTCAAGGAAAATAAGCAGAAATAGGAAAGTTTTTTTAATTTCCTCTCAAATCCAGAAGAATACGATAGTGCAAGACAACGTGGCCCAAAAAAGTTTCCCGGCTTAATTTCGCTAAGCGAAATATGCAAACAAACTGATCTCAGGTATTGACAGTACATAAATAACTCCTTGTCATATTCTGAATAATTTTTGTTACATAGATTATTTTTTCTGATGAGAAGAAATGGAATCTAGATAGCCCTGATGGTCACAGACAATATTGGCGTGACTTAAGAAAAGAACCATAATATTTTTCTCAAAAATATTTCGGTGGCGGTTCGTTGATGGTATGGGGTGCGGTTTCAGAATAAAGAGCAAGGATCTTGTAGAGCACTTTGGTGTAGTGCTTCAATCTACTTCACTCTACTTCCGTTTTTGAGGCAGAATGTTAAAAAAAGCTACACATTTCAACAAGATAATGCTTTTATACACTCCAGCAGAGAAACAGTGCAATTGTTTAAAATCAATAATATCTCGATTCTGGAATGGCCAGCCTGCTCACCTGATCTTAATCCGATAGAAATTATCTGGTGCATATTAACAAGAAAAGTTTTGCAGAATACTGCCAGTACAACTCAGTTCCAGAGCTAAGTAATGCAATTTTTCATGCTTGGGAAAGTATTGAAGAAAATGTAATAAAAAACCTAGTTGATTGCATGGAAACCAAAATATTTGGGTGTATTCAGCATAACGGAGGTGCATCTAATTACAAAAATATTTTTTAATAAAATTAAACAAGAAAAACCAATTTTTGAGAGTCTTTAATAAAGTGTGCTATAGTTATGAAACGAAAAAAGAGGTGTGAATATGAAATCACTTTGCTATTTTTAAAGGTTCCTTTCAGACAGCAGGAATTAAGAAAAAAATTTCTAAAAAGGAGTAAAAGAGAGTCAGAAGATTTTCTGTAAAAATCGTTTTTTATACAGGGTGTTTCATTTAATTTTTATGAGCAGTTAAAAAAATGTTAAAAAGTGTGCTATAGTTATGAGACGGAGTGTAGATCGTTGCAAGGGTTATTTCATAAAAAACTTTTCAATGGCCTCAACTTATTACTAAAAGTTTTTAAAAATTATCTTAACGTTCACTACAATTTCTTTAGTAGAATAATTTACTATAAGAAATGCAGCAATTCCATTTTAAACGTACCGGAAAAATAAAAATTACGGAATGACCATCTCCGATTTGGGTGAACTTTTGCATGGAGCATCACTGGCAAAAATGAAAAACTTAATTTGGAGGAAAAAAGTTTAGCGTAATTTTTGGCGGAGTTACAGGGTGATTGATTGATTTTTACTAAAATTCATATCTTTCTAATATTTATAGAATATAAAAAAATATATTCTAAATTTTTTTTTTTGGTTTATTAAGAGTCGATCTGTCTACAGACAATGCACAAATTTATTCGAAAGCATAAAAATTGTATGCTGAGGCCATAATAGCTTCAGTCAGCTTTTCGTCAAGTTTCGTTAGCTGTAATTGTGATTAAAAGCATATTGGTCTTAAGTTTATGACAAACAATAATAAATTACTTTTGTTTTTTTGAATATTTTGTTAAAGTAATTTGTAAACATTTCATTTTGAAGATCTAGAAAAATATGAAAGAAAAGACAAAAAACTTGTTAAATTGAGAGCAAATGCTTCTTTTGTTGTCAATATAAACATAATAAATTTCTTTTAAAAGTCTTAGTTTCTATTCATAAATTATTTAATACAGCGAAAAAATAAATTGATTTTAGTTCTTAAGAAAAACTCCAGTTCCTTGTAGAGAATTTTACCAGTTGTTTTTCAGCTAAAAAACAGCAACTGTGACCAAAACATTAAACGATTTTAATATTGGTGCAACCATCAAATGGTTGCGTAACTACAAGGGAAGTCAATCCCGGGATCCCGGACGATTTAAGCATCTTTCAATCCCGGGATTTTAAGTAAAAAATTTTTATTACAAATATTCACGTAAATGCAACTGTTTCAATTTAAGTTGATATGAATATAGAATTAGAAAAATCTTTTATTAAGGCTGAAAAAGATTGTTAGGACGATGCGTGTGAATCACTTTGCAAAGACATTGTAAAGTTTTAGAACGATTTGCAACATAGGAATGTCAGCTATGTATTTCAAATTGTCAGATATTCTGACTTAGGAAATAATTTTGGTTTGTGGTGAAGGCAATCGTGATTGAAACTTACAAATTGCTTACGACTATTGTACAACTATTTCTCTAACTAGCATAGAATCAGAACGGTGCTTCTCATCAGCTGGTTATATTTGTAATAATATCCAAACTCTCTAATGAAAAATAAAACGCGTTGATCAGCTTAATGTATTACTTTAAAAATAATTAAAGCAAATTATTTTTTTCAAAGTCTTTTCCCAACCTTCCCAAACACAAAAAAACTGGAAGACGGTGTCTAAAAACAAACAAAAATTTTGCACATTTATATAATAATACCTAAAACTGTTCTATATTATATTTTTTCTTTCAATTAATACAATTTGCTAGTCATTAATATTATTGAAATTTTTTTGTGCTCATTAACAATAAGGGTATTCACAATTGTGTGGTATCGAGGTACTTATTGTGTTTTTTTTCCATGGTTTTTTTACCAAAACCACAATTATGAGCACCCTTTAAAATATAGTTTGTGTTAGGGAACTTCCCACTATAGCTTTTTTTATCTGTGCAGATAAATTAACTATACTATTTGATATATTTTATTAATATATGGCATAAAAAAGTTTAACTTGCATTTTGAGCTTCTTCCATTTTTGCAATTAGAATGACTGGCAGCCTATCAGTTGTTTATGGAATTTTAAAAACCACGTTGGTCTAACTTATATTATAAAGTATTAACTAATAAATAATAAAAAGTATAATGTCTTTCGACATTAAAGCAACTGCAAGCTCTTGATTCCTTGAAATAAATGATGGTAAAAAATGATATCTTTCAATCTTTACCAAACAATTTTACATTAAATTGAGACCAACTTTATTCAATGCCACTCTGTTATTACGGAATCAGACACAAAATAGAAAGTCCCATGTAGACGGTCAGAAGATCAAATTTACAAAGGATTTCACACCAACGGCCACAAAAATGCACAAAAACATGAAAGCCAGAATTTACGCCACTTCCTGGCATTTGCTTTTAAGTTGGCAACACTATTTCCAATGCTATTCGTACAGTTAAAGTTAAAAAAATAACCCTGCAAAGCCTTGAAATTGTTTTATCCAAAGCAAAAATGTAAGCTCAGGAGTTTCTGTTTTCATTTCTTGGTTTGATTTGGAAAGAAAGTAAAAAAATTATGTAGCTTTCAAGCTATATTAAATTTTTTTAGCCAAAATAATGCTTATTTTTGTTTTTTTGTTTTACGTAAGCAACCCAAGCAAGCAAAAAGAGTAAGAAGAGTAAGTGAAAACAAAATTGAAACCTAACTCAAGCAGTAAAAAACGTCAGTCAAAGTGTCAGTTTTTTGGTATACGGAACTTTTTCACATTTGCTTTAAAATTATACGGCAAACAACTATAACAACAACGACCAAAACCATAGTATTTGTATGTAAAACAACAATAATAACAAAAAAAGAAAAAATGTTATCCACTTGACAAATTAAAAATGACGTGAAAATAATAATAGAAATATATAAAGAAAAAAATTTATTAGAGTAGAACGAAGAAAAAAAAATAATGAATATGACTTAAAAATACATTACAACTTAGATCAAACTTGTAATAAGTAATTATTCAATAAGAATCAATAACAATAATCTTGATCTGTTTTATCATTGGTAAGAATAGTTCACAAATCTTTATGAAGTATTGGCCAACTATTTGCCTTTTGCTCGATTTTGATTTTATTTTTTTTTTTGTAGAGAGAGTTTTCCAAAAATTATAACCGACTCAAAATTATAACCGCACTAGATTTTTACAAAAATCTTTTGTTGTGGGCATCAGATGATACATTTTTATATGTATAAAAATGTTCTAAATGGAAAAAAGATTCTAGTGCGAAATCAAAATCGAGCAAAATCTAAATAGTTGGCCAATACTTCATACAGATTTGTGAACTATTCTTACCAATGATAAAACAGATCAAGATTCTATTCCAGCTAGCTTAGAAAATATTTCCCAGAGAAAATATTTATCTATTTTTATTTCATTAATTTCTATTGTAGTTGAATCAATTTCGATAATCATCTAAATTTTTCTCACATTCACATAAGGTGTGATGTAAAAAGCTATTTCTTTCGTCTTTAATTCTTGCCTTCTATACTTTTAATTTTTTACTACTTGTTTGGGGTGCATATTAAGATTTAATTTTCAACAGCAGATGATGGAAAATAAAACATATCAATTCAATTCGCCCGAGCAGGATCTTATGTACTTTGATTTGCAATTTTGTATTGCGTTATTCCGATCGAGATAACCGAATCAATAAATAAAATCTATGACAGAAAATCTAACTATTAATGTCAGCGTTTTTTGCTTGATTTTTTTGCGAGACACTCAGGTTAACTTAAAAGCAATGAAAGTAGTTAAAAAGAGTAGTATTTATAACTTGTTAATTTGAGCTTTTTAATAGCGGTTTAATCTTAAATATTTTTTTTGACCAAGTTGGCGACCTTGAGATGAAAAATTCGTTCTTCCTACTGATTTGAACTTTATTGCGAACTTCAAAGGTACTTCTGGACAAACTGATGTCAGTAATGAGACCAATAACTCATACTCGCCTTAGCTAAGAAGCATTCTTCCACTCCTTCCTTAACCTATTACAAAAACTCTTGAGATAGACTCACTAATATTGCTTTGCAAGTTCTACCCACACTTCTGTCAAAAAAAAAAACATCTGAAGCATTTTCTGTATTATTTAATACATACTTGTATAGATGAAACGACATGTGCGTCCTTGACGCTTTGCTTCGTGCAACATGTAACCATTTTTTTCCACTAACTTGCTTGTTCGTGGCTTATCCTGTTTTTTTTTTAATTTATTTTATTTTTCCTCTTGCGGATTTCATTTTCGCCTTCGTCATGTTGCTTGTCAGTTTTTGACAGCATACCCTCTTCTTTCTATGCACTCTTTTCGTTGGTTTTCAATATTTAATTTTAAAAATAACTTTGTGGTGACTCTTGAGCTTTATTCCCAAAATCTACTGCTTGCTTCAGAAACTTCAGTTTGTCTATTCTTCGCTTTCTTTAATAATTTATGTACTTTTTGGCTTAGCGCATCTAAGCTCTTGTTTAAGTGAGAAGAGATGGATATTAAATAACTTTGTTATTTGACATTTTTATACAGTCTAACGACATTTGTGACATTTTAAGTGACATCTTCGAAAACTGTTGGTTTTTTGTGATATTACTCGGAAACCACTTAAGTTCGGGTTACATATAAGAATAAGAAAGAAAACAAAAACAGGAAAAAGATTGAATGATGCTTATAGAAAATTCTTTTTTTAAGGATCTACAAAACTGTATTGAGTTAATTGATTCATATGCAGGTGTTTTTGTTATAAAGAGTCAATATTTGTGTTTTGTTCATTATAACTGAATATTTTTTGAAGCTTCAATAGAGCTTGAAGGAAATTTAAAACTTTAGAAAGCAAACATTTTAATACTCTATCTAAACACTATGAAGATTAATGGCCTTATTTTGTGCAATAAACGCAGTCACTTGCGTTAGATTTTATTATCTGGCAAAATATTTTAAAGGAAACTTTCAGTAAGCGAGAGAAGGTTTGTTCTAATTAATATACAAATGGAATTTCCAGACAAAAATATACCAAATTGGATGATTGCGCGAGCGTTTTACAAAAAAGGCTATAAAAAAATTATAAGAAGATTTTAAAGAATCTTAAAGGATATTATTTTAGCTATAAATATTAAATCTTTTTTATCTGATATTGATCCGAAAACAGAAATTTAATTTAAGACATAATTTTATTAAACAATTTATTAACAGTTTTAAAAAAATGTTTATTTTCGAAAACTACCTTTAAAAAAGTATGACCATTTCCACAATAATTCTTGCGTCTTCTCATTTATGTATTCAATATTAAAATAATCATTTTTGTAGTTGAATGAAGCATATCAAGGCACTTTTTCACGCTTTGTTGATTTAGTTTGTATGTAAAATAAATTTTCTAAATGCGACTATTGTTCTTTAGGCTTTAAAATAAAAAATAAGTCTATTTTTATTATAGGATATAGATTGATTGTGCGTCCCTCCTTCACTTTTTTATTTTTTATTTTTATTTTCTGCAGCATAACATTTACAAAACTGCCAGTATTTTCGATGAAACCACTTTGCAAAAACCAATAAAAGTCACAGCTTACACACTCTTAAAGCGGATTTAACAAATTGTGGAGAAATAAAAAAAAATATGTAGTTAATCCTTGGAAAAGTTTTTTTTTAAACGCGAGCGGCGAAAGGTGATGTTTTTATCAAGGCATCCCGCTGCGCCAGCGTGAAATTGAGATTTACGGCACAAGCTGAAGATGTATGAACACCTTCATACCTTCACCAAAAATGAATACACAACCAACCATCTACAACAACAACGCAATGAAGTCGCGCAACAGTCAAAAGAGTGACATTTTTATTAAAAATCTCATTAGTTAAATGGTTTTGAGTTGTAAAATTGTACTTTTTGTCACACTTTTTGGGCACAATTTATAGCATTTGCTGCAGCAATATGGTGTTGGTGATGGTGGTGGTGAACTTTATGGTAACTGGGTAATTGGAAGATATGTTAGAAATATTGTATGCTGAATTTTATTGCGTGATAAATACGCGCATTTTCATTTTCCTGTTTGTCGAGCAATGAGGTCGTAAATAATTTTACGACCAACTAAAATACATCAAATTTTGTCGTTTGTTTTTCTTTTGGATACACTGAAAAAAAGTTTTAATATTGAAGAAACACATTATTCATTTCATCATTTTTGTGCTCAAAAAAGAATTCACGAGATATTTTGTCATAGTAACTACAAATATTTTGAAAAATGTAATTATGATTTTTTTCTGTGTAGCAATAAAAGTTCAAGTGTGGTGAATAGAGAAGAAGTAATAAAGCTAAAGTGGGCGGCATATGTGAAGAGGACGGGCATTTTTAATGAAACGCGGGTAAAAGATTTTAAGTGCGAAAATTTATGATGTATTGGGAGTATGTCAAGTAAAGATAGCTGCCAAACTTATATATTTGTTGCTCCTCGTCTCACACTTGGAGTGGAATTGAGTTTCAGAAAGCAGCATTAATGTGTCTAATATTACATATATTTCAGTGGTATATTGATAAAATATTAATATATAATGGTGTTATGGTAACGCTCAGGCATACCTATATAAGTGACACTCTATTACAGTATTACAAATTTTATAATCGAAATGCATTACCGTAAATATTGTAAATTCATTACAGTGAATTGATTTAAATGGTCAGAAATTGGAAAACTGAAGTCAAACAAAAAAGTTTGTATATCTTTTTTTTAGGTAATATTTTGCATAAATACTATTTGAAAAGTATTTTACTCATGAGTGCATACTAACAAGGTACTTGAAGTTTTGGGAATATTGTTTGAATAAAAATTTAGCAGCTGTATAGCCTAAGATTAAAAAAAATTAATAACACAAGTCCACAAGGTTTTTTATCCAGAGACCTAAAATACTTTTCTAGAAGAAAATTTTACGCCTATTTACAGTTTTTCCCTAAAAGATTGAATTTTTGAGATACAGGGTGATTTGCATTTTTTTGACTTTTTTTAAGATTTTCTACTCTAGAAACTAAACTCTATGTGTTTTTTCGGAGAATTTAAGACTATAGTTAAAATTTTAGGTTTTTGGTTAAAAACTTTGAACTTTGACCGTCTTTTCCATAGTGTTTTAAGCTATATTTCAAATTTGTTTTAATTTTATATTTTTTATATTAAATTATATAAAAAATATGCCAATAGCAATATGATAGAATCAGGAAAAAAATTCAAAAAATTAAAACAAGTTTTACAGCCATTTCGCTCAATCAATTTATATGTAACCCCAAAGAACATTTTGTTTGGAAAAAAACCAACTTTTTTAAGCACACATTAAGAGTATATTTTATTAAAAAAAAAAATATACATTTAATAACATTTTCTTATTTAATTGAAATTGAAGGCCCGTTGCGAATCCTGGATTTGCCGAAGGATGTGGGGCTAAAGAGCTAAAAGAAGAAAGAGCTACGTGGAATTTTTGTTATACAGGGTTGTCCATATTCGAAGCGCCCGTCTGGCAACACTATAACTTTCCGCAGTGATGCCAAATCGACTAATGACATACCGCGTTTGAAGCATCATTCCAATCAAATGTTTACAATGGAACAGTACACGCCACGCGAATGCTCTAAAATTGTTAAAATTTACATTCAACAAAACAAGTCAATAGTAAAAACTCAACGTGCTTTCAAAAAATGAGCGATGAAGCTCATTTTCAGTTGAACGGAACGGTACACAAACAAAATTGCCGTATTTATGCCACTGAAAATCCACAAGAGATTCAAGAGGTACCTCTTCACGATGCAAAAGTGCTCATTGGGCCGTTCTTTTTCGAAGATGATAATGGCCACAGAGTTACTGTCAATCAGGAGCGTTATCGCGATATAATAAACAATTTTTTCATGCCAATCGTTCGTCGAAAGCGTATCAGGCACTACTGGTTTCAACAAGACGGCGCGCCACCACACACAAGCCGCACTACAATCGATTTTTTGAAGCAATTGTTCCCTGGCCGTTTGATGTCAAAAAATGATGATTTCGATTGGCCGCCAAGATCACCAGATTTAACGCCTCCAGACTTCTTTTTGTGGGGTTATTTGAAATCAAAGGTTTACGTCAATAAGCCAAAGACCCTAGAAGAGCTGAAAACCAACATCCGTCAAGAAATAACTGCCATTCCCATCGAAATGTTGAAGAAAACCATGGAAAATGCTGCAAAACGGGCACAATATGTCGTAGAGGCCAATGGCGACCATTTACGAGATATCATATTCAAGAAATAATGTAAGCAAATCTACTTGAACCCAATTAAATGATATTTATGACGAACAGACAAAAAATTGTGGTTTCTTTGATTTATTTAAAAATGAAATGGCTTCGAATATGGACAACCCTGTACATCGATGAATTAGTTTCTCGCATAAGACTCCAGCAGTAGTCGCTCATCATGCTTTTATTCAATTCCGTTGATAGTTGATAGATATTTTTTCAATTCTAAGCATGTCTTGATAGAAACGTTCCTCTTGTTCATCGCTTGTTGCACCTAAATTTTCTCGAAAAAAATCTAGGTGCGAATGCAAAATATGTATTTTAAGTGACATCCGCGCACTCATTTTGAGATTGTTCTCTGGAAGAACCTCAATAATATCTCTGTAGTTGTTGCTTTTATTATTCCCAAGAAAGTTAAAAACGTTATTCTTAAATGAGAAAGAGTTATAACATATTTTTACCATTAAACCATTGATAAAAGCGACTTCTGCAATTATAGAAAATCTATTTTGAAACCCAGTCTTTGTCTTGGTTCTTGACAGTATACCCAAAATAATTTAGATACGTCAATTTCAGTTTTTCTGAGGTTTGTCGACACCAGTTTTTGCAATTATATTTTGCCAAAAAATATAGGAAAGAATATTAGAATCACTTTTATATTTCCAACATTTTTAAATAGTGAAGGAAATACTTAAGTTGATATATAAACGTCAAGATCTGTCTGTAGATCTGTCAATCTGTGTATTACCAATGATGTGACAATCAAAAGTGCCAAATAGTGTAGTAAAAAAATAATAGCTTAATACCTAACTATTAATACCTAAGAAATTTGCTCTTTTTACAAACAACATTTTTTTTGGGGTTAAAACATGTTTTAGTTTTTTGAATTTTTTGGTAAATCTAGCATATTGTTATTGGTACATTAATGAACAGCATTTTTTATAAAAAAACATAAAATTAAAATATATTTGAAAAATAGTTTAAAAAAAATTATGAAAAAGACGGTCAAATTTAAAAATTTTTAACCAAAAACTTAAAGTTTGAATTTTAGACTTAATTATCTCAAAGAAGAAACATGACTTACAAATGGTTAATACAATAGTTAATAGCTTATTTAATTATCAGTCAGCTGACATTAAAACGATTGCTTTACATTAGGCAGTTTAGTTTCTAGAGTAGAAAAACTGTATCAAAGTATAACAAATTCAAATCACCTTGTATATTAACAATTCGACCTATAAGGGAAAAACTGAGTATAGGCGTGGAATCAGCGTAAAAAATTCTTCTAGATAAAAAAATGTTCAAGAATTTTTAGACTAGTGTAATTAAAAACATTGAAATCAAACAAAAAGGTTTAAATAAATTACAACAGTATTATTTGTTCATATAAAAGGGTAATGTCACTTATAGCAAACTATATCAAAATATCAATACAAAAATTTAATAGTAGTCTCAATAAAATGTTAAGTTTCTCTTTCAAAGCAATAAAAAAAGGAGAGTTTTACAATTAAACTTATTTATACAATTTCTTTGATTATCCCTTTTTTAAAATAAAAATCAATGAAAGATATGTCACGTGACAGTCTCTTTTTTTATTTTTTGTTAAAAGATTTTGAGTGCTGATTTCAGTACGATTTTTTTCGACATAGGAGTGACCCTGAATGGGAGCAAGACACAGAACATGTATATACATATATTGGACCAAAAATCAAAGAAAAAACCCATAAATTAAAAAAAAAATATAGAAGCAATATTACTTTGCATGGAGAAAAGCGAAATACCTGTCGAAAGTGTTGATAATTGTTGCGATGGAAATATATCGCTAATATTCAATATAACCTATCTACATTTTCCACGAAATTCAGTTTTTTTATGGCACCTATGAGATATATTTGAGTTAAAAAAAAGTTTAGCAAAGTTGTCCCCCTCAAATATTTGACTTATCTACAATATAGTTTTTTTCGTGAAAACAAAAGAACTAATATACACAATTTTTCGGAAATATTCAAGAAAATTGTAATAAATTTGCGTTAGACTAAAATGGCAGGGAAAAATTAAAGAAGGAAATGCATTAAAAAGCATAGCAGTAGATTATGCATCATCAGCGGAGAAAATATTGGACAAATAACAAGTGCTTTTATAATCGAATGAAATTCTCCTAGAATATTAATAAATTTTAATGCAGCTTTTTACGATGGCTCGTTAATGGGCCTTATCCGCAAAAGGAAGAAAAATCATGACTTTAATTGCCTTTTTGTAAAATGCACGCAATCCCCTCACTTCGAGTTCTTATCTCTCTTTCTCTCACAAAAATTTTCTTGTACGGCAAAAGAGAAAGGAAAAAAAAACCCAAATAAGGTGATTGCGCACATTTTACAAAATAAGGCTATAAGTCTAACATAAGGAGATAAATCTTTGCATATGATAAATTGCTCAGTGCCTATAAAAAAAAGTGGAACCATTTGCAAGAATTGAAGTCTGTAATTTTATCAGAATACTAATATTTTTATGATAATATTGAAAAAATATAAGCGATTAAGTTAATAGACCAATAATCATTCTTAACTGAATTTTAATACATGCTGTCAACAAACTTTTCTTAAAATCTGAATAAAATCGTCGATGAATTCACGAAAAACTTACTTTTCCTATTGAATTATAAGACCTATCTACTGATTTCATCAAACAAACAAAAAAGTACTTGAAATACAAAACAACCTATCTACAGTCTATCCTATCTACTACCTATCTACTATTATTATTTTTTTTTTATTATGGAAGCTTGTCATCTTTTTAATACAATATTCTGGTACTTTGAAAGAATTACACGTTTTTTTTGCTCTCCTGAAAAAAGTTTTTTTTTTTTTGATAAGTCATATTGAATATAAGCTCTCGATATGTTATTTTGCTTCTGCAAAACAAATTTAAAATTATGATTTTACTTTTATAACAGTAGCCATTTTATAATGGTACTGCAAAGAATCTATGTGGACCACAGAATATATTTGCCAAAAAAATTTAACAAAACAAAAAAACAAGTGGTTTTTCGTCATAACTCCCAAACCATACATCTTACAAGGACGATTTATGCACCAAAATGTTTCTAATACATATAAACACAAGACTGCATTTTTAGAAAAAATCTTTTTTTGTGATTTTCTAGTTTTTTTCTGATTTTTTAGCCGTAACTCCTAATCCATACATCATGTTTGTTAAGCCTCTGACTAGAAGATTGCATCCTTGAAAAAATTAGAAATTAGATTTAATGTTAATTTCATAGGTCCTTTTTTGTGAATTTTTTATATTTTTTTCGCCATAAATTCGCCTTAAAATACAAACTACATGTCAGACAAGGACGATTCATGCATTAAAATGATCACCATGGCATTGTCCTTTAGGCAAGATACTTCTTTGTCGAAATGCATTTTGCTCTATCTCTTGTAGTTTAGGAGTTGTAGAACACTTTTTGTAGTGGTAGTTGGCCAAAAACAAGTGGTTTTTCGTCATAACTACCAAACCATACATCCTATAAGGACGATTTATGCAACAAAATATTTCTAATACATATATACACAAGACTGTATTTTTAGAAATTTTTTTTTCAAGAATCTTAGTTTTCTACGTCATTTTTTGTGATTTTCTAGTTTTTTTGTTTTTTAGCCATAACTCCTAAACCATACATTATAAAAAGACGATTTATGCACCAAAATGTTTGTTAAGCCTCTGACTACCAGACTGCATCCTTGAAAAAATTAGAAATTAGATTTAATGTTAATTTCATAGGTCCTTTTTTGTGAATTTTTTATATTTTTTTCGCCATAAATTCGCCCTAAAATCCAAACTACATGTCAGACAAGGACGATTCATGCATTAAAATGATCACCATGGCATCTTCCTTAAGGCAGGATACTTCTTTGTCGAAATGTATTTTGCTTTATCTCTTGTAGTTTAGGAGTAGTAGAACACTTTATGTAGTGGTAGTTGGCCAAAAACAAGGGGATTTCCTCATAACTCCCAAACTATACATCCTACAAGGACAATTTATGCACCAAAATGTTTCTAATACATATATACACAAGACTGCATTTTTAGAAAATGTTTTTTAAGCCTCTGACTACAAGATTGCATCCTTGAAAGAATTTTAAAAATTTGATTTGCAATCAATAAGATCAATAAGATTTAATTTGCCAGTGCACTGCGACAAGACCTAATTTCTATAGAAATAACAAACTTGCATGTAAAAATTGTTTGATACACAAGTAACGGGACAATCAGCTTAAGTATCGACATCGTCAAGTGTGCGTTTTTATATTGTCCTTGGAAAATGTGCTGAACAGTGAACCAGTGCGGTTTGTGTTATTGTTTTGTGCAGGTGTTCTTTGTTTTTGGCTGTGCCAAAAATTTTAAAACATACTTATTAGCTTAAAGCTCATCTAAATTTCATGAAACAACTTACAGTTGCGGTCAAAATAATAGCAGTGCCCTTATATTCATACATGTTTGGATAAATAATACTAGTCTACGAATTTCGGATCCGGTAAGTCCATTTTCATTCCTATATGTACTTTCAATACTCGTTCCAACTCCTTACTCAGTTTCCTCCTGTATTGTAAAATTTTCGAGAGACAGGGTGTTTCACGTTTTTGGCAAGTGTTTAGTATTATTGATCTCGAATCAAAACTACTCACCATAAAATAAAAAGTATAATTTTGTATTTTTGAAAAATTTTCAACTTTTTCATCAATGTATCAACCACTATCGTGTCATGTACTGTAGCGAAGCTAAAATTCTGAGATTATCCAACGAAATATCAACAAATTTTGTATCTTTTGTTTTAGCGGAACTGTAACCCTCCAAATTTAAAATGTCTTTTTTCATGTAAAAATACACTTAATCAACAGTATTTTTTAAATTCTAACTTTGGACAGTAACAGCTCCGCTAAAACAAAAGATAGAAAATTTGTCGATATTTTGTTGGATAATCGCAAAATTTTTTCTCCGCTACAGCACATGACACGAAAGCGATTGATATACTTAAGAAAAATCTGATATTTTTTCTAAAATTCAAAATATTATTTTTTATTTTGTGGTGAGTAGTTTAGATTCTAGATCAATAATACTAAATACGTACCAAAACCGTAAAACACCCTGTATCTTGAAAGTTTTACAATATAGGAGGAAACTGAGTAAGGAGTTGGAACGAATGCTGAAAGTACATATAGGAATGAACATGGACTTACCGGATGCGAAATTTGTAGACTAGTATTATCTATCCAAACATGTCTGAATATAAGGATACTGCTATTATTTTGACCGCAGCTGTATGTAAAATTTTAAAATTTACAAATTTAGTTTCTTAAGTTTTAATCACCATAATCTTCATAAAAATCAATATTATCTTTTAATTATTCTTATCTTTTGAGTTTGTTATATTTATTACCTTTAATCTTTTCTAAAAAGAGTTTACATTTACTTAATGTGGCAAATTTTTCATTGAGATTTGCTCAGAGAGATAAATGATTTGTGTCGTTTCTTTTGCCGTTGGTTAAAAGTAACAACCTGAAAGGAGTTTAATTTTCCAAGTCAGATTCTTACTTAAGGTTAACTAGGCATGAAAGGATAAGAGAAAAATGTTTCTCTTTTTTACAGAAAGAAGGTTAAGTGGTCGCTTTCTAGCTTAAAAAAGCACTAAATAATTTAAACAAGGACCGGAGTTAAAATAAGTTTTAAAAATGGAGCACAGCTTCTTTGTAGACAAAAACTAAAGACTTATGCTGGATTTTGTAACAACAAACAATGAACAAGAACAGGGAAAACAAAGTGCTTAAAAACACGTTTTCTTTTTAAACCACCTCAACAAAGTAAGACAAAATGAAAATAAAATACTTTTGCTTCGGCAACTTCGTCTTCTGCCGCCTCCTTTTGATATACATACTTTAAAAGCGTATGACTATGTCAGAGAATTAGGTCTATTTGAATAATGAAGACATACATATGGGCAATCCTTGGGCGAGAAGTTGCCTGTTGTTGTTTTTGCTGCTGCACTAACAATGCCAACAAAAGCATATGACAACATCGCAAACAACACATACATCACACAACAAACAAGAACCGACACGTTCAACTCCCGACAATATCTTGTTTCAAAAAAGAGACACACTCAAAAAGTAGCAGTTAATAAAAAAAAACAAACAAAAAAAAAGAGGCGGAGCAAAAAACAAAGGGACAACACTAACGAAATGACGAGACATAATCAACAATAACAGGAACAAAAACAACTGAAAAGTATCGTTACCACCACCTCCATCACATCGCATCACTGGCATCAGGAAAAACCAACAATAACAACAACAACAACAAGCAACAATAGAGTGTAAATGAAAAACCAGGTTAAAAAGTTGTCTAAAATATGCTTAAATGTCTGTCGGGGGGGCAGCAGACTAGTTAGCACACACATGGGAATGGGAGGTATTCAACAACGAAAATAATAAAAAAGGGGTAAAATGGTCTGAGTGTGAGGAAGGTGAGAGCTGGAGTTTATGTTAGCAAAGAGGCCTGTTTAGCTAATAGCACATGGCTGTCTGACATGCCTTCATTTGCCCAACTTTTTTCTTTACAGCCAAAATTAGTTAAAAAAAATTTGTCAAAAAATGTTTGCTCTGAACTTCAAAAGCTGTTCGTGGTTAAGAAATATTTTAAAATTGCAACAAGGACTTCTTTTTCAATTTTAAACTCCTTTTGTGCAACACGCTATGTGCTCATTCTTTACATAAATTAAGAAAAATCAACTCACAAATACTTTCAAACTAACAAGCTCAGTGTCAGTGTTTCATAGTACTCTTTTTCTCTTATGCCCATATGTGTTGTTTTTCATTTAGTATTTAGTAGTTGGAACTTTCGTATGAAAATCTATCCAATATTTTGTCTCGTATCATAGTTTTTGCTATTGTATCTAGATCTTTAGTGTCTTAAATATCATATAACAAAATTTCTCACTTCTGTTGCTGCGGTTGTTGTTGCTCACTTTAATGAGCAATGTTGTTGCTTGTTGTGCATGTGAGTATTTTTTTCTTTAATAGCTATTTTGTTTTATTGTGTTTTTCACTTGTTGTGTTTTGCATTTGTTATGTTTTTTGGTGTTTCCCCACATTTTCTGTGGGGAATTATTTTGCGCACTGCGGTTGTGTTTGTTGTGTCTGTACTTAGGATTTAGAAGTCTGCCATGTTGCTAGTAAGTACGTTTGTGAGAGGGTGTGTTAGGTCGTGTTAAGTAACGGGTATTAATTTTTTTTTATTTTGTGGGTTAATTAATGAGTTAACAACGCATATTAAACAGTTATAATGTTTTATTCAAGCATTTTTTTGATTTTTTCACTTGTGGTTTAGTCTTAGATTTTCTATAAATTATGAAAATATTAATGTGTATTTATTTTAAAGTGATATGTGCAGAACTGGTTTCTAAATTGAACAAATTTAGTAAATTTTTTTTCTATCTAACTTTCGAACGAAATAAATGGCCTTTTTTTAAAAACAAATGCAGTCACTTGAGTTAGATTTTTTTCATCTGGCAATATATTTAAACGTTCATTTTAAGTGTGTGTGTGTGTGAGAGAGAGAGAGAGAGAGAGAGAGAGAGAGAGAGAGGTTGTTATAATTCATATGGAAATGAAATTGTCTGACGAAAAACCCCAAGTAAGGTGAGTGCGTTCGTTTTACTAAAAAGGCCATAAGTTTTAAAAAAATATACATTTATACATATTATTTTTAGGATTGGCATACTTATAAAAAATAGAGAAACTCAAATGGCTGAATACATTTAATGTCTTGTCACTGCGATTTTGATATTTCTTCGATGCGAAGTTATTTTCTGTGATGCTTTTAGAAAGGTTATACGTAATTTTTCGAGTATTTTAGTTGCAAATATTTTTCCTACGACCAAACTAGGAACGGATTGTGTCCTACTATGACCACATCAGTTATGTATTCTTAGACACATGATTTGATAAGTGGTTTTTCGAAGGGACCAGTTGTTCAAGGATTGTGTCAAGTTTACAAGCACCTCATCAAAGAATAGGTAAAAGTTTTCATTTTTCACTTCCAGAGGAAAGATAAGTGACTTATGCTCTTTATATAAGTTTCTAGTAATCTTTTGCGTAAGGATTATTTATTCCCTGTAATAAAAATTTAAATAAATAAATAAATAAAAAAAAAGATTTCTTAACGAAAAAAAGAAATCACATAAGTTTTTGAGAATGCATTAAAAAAAAACTAGTAAGGAGATATCTTCGACTGGATCGAAGTAAAAATATCCCCAAGGCCGCATTTAAGTTTATTTGAAGTTTTGATTGTTGTATAATTTTGATGATGTCACTTTTATAAGGCGTAGTTTTTATCCAAATATTTCACATTTGAAACTCAAAGCCCTTTTTATTTATATAAGCTTATATGTACAATATCAAGTTTAAGCAATTTTTTTTTGTAATTTTTCTATGTTTATTTTTCAAGATTTAAATACAATTGTAAAATATTTGATAGTTTAAATTATTCTTGATATTATATACAAATTCTTGTTGTTTAATAATTTAAAATTGTTTATTGAGCTTTGGGTCAATAATCACATCACTAGCTGATTTTATTGCAATTTCGACCCTGCTACAGGCTTCATCAGAAATCTTTGAGATGCCGGCGGGAATGAAACCCGGGCCGTGCTCGCCATGTGCAACAACAACTCTGTCAATCACTTAGCTGACTACACAGTATGTTTCGGAAATAGCTAGATTTCCTCTTCAGTAGTCTTAGAGTGATTAAGCTGTGATCAACTCACTGTTAAAGTCGTATATGATTTCACATATTTTTGAACAAATTTTCTGAATTTTACGTTCAAATCGGCCACTTAATCATATGATATTTAAACTAGCTATTTATAATTCTAGTTGGCTCCCATTTATTTCAATATTCATGGGAACCAACTAGAACAGATGGCAACCTTGGTAGAGTTGATTGCTGTGATCTATAAATAGCTTACTGCTTTAAATGTCATATGATTAAGTGGCCGATTTGAAAATAAAATTCTTACGAATTTGTTCAAACATGTGTGAAATCATAAACGACTTTAACAGTGAGTTGATCACAGCTTAATAACTCAAAGACTACTGAAGAGGAAATGTAGCGATTTCCGAAACAGACTGTCTAGTGATTGACTCTATACAGAGTTGTTGTTGTTGTTGCCTTCTTAAAAACTTACTTAATAAAGCTCGCAATTAAAATGCATGTAATAATTTAAATAATAGATCACAATTAATTAACTAATTATTATAAATATTTTTTTTCTCAACACTAAAAATAATCATCGGCGAAAATTTAAAAAACGATTTATTTGTGTTGAATTGCCGAAAGGATTCTATAGTATTCATATCAGCTTGATTTGACAAACAAAATTAAAAACTAGAAAAATTTTAAAATTTATAATTCATTCTTTTCACAATATCTTCGTTCAAACTTTTTGGTGTTTTATTTCATATTAACCCATTCCAGCCTGAGATAATTAATACTCCGATTGATAACAAAAATTTCACGAATTGAAGCCTCGTCCGTTCTCCTTTATTTCAAAAAATTTCACAACAAAAAGGTAAAGCGCTTTAAATCTACAACGCCAAAAGTAAAAAAAGCAATAAAAGGGTAAAATTTCTCGCCATCAGACTGGAATGGGTTGAGCAGTTGTTAGTTGTTCTTGGCAACCGAATAAAGCATTTTTATGAAAGCATCTCTGAACACTGGCTCATTCTTTTATGTTTTTGTATAAATATTTTAATAAATATTTTTTAAATGTTATTTTTTTAACAAAAAAAAAAAAAAAAATCAAACCAACATACATTTTTTATGTGCATAAAAATTTTAATGTCTAAAATACATGCTAGAATGCAACCGGTGTTAGCTGTAGAAAAGTCAGAGTGTTTTACGTAGACACCTGTCTTGTAGGCTTTATTCTACGTTACTTCATAGCGTGGGACTGACATATTGAGTCAGCCAAAGCTTCTTTAACGGTTCAAAGGTACCAAATTAGCTAAATATTAATATGACATGTCGCAACCCTTGGTAGTGATGGAGATCAAAAACCCCTGCCGTACTCTGAAGTACGGCACTCGTTTCGAGAATGCAAACCTTCACCCAGCTAGGTAGCTCTACCGGCGATATAGGTGAGAAACACACAGCCACCGTGCATCTCCCCGAAGGACCGACCCAATTAGTTAACCTGGCTCATGCCAAGGCGCTACTGGCTGGCACCTGGTACCAACTTTTAGTCTTAGGTCTTAGGTCGGACCTCGTAACACACTAAAAGCATACTACTACCAGTTTTAGCTCATCACAGCTATGGACTGGTTACTAATCAAATATAAAGGGACAAATCAACAAGAAAAGAATAGCCACAATTTAGGTCAAACATTCACAGTACAGAACGAATACCACAAATTCAACTACGCCTGGTACGCCGCTTCTCAACCACCTGCCATGCATACTGATTCAACTTGGCAACTTGATTGCTGGAATCGAGCGCGTTTTCAAGGTTGAAATCCCCATTCTCAGGCAACACACTCATTGCACGCAGATGACAATTGCCTTCGTTTAAGAAAACACTCACGAAGAACGTGCAACCAGTCCTCACGAACTACTGACCCACAATCACACTTCGCAGTCATACTCACGTTTCTTTCATGCAAGAAAGCATTGAAAGAACCAGTCAAAAGGAAACCAAGTCTTAAGGGAAAGCAAAAGTCAGGGCTACCATTAACAAATATAACATCACATATAAAAATATACGTGGCCCTCCCATTGGAGTATTCATTTTATCAAGATTGCTGAAGAAGTCTGTGAGGTCTAACACACTTCCCAAAATTAGACAACTGTGTGTTAGTCCTCACACATTTCTTCAGCAAAGCCTTCCACTCACCTTCATTGATACACTTTGCATCAGAGTGCAAAACCCACTCAAACAATATGAAAGACACATCTTTCCTGATCCCATAAGTAACACAGCGCTGCATTACCACAAGGTCAAGAAGAGATACCTCCAACAACACTTACAAGGTATCCATGATACCGTACGACACACTGGTATGCACTCAATCATAATGGCTCTCTGACAAGAGAGTTTCTTTCCTTACAAGAGCTGTAAGAGAATGCATTTATTTGTGATTTAAAATCATTTAATTCCCAATCAATGATTTAAAAAATTGATTGCATTCATTTTTTCATATCATTGATTGTGATTTGAATGGTGCCCTTATCTTGTTTTATATCAAAAGCTCATACAAAAGGAACAATTTGCAATTTAGTCCGATTTCATCTTTTGATTAGTAACCATGGAGTGTGACGTCAAAGTAAACCGAATCACTGCAATAGCACTGCACAAGTGCGATAAGATTGCTTGTCAAGTTTTCGAGTTATTAAAACCCCTTAAAACAACAAGAATGTTCGTCTATCGCACTAGTGATCATTTCTGCGAATCGTCAGGAATAGATGACAGAGAAAGAAGTGGTCGTCCGCGCATTGCCCGAACGGGTTCGGTCATAGTAGTAGAGATAATTTATTTAAATAAGTTTTTATTATTGTAATAAATAAATTAATTGCTATCTTTCACATTCATTTAAAAGTTTCAATAATATACATAAAACAATTAATACGAAAGTAGTTAATTTTAAACTAATTTAAGAGAACTAAAAAAATAAATAAACTGGACATTTCAGCCCTTTGAC
This sequence comes from Dichetophora obliterata, assembly GCA_963920525.1. NCBI lineage: Eukaryota > Metazoa > Arthropoda > Insecta > Diptera > Sciomyzidae > Dichetophora > Dichetophora obliterata. Next base: position 265,111,339 of record OY986436.1, read on the forward strand.
CTAGCTTCTATTGATCGATTGTGTTGTGCGTGTTGTTAAATGTTTGATCACAAGTGACCGAGAACTGGACCTACGTGTTTTATGCCGACTCCGAACGGCTTATGTTCTCAAGAAGTTTTACATGGCAATTTTTACTCTCTGAGGTTTGCCATCGTCTGCAGAGAGGTGATGACCGAACAGAAAAATTAATTCAATTGAAAAAAAAAACTTTCTGTCTGAGCTGGAATTGAACTCGGGCTACCGCGGTTCTTTAGCTTAGGGGCCAAGCACTCTACCTACTAGGCTACGGTCGCCACGAGAGAACTAGACCATTTAAAATTGTTTGTATTGTCTTATTGTACAAAAATATGATATAAAATTTTCACACAAGATATTGAGTATAGTGTAAAAACAATATCAGTACAGAATACCTCCAATGTATTCTGTATTGATACATTGGAGACTAATTCTAAATCAAAAGAATTTTTTAAGTAGTTAGTTTTATCTGTTAACATTAACGTTTTCAACACAAGTACAAAAGTTGTTCTACGGAGGGAGTTGAAATTATTCAATAAAAATATGGTAGTTATTTAAAAAAAGTTCTTAATTGTTGCCAAATTTTTTAACGTAAATTGTTGCTTTAAAAAAACTAAGTGACATTACCAATAAAATTTTAATTTTGATTTTTAATTATATGATTAGATGAGAAAAAAAACGCGGGAAAAAAATCTATTTCGAATAACATCGATTTTATAGTTTATTTTTTTGAGAGTAGTTTTTAATATTTGTGTTTTAAATCCGTTAACTTTGGCAAATTAATGTACAAGAAATTAAACAAAGTGGTCTATCGGTTTTTCGTTAGAAAACTTTTTAAGTGCTATCAGCTTTACCCTGATACCCTAATGCCTTATTTGGAAGCTATATATTCTTCAATATTTTTGGATGCATTGCCATTTTGTTTTTCAAACTGAGCCATTTTGTTAAAAAATAAGACACAATAACATTGAAAACCTTTTCATGAAAGTGTTTCTTAAGCCTTTATAATAATAATTCCCTTTCAATTTCGGTGGATCTATTAATATTTTTGAAGATATTGCAAACTTTTGAGTTTAAAAAAGACATACAGGATGATTAATCATTATCTCCGTCTTCATATAAAGTGATGGGGTCAAAATTGCCAAACATTTTTATATTTTTATTCTATCTCTTATTGTTGTTGTTGTTGATTTTTTTTTGTTTTTGTTGTTATTGTTGCCTGTGAAGCGTGTGAAAACCATTTATTTAGAATTCGACAGCGTCGCATAAACCTGAGTGGAATATTTTAGAAAAGACATCCTTTATTTTATATTTCTTTTTCGCATAAGAAAAAAACGTATGGCTTCAAATATTGCGGAATTTCAGAAAATGTCTAAAATTGACATATGCTGCAGTAATATTGACAGCAAAGCATTTGAGTGAAAATGTGTTCTCTATTAAATTGTTTAAATTTCTCGACGCAAGGAAAAGGACAGAACTTGTGTGGAAGAGAGAAATAAAGCCTATTGTTTAATATAGATGTTTAAACAAAGCGATGTGCAAAGAAAGTCACAAAGTATGAGGAAGGAAAAGAAGAAGAGAAGTAGTAGAACTGTCCTTCGGATTCCTACATCAGTGTGACTCTGACAATGTGGCGCGTGTCCCGGGGTTATTTTGTGGTCTATAACAAACACACAGAGATAAGCTCACATGCCGACACATACAAGCACAGCCAGAGTGTGTCTTCTTTAAGGAGCAGCAGCAGTAGGTACAAATGCGACGCATATTGAATAAGAATGCGAAAGTAAAATGAAGCAAAGACAATAACCAACTTGTTCCCAGGGCGCACCTTCAACCTCCAACCCATCATAAGGCACCCGGAGGTGGTGGCTAGGGAAAGCGATAACAGCAAGGACTGCAGCACGTGCACAAACGCCTCCATCACTGTTTGTTGCCTACATCTTTCGAGAATTCCTTTGCTAGTTTCTTGCATGTTCCGCATTTTTATATTTTATTTCTTATTTTTCTTCTTTACTAAAAAAGACGGAAGACAAAAATTAAGGTTCCATCCAAGATGAGGAACAAACAGCTGAAGAGGTGGAATATAGTAGAAACGAAAAAAAAACTCAATTTCAAAGTTTACAAGACGTGATCTGAAGTTCAGAAACATGATTAGGAGGCTCTGAATAAAAAAGCAGTAATAAAAAAATTAAATATACCAGACATATAAGAAATAAGAAGGTATGTGTAACAACTACACAAATAAAAAAGGGAAAATACACAAAAAAGGATTAAAGGAAAAATGTACATAAATAAATAAAATGCAAAAAGACGATGTACACAATAAGGAAAAAGGTTGACAGAACTCTTTGAGTAAAGATAAAAAAAAGTTTTAATTTTATGGCGTTAAAGGGACAAGAAAGAAAAAAAAATAAGGAGTGCCTTCAAAAAGTAAAGCAATCAAATTTTTAACGCTGGCCATAAAGCAAGACAGTTATATTAAAACAACTGAAGTTTGGTAAAAAATTCAATTTCTATTTTAAATGGCAATCGTTAAAAAATTACGACTAATTACACTGAGCGAAATTAATGCACTTTAATGTGTTTTTGGTTGTAGTTCCTTGCACTCGTTCTGCTACAAAATTTTATGATGATTCATTTTTGGTTTTTATGTCGTAAGAGCTTAATGTGTGGTGGCACTAAACTTACACCCACTCACACCCACTACATATACACACACCCACTCAAACAAATACACACACACACACACACACACACACACACACACTCTAAACATTATCTGCATTCTTGCTGAAATTTTTGTGTTTTTACAATGGCTGCACAAACCGGAAGCGGATACAGCAGTGCTGATAAAAATAAATGAAATTTCATTAATATCACACAAAAACACATAAAAAATTTCATATTCTTGCATAAGTACCAGAGTAACAAAATAAAAATAAAAACATTAACAGCACCTAGAGAAACTTTGATCAAACACACACAGAAAAAAAGTGAAAATGAAGAGCATACAAGTTTCACAAAAGAAATCACAATTAACACTACTTTGTTTTGCATATATGTGTGTATACCTACATATATTTTTTATTTTCATGCTGTTGTGAGAGCTATTTTCTTTTTGTCAATCTGTCCCATAATGCATTGTAAAGACAATTGGCGCCTGAATAAAAATGTGCCTGCATTAAAAGAATTTTATACGTTTTTCACATGACATTGTTTATAATTAAATTTAATTGGATTAAAAACGGTCACGGCAACAAGGTTTTACGGTGCAATTTTTAGTATAGTGAGAGCCATAGATAATTGCTATAGGAATATATTTTAGAAGGTGAACAAATAAAGCATATTCAGGCTTACAGCTTACTAAAGCTTTATGTGCAAAAATAAATTTGAGCACGAACACAAAAATAAACAATCTTTAGAAAGAGTTCAGTAAAGTTATTGAAGGGAGTAATTATAAATTCGAAAATTTGCCACTAACTTAGCGAAGACTCAAACCAATACTTTTTGTCCGCAAAAATTTAAATGCGTACTTTATGATAAATTCACTGGAAGAGTGCCTTCCGTTGATTAAAATGTGATCAATTTGGATTCTGGTTTTTACATTTGCATTTTAACTTTACTAATTATCAAAACTCCTTCTGACTCTCTTCATTTTTTCATGAACTACACTCTGCGTACATAAGTGGGTGATCCAATACGGGGTTCCTTTTCAAACTGGGTTGTTTTGACAGCTGTTATGCGTCAATTGGCTTTTCCATATGGCATTTCTGTTCAGTATTCAATACGACTCAATCATGCATAGACTTACTCCTGAACAACGTTTATTAATTGTGGAAACTTACTACCAAAATCATATACGTCTCATACCGAAAACTCACACAAAATATCTATGAGTCGTCCTGGACAGCAAGCTGTCATGGAAAACCAACGTGGAAGAAAGGGTGAAGAAATCCACCATTGCACTATACACATCCAAAAAGATGCTAGGCAGTACTTGCGGTCTCTCATCCTTTCTGATGCACTGGATCTATGTAACGGTAGTGCGTCCTATTCTACTCTACGGGATTATTGTGTGGTGGCCGGCTGTGAACAAATCAACATTCCTCAGGCACTTGGAGAAAACTCAGCGGCAGGCAGCGCTATGCATCACGGGGGCACTGAAGTCAACTCCAACTAAAGCGCTTGAAACCATTCTAAGTATGGACCCCCTGGACATACACGCAAAACTAATAGCCGGAAAAACGGCACAACGCCTTACGGCAGCAGGCAACATGCACATTCAAAATTTTGGACACTGTACAATCGGAAAGGATCTACTTTGTAGCACGGACTACATGGTGCCTCGCACGATAGTCAATTCCAAAGCACGAACTCTTCTGGGACCAAATGACTGGTGCAAAGGTATAAAACAAGCACAGTAGGCGGTCAACATATTTACCGACGGCTCCAAAATGCCTACGGAGGAAGGTGCGGCGGTGTATTGCGCAGAGCCTAATATAAGGCAGCCATATAAACTGCCGAACCACTGCAGTATCTTCCAGGTGGAAGTATTTGCCATAAGGAAGGCTGCTGAGATAGACCTCAGCATGGACACACAACACTCTAACATCAACATTTTCGTTGACAGTCAAGCGGCGATCAAATCCATGCGCTCCGCTAGCATCAAGTCCAAAAGTGTCTTGGCTGGCAGAGATGCACTAGATGCACTATGCGCTTCGAAAAGAGTGCGCATCTACTGGGTCCCTAGCCACCAGGGCATTGAGGGAAACGAGATGGCAGATGGTTTAGCATAGGAAGGCGCCGGGCTGGAATCAGAACTCGCAGAACATGTACTTACTCCGCTACAAGAGTTGTACAGGAACCTCGAAAAAAGAGCCACACTAGCAGTGAATCGTAGATAGAGAGATACGACATCGTGCAAGATCTCGAAAATCATGTGCAATGCACAATGCGAAAAACGAACTCTGTTCATCTTGGTACGCCCGCGCAAAGATTGCAGGACACTAGTGGGCATGCTCACTGGTCATTGCATGACGGCAGCAAACGCGAGGAAGCTTGGCAACACCACGGATGACAACTGCAGGAAGTGCAAAGAACCGGGCACAGTGGAGACCCTGGAGCACCTACTATGCACATGCCCCGCCCTACTTAGATCGAGACTAAAATACCTAGGCTCATCGACATTCCCGTCGCTTAAAGATGTAGCCAGGGTGTCTCTAGAATCCCTCCTAAGGTTTGCGAACTCAACGCAAATCCTTAAAGACTTTTGAACAAACACAAAGGTTCCTTTTGTTCGCTACCGGTACCACTAAGGACCTGAATTGGTCTATGTGAGCCTTCACGAAGGCATCCGGTTTAACCTAATCTAACCTACTACTAAAATCATCAGTTAGAGAATGTTATAGAGTTCTTCAACATAATTTCGGATGTTATGAGCTTCCAACTGAGCGCACTATTCGTAACATTATCACCAAATTTCGAACCAATTTTGCACTATTGGACATTCATCATTTAACCAGAGTGCATAAAGCCCATATTTTTGAGAATATTGCTGCAGTAGCAAAGAGTGTTCGTGAAAACCGTGAACAATCGATTCATCGCCGATCTCAGGTTTTGGGCATCTCTTATGGATCATTGTGGCGTATCTTGAGGTCAGATCTTGGTCTGAAGGCCTATAAAATACAGTTCGTACACAAATTTAAGCCAGCTGATCTTGGTTTACGTTTTAATTTGAAGCAAAATTGCCGTATTTGGGCCCATGAACAACCAGAAGCAATCCAAGAACTTCCAATGTATCCCGATAAATGTAATTTTTGTTGTGGTTTATGGGCAGGAGGCATCATCGGACCGTATTTCTTCAAAAATGCTGTTGAAGCCCGTGTTACGGTCAATGGTGCTCGCTACAGAGCAATGATCAATGAATTTTTGTTGCCAAGAATTCAGGATATTGATGTAGCCCACCTCTGGTTTCAACAACATGCCATACAGCTGGAGAAACTATCGCTATATTGAGGGAAAAGTTCGATGAAAACATAACCTCAAAAAATGGTCCTGCTAATTGGCCACCAAGATCATGTGATTTGAAGCCATTGGATTACGTTGTTTGGGAATATGTTAAATCACTTGTTTATGTCGACAAACCCGAAACTATTGACGCTTTGGAAACTGACATAGCTCATGTTATTGAATGAATACCGGCCGATATACTCGAAAGAGCTGTCGAAAATTGGACCCAAAGAATGAACCATTTGTTGCTAGTCGTAGGCAACATTTGAACGAAATAATTTTTAAGCATTGACTTGTTGAAACTGAACTATCAGTCCAAATAAAGATTTGCATCAATACATTGATTTTTATGTATTTTATTTAGAAACAAAGTAGGAAGGTCTTATTGGATCCATGTAGTTCTTTTTGTTGTAAAGAAAAGAGATCAAGAGCACAACTGCCCTGCTCCTAATCGTGTGGAAGACTTATATAATTAAAATAACTTCTCAATTCTTTTTCTATATTATTAAAAAAAAGTTTAGTTTTATTTCGCCGAATTAATAACTAAAAACCTCATACAAGCAATATCATTGAACAAGTAATTAAACCACCTTTCCAAGGATGTGTAGTTTATTAAAGCACAATTATGACTTTTGCCATGAACATTTTTTAAAAAGTGTGAAGTTAAGGGAATGGTACTAACAGCCCTATTTTGGCAAATTAACAAATTGTTAACCAGTATTTTGAATATTTCTATGTGTAGTTGTAATTTTTTTATTTAAAACAAAATTTGAAGCACAAAAATAAAAAATTTTGATAAAAATTGTCAACTGCTTTTCAGTTATTGACAATTTCATTAAAAAATTTTGTTTTTTGAGCTTTCAGTTTTGTATTGAAAACAACAAACACATAGAAATATTCAAAATACTGGTTAACAATTTGTTAATTTGCCAGAATAGGGCTGTAAGATTAAAATAAAAATCCTCAAAATCTGTCTATAAAATGTTTTTGTTATGCATATCATTAGACACGTAATTAAAATACCTTCGTAACGATGCATAATTTATTAGTGCATAATTAAGACTTTGACCACGAGAATTTTTTAAAAAGTGTGCAATTAAGGTGATGGTACTAAGTTTCAATGCGAAAAACCTCAAAATCTGTCAAGACAATATTTTTGTTATGCATATCTTTAGACAGGTAATTTAAACATTTTTCTAACGATATATAATTTTTTAGTGCAATAATTAAACTTTGGCCATAAAATTTTTTTTTAAAGTAATGAATGCTAGATTCAAAGTACTAAGCTTCTATGCAAAAATTCTTAAAGTTTATAAAATTTTTTTTCTTATTTATAAAAAAGATGTTTTTCGTCATAACTCCCAAACCATACATCACAAAAGGACGATTTATGCACCAAAATGTTTGTTAAGCCTCTGACTGCCAGACTGCATTATTTAAAGAATTAAATTAGAAGAAAAATTAGATTTCATGTTAATTCCTTATGTCTTTTTTTGTGAATTTTTTATTTTTTATTTTTGGCCATAAATTCGCCTTAAAATCCAAACTACAAATCAGACAAGGACGATTCATGCATTAAAAAGATCACCATGGCATAGTTTTTAAGGCAGGATACTTATTTGTCGAAATGCATTTGGCTCTATCTCTTGTAGTTTAGGAGTTGTAGAACACTTTTAGTAGTGGTAGTTGGCCAAAAACAAGATGTTTTTCGTCATAACTACCAAACCATACATCCTGCAAGGACGATTTATGCACCAAAATGTTTCTAATGCATATGTTCACAAGATTGCATTTTTAGAAAACATTTTGTTTTTCAAGAATCTTAGTTTTCTACGTCATTTTTTGTGATGTTCTAGTCTTTTTTGTTTTTTAGCCTTTAACCTATAGCCTATGACTCCTAAACCATACATCATAAAAAGGACGATTTATGCACCAAAATGTTTGTTAAGCCTCTGACTACAAGATTGCATCATTGGAAGTATTTATAAAATTAGATTTCATGTTAATTTCATACATCCTTTTTTGTGAGTTTTTTTATTTTTTATTTTTCGATGAAACAATGTTTTTGTTTTCATATCATATGGACAGGTACACTGGTTTTTCTCACTGGAGTTTTCTCATGGACAGGTACACTGAGAAAAAAAACATACTTTAAAATTAAACCAAAAATTTTGAAATTGAAATTTAACTCATTTGAGTTTCTACAAAACAAAACTTAAAACAAGCGTGTTTAATTTTCAACTATAAACTTATTTCTGTTTTTTGTATAATTTTTTCTTATTATTTCCTTCCAATAAAAAAAAAAATACGTCGCTATCAGAGATTGAATTAAGAATTATGTGCAGTAGAATCATTGAAAATTATTGCCAGACAACTGAGTCCCCGATTTTACATTTCATTGTTTGAAAATATTTTTGAATTAGTCTTACAAATATTGCACATAAGATAAAATAAAAACTAATTAATTATTTTTATATTTAAAATATTTCAAGTCGCAATAAAACGCAAATATCATCAAATTAATTAAAAAATTTGTTATTCGGGCGGTCCCAAGGGTCGCTGACCACGAATCTGACATCGAAAACTCAAAGAAGTTAAAAAATGGCATCGAAAAAAGGGCGGTTTAATTTATTTGATTTTAATATAATAGCAATATTTCTAAATTATGTGTTAAAATATTTGTTTTTTAAATATTAAAATTTTTACAATGAAAAATTGTTTAAAAACATTGTTTTAAAAACAACAACTTTTGTTTTAAATTAAACTTTAAAAACATTTGTGTTTGACTTAAATGAAATTGTTTCAAGCTCTAATTCAAAAACAAATTCGTTTAATATGAATACAATTTCACTTAATTTTATCACATATTTTCCCTCAGTGTAGTGAAATCATCTTTCCAACGATACATAGTTTATTAGTGCACAATTAAGACTTTAAAAAGTTTTAAAGAAGTTAAATTAACGATCATGGTACTAGACAAGGTTTATTGCAATTATTGCAAGTAATATTGTAACTGTACGAATTTAAAATTCATGCCAAAAGCTAAGTTCGTACCTTGCAATAGTACGATTTCAAAATGCATGCCAAAAGCTGAACTCATTTTTAGGAATACTAATATTAAATTCAAGCCAAAAGTTTAATTCGCACTTCTCAAAAAGTATGAATTTAAATTTTTGTGGACAATAAGTATTGGTTTTTGACTTCGCTAAGTTAACGTCGAATTTACGAATGTATCCTCACACACTTAAGGTTTAATATACGTGTAACAAGAAAAAAATAGCAGCTTTTTTCAAACATTTTTTTAGATACTAGAAATTATTATTTTTTTAAATATATACAGATTATTGTACATAAAAAATACTTTATAAAAATTTTTTGTTTTTTTTCTAAAATGACAATAAAAAAAAGATCCAACACGGGTCGACAGAAAACTCAAAATCTATTGCTTCAATTCCAATGAACCTTATTGTATTTTGTTAGTAATTTTATCCTTCAACCATTCCACCTTTATTCAAGTACCTATTTTTTTTTTCTAAACAAAAAAAAAACCCAAAAAATCTATCTCTTTTTTAACTTTTTACTCTAGCATTTACCATAATTTTTAGAAAACCCCCGGGGCTCATGCGTAGGGTGATGCCGAATTTATGATCTATACTCTAAAATGATATTTGATTTGTTCGTTTCAGATACATCCGAAGGCGATATCGAACCGTTTTGGTTGTCTCTTTCCAATGTCATTTTCAGCGCCTCTTTAAAAAAGCCAGAAAATTGTTTAAAATAAAAAAAAAAATTATAAAGTATTTTCTACACTGAGGGAAATATGTGTTAAAATTACATAAAATTGTGTTCATATTAAACGAGATTTTTTCGATGCCATTTTTTAACTTATTCGAGTTTTCGAAGTCAGATTCGTGGTCAGCGACCCCTGGGACCCCCAAAATTTTTTGACTTCATTTGATGAAGTTTGCGTTTCATTGAGGCTTGAAATATTTTCGATATCGAAGTAATTAATTAGTTCGTATCTCATCTTATGTTCAATATTTGTAAGACTAATTCAAAAATATTTTCAAACATTCAAATGAAAAATCAGGGTCTCAGTTTTCTGGCAATAATTTTCAATGATTCTACTGCACATAATTTTGTAATTATATCTCTGATAGCGACATATTTTTGTTATTGGAAGGATAAAATAAGAAAAAAATTAAAAATAATGTATAAAAAAAAAAAACATGAGCTTATAGTTGAATTATAAACACACTTGTTTTAAATTATATTTTGTAGAATTAAATTTCTGTTTTATAATTTTTTGTTTAATTTTAAAGTATGTTTTTCCTCAGTGTATGTACAATGTACCTGCATAAACTTAAAAAAATAATATCTTCTTGTATCTAAAAAAATTATTTGAAGAAAGCTGCTAGTTTTTTCTTGTTACACGTATGTTATACCTTAAGTTATTTGTTGTTTTAAAAAATTTTTAATTTCCATATTGATAACTTAATATAGGAATGGCGTAACTTAATTTTTTTTTAAATTAAGAAATTACGGAAAATTAAGGAAAAAAAACTGAAAGAAGTCTGGAAAACTTTGGATATAAAATCTTTTTAATTGCAGTTTTTATAAAAAATAGGCTACAAATTTAAAATCATAATTTATAATCATAGCGCACTGATTTTTGTACGGGAGGTTTACTTTAGAGTAATCTACTATAATATGTTAAAAACGCGATTATGAAAGAAAGGAGTCACGCCTTTTCTATGTTCTACAATCGATATATAAATTTGATATGAATATAAAATTTTTTGTTTTTGTTAGAAACTGCTGTTGATAAACACAATTAAATCTTTGTATAAATAAAAAATATTACAGTAATTTTTTTATGTTAGGCCTTTAATTTAAGAAAAATTTTGGAAAAATAATTTGAAGGTCAAACGTCGAAGAGAAAAATGTATTTTAACGCAAAAGTTTTTAATGCATTTTAATTCTGTCTCTCTTTAGAGTCTTGATTAATAAGTTTTATTTAGATCTTGAAATGCTTTTTAATTTTTATTTCAACTAAAAATTTATTGCAGCAGTGTGTACAATAATTCAAATTAACAATGATTTCAAGTCTAGAGCAATATAAATTTGAATTAAAAAAAAATAATTTTTATGAAACTAAAATTGCAAACTGATTCAAACATATTCGTTCATATAAAAAAGCTTATGCTCTGCTCTAAAAACATAAATTAATAAAATTGAATATCCCAGTGGACATTGGTAGGGCTCCCGAGTGTTGTAGCAGGCCTTCATTTGGATGTCGGCACTTACATGAAATAGGAAAACTTTTGAGGATGTTTGCTCACGCTGCTTTGCTAGTAGGCTTTAGAATGGCTAAAAGAAGTTATGGCCAAAATTATTGAATAGATATTTTATTCATATCATTCCATTTGAAATTGAATTTCGAAAAATTTTAAATGTTTTTAAATTTTATTACATTTGTAAATGGCCTTTATTACATCGTGTTTTAAAATGTTATTTTCAAACTATAACCAAAAAAATTACCCCGAAATATAAGCACAATCGAATTTTGTAGGAAAAATAATACTGTTGCATTGCCTAGGGTGGAGAACAAGAAGAGCTTATAAAGAGCTTCTACTTTAAGAAGCGCTCGGTAGAACAGCAAGGATGGAATGTATTTTGTGGCCCAACGTCGCTAGTCTTGCTTTGAAGAGCCCTGGCCATTTTGCTTGCTGGGATATATCAAATCCTTTCAAGCATGTATGACTCCATGAATGCAGGATATTAAATTACAATTATACAGTCTATATTGACAGCAGTCAACGACAACAAATACAACAACGGTAGACCCACATTATAATCCATTAAAATATTTTATTGTTATTTTTTAGCAACTCGCCAGCCACTTTGGCAGCAACAACAGCTGTTATGCTGGACACTGATAACAGCAACCAAAAGCAACCCACACACAAAAAAAAAACAATAATAAAAACACTGTTATGAAAAGTGCAAAAAATATTACTTTTTTTAATGTTGCTAGAAATAATATAAAACGCATTATTTTTCATTTTTGCTTTCAGCACCAGTAGCAGTTGTTGCCTCAGCAGTTGCATGTGTGTGGATTTCACACTTGCTTTATAAATGCAAGCAACATTTTTTTTTAATTTAAACGTAGAAATAATAAAATTTAAACAAAAAAACTGTTGCGCATAAAAAAGTATTAAAAAATGTAAGCTTTTTTCACAAGTAGTGAGGTGGAAAAAATGGCTGCAAGCTGCATCATTGCGCAGAATATTTTTTAATCTGGTAACGTTTTTATAGCGAGCACGGTGCTGCAGATGAGCCTGTAAATTGGGGATTAATTTTGTTTGTTGTCGCTTTGTTTTTTTTTGTTTTTAATGGATTTTTTAAACATCCATAAAACGAAGCATAATTGGAGGAAGGACGGAAATGCAGGAAATAGAACATGGAATCTCTTCGAGACTTTGTACCTGTAGCATTGAAGATTACAACATTTTTATATTAACCCATAAGAAACGATGATGCATCACTAAGTGGGAAATCAAATGTAAACGGTTTGACAGAAATTTTAATCAAAATTAAAATAAGTCCATAATCTTAATAAGGTTAGTAATAAATTTTTTTCTTGAATTGATGAAGGTATATTTTTCAATGCGATATAACAGAACGAGTTCAATCGAACTTTACTTTTTCTTCAAATCGAAAAAAATTTACATATTTGTATTTAAAACTATTTTTAACGAGGTTCTCTTAATTAAACTTTAATTATTTTTCAATAGGGAAAAAAATTTCGTCATAAAAATTAAAACGTGTGATATAAAAGCTGTTTTTTTATATATTTTATTCAACCACAAAGAAGCCACGCAGCATTTTGACTTTTATTTGAATTGGCTGAAAAAATTATGACTGAGGATTTGCTCACACAAATTACACACTGCATGCATGCTATTATGTGTGTGTATTGTTGTTTTAGTGGTCAGGGTTGATAAAATTATTTTTATTGCGGGTTGCATTGTTGTTGTTGTTGTTGTTGTTGTGGTTAAGAGCATTCTCTTTAATGATTTTCATTTCTTGCGTCAAAGTGAAATCATTTGCTTTAAAAAAGGAAAAAATTGCCAGCTTAAAATATATTACATATTTGTGTTAAATTTGTGACAAAAGCGGAAGCTTTCAATAAGTTTTATTAAATTATTTTATTTAAAGTAAAATATATGGCCAAAAATAGCACACACAAAAACAAATACATAAAGCATATGTAATCGAAATACCAAATCCCAGAAAGGATGCCTAAACTGTTTGTATATTTATGAAAAAGGATAAAGACACAGGTGTTTTTTATAATAAATACACAGAACTTCAAACGATACAACATCAAATGCAATAAAATTAAATCAAAAGCAAAAGTAAGCAAAACACCAACAAGAAAAAGGTTGCTTAAAAATATTTCAAATTCGCTTATCAGCTGATTTAAATCAAAGCACAAGCAAAAAGCAGATTTTAAACATAAGCTCAAGTAGGTGTCCTTTTGTATTTAAAAAGCCCAAAGCAGGCTGAAATGAAAAATGGTTATATAAAAAATGTCTACTTCAGCACGAATGTTATAGAAAAAAGGTTAATGCCTGATATCAGGCACTGTCCGGACATATGTTTTGCTCCATTTATTTTATTTTCTTCATTCTGCTAAAGAAAAAAGCCAAAAAAAAATCAAAGTAAAATAAAAGAAAATAAGAAACAATCTTAAATCTTCGCTTTGTTTCCTAAACAGTTTTTAAGTATTTTTCTGCTTATCAGTTTGGAATTATTGACTTTACCTTTTTTTATGTATGTGTATGTGTGTGTGTGTGTGTGTGTGTGTTTTTGCTTTTTGACTAGGTACACAATTTATGCAGTCTTGTGCCTGCCCCTGAGCTTTGACCTAGTTTGCTGGTAGCTAGGCTATTATTTTACCTTTAGAGACTTTGGCTGTATTTTAACATTGTTATCAGCAACAGAAGTTTAAATGATGGCTTTTTTTTTGGATGTGTAATGGTTTGATGGCTGGAGTGGAAGTGAGATTCAGTAAGAAAGTTTATATTGTAGACGGTTTTCATGATTGTAGCGCTGAAAAGTTTTTTGGCACAACATTAAATTATTGTTTAATTATATTCCATATTCAAAGTTTTTTGAAGAAGAGAATTCTTGCAAACTTCCAGTACAAAGCAATGTAATAGTTAAGCTTTGCGTAGTTTTTCAAGTTTAACAAACCTCGGTTTATTAAACTTTTAAGTAATTTTTAGCAACTAGCTGCAAATTTAAAAAAAAAATGTATATTGGTGCTGAGGATAAACTAATGCTTTTCAAAGGTGTAATACTTGTTGGTGTTATGATATAAAATAAAACGAATTCTTTCTGCATTTAAAAGTCTCTGTCTTAAATGTGTACATTTTTTTTTTAAAATGAATTAAAACTGAACATCAATGAATTGAGGTAGATTTGTTTCTTTTTTTTTTTGCTAGAGAAGTGAATTTTCATGAGAATGACTGGAAATATATTATTGTTCTTTTTAAAGCCCAATTGTTATAATTTCCAAAAAAAAAATCAGGCTTTGCTTCGTGAATACTTAAGGACAGGTTCTCATCTAGAGGTCCAAAAGCACGGTGATGTTCTTGATTTTTTTTTCAAAGAAAGTATTTGAACACTTTACGTTTCTTGGCAGTTATTTACTGATTCTTAAAGTATAATGTACAATAAAGTATAAAAGTGTAATGTGTAGTATCAATACGCCGTTAAACGTCACGTTGAAAAAAAATACCCACGGCCTCCATCGCACAGCACGATCATGTCATCTGATATAAAAAAACAAAAAAATTTTATAAATTTTTTTATTATATTTACTGGAACTTGAACCTATTATATCAATATTTAGTTGAAAATTACAAAAATGGGGGAAATGTGAGTTTTTAAAAGCGTTTTTTTACATCTTTCGCTCGTTAGAGTGCTTTAAAAAAACAACCGGCCAATATTATCTGAGCTTAGGTTTAGGATCCAAGAAACTGTATCTACTTCAAAATATTAAAAAACCAAATCAACCTTTTGAGTAAGAAGTTCTTGAGATATCGTGGAGGCCAGTTTGTAAAACATAATTTTTCAGAAAACACGTTTTAAGATTTGGTTAACGATTTTTTCGAGTGCATTAATGAAAATATGGGTTCCTTTTGTATGCGATAATTTCTTTTAAGCAATTGTTATCGGCCAAACCGTTTTGGGATTATATGCTTAACTTCATAAGCTATCGAAAAATAAAAAAATTAGTTTTCCAGTCGAACTTCATGAAAATTTGCCCTTAAGGCAGTATTCTAGTATAGTAAATTTAAAAAAATATCTATTTTCTATTATAATAATTTTTTATTCTCAGTGTAAATAACATAAAAATATTGCAAAATAAAGTTTTTGTTTGTTTTTAAACGCATCTTCTCCTCGCTAGGTGGCATAAAAAAGTAGTCCTTTTCGGCCGGTGTTAAGATATTTTGATCCCATTTTATCAGAAACACCCCTACCTTGTCTCAGTCATTTCAATTTACTGCGGTAAATGAGATGGATGTTGTGAGATGTATCTTAAAGATAAAATCACATGCTATCGGCATAGACGGGATAGATATCAGGTTTGTCAAGCTAATTCTGCCTTATGTTATTAGCCCTCTCGTGCATATATATAATCATTGCCTAACAAGTTCTAAATTTCCATCAATCTGGAAAATTGCGACGATAATACCTATTGCCAAGAACCGTCAGCAGCTATACCTTGTGATTTTCGCCCTATCAGTCTTCTCTCGTCACTCTCAAAAGTTCTTGAATCCCTTATGGCTGAGCAGATTTCTTACCATCTTAAAGCAAATAACCTTTTGTCGCCTCTACAGTCCGGATTTCGCCACGGACACAGTTGTTCCACTGCTGTTGTGAAAATCTTAGAAGACATCAGAGCATATTATGATAAGGGTCATATCACCTTAGTCAGTCTCTTAGATTTCTCGAAAGCCTTCGACAGTGTAAGCCACCCTTTGCTTTATAAAAAGTTAAATACACTCTTCAGTTTTTCGGATACTGCTGTTCAACTCCTGAAAAGCTATTTAGACGGTAGGACTCAAAGGGTTAAGGTAGGAAATAGATACTCGGGACTCCGATCTATTTGTAGTGGGGTACCCCAAGGCTCTGTCCTTGGGCCGCTTATGTTCACAATGTTTCTCAATGACATTTTTTCAATATGTAAAAATGTTACTATGCATGCGTATGCAGATGATCTGCAACTCTATCTATCCCGACCAACAGGCCTTATTGAGGACCTATGTGCCACGGTAAACGAAGACTTGACTGAAATCAGCAGATGGGCAACAGAAAATAAACTGAGGTTGAATCCTAATAAATCGTATGTTCTACCAATTGTGAAATCCAGAAACCCGTTTAATGATCTGTCTCCTATCTTTCTTAGGGTAACAAAACTTGGACTTGTTCACAAAGTCGTTAATTTAGGATTTGTTATAAACACTTCACTTACGTGTGAAGACCATATTAATAGCGTGATTAGCAAAGTTTATTATTCCTTAAAAAATTTGAGAAAAACTGCTTCGTTTGTTCCCACTGAAACAAGGCGAAAATTGGTGATACAATTAATCGTGCCAATAATAACTTATTCCGAAGTAGTATATAGCAAGCTAGACTCAAGGTCATCACATAAACTTTTAGTGGCATTTAACAACGCAGCTCGATATGTTTACGGTATTAGTAGATTTGATCATATATCTGAATACAGTAATCGCATACTTGGTTGCAATATCATTAATTTTCTTAATGCAAGAAACTGTATTTTTCTGCACAGACTTATTACTTCGAAAAGTCCTAATTACGTGTTTGAAAAACTCCAATTCTGCAGATCCATCAGAAATGTTTTCTTCCTAGTTCCCCAGTTCAGATATAATGAATCTAGTCGGCTGTTTCTCATTAACGCAATAAGGCTTTGGAATTCCCTACCAAATAACTTAAAATGCGTTAACAATGAAACAAACTTTAAGCAATCAGTTCTTGAATACTTTTCTTAACTCTTCCTTAACTTTCTCTTTTTTACTCATTTTTCCCATTTACTTATTTTTCTTATCTTACGGATTACTTTCTTTCAAATTAAAATCATTTTTATCTTCAGCCAAACAATCATTTGCATAAAATTTGTTTACTATTTTTTCCTCTTACGTTACGTTTAAATCTCAATAATTTTTTTTTTATCTTTAGCCACATAATCATAAAAATTTGTTTATTATTTTTTTTTTCTTTTTAAGCTGTTGTTATGCCAGTTGTTGTTATTTGTAATTTTTATTTAGAATATCTAAATTGTTGCATTTAAAAGAGCATTTTCTTGTATGCTAATATTCTTTTTCAATAAATAAATAAACAAAAAAATTAAAGTGTATATTAATAAGATTACGGCAGCCTTAACTACAGTTTTAAGGTTTGGTTACAATTTTCCAGGCTACGGGGATCAAAAGCGTTGAAATTGACAGCATTTTTTTAAAAGTCGCACTTAATTTTTCCTATTAGGCCAAACTTAATATTTCTTGTAAATATTAAGTTCTTGCCGTAGCTACAAGTACTCTTATTAAAATTCACTTTGATTTTTGGTTTACGATAAATTGGGATCAAAATATCTTGATACCGGCTGAAGAGGACTGCTTTTTTATGCCACTTATCGAGAAGAAGATGCATTTAAAAACCAACAAAAACTTTATTTTGGAATATTTTTTTTCATATTATTTACACTGAGAATAAAAAAAAAAACATTAAAATTAAACAAAAAATTTTAAATTAGGAATTTAACGCTTTTGCTACAAAAAAAATAAAAATAAGCGTATTAAATTTTCCAATAAAAACTCATTTATTTTTCATAATTTTCTCTTACTATTTCTTTGCAATAACAAAAATACACCGCTACGTGAGATTGAATTTATTTATTAAACCATCTACTGGGCTATGCCCTTACAGATTACACACTTAACCTAATACATTATACTAATAATTTGAATTAAAAAAAATTAGTAATATTTATTTTGAACTTATTCCTATTTTCTGTAAAATCGCAATGACTCGCAGCTAAATTGCAAAGAGATATGCATCTAGAAATCGGTTCATTCGCTCCATAGCTAGTTCTATGGAGGCGTGAATGAAAAAGATTTGTATTTCTAAGTGTTCTTTGTGGAACATTAAACGAAATTAGACTAAGTAATTCGGGTGAATCTATGTTACTGTCTATTAAATCTTTTATAAACAGAACACACTGAGTTTTACGTCTATTATCAAGTTTTTGTAAACCTAAAAGTCGACAACGCAAGTCATAAGACGGCATGTTTTCGAAAGAAAGCTCTTTTGAATCCTTTCAATTCGAGAATGTCAGTTCCGTTCATTGGATACCAAACGACACAAGCGTATTCTAATATTGATCTTTCTAACGTAACAAATAGTATTTGAACTGTAAAAGGATTCAAAAATTCTTTAGAATTTCCTTTTAAAAACCCGAGTTTTGAATTTGCTCTTGATATGATATATTCCATATGAGAATCAAAGATTGAAATATTTTTGAAAATTGAAAAATAATGTGCAATAGAATCTTTGATTATAATTGTTAGACAATTGAGACCATGCTGTAAAAATCCCGATGTTACATTTGATTGTGTGAAAATATATTTTAGATTGGTTTTACAAATAATGAACATTAGATGAAATAAAAATTACTTTATTATTTTAATATTAAAATCTTTTAAACCGCAATAAAATGCAAACTTCATCGAATGAAGTTGAAATATGGTATTTGAGGTGCTCCAGGCGTCGCTAATTAATGACGTCGAAAACTTGAAAAAATTAAAAAAATGGCAACGAAAAATGCCGGTTTAATTTTAGTGTTTTCAATTTTAGAACAATATTTTCAAATTATGTTTTAAAATATTTGTTTTCAATACTAAAGTTTTTTTAATCAAATGTTTTTAAACTTTAAATGTTAACTATAAAAGTATATTTAAAAATATTGTTTAAAAAAAACAACTTTTGATTAAACTTAAATGAAATTGTTTCAAGCTCTATTTCAAAAACAAATTCATTTAATATAAACATAGTTTCATTTAATATAAACATAGTGTACTTAAAAAAAATGTAAGTCTATGCATTATAGTTTTTTCACAATATATCATTTAAATTGAGTCTTTTTATTTTATGCCAATGTGCAATATCATCTAAAGATATTTGTCGTGACCATAAGCACACAATGGCTGCCATGTTGTGCCGAGTTTTCCTCTCGAAGCTCGTTAAAATCATTCGTTTCGGGGTAAAGAGGGGAGTTTTAACCCCCAAAACTCCTGCGTACGCGCGCAGTGTCAAGATGGGCACTGTATTTTTTCCGCCCCCCCCCTCCCTCTACATCAACACCGTGTACTTCGTTAATAATTATATATTTTTTTTTTTAAATTTTGTTATAAATTCTTAAACATATCTAGGGTATTCACAAGGTGTGATATCATGTCATAATGTCATATTGTCCTAACATTTTACACTAGTTTAAACATTCTATTGTTGCCTTCCATATAAAAAAGTACTAATATATTACTACTCTGAAAGCTACACTAAGAAAAAAAACATACTTTAAAATTAAACAAAAAATTTTAAAATATAAATTTAACTCATTTGCTTTTTTACAAAACAAAATTTAAAACAAGCATTTATAATTTTCAACTATAAGCTCATTTCTGTTTTTTGTATAATTTTTTCTTATTATTTCCTTCCAATAACAAAAAATATGTCGCTCTCTGAGATTAAATTAAAAAATTATGTACTGTAGAATAATTGAAAATTATTGCCAGACAACTGAGACCCCGAATTTACATTTGATGGTTTGAAAATATTTTTGAATTAGTCTTACAAATATTGAACATAAGATGAGATACGAAATAATTAATTAGTTTGATATTGAAAATATTTCAAGCCGCAATGAAACACAAACTTCATCAAATTAAGCAAAAATTTTTTATTCGTGGGGTCCCAGGGTTAAAAAAATTGCATCGAAAAAATGGCGGTTTAATTTATTTGTTTTAAATTCAATAACAATATTTTTAAATTAGGTTTTAAAATATTTGTTTTTAATGTTAAAGTTTTTGCATTAAGTTTTTCGTTTAAATTAATGTGTTTAAACTTAAAATTTTTACAATGAAAGTATATTTAAAAACATTGTATGAAAACAAAAACTTTTGTTTTAAATTAAACTTTAAAAAAATTTGTATTTAGCTTGAATTAAATTGTTTCAAGCTCTATTTCAAAAACAAATTCGCTTAATATGAACACAATTTCATTTAATTTTAACACATATTTCCCTCAGTGTATGTTTATTGAAGTGTCGTAATCAAACAGCTGTTTCTTATTTGCATTTATTTATCTTGTAAATTTTAGTTGTAAACTTTTAGGACAATATGACAATATGACATGATAGCAATCTTGTGAATACCCTAATGGATAAATAAGTGATAAACAAAATTGATGGTAAAAATATTAATTGGTTCTTTTTAGCGACCGTTCTAATTAAATTTGCGTTCAGGTTAATTTAATTTGCGTCTGGGTTACTTTTAATTGCGTTTTGGTTAAACTAATGTATTAATGCTATATTTGAACACTATATAATTTTTTAAAGCTAAAGAAAATGCTTCTTGGTAAATAGAACAAATTTCTCTGAAAGAAAGGTGCATAGAAGAAATCACATCAAGTCTAGAATATGAATTAATATGTATTAATTAAACAACGTTAATATTAAAGTCCAATAATTTCAATGCTTTACCAATAATTCAAAAACGAATTCTTTGCTTTTGATACACTCAAAAATATTTGTGTGTAAATATAACTCCGAATTTTATTCGTAGTTTTCAGCAACGAATAGTATTCGTAGGATCGACGTATATTAGTACATATTACGAATATTTTATTCGTATTCGTACAAAAACAAATGTATATTGTACGAATACAATTGTTACATTTACGATTGATGATAATATCTAATAACGAAATAAAAAAATCTGTCTGAGCTGGGGTTTGAACCTCGACTCTTTAGTTTACGGGCGACGCACTCTACCGACAGGCTACATCCACTTTACAATCATACAGTTCCTTTTATTCTGTAGTTGTTCGATAAACCAATTATTAGTATTATGTACTAATACGTAGAATGTATGAATTACTAGTTGAGTTTAAGAAATTCAAAACCGAATTCTTTCACCCTACTAATAATTCGTACTGTCAACCTACGAATGAAGTTATTCTTCTAATATTATTTTTCATCCGTACAAAAGCATTAGTAAATACTACAAATGTAATGAAAGAAATTACGAGTTATTACGAAATTACGAATAATTAAGTTATTCGTATGAGAAATTTACGAACATTATTATTTATATGTACACAATCATTCGGCACTAATAAGAATTATTGTATTTTTGTTTACGAATATCATTAGTAAATAAAACAAATATATTCGTATACTGGGGGAAATATGTGTTAAAAATAAATGAAATTGTTTTCATGTTAAACGAATTTGTTTTTTAAAAAGAGCTTGAAACAATTTCATTTAAGTTAAACACAAATATTTTTAAAGTTAAATTAAAAACAAAAATTTTTGTTTTCAAAACAATGTTTTTAAATATACTTCATTGTAAAAATTTCAAGTTTGAACACATTTATTAAAACGAAAAATTCAATGCAAAAACTTTAATATTTAAAACAAATGTTTTAAAACCTAATTAAAAAGTATTGTTATTGAATTTAAAACAAATAAATTAAACCGCCATTTTTTCGATGCCATTTTTTAACTTTTTTGAGTTTTCGAAGTCAGATTCGTGATCAGCGATCCCTGGGACCCCCCGATTAAGAAATTTTTTGACTTCATTTGATGAAGTTTGCGTTTCATTGCGGCTTGAAATATTTTCAATATCAAAATAATTAATTAGTTCGTATCTCATCTTATGTTCAATACTTGTAAGACTTATTCAAAAATATTTTCAAACCATAAATTGTTAATTCAGGGTCTCAGTTGTCTGGCAATAGTTTTCAATTATTCTACAGTACATAATTTTTTAATTTAATCTCTGAGAGCGACATATATTTTGCTATTGGAAGGAAATAATAAGAAAAAATTATACAAACAACAGAAATGAGCTTATAGTTGAAAATTAAAAATGCTTGTTTTAAATTTTGTTTTGTAAAAAAGCAAATGAGTTAAGTTTCTATTTTAAAATTTTTTGTTTAATTTTAAATCAGGTATTAGAAACATTTTAGGAATGAATTCGTAAAGATATTACAATACAAATACTTTGTATATTGTACGAATATTTGTAGAATGTCCGAATATTTTTATTACGAATATCATTCGTAGAAATTTTACTAAAAAATGTTTTGAGTGTATATGTACTAAGAACAAATGTTGAAAAATATTAGAAATATTTGATAAATGAAAGTTCAGAATAGTATCATATAAATAGAAAAAAACAATGTCTTACTGCATTTCTCACAGAAATACACCTTCTTATCAGCCAAACTTGTTTTTATTGACTCTTTGTCAGTCCCACACAAAAATATTGATTTTCTTTCTCATATTTACATAATTTGAATTTGATTGTATTTTAACTTAGTTAAATTTCAAATATTGACTTTTACTCACACATTACCAAAGGCCTTGCCTATCAACGCAAATCCCCTGTTTCTGGGAAAATTGGCAGGAATTCCCTCAACACTTAATATCTTTAAAATGCATGCCAAAAATAATCATTGCAACCGCACTTCAAAAATCGTGCCCCCAATAATAGGAAAACGACAACGAACGTAAAAGGGAAATAAATTCCCACAAGACCAGAGGCAAGTTTTCTGCACGAATAAATATGAGTACGCAAAATTCAATGAAACTCGATCTACTTGGCAGCGGCTAAGGTGGGCGGGGCACGCAGGATAGATAATGTAAATTGCTAACGGAAAAAAGCAAAATCATGTACAGACAGACAACATGCCGACAGACCAAGAGACAGACAATCAAGTCACTCGGACAGACATTGTTACAAAACAAAGTTACAAGACGTCGAGGTACGACGCCCAAGTCACGTGACATGTCAGTGAAGACATTTTTAATAATAGGGGAAGAAAAAGTGCCGCATAACAAAAAAAAAAAGGGAAATCTTTTTGCAGCAAAGACAGAGAGCAAGAAAGTTGCTTGGAAAATCACAGTTAATTGAAGTTTAATTCCTGGGTATTAAGAGCACTAAGAGAACAACAACAAAAACAGCAACACAAACTTCAACACGAATTGCAGAATCATGCATTTGTGGGGCGGTAAATATTGGGGCCTGACTCGTCGACTAGCTGCAGGAAAACTTAAACACTGAGCAATAAAAAAGAGGGTTAAAGTTAAAAAAAAAGTTGACTTGGCGCTGAAAAAACAAAGCGAACATGTATTTTTATAGCCATAGTGATGGGCCGGCTCGGCTGTCTGCACTCCTTTCGAACCTGAGTGTCTATAGATAAATATTTATTGTTGTTGTAGCGGTTATGGTGGTCGCGGAGTAGAGTGCGGCGTGGGTAGAGCGCGTGAAATTGTGAAAATTTTGTAAATGAAAATTAAAAGTGAAATATTGACAGAAAGTTTGGCAAATTTCACACCCGTTTAAAAGCGCCAACAAGTTTAGACTTTTCGCAGAACCAACAAAATTGCTATTTTAACATTGCATTGTTTTTGGTTTCTTTTTTGCTTTGGTGTTGCGTGAGTTGCAAAAACTTTTCGCAGTGAAAGTGTTTAAAGTTGCTTTATTTGACGCCATAGATCATCGTGGGTAGAAAAATGCGTACTTTGCTGCTATTTGCTTAGCTGTCAATTGGAATGTCCCTTTTTTGGTGCTCTTTTCGCCAAAGGGTTTAAAAGCATTTAACTTGATGAATTTGCGAAATGATGACTTGTGCGAAACATTAATTAAAATGACTGATGAATTGTATTGGAGCTGTTGGTTCAACTGAATCACCAATCATTCTCGCCAATTTGGCTTTCAGTTTTTATTTGAATGCCTCTAAGTCAACTTAATAAATATGTCGAATGAAACACGCTCAGAAATGGTGTTTATTAAAAAAGTTAAAAAATATGAGCATTCTCAACCTTTTGACTACTATTTAATTAATTTCTAAAATTCAGGATATTCTTTGTCGGCCATTTTGTGTTTGCTTCTAATTTCGTACCTTCTTCTACTCATAAGTTCTGGTCTGGTCTGGCAATGCTGCGCATAATGGCATTCCAGGGTTTGCTGTTGTTGTTATTTTCGATTCGCACGAAAGCCGCAATTAAATCAAAAAATTTCGTTGCCAAGTTCATTGAGCCATTAGCATGCGGTTAACAACAACATCAATATCAACAACAACTACACTCAAATTCAGTCTAATTTAATACCATTGAATGACTTTTCCTATTGACATCGCTAGAACATTACCGAACATTCGAAAGGATGCAAAGCAATGTGATGGCAGTAATAAAGGACATTTCGAGGAAATTAGGTCACAATCTAGCAAAAGAATTCTTAAGGACTGCAAATGACTGCCAAGGAATGTCAATGGCGAGGCTTAAAGGTTCGCCACTTAACCAGCCAGCTAACCGAAGTTGACACCACTGCTCAGTCCGTAGTAGCACACAGCATAGTTTTAGGGGTTAAATTAAGACGGTAGTAGCAGCGGTCGCAATGTAAGGCAACGTTGTTGGCTGTTGTTTTTTCCTAGATTTTGTTTGTTTGTTTATTTGTCTTGGTCTATTAATAATTTTTTTATTGTTGTTTTTATTGTTGATATATTTTGACTGCCGAGTTGTAATTGTTATCGTCGTTGTTGGTGTTCTTGTTGTTGTAGAGTTTATTTAGCAATTTTCTTTAGCAACTAAGTGAATTGTTTTGACTGTGTTGTGTTTGTAGTGAAAAAAGTTAACTTCCGACTTAATTGAATATTAATATGAAGGACACACGAACGTTTCTACGAAAGAGAAGAGGGGGAAGAACTGAATTAAAGTCTCGAAAAGGAATTTAAATGAAACGAAAAAGACATTGAACGAATTCAACTGTGAGGTTATACCAATGTTTGAAATCGTTCCAATCAACAAGATATTTATCTGTACCATAGAAAGTTTTTCTAATTTTATGTTGTAAGCAAATTTTGAAGAAATTATTTTGGAAAAACATATTGACGAAACTTAAATCACGTAAAAAATATTGT
This sequence comes from Dichetophora obliterata, assembly GCA_963920525.1. Taxonomy (NCBI): domain Eukaryota; kingdom Metazoa; phylum Arthropoda; class Insecta; order Diptera; family Sciomyzidae; genus Dichetophora; species Dichetophora obliterata. The sequence goes on from OY986436.1 coordinate 265,136,662, forward strand.
GTGAATTTTATATTAATTAAACAAAAACTTGCATGGAATTGCAACATGAATATTCACTCCATTTTAGCTGCCCCAACTTTATGGAACTTTTGGCAAATTAAAATATAATTGCTTTATTAATAACGCATAGAGTAGGAAGGACAAAAAAAAATACAAATTAAGCATTGTTGTTGTTATATTTAAGTGCTTTTTATAAAGCACACATATACAAAAACACATCATGTTACAGCAAGCACATAAACACATGCACCAATGCATAGGAATAAAAATGTGACTGCATAATTGCTGCCCGCTAAGTGCGCCTCTGTGTATGTGTGAGTGTGTATGTGTATAAGAGTGTGTGAAAAACGGAAATTTAATTGCAATTGTGTGTTGGTGACAAAATATTGTCGCTTTAATTTTTGCATTTGCGAATTGTGAATGTCATAAAAAACAAACACAAAGCGGAACGTTTAAATGGGGGAACTTTTGAGGATTTTTTATAATTCTTCAAAAAGTGGATTTTTAAAGGGTTTTAGAAACCAGTGTAAATAATTCACTTAAACACTGAGTCACGTTAATATCACTTACATGTGGGTATGTGTGTGTGAGATTGTTGAGGGTGTGCGTGTGTAAAATTGACTAATTGCTTAGTTACGCTGCTGAACCTGTTATTATGCAAAATTGACACACAAAAACAGTGTTAACCAGGATAATAACATAAGGACTCTCCACACAAAGAAAGCACAGGCCAAAAACATGAGGAGCGCACATTTAATCACGTGATGATTGCGTTATTAGGAATAATAATAAAAATAATGCGACGAGGATGACGATAAGGATGGCAAACATTGCTGCTAGAAGGACAATACAACAACAATGGCGACAATGCGGCAACGATCTAAATAGAAATAACTAAGTAGCAGATGAAAGTGGTTAATAAAAATAACCATAAAAATAATAATCAAGATAGTTAATATGTACTCAACTTGTTAATCGGATTATATATATGTTGAATGTTTTGGCTAGAGTTGAGTCAACTAGTTTTATTTGAGCGTATGATAAATGCAGAGTAAATTTACATTTATAAACATACTAGTGTGCAAGTGAATGTAAAAATATTCAAAATCATAATGCAGCTGTCAGATCAGCGAACTGGTGAGGCGAACGGCGGGTATTTGAGATTAATTATAATTACACAGCCTCACAATTTAAGACTTTTTTACTGCAACATAGCAGGCCCATCTCTGAATTGGACTGGGGTATGGTTTTATGTATTAAGCCCCCCATATGGCCCCAAGGCTATTTATACAAATAAAGACATTAAGCATATTAGAAAAATATTTTAAAAAACTTTATGTGTTTAAATATTAATTTCAAATCTAATTTAGCAGCAAAAGTTAACCATTCCAATAAAAATTTAAGAAAAATCGATTGAACACTACAAAGATTTTTCAATTATTTAGAATTTAATTCAACCTGAGGCTGGAAGGACCAACTAAATGTTATCATTTTAGAAAAATATGTGTGGTAGTTTTATTTAATATTTTTTTTAATGATTAATAAAATTTTTCTTTGTTTGTCGTTATTAACATTTTTTTCTTCAAATTTTATTGAAAAGAAAAAAATATTTTTTAAAAATGAGACAGTTGTGTTTTTTAATTTCATATTGATTTTGAGCTAAGAGGGCACAACCAGCTAGAATTTTGGGGAAAAATAGCTTTTTTCCATTTTCCAAAAGTAAAATATTTCAAAAGTATTCTCTAAAAATTGCAGAATTAAATAAAACAGCATTCTTATATTATAGCTATTATAGCATTCTTATATTTAGCAAATATTTTGCTTGATATAAGAAAATTTAAAATTAAATCTCATTTTCTCAAGTCTAGCATTAAAAACTAAAATTAAGAAAAAACAATTATAATTAGCATTTATTGCCAAAATTGAGCAAAATAAACAACAGCTTGAAACAAGCATAAAATACTTGATTCTAGAACCTGGAACAAGACTTGAATCAAGAAAATATTTTCTTAATTTAAGCAAACGCAGAGTTGTCGCCTTTTGCACAATTCAGCAAATTACAACAATCATGAAAATCAGTAAGTAGTTTTAAAGAACCGCTAGACAACAAAATCTATGTTGTAGCTCACTGAGGCCAATGTGTGCCAACAAAGCATGCGGAAGTGTTGTTGCTTTGTTCAAATCGGGCAAATTATTCTAGTCTTCAGTGAATTATATTCTGGAATCAAGCAAAATGTTCTCAATTGAAGGAAAATAAATTTATCAAATTAAGTAAATTATTTTAGTTTTCAGTAAATTGTTTACTTGAATCAAGCAAATTGTCCTCAATTCAAGGAAAATAAATTTCTCAAATCAAGCAAATTGTTCTAGTTTCAGCAAATTGCTTACTTGAATCAAGCAAATTTTTCTCATTTCAAGTAAATATTAGACTCGAATGTAGAAAAAATATTCTTGAGTTTTAAGCAAATGTTGCTTGAATTGAGTATTTGAGTGTTTTAAATTTGCTCAATTCTAGTAAAACAATGCTTGAATTGAGAAATTTATGTTTGAGTATAAACTGAAAGCCTATTTTTTTTTTTTAAAGATCAAAGAATCCAGGCATGCGCCTTATACAAACAAGGTTTGGTCTTTGACCTGAAAGGAAAAGGATAGATTTATTAAGAAGAATTGATTGGAGCCATACATGAATTATTAATTAGGCGAAACAATCGTGAAAGACAATTTGATATATTGCTTTTAACCAAGGCTAGAGTTATGCTTTAACCTCGGCAAGCATTTCCAGCCCTTAGTTGTTTTCGTCCTTTAATTCCATATTTTCCAAAATTAAGTTATAGATTTGTAGTTTTCCATAATTTTTAAATGAAGGAAAGAACAAAGAAAGTGAAAAAAAACCATACCCGAACCTGGATTCGAACCAGGGACCTCTAGGTTGATAGTCTATCGCACTCTCCACTAGACTACAATACTACACATGTTGTATAAGCACTCCCAGTACCTTTTTTCACCATATTTGATAATTTCAACGTTTTTAACATAATTTTGGTGTGAGGAATCTCGTGGTTATAATCTTTCTCTTATTTATCAAACATTTTAGTACAATTATTTTTTAAGATATGTAGCTCAGAATCAAAAAATTACTCAAGACATTTTCATTGTTGATAACTCTAGAACCATTACGATTTTCATTTTGGTTTCATCAGCAAAGTTCTTTCTAAAATTCTGGCCAACAACTTCACTGAACAAATAAATATAAAAAATTGCTTCCTTCTTAAGGTTCTTATCGAATGAGTCTTATAAAAAGTCTAGCTTTTTAGTTTGGACCGAAGAAATTAGATCAACATAGAAGAGTTGAACGGGTGCAAGACATATGAGGCTTGTCAAAGGTTTAAAGACAATTTCAAACAATTTTTTTACATATATTTGTTCAGAAAAGTTGTTGGCCAGAATTAAAGGAATAACTTTGGGGAAGAAACAACAACTAAATCCTTAATGGTTAACGAGCTATCAACTATAAATGAATATTTTGAGTAATTAAAAAAAAAACTCTAAAGTCTGACATAACTCTGATAGTTTTAAGCAAAAATATAACGCTCAGTTTTTAAAAATAGCTTGATCGTTATGACTGCTTTAAAACAATTTTTCATTTTTAAATGCACCCTCAACCCTAAAAGATTTTTTCCACTTCTAAGCAAATTGACATAATTAAACAGCTGTAATCCAATCTGAGGAAATTTATTCAAGTGCATTTAATTAAGTGTTACTTTCACTGCAAACAGTTATGTTCGTATTTGTCTGCCCCACCCACAGAGACTAGAAAGGACTCACTGAGAATACCCACATTGCTAGATATCACTGACATATCCTTTTAATTAAAATAATTTTAAATGCATAAAACACACCCACAAGTAACACTTTAAAATAGTAGCACGATAACCAACACTAACAACAGCAGCAACAACAACTGAATGCATTGGTCATTTATGCAATGTTAATTAAAACAAATCGAACGTGCAAATTCTATAAAGCTAACGTTGCACTAGTAGCTAGAGACGACGACGACCGCAGAAATAAGAGTAACAACAACGATAGCGCATTACTAACACTAAAAAAGGAGGACAACTAACAAGGATATATGTACATTTAGTTAGATAGATTGCACACATATGTAGACAGCTGTCAGTCGGCTGCACCCAATATTAGCAAGAATACAACGAAAGAAAAGAAAAACGTAACACAAACAAAGTGAATACCGTCAAAGCGAAGCACAACTCGGTCGAAAAGGACTAGAGGGTGAAAAGCTAGAAGGATAATACTGTACACCATTGACGGTAGGTGTGCTTTGTGCGGCGGTTGATATTAAAGATTACATGCCTTGACAACAAAGATAATTAGCAACAAGAACAGGAATATAAACAACTAAGGACTGAAGGGATAGAATAGCTAAAATCAGAGCGTACGCTAACAAGTGGCTAAGTAAACAAGATTCATGCTTAGGATTTTATTGTAAATACTTAAGTGCGGTTCCTGGAACTACGGCTGAGCAGGGGTTAAAGTGCGACATAAGCCACAGTGGATTAGGAGGCAATAGCGGCGGTGATAAAAGAAAACGGAATAAAACACACGAGGTTTTTAGACATTGCTGAGTTTTATAGCTTTACACAGAAAATTCTTAAAAAATAATACAACTTTGTTGGAGAGTTAAGACATACTTTTAAATTCTTTATTTAAAAAAAAATATTAAAGAAGTTTTAAAATACTTTAATCGACTTATCGAAATGTTTAAAGCACCTTTTATCCATTTTGTGCAAGTTTCTCGTTAGTTATCCGTTTGTGCTGAGCTAAGGAATTCTTTAATATTGGTCGACTTTTGTTTCGGCACTTTAGCCTTCCTTATTCTTAATATTTATTTTTTTTTTGTTGCTATAACAATTTATTTTTTTCACAACTTGTCAAAATTTTACATTTTAACTTGTTCTTGTTATTTCTACATTTTCACTAGACAAATTTTTTGTGCACACTCTCTTCGTTTTCTTATATTCTTAATTTAATTAAATTTTAAAAATTTTTGCTATTTAATTTACACTTTTAAAGGAGATTTTTGCTATACATTAATCTTCATGCACCCACACGCGCGCATCACACGTTCTTACAAGGTCGACGTTCAATTTGCTACTGATTTGGTTCTTGTTTGGCGCTGTTCGAGCCGTGTTCTTGCTGCGCTGTGGAGCTCTGTTGATAGCGACTGCGACTGAGCGTAGCCCCACGTAGCAGCTATGCTTTCTCTCCTGCGCTCTTTTGTTGTCTCTGGTATGGCAATGCTTTTTATGTATCGTAAAATTTCTCTTGCAACATCAACACGATTCAATCAAGTGTTGCCAACGAGGCGTACTGTAGCGTAGCAACATTGTTTATGTTTTTGTTTTGATTGCGTAGCACGTGGATGTCATTTTTGTTGTGGGTGGGTGTTTGTGTAAAGAGAGCGATATGCTTGAGGGTAGCATTAATACAGAATATAAAACATATATGTTAGTGTTTGGGAAAAATTTAACAACTAATGTGAATTCTAAATTTTAAAAATTCGTTCTTTAATATTATTTCTTATGGTGTAAGAAATGTGTACGTAAAATTTAAAAGAAAATTGTTATATATAAAAAGTCATTGGCATGTACATTAAGGCGCTTTATACTCCATAAAAAAAAGTTGTTCGGGTCGGTTCCTCAAAATGATCCTTGGCTTATGTTCGGATGATTCCCAAATATTTTGGCTCTAGCTATAGCCATCCGTGAGCTGAAATGGTTTGAAATAACCTCTAAAATTAAAGTTTTTTGTAAAATATTGGCTGATTTGGTAGTTAAAAAAATAGCAAATGTACAGAAATAATAGCTATGAAAAAGTTCTTCGCATGTGCATTAAACAATTTTGAATATTTGCACATTCCAAAATTTTGTCTCACTAAAATCATAAATATTTTTTATTAAAATTACTGCAGTTATTTTAGATGAGAAAGACAGTTTTATCGATTTTTGTATGATTTTTTCTGTGTTCGAAATGCCAAAAATAGGCACTTTGAGAACTTTCGAAACAAAAGTCAAGTTTCAAAAGCTGTAACTTTTTTATCCGAATTTTGGTTTTTGTAATTGTTTGGGTAAAATAGCCAAAGACTATGTCATAGCCACGCGTGATGTAATTTTTTTAAATTTTGCATTTTTGTATTTTAAGAAATTTTTTTTAATACCCAAACTTCAAATTTACAAAATGTTACATTTCATGTAAAAATTTCATAACGACCAAGTTATTCAACGTAACCACACGATTTTTGTATTTGTACTAAATGTTGTTTCAGAAAACATTTCAACAACATTTCATTGCAATTTTTATAATTTTTAGTCTAGATGATTTTTTTTCATTACAAGAAAAAAATTATATTTTTCCAAAAGGTAAAATATCAAACTCTGGTAATGTTTTTCCTATGTTTGATAGCTTATTTTAAGGAACTTTTATGTATAAAATGAGTGACATATAAGTGTTAAGAACAAAATTATGTTTTATGAGCGAAAAATTCTTGAATGTTTTTTCATTTAAAAAAAAAAAACGATCTGCTCGCTGTTACTCAACGTACTGCTTTCGAACTCTCGAAAAAAGTAGTCTGATATAAATAGTATACTATCATATTCATTCTTTTTTGTGAATAAACATCATATTGCTCATGTCATGCAAGACTGTCACAACTCAAAATTTAGTATTTTTCTGGAGAGCCTTATTTAATTTTAAAAATCACGACCATTAATTGTAATTGTAATGGTAGACTGAAAAGTGTTAAGAATATTTGTAGGTCATTATATTTTTACCAAAAATATCATACATTTTTTCATAAAAAATATCATAGTGAATTTTTAAGCAATATTTTTGCAAGTGTCTGTTTGAGTTGTGAGTTTATTACTAAAAAAACTCATTTTAAGAAAATGTTTAATTTTGAGTTCTAATGATTTTGCTACAAAATGATAACATACATTTAAGTTAGAGAGATGAAATGTTTTGAGTTGGTACTTTAATATTACAAAAAATATTAAGTTACTTGCTTGGATTTTTATTTAAAAAATGGTTTTTGATATAATAAGTCGTTGTTGTTGAAAAACTATGCAGACATTTAAAATAAATTAGTGGTATAAATATGGTAAGTGGTATCAAGATGGTAATAGAATAAATTCTTTTTATATATAAATGGTATAAATAGACATGAAACGTTATTGCTGCAAAAAAGTGAAGAAATTGCTAAAAGTCAAATCGACACAAGTCAATTAACAATTGACAAATCCGTCACTTAAAAGCAAATTGGTCTGGAGTTCACTCAAATTAAAGACATGATAAAAATGCATATTTCTGCATATTTAACCTAAAAAACCCAAATTTTCAGTTCTAAGGGTCTTGCACGAAATGAGCAATTTTACACAATTTTAAACATTTTTAAGTATTTTAGGAAAGATGAGTTGGAATAAATTTATTATTTTGCTCAATGTCTTTTGACAATCAACTGTATGGTTGTCACATATAATATACTTTTAAAATGTTAGTACGTGTTGCTAAGAAATTAGTAAAACAAGTTAGTAGTTAGTAAAACAATATAATTTTCTTAATAATAACTTTTTATATTAACGAAAACAATACCATAAACATTGCACTTTTCTAGTAAACTTTATTGTTGAAAAACATGGTGGAAACATACCTGAAACGAAAAGATGAAAAAAAATTGTAAATAAAAATATGCAAAATATCAGCATTAATTTCATAAAATCCCCATTATTAAAACTTATATTCAACAACGCAAAAAAATTGGAACCATTTCGAGATTTCATCAACACACCCACACACACCCACACCCACACACACACACACACACACACACACACACACACACACACACACACACACACACACACACACACACACACACACACACACACGCGCGCGCAAACACACACACACACAACAAGGGCTGAAAAACTGCAAGCAAATGTAAATAGAATTAAAAGAAAAACGTGTCAGTGCATAAGTAAGAATGACAATAACAACAAACAAATTACAAAAAAAAAGCAGAAAAATATCTTGAGTGTAAGAAAAGTAAAAAAACAAAACACCAAACATCAAAAACAAATGTTTAAAAGTAAATGTGACAGTCGAGCTGTCACTTGAGCGCACAAAATATTTATATTCCATTTATAATAAGTAAGGGGAAGAGGGGGACGAAAAAAGCGACACTTAAGTTAAGCGCAGTTTTGTTTGAGCAAAAAGAAGAGGGGATAATAAAAACTGAAAAGAATGGAGGAAGGAGAAAATTATTTATAAGTAAGCAGAAAATCATTTTAACAAAGCAGATAAAAGCAAAAGGCTGGTGCGAGTCTAACTTAAGAAAGCAAGTTTGTTTTATGTTGTTGTTTTTATGTGTAAACATTAAAAAAATAGTAAAAACATCTTTTTTAAAAAACCTTCTTAACGCCACCTATGGTTAAAAATGGTTTGAGCCTGGATTGGATCGTGCAAAAGAAGTAAATCAAAAACACAACAACAGAGCTGTGCAGAATCATTGCACTTCTTAAAAATATTGTTTTCTGCAAAATAGTAGAAAAAATTGCTTTGAAAAGCAAAAAGCACATATGGGGGAAAAAAATTAAAACTTATTAAAAAGTATTACTTTATGTTAATATATAAGAGAAAGATTTTAATTTTTTAAATTAACCCTCTCCTGCACGCATTATGATCCAGATAGAAAAATTTTTTTTTTGTTGTATTTATGTTTGAAATTGAATAATTAGATAAGCATTCAAAATTTTTTACAAAAAGTAGTTCCGTTTCCGTTACAAGCCACTTATGGCTATTCGAAAGAATGCGTTATTTCGTAAGTTTTACATGTACAATTGAAAGACAACCAAATATACATAAATCAGTAGGCTATAAACTCTAAAAAAAAATATTATATAAGTAAACTTACTTGCACGTAACTTAGAAAAAGCAATGTTTTATCTTCTGAATTCTCTGTTATTCTGAATTTAAAATAAAAAAACACACGCACTGATAAACTAAGCTAAGATTTTCTTAGAAGCTGTGTAAAAAAAAGAGACAACAAGATTCACTCAGTGTCTCGTCATGCATTTTAATAACTGTTCTTTTTCGAAACTTCTAAGATCCATTGGAAATTCGAATTTGAATATGAAAAGCCATATATGGCTTCGTGTGCAGTAGAGGGTTAAAAAATATGTACATAAATTCATTTACTATGATGATCAAATCGTCTACACGGTTTCACAAATGTAGTCTTTCTTTTTCGTAAATGTTTAGTAAACTCTTTTGCTTTAGTAATGCATCGACTAAAGATAATAAAAAAATTATTGAGACAAGGTAAGAAAAATACATATAATTTCTTTTTAATTACTAAATTACATAATTACTTAACTACCTAATTACTTAATTACCCAATTGAACTACAATGGAAATATGTGTAACGTCCGACACTTTCGAGGTGCGATCGACCATTTCGCAGAAATAATCTAAGTTCGAGTCTCACAAGAACTTTTTTATTTAGTAATGTCCCAATGCACGCAAAAATAACAAATTTTGGGTAGGCTGCGGTAAGATGCAGGATTTTATAATTATTATAATCATCAGGACATATTTAACTAGATACATCTTAATCGAAAAACCGTTCACACAACTTTCGAAATTTATAAAAAATATATCCGAATGGAACGTCCGAACGCTACAATTTACCCATATAGTTCTTCTACTTTGATTAAGCAGAAGTTGAGTCTTTTAGCTTGTCAAGACATGGAAAACTACTGACGAGTTGAAGTAGCGATCATCGATACAGCTGTCTAGTTCAAAGACCAGACTAAAAGTCCTATTCTGGCAAATTAACAAATTGTTAACCAGTATTTTGAATATTTCTATGTGTTTGTTGTTTTCAATACAAAATTTAAAGCTCAAACAACAAAATTTGTTAGTGAAATTGTCAATAACTGAAAAGCAGTTGACAATTTTTATAAAAATTTTTTATTTTTGTGCTTCAAATTTTGTTTTGGAATAAAATAATTACAACAAAGACATAGAAATATTCAAAATACTGGTTAACAATTTGTTAATTTGCCAGAATAGGGCTGTAAGTATGCATTTTATAATAAATAGCACAAAATAATAATTATTTTTTGACTTTTTAAATTTTGAACAATAAATAACCAGTAATTTTTAATTTTTACATTTTAAGGCAAAAATAAAAATCAAAATTTGCCCGATATTTTTTATGCACAAAATAATCAGTAATTTTTGATTTTTCTTTTTTAGGACAAGAATAATAAGCAAAACTTGCCCGATATTTTTTTGAGCACAAAATAACTGCTAAGTTTTGATTTCTATTTTTTACGGCAAAAATAAAAAGTTAAATTTGCCCAATATAGTTATGAGCACAAAATAACTGGTAAATTTTGATTTTTTTTTGTAAAGGCAAAAATAAAAAAAAAATTTTCCCGATATACTTTTGAGATATAAATAACTGGTAAATTTTGATTTTAATTTTTTTAAGCCAAAAATACAAAGAAAAATTAGGAAAGACCCTAATTTTGCTATTCATATACTACGCTTTTGGTTCTACCGTACACTTAAATCCTAATTCTGCTTTTAATTTTTGCTTAAAAAAAATCAATATTTACCAGTTGTTTTGTCCTTAAAAATATAGCGGGCAAATTTTGCTTTTTATTTTTGCCTTAAAAAAAATTTAAAACTTACCAGTTATTTTGTGCTTAAAAAAATATTGAGTAAGTTTTGCTTTTTATTTTTGCCTTTCAAAATAAAAATAAAAACTTACCAGTTATTTTGTGCTTAAAAAACTTTACGGCAAATTTTGCTTTTTATATCTGGCTTCAAAAAATAAAAAGCAGAAATAATTATTATATATTGCTCAAAATTTTAAGAGTCAAAATTTTAAAAAACAATAGGAAATTAAGTTCTTACTATTTTTTCACAATGCTTTTTTGGTTTAAAAATCTACAAATAATTATTATTTACAGTTTATCGTATAGTTTCATTCATTCTATACAGAGTTGTTGTTGTTTCCTTCTTCATAACTTACTTGATCCAAAAAACACATAATTAAAATCATGTTAAGTCAAAGAATAGATCACAATTAATTATCATTAATATTTTTTGTTCAAATCTTTAAATGCTCACTTATTAAATTTTTTTTTATCTCATTTCAATATTTTTGAATTGATGGAAATGGATTTGGCGAGTTAATATATTGTTTTAAAATTTAAGTTTATTTTCGAATGAAAAACTTTTGGAGGCATTTATGTTTTTAAGTTTTAGATTTTTACTATTTCATATTTTTTAATTGGAGTGAAAATATTTTTATGAATAATGTATTTTTAATTTTTATGCATTAATTATTATAAAAAAATATGAATAAGACATTAAAACATTCCAATCAATATTCTGTGACATTTTCCTCTCTTAAGCTGAAGAATATTTAATCTTGTCGCTTTATTTAATGGAAACATGAAAGATATCTGAACTGGTGTGTTTCAAAAATTCTGGCAGCTTTAAGTGGAACAGAATTTAATACTGCAATTATTTTTTAATTATATTTTTCGATCCGAAAAAATATTTTTTTCTACCTTGAGTCACTTTTTCGGTTGTTATACTATGAAAACGTATTTTTCAATTCTTTTGAACAGAAATTTTAGTACTCTGCATTTATTTAAGGCCACTTTTAATAAATTAACCTTGAAAAGTACCAAGAAGTTTTTTTTTGCGAAAATATTGTCATACGCACATATTTGATGATCATTCTTTTTTATATGAAGGGTTCGGGGCAATAAAGTGCTAACCCATATAAAAAAAGTTCGGAGGCAAACGCATTTGACTGATTTGAATAGTTCATATTTTTTCCATGAAGATAGTTTCATTAGATTACTTTTTTTTCCATTTTAATTTTAAGAAGTTCTGCCATGAAGTCCATGTAAAAATTTCAATGTCGCCTGTTAGCGACACCTTTTAACTTAGCACTATTTTATAATTTTCATTTTTGGAAGTTTTGCATACAATGATATCTGCATACTCAGAACATAAAAATCCTTCGTCTGTCAGTGGTAGAAAATTACGCTCCTGTTAGCCACAACTCTTAACCCATTAAAGACTGCTCATAGATTCCACCGTACGATTTTTTTTCAAAATTTATCAGGAAGCTTATATAGGCCATAGAAGTTGCTTTGCAAAATTTCAGGTTTGTAACTGTCACCGTATTTGAGATCTGCATTGGGTATTAAAATACCCAATCGGCTTATCCGGGTTCTTGGTGTTAAAAAAAATTTTCATATACGGCAACATTCTTTTGTCATAATGAACACCTGATAAATAGAGGATAATAGAGGCAAACTGACCACGAATTTTTCCTTCAATCTTTCCATTTTCTAATATTCTACATAGCTTCATATATGGATTTTGTCATTTTTGGAAATCACACATCTTCGATCTCTAAAAGGAACATTTAATTGTATGAATTTCATTTCACATTGTAAAGAAAATAAACAGTTCCATTTTCCGTAATGTTTTAAGAAAAATTATTTGTTATCTCCTACCATTTTAAAGATATGGCGTTTTCCTTAAACAATGTTTTATGGGTATTTAAATACCCATAAGTCATTAATGGGTCAACTTTATCACTTTTTTGGGATTTTCATTTTTAGAAGTTCTGAATACAATGAGATCGTTTGTTTGGAATGAGGGCAATATAAAGCGAAATCAATGTCCAGTTTTTATTTTGATCCTGATAATATTCACTCATAATATAGAGTTCTTCTGCGTGCGCAGCATATCTCTGGATATATTTTAGCAGGCAGCTGGTAATTTCCAATGACCTGCAAAGCAAATCAAAATGGGAAGAGCAAAAAAGCAAGCTCCACAAATGCGAGACGGGTGTTGGTGCCATCGTAGAAACATGTGACCAATATGAAATCTTTCATATATTTTGTGTAATTCAATTTTTAGCGATTCATTACAATTTGGGCCGCAAAGGTGTTCTTTATAAAAATCTCTGGCTACGCGCCTGATAAGATCAATTTTTTAAATAATTGAACTTTTTTAAAAGATGTTATCATTGAAAATATCGCAAATTAATTTTTGGATAGACAAAATATTTTTCACTTTAATGTAAGGGCCTTAAAATGGAAAAAGTGAGAAGAGATTTAATTTGCAAGCAAACTAAATATTAAAATAATTCAGGGACAAGGTCAAATATACTAAAAATTAACTTATAATTAAAACGAAAAACATGATAATAATAGTATATAAAATAAAATAAAATAAAATAAAATAAATAAAATTTCTTGATATAGCACGCTGTTGCAATGGAACAACAAAACATTGACTCTTGATTTTAATTCAAGAGATTCAATCAAATGCATACTCATAAGCGTTTATCCCGCAAGCGGCTCATATCAAATCCTGCTTAAGCCGTGTATCTCTTAAGTACTCAACGCTAAACATTTAATTCAATACAACTTTGATTCCGCTGCAATTAACTTACATATTTTTCATCCCCATCTCGTCTATTCCTTGTCATATTTCACCCAACCTCACCAGGAAATTCCTTTATTAACACACAATAAAAAAAAAAAAATTACACCCTCGCCATTAACGTGTATTTAACTAATGATGACGCATAAACCAACTCATAACAAAATCCTCAAACCTATGTCCTTGCTCCCTACCCATCAACCTGCTTAACTAAACGAGAAGGTGGTAAAGATCAAGTTTATGCTGAAACACAGTTGAGCACACAGCTAGTCATTAGCAGTCAAAATCAGCAAATTAAATAATCTATGCCGATTGAAATCTACACCCTAGTACAAAATTAAACAACAAAACTGCCATTTGTAGCAGAGTTATAAAAATAGGCATAACAAAGTGAAAAAAATGGAGCACTAAAGTTAAGGCAAAAACAAAATAATAGTGCATAAAAAATATGATCAAAATAATTCCCCCCAAATAAATAAGCACACGCTTGCAAACCTCTTCGGGCAGGGGTCAGTATATTCTCCAGCCCTTATTTTCTTAATATGCTGCGAAAATATTTGTTATTGGGCTTAACTGTCGAAATATTGTTTTATTTATTTCTTTTTTCCCCTGTACATCTGTGCATTTAGTTGTCTGTGTGTCTTTTGGCTTTTCGAGCGTTTAACTGTCCATTACTATTCACATCAACGTCAGCCAGCCTGACACCCTCCTCAGTCATCATTGACACCACCCACTTTGCCACTCTATTGCATGGTTAGTGTTGTTGTTGTTATTGACCTTACCAAAAACAAACGTCGGCCACCCTTGAATATGTATCAAGCAGACAAACACACGCACAAAAATACACGCAGCCACTAACGTTGTGACAGACAACTCAAATATTCACATCGAGATCCACCAAACAATTCAATACGAAATACAAATTGGCCTAACTTGACTTTTCTAACGGACCGTATCGACATCAACGGTTTTTTATCCTTGTTGATTTAGTGTTGGTAGCAGCCGAGTAAAGTAGAAGCATAAAAAACCCATTGCATGGCAGTATGTGTGCCTGTCTTTCTGTCTGTTGACAGCTAAAGGACGTTGAAAAGGATGTTCGTTTGAATATTGAAAAAAAAACCAGCACGAAAACAAAGAGAAATAGCAAAATAACGACACTTTGACAGATAAAACTGTCAAAACAACAGTAGATAATTTTTGGTAATGCGAATGACGCCTGCCTGCTGTTGAGTTAAATGGTTGCAATGAAATTATGTACAAAATTTAAACGATAGAGTTCCAGAGGAGTTAAAGAGTCTTGAGTGCAATAGATACATAGCTTTGAAATAAAAGCAGTAGCAATTTTAAAATAAAAATTCTGAAGTAATATTAGATTTAGTTGGTGTTTATAAACATGGCACTCGAGCCATTTTTATTTCTTACTCTACTATGTCTCTATCAGTGACAATACTTTCTTGCATTGTTACATTTTGTTCAAAAAGTTCTTGATCAAGAACAGAAAGAACTATTTTGAAAAAACTTTGTTTCGATTTTTAAGCTTAGTATGCTGCAAGAATGAAAATTTTTGGGCATATAACTCATATAGCATATGTGTGGAGAAAAAGCACTTGCTGTTCTGGTTGACAGAATCATATTTTTATTGCTGCAATTTTATATACTAAAAAAGGCAAGACTACACATTAATTAACTGTATAAATGCAACAATAAATTTGTTAAATAACAAATTCAACACTTAAACATACTTACTTCTTATTTTTTATTGCTGAATGGCAAATTTCCGCGCCAATTAAATGTACGGGCATATAATCGACAGCGAAATTTTGACATTTCAACTCTCCACTCACGAATGGAAATTTGGTAGCATAGCATTAATTTTTGCTTCTACAGCATACTAGCTGGCGAAAAAAAAATTTCGCTGCCTGTGCGTTGTCAAAAATCTCAATGTAATTCTTATGGAAATTTTTTTTCGTTCCCACAGCATACTAAGCTTTAACAAAAAAATTTTGATCCAAATTATTTCACTCTACGAACGAAAGATATTGGGTGGTGTGAATAAAAAGTGTATGCGAGTGTTCACTCAAGATTTTTGAGTGAACACTCAATTTGGGGTGAATAAAATCTACTTTCGTTAAGCTTAAAGAAAATACTCTACTCCTACTTTTTGACATTTGAGAGGGCTCACAACTTTGGTATGAATAAAGTTCAAATTTGAAATCTCTGTTTGAGTGAGTACTTAAAAAAAGTTGAGGGTGGTGACTATTTGCCTCCACGTGCTTTTTCTTACAAGAAAGTTATATTTTTTCACAAATATGAATTCAGAATGAAAGAACGGATGAGGAATTTCTCGAAAACAATGTAGAAAAAAAAATGTTATATTGTAAGTGATGACGAATTTGTTAGTTTGTAGAGAAAAATCAGATGCCTCAAATGAAGCAGAAAAATAAAAAAGCTTAACTTCAAATGGAAGGATAAATAGAAAAATAGTGGAGTTATATTAACTGCCCCTTTGTCTTCTCTCATTTTCTTAAAGTGATTGCAAATTAATTCCATTCCCTTCTCTAATTCTAATCCTTCTGTAAAAAGGTGTTAGTTATCGCCTGCCATGCCGAAGCGTCGAATATTGTATATTCTTTTATTTAAAAAGTTTCTATATTTACCACCCTATTTTATTTTGTTCCAAATTTTATGATTTTCTGTCCTGTCTGTTTATTTAACGCATCGTTTGATAACTAAAATTGACATTTCTCATCTCATTAAGATTGAGTGAGTGCAAACAATTTGAGTGAATTTTAATTCACACCGAATTGCGTGTTCACTCTGGATGAAATTCTCTCCTCAAGAGAATCCTCTCATAGTGTCCACTCAGTTTTTATTCACACCAACCATTAATTTGTTTCTAATTTTTTTTTTTTTCAAATACTAAACATATTAATAAGACAATGCCTATTAACCTCGGGCATTATATTTTGTTCGCACATTTTAAAAGATAGTTCTTTGTGAAATTTTTTTTTGTTTCCGAATATAAATAGACTTTTTTAACCAAATATAAATCTGAAACTCAAATAAATTATATTGAGTGGTGTGAATAAAATCTGAGTGAACACTCAAAGAGGATTCTCTTGAGAAAAGTGTTTCGTCCAGAGAGAACACTCAATTCAGTGTGTATAAAAATTCCCTCAAATTGCTTGCACTCACTCAGTCATAAAGAGATGAGAACTGTCAATTTTAGTTGTCAAATTGATGCGCGAAATAATCAAACAGGAAACAGACAATAATCCTAAAAATTGGAAAAAATTAAATATATTTGTGAATATACAAACGCGCAAAAGAAAATTTTCTAATATTTTATGCTGGCGAAAATTTCAAATCATTGTACCAATTTGATTTTGATAAAGTGCAATTGCTAAGCAATTATTTCTTATCCGATGATGTTACTGAAACTCATGGTGAGGCAATTCCAAATGTTGAAAAGATGAAAACGTTCCTAAGATCACTTAATTACTTATTTATATCACATAAATTATATCATTTCATTTTTTTTTTCCAACATTATTTTCAAGAACTTCCTCATTCGTATATGTGAATAAATAGAGCTTGCTTACAGAAATACCACGTGGAGCCAAGGCTTTATTCACGCCAAATTGAGTGCTTCTTCGAAAATCAAGGGTGAACACACGCACTCTGTTTTTATTCACACCGCCCATTTTTTCTATTTATTTATTCGAGTTTATTATCATATTAATTTATTAATTTTTTTTCATTGCAATATGTTTCCAGTAACATTTTATTAAATATGAAAAAGTTTAGAAGAAAAACGTAAGATAAAAATTTCAGGTCTTTTAATGATAATTAAAGTCGAAATATAAAACTTGATAATGGCATTTTAAATTACTATTATATATATATATATATATTAAATTAAATATATATAAATTCAAATTAAAAAAAAACTATATTTTTTGTTATAATAATGCTCTAATTAAAATAAATCTTTTATTAAGACCATGGCTGAGATTCCACTACGCAGGTTTATTAGCCATTTAAAGTAAAAATTTTACAAACAAAAATGTTAAAGCAAAAATTTAGCTTCTTGCTTAAGAATTAATTTTTTTGATTCAGATCTTTTTTCATCCAGTTTTATTTGATCAATAATCTATATATAGCTTTAATTGACGAAATATTGTTTTCTTTTCTCCAGCATTTTTAGATCTAGAAAGTTAAAGCATTTTTATATAGTGTATCAAAAGCCACCCAAATTGTAAGCCATTTCCAACTATCTCCATCGTTAAGTTTTAGAGTTTCTCTGTCCAATCCATGAAATGTTTTATAAATCGCAACAACAAAAGAAAAAACAAGCCAAAGTAATTGCTATTAAACTGCTTCGATATGTCACGTGCTTAAGGATTCCACGCGCTTCTTTGTATCACATTTCAAATTTACCAAGCAGCACTTTATTTTTCGTGCGAGACACTCTCATTCTCCGCCAAGTCGTTTTCATTGAGCATACATTGTATATCTTTTGATTTTACTCTCACTCCACATTGTAACTTTGCTGCGCTTATCTCTGACAGCGAGCATTTACGAGCTTTTGACGTGCGTCTGTTTGGATTCGTTTTACCAATGAGTAGTTCGTATTAATGGCCGCATTCAGCGGAGACAATTGTTGTGAACTGTAGAGGTAGCGCTACCTTAGTGAACGATGTTTTTCTCTGAATGTTTTGCTACTCTAAACGTCAGAAATTAGATTTAATTTAATTACATTTTATTTTTTATGTTAATAATGCAATTGCAAAGGTTTCTTACTTAAATTAGCTGCGTTTTTTCTATGTTTATTAATTTGACAGCGTCAGTTGCATCATCTGATAGTTAACTCAACAGTTGTGTCCATGTAGCATAGAATTTTTTGCTCGATTAAATGGCGTCCGCTATCTGATCAGTTTTAGTGAGAGCTACCAAAATTGTATCATTCAGCGAATCTTTACACAACAGTTGCCAACTGTAGTCTGCGCTGAATGCGCCCATTGTTTGTCTGTGTTGCTTACTGTTCACTTCTGGCCAATATGTTCATGCTTTTTCAGTTTTCAGTGGCTTCTCGGGACAGATATTTTTTTAATAAATTTTGTTCTTTAAGAGTTTCCGGTTTTGTTTTTAAATTTACTTAATATTTTTTCTTTTGTTTGAGTTCTTTGTAAATAAGCAGTGCAACGCACGGGTGCAAAAAATATACGAATTGGACATTTTAGTCCTTTACAGGACTTTGACTTAGCTTCATTGATCATTTGTTTTGTGTGGGTTATTAAATATTTAAGCACAAATATTTGAGAACTGGACCTACTAGTTTTATGCAGACTCTGAACGACTCATGTTCTCATGAAGCTTTACAAAGAAGAAGAAGAAACTCTCAGAGGTTTGCTATTTTCAGCAAAAGGATGACGGCCGAATAGAAATATTAATTGAATTGAAAAATCATTCTATCTCAGATGGGAATTCAACCTTGGCTACAGCAGTTCTTTAGCTAACGGAACACGCACTCTGACCAGTGGACACAGTCACCATCCACTTGGACACTCCACTTTCAATCGTTGTGGTATTTTGTTTGCTCCCATTAAATTCTTTCCAAAGATTATTTTATCTTTCAAGTTATTCCAAAGACATCAGTAACCATACTTATATATTTAAGAGTTATGTATTTTAAATGTGTTTTCTTCAAATTAAAGACAATATTAAAATTTTAAAATGCAATGTTTGTTTCTAAGTTTTAGGAACAAATATAAAGTCCTCTACAAAGTTGTTTGGACCCATTTTATTTAGGCTCCCTGTGTTTTTTGCATGTATCACTTTACAAAAGGCATTACAAAAAGATTCAATCACTTGCTTTTATCTCGATAACATTGTATAAAAAATTGTTCGCAAATGAGTCTTAAAGATTTATGTGTCACAAAAACCTACCGCCCCACTGCATCCCTCCATCACCGACGTGCTCCTACCTCCACTACCTTGTAACATTCTAAAATGACATCTCCTTATGTCACTTAATGTTGTCATTGTTGTTGTTTTTACTTCTGCTGTTGTATACAATGTCATCATTTTACGTGTGCGGCATGTTGTTTCCATGCTGCGTATTCTTTGTATTCCTCTACGTAGCATTGTGTAAATCTGTTTCGCTTATTAAGTTGTCACAGTTTCTTTTATTTCTTCTGACAGTGTTGTTTTTTTTTTTTATTTTTCTCTCAGTCTTTGACTTTCAGTTCACCAAATATAAAGTGGGAAAAAGTTCTTACTTCCAATGGGGCATACTTTTCTGCCCTCTTCCTGCAACCACCCCAAGCAAGCACTGCGTTCTTCTTTAACCTTATGTTGTACGCTTCGTTTGTATTACGTATTTCGTGTAGTGCGACGTGTGTACCATTGGGTTGCGTTGCCTGTTGGTCTGGCAAGTGCTTTACAACAAATGAATTATGACAATTGTTTTTATTTTGGATGACGTCTTAAATGGTGAATGACACATGCGCCGCTACCGCGCGCATCAGTTGTGAGAACCTGGTGTTAATGTCTACGAAATAAGCACGTATCTTCATATATATGTATGTTACATATGTAGCTGCTCATACGTTTGCATTATTGCAGCAGCTTGCTGGCTCGTCTATGAAAAATCTTAAAATATAGAACTATGGCGCATCTTTTTTTTCGTTTTTACTTCTGGGTAACATGTAATTGGGAGAAGTGTGAGTGTGTATGTGTGGGTGCACAGCTGCTTCTAGCTTTTCTATGTTATTGAAAACGTGCGTTTTCGTAAAATCGAGTTTAATTTTGAAAACATAAAAAGTATTAAATTGTGGGAACGTTACGTTCAAATAAATTCAGTTTCCCTTTTATTTAAGAAAATTTAAATTTGCTAATAAAAAATCAATCAAAGTATAAGAATAGAAAACTAGCATTAAAAAATTACTAAAACTAAAAGTGACAAAGTTAACAGTTGTGAGAATTTTCAAAAATTTGAAATTTTCGACATGCAAATTTTAACATTAAAAAACCTTAATTTTGGTAAAACAAGATTAAAATGAAATTAGGTGAAATTTGTTGATCCTTTTGAATAAAAATAAAGTAATAAATCGTTGCAAATTAACTAATCCGGTAAGACCATAACAAATTTTAATAGCGATATTTTCAGAAAAATCGTGGAAAATGCACAAAACACTCTAAGAAAATTTGTCTATCAGATTCTACATTAACTCACTCAAAAACACTTAATGAAACAAAATAGTTTTTTTTTTAAAACTACACTTATTTCGTTTAACTCAACAATTTATTGCATTTCCATAGACCCCAAAAAATTTTACTAACATACAACTAACATCCCCACCCTTTGACCTCTTTGTGAGCACACTATAAAACTAGTCAAATACAATAAAAACAATTGCACAAACAAACGATAAAAACAAATGCATACAAGACCAAAAATTTAACCCATGTAATTAACAACCCATCCTCTCTCTCCTGCTCCTGCTCCTTAACATTTCCCCCCAGACAGCTATTGTAGCTAAATAGCACGGAACAATTATTTTAAATGTTTCACTAAATCGAACACATGTTGCACACTTTGGCAGCAGCAGCATCCAGTCAGAATAAACAGCAACAACAACAACAACAACAACGACATTGCATGAAAAGAAAGCAAAAGTATCAATTGTTGAAATCAATACTGATAGCTCGTTATAATCAAAGCCAATGAGCATGTGTATGTGTGTGCTAGTGTTCGTATGTGTGAGTGTTTGATTGTGTCGAGGGTTCTAAGTGATGAGCTCTTAGAACACCAAGTATTTGGGATTGAAATGGTCATCAAGTGCTGCTTTATGCTGGAGGCGGTGCAAAGATCAGGCAATCAATTAAATGTTGCTCCGGGGAAACATTAATACAAGCAATGAAGACCAAGCAACAAAAAAAAAATTAAAACAGCAAAAGATTGATCCTTTGCTGCAGTAACAACAGTTATATTGCTGTTCAAATGTTGTCGCATTTGTTTGCTAAACTTTGGAGCAATCGAATAAACTTGTTTAGTATCTTGAATTTAATGAAGTCTGTAAATTAAGCTCGTTTTATTGTTATCTCAGAGATAGGTCATAAATTGGCTAACACTTTAGAATTCCAAATTATCTTTTAAGAGTTTCAGTCATTAAAACAAATTAGTTGCTTTGTCAAAATTGACAGCCAAGAAAAATAACATAAACAAAAAACCAACGATTTGTTGTTTCATCATTTTAGCTTAAGTTTCGGAAACTGTTGCCTAATGTTGTCTATTTATTTTTAAACAACTTAGCTGCTGTATTTTGCTTTCAAAGTCTTTATTTTGATTGGTCGTTGACAATGTTGATGCTTTTTCGAAAATCTTCTGCAGTTACTTTTGTTGCTTTTTTTTAACATTTTCTGTTTATTTATTTTATTTTTCATTCTGCTGTCCGGCAACAGCTAAATTGTTGTTTATACTCTCAGGTGTCACATCAATTTGTCTATGTTTTCACTTTTCAGAATCATTTTGAATAAAGTAGGTTAATTTGTAGATTTTATGTTGTGTTCTGTTGTTTCAAAAATTTTGAGGATAAGAATTTATGTGATGATTTTGGAATGATTGGAAAACAATATTTTAGATACACATCTCAAAAATAGAAAAATGCCAACAGAATTTGTTTTTAACACATTTTTTATATATTTTGTTATTTAAAGAATAGAAATTTATATAAATATTCAACTATACATAACACCTTCTTGCTTCTTTTTTTTTTCTTGAGAATTTTTGAGATATGAGAATTGTTAGCCTAAAATTTGCATAATCTAACTATGCGCAATCTTCAAATGAAGCTTTGTGTCATTTAATAGGGACAAAACTTATTTTATAATCACAAAAGGCTAATAACTAATCAATTATCGATAAAGACTTATTAACTGATAAATTCTCATAACAACTCTTAAAATTATGTCACGTTTTGGGGTTCAGAAAACACATAACCCATAAAATTGTGTTATTTCTTAAACACAAAGAAAGTTTTTTTTTTTGTAAACAAGGAATAACAATAGAGTTCAGCTACTACAACTTTTTCGCACTTTCTCTGCATTAAATCATCTTAAAAATCAGCCCAAATATAATTGAAATATCTCAAAGAAATCGATAAGCCAAAACAATCTGAAGTGAAAAAAATTGACCTACCCCAATATGGGTTGGGCTCAGGGACAACACAAGACATAACAAATAACCATGCGTTTACATAGATCTAATCATACATTAGTTTGCAATCTACTTTTGAGTTGACCTTTCGATAAGTTCACATCAAAAAAGCTACAGTTGCTAACAAAGGTACTCAGGAGCATTAGCTATTTAATTTGTTCGACTAAAAGATAAGTAAATTTAATTGTTAGCACTTCTACTGCTTCTACGGTTTGTGTTAACATTTATAAGAATGAGGAGTTCTGGAGAATCGAACCCACCAGTTATGAGTTGATGTAAATAGACGATATCAGCAGATTTCCTTCGCTCAGGTAAAGATTGACAGCCTTATGCAATAGATTTTCTTAAACAAACGTTCAACGCTTGTTTAGTTATGCACAGTTTAAGGTTTTACGCATCCTCTACGCAACCTTGCTGAAATTTTTATTCATAAACATTTTTTTTCTACTTATACACTTCTCTTAGGAGGAACACATGCGTTAACAACATATATATTAAAATTAAAATGTACAACCTAAACGCATATAAGTTCCATATTAGCAGAGCAGGGAATAACAATAATGGAATAACAATAATGTAAGGAGTTCCTTCACTCAAAAAATTTATTAGTAAAATTTTTACGAACAATATTAGTAAACAAAATATTCGTACAATATCATTACGTATTCGCAAAAATTTTCTAATACCTGATGTAGTATCTAGGAATATATTTGTTTTATATACTAATGATATTCGTAAACAAAAATAAATCAATTCGTATTAGTGCGTTGTCCGAATGATTGTGTACATATAAATAATAATATTCGTAAATTTCTCGTACGAATAACTTCGTAATTTCTTTCATTACATTCGTAGTATTTACAAATGCTTTCGTACTATTTACGAATGCAAAATAATATTAGCAGAAACAATTTATTCGCAGGCTGACCGTACGAATTATTAGTAGAATGTACGAATTATTAGTAGTCTAAAAAATTTAAAACCGAAATCGTTCAGCCTTGTTTGTCGAACATCTACAGAACATCTAAGGAACTGTATGATTGTAAAGTACCTGTAGCCTACTGGTAGAGTGCGTGGCCCGTAAGCTTAAGAGCCGAGGTTCAAACCCCAGCTCAGACAGATTTTTTTTTTATTTAGAATACGAATAAAATATTCGTAATATGTACTTATATACGTCGATTCTACTAATCCTATTCGTGGCTAATAAAATTCTAAGAATGGACGCAGTTATTAGTAATATTTGTACACAAATATTTTTGAGCTAATAAGACATCTCCACCGTCCGCAGAAATGTTGTCAGAATGTCTGTTCTCTCTATAAACTTCAAAACTGTTATCAAACAATTATCAGTCAGTCATGCTTCCTTTTAACCAAGTTTCAGTCAATGCGATAATATCCTCAGAGAAATTCTGAGACATTAAAAATATGTCTAGCGTCTTAAAGCGTAATCTCCTTATATTTTGATAGTAAAGGGACAGCCTATTCAGTTTTTGAGATTGACGAGTGGCTTGAGTTGTTCTTTGTTTGTTTCTGTGAAACTATTTGTTTCTATGAAATTTTAATTATTTTAAGTTTTTTGAGTAATAGAAATTTTCAGTATGAATCTTAAATATTTTTTAGTAAAGTTGATTGTATTATTTTATCACTCCCCTTCGTCACACAGTTTTTTACCCATCTATTTTATGCGCATCTTCAGCTTATTTTTGTTGCTTTTTTATAGCCTCTCGCTTTTATTTTATAGCTTTCTATATTTCCTTGACTTCCTTTTTTCATTACACCAGCTATGTGCCAATGTGCCGCACCCACCGCCCACAATCTGAAAGTGGTTTCTCCTACCATAAATTCCATTATTTTTATTGTCGTAGTTTGCGGGTTTTTGCGTAAATTAGAAACGTCTGTGCACACCGATTAATGCCGCCGATAACATTGCAAATAAACACCAACAGATGTCGCTCGAATGGCAAACTTTCGTTCGTTACAACAACAATAGCAACAAAAGTAACAACAACCACATTAAGACCACCAAAAAACAAAGTTTGCAAAAAGAAAACGACCGAAATAAAAACAGAAATAAAACTTCATGCAACACTGTAAGTGGCAACACTGGCAGCATATCGGTTATTATCGTTGCTTGGTTTGAAAAACTTTTCAAACAAACATTTCGATACTTCAACAAGCTAAAAACTAACCAAGCTATTTATCCGCTTTTGGCCCATTTATTGGCCTTGACAAAATTACATTTAGTCGAGTCGAATACACACACACAAACACAAGCACACACATAAGTTACATAACGTGACTCACGCTACATCTTAAGCGACCATCGCTAAGCTTAAAACGGAAATTAAACTCTCGGTTTTATGGCATCCTGTGCCGATTTGTCTGTAATGGTGTGCATGTGTGTTTGTTGCAAAACTTTTACTAATTTATTAACAATTGTTCATTGTATTCACTGCGTGTTGTTGTGCTTGTTGTTGCTGCTGTTGTCGTAATCTTTAAGTTCCTGCAGCCACTTAAAATTGCCAGCAACTTCCGGTGTCGAGCCTTACTTTTGTCCGTAACCATAAATGCAATGTCATAAATACAAGCATGTGGTACACCACACTTGTGCTTACCTTTTCCTAACAAGTTTTGAGTGCTTTTAAGCCACGTATGCATAGCATATGCTTGTGCTGGTGTCAGTGTTGCAGGATACACTAAATCCTCGCCATTAGTGGCAGTCTCAAGGAAATCTGCATCCAAGTTGGTGCAACGTCACGTGACTGAAGACGCGTGTCGTGCATTAAAACAGGAATTAACTGCTTTCGCGCAGAAATCAATTTGTGCGCTTATGTAAGCTGTTCCCAGCGCATTTAGGGGCACTTTTAGATATTCTATAATTTTAAAGTACTTGCGATAATGTTTTAAGATATTCCTGCTATTCATAGTTACTCAAGTAAGAAGATATTATTTTCATATAAATGCTCTTGAGCACATATATTATATCATCATTTCTCTACATTTTCATCTTTCATTTCGATATGTTGAATTTTTCACGCTTCACATTTCATTCACGCCCCCAGAGTTTGACGTTTAAAATTTTCAAAACAGCATATTAATCATTTTCAATACAGTTGGCTTACAAATATGATAAAAATATAAATCTTTACAAAATATTTCCTAAGGCGTTGATGTGAATCATAGCACACGAAATAGAACCTCAACGCACATCATTTAAATTTTACAAATTCTATCATCAATATTGGAAATTATTTTTAAAAGACGCATGCTAATATATGGAAAATACATCACTACAAAATTCCAATAGTGAATAGTTTGACGCCCAACTACAGCTTTGGGCAAGTATGCGTGTGAGCAAGTGATCCGCGCCCAAGGCAATATCAGAGCAGAGTAAAAACTGAAAAAATCAATCTGTCAGTGTGAATGTATAAATCATTCAACGCAATGCTGCACTAGTTGAAAAATGACAGTTGAGGGTCGCATTCGGCGCACTTATGTATCCGCTGAGTAATTTTTTTGTAATATATTTAAAATAATTTTTTTGTTTTGTTTGCCTCACGCACTCGAAATTCGCCCCGAAGACGCCAAGAAGACTGCAGCTCATTAATTTATAATTTTGTTTTTAATTTTTTGTTTATGCATAATGTTTAACATTATGATGATCTATTTAAATTACATTAGTTTGCGAACGCACACAGCTTTGAGTGCCAGAAAGACAAGCGCACTCATTCATTTAATTTGATCTTTTTCCCCCTTTTCAATTAAAGCATCTTAAAACACATGGTCATATTCTGCGGAGCTCATCCATAACATAGTTTAATTTTTGCACATGACATATAAATTGAAAACATACTTTTTTGACTAAATATTTGATCTTAAGATATGAAGAGCTACTGTTATTGATATCTTATTTTGTATATTCTGGCAAAGATCTGATCGTCGAGTCGAGGTCATTCTTAATGTTCTGAAATTTATACTACATGTTAAAATGATTCTTTGATGCTGTAACTTGCAGATGCTTTTACAAGCCACTAGCTATAGTAGGCTTTATTTTTACTAAATTTTAATTCAAATTTAATTTTAATTTTTACGCATGACATATAAATTGCAAACATACTTTTTGACTGAAAATTTGAACTTAAGATATGAAGAGCCACTGTTATTGATATCTTATTTTGTATAATCTTGCAATGATCTGATCTTTGAGTCGAGTTCATTCTTAATGTTTTAAAATTTATATAAGATTCTATAATGGTTCTGTAACTTGTAACTTTTGCAAGCCACTTGCTTTTGTAGGATTTATTTATACTAAATTTTCATTTTAATATAATTTTAATTTTTATACATACGTATATGTCATACATAAATTGCAAACATATTTTTTTAACTAATTATTTGATCTTAAGATATGAAGAACTACTGTAATTCATTTAATATTTTTTATATTCCTACAATGATCTCATCATCAAGTCAAGGTCATTATTAATGTTCTGAAATTTATACTAGATTCTATAGAATGTTGATCAGTTTTCCTTTCCTCATTGCGAGCATTTGTTATTTAAAAACAAAAAATTTAACCCTTTAATGGTACTTTTATGATAAAAAACTGAAAAATTTCAAAAGATAAAATCGATCTTTGGTTAAGGCTACTTTTGATTGCCTTCAGGATGCTATTTTATCACCGATATTCTAGTCAACTGTACAAGGAAAACTGTTAGAATAATTTTTTGTTTTGATGCTCCAGAAAATGTGTTATCTTAATCGTATATCCTTCAGGCAAACAGCGACTCAGGACTCAGTGCGAACACAAAAGAGGCCAACAAGTTGTTTTAAAAGATTAAGAAAAATATCTTAATTAAAGCACCAATTCTTATTAGTAGAATTATTCTCTTCTCTGTAGAACAAGAAGGCTAAGGGTCCGAACAAACTTAGGATCTTAACTTCAAGATGTCCTTTGGTCACATAATCGAGAATAAGAAAACATCATTATAATATGTCCACTTGGCTTTGTCACTTATGCATTTTTAAACATAGTATCTGCCATAACTTCCCAGCCACAAGCTATTGTAGGCTATATCTAGACGGTTACAAATCTTGCAGTAAACTTTTTTGGAATACACATAGGACAAGAGCAAAAAAGATTACATTTTCATCCAAGAAAAAGTTTAAAATTTTCAAATCCAAAAAAATATAAAAATTTACTCTGACCATTTAATGATTTGAACACGTCCTCTGATGTGCTGCTTCAACACCTCATCCAATAGTCCAACTCAGTTATTAAAAAGGTTTCGCCTATTTTGCATCTTTACGAAAGCAAATAAGTTCTTTTAAAAAACGTGGGTTCGAGACCCAGCTAAATAAAACTAAAGTAGGGATTAAAAAATAGTACTTTTTTGATTAAAAATTCCTTTAAACCAAGGTTTGGATAAAAAAGTAGTTCAAAATTTTTAGCCGTACGTATACACTGAGAATAAAAACATACTTTCAAATTATGCAAAAAATTGTAAAAATAGAAATTTAACGCATTTGCGTTTTACAAAACAAAATTTAAGGCAAGCGTGTTTTATTTATTTGTCGGCCTTCGTAGTTTAGCGGAAAGTGCGCTAGACTGTCAATCCAGAGGGCTCTGGTTCGAATCCGGGTTTGGGCATGGTTCTTTTCACTTCCTTTGTTCTTTCCTACATTTAAGAATTATGGAAAACTAAAAATTCACAGCTAAATTGTGGAAAATGTGGAATTAAAAGACAGGAATAACTAATGGCTGGAAATGCTTGCCGAGGTTAAGGCATAACACTAGCCTCGGTTAAAAGCAATTAAAATTGTCTTTTACTGTTGTTTCGCCTAATCAATAATTCACGTATGGTTCCAATTGATTCTTATAAAATAATATATCCTTTGCTTTTCCGGTCAAAGATCAAACCTTGTTTGTATATGGTGCATGCCTTGGTTCTTTGATTTTTTTTTTTTTTTAAACTTTAAACACAAATTTTTTTGTTGCTTTTGTATTCTTTTGTTATCATATATTCTTTGGAAAATGTTATTTTAGTATTTCTTTGCAATAAGAAAAAATATGTAGCTATTTGAGATTAAATTAAAAAAATTATGTGTGGTAGAATCATTGGCTAGACAATTAAGACCAAGCTGAAAACAAACCCGACTTAACATTTGGATGGTTGAAATTAATTTCGAATTGGTTTAACAAAAATTAAACACTAGATTAAATAAAAATAAATTTATTATTTTAATATTTAAAATATTTCTGTATATTAAGTCGCAATAAAACGCAAACTTCATTGAATGCACTTAAAATTTGGTATTTGAGGGGCCCTAGGCGTCGCTGATCATGAATATGACGTCGTAAGCTCAAAATATTTAAAAAATGGCATCGAATAAATGGCGTTTCAATTAAATTGTTTTTAATTTAAAAATAATATTTTAAAACAACTTTTTAAAATATTTGTATTCCATATTTAAGTTTTTGTTTTAATTTTTTTTAAATAAATATTTTTAACTGTAAATTTTTACTATAAAAATATATTTAAGCGCATTTTCTTGGAAACAAAAACTTTAGTTTTAATTTTAACTTTACAAACATTTGTGTTTAACTTAATTGTTAAAAGGTCTTTGTCAAAAACAAATTCGTTTAATATGAACACAATTTCATTCATTTTAAACACATATTTATTTATGTATATAAAAATAAAAACTCTCTCTGTTTGTTTGTGTTTGTGTGTGATGGCTATAGAGCAGCGCTGGGCGCCCCATAGCTCACTAAGCGCTCTCTTAGCGTAACGTTTCACATGTACACAAAACCCACAACACAAGGTTAATTTATAAGGTTGTGGCACTTGAGAGAAATGCAATTTTTTTTCCGCCTTTGCTTGAACTGTCACTGCGCTTTTCTGTGTTCTATGCATTCATTTTCTTGATTTCTTTTCATCCATTCTGACAGTTCGACCGAGCTCGCTCCCAAGTGCCACAACCTTATAAATGAGCAAAGAATGATAGAATACAAAGATTGCGCCGAAGACAAGAAAATGAGTACAACAAAATTGTCGTTCTGCGCATGTACGTCATAATATCAATGCTGTTTTGGAGAGCGTTCACTTTGCATACGATTTCTACACAGAAATGAAAATTGCATACATTTCAGTTTATATAATTAAAATAAAAGAAGTAAAAACCAATTTATTGGAACGAGAAGAAGGTAAATTTATTAAGTACTCCTTTGCAAACATTAATTTTACTATTATTTTATTACAGCCAATAAGCAGCTTAGTCAAAAAACAAATTTGTCTGAGAAACCAACTTTAGTGAGCATTATTTTTCGACTTGGATTTTATGTTTATGTTTAAAATGTTTATTAAGAGTTTAATTGATGTAGTTTAAACATTCCCAGATATTTTATTTCCATTAATTTACCTGTGAATTGAAAGGACAAATAAATGATAGTTCCAAGTTTTTAAATAATGAAACAAATTTTGTTAAGTTAATATATTTTTGTATTTTTGTTTTCGTTTGTGTGTGTTTTCTACAATTTCTTGGTTTAATTTTTGTATGTATTGCAAACATCAGGTTTCTGAAAAATATTTGTTTGCTACTGTTACCACAATTAGCAGCTGTACACTTCATTTTTTAAATTTTAAGTTAAAAACTCGCAAATATACTTCTATATATACAGAATTAAATAAAACACAACCGATCGCAGTACGTTTCTCAAAGAAATAAAATATTGTGACGTAATCAACTGCACAGCTGGTTGTCAAACTCGATTAGCAGAAGTAACGGACCTGCGCAAAGCGTAATCTCTTATTCTATCATTCTTGTAAATGAGCCTTGTCACAACAGAAGAGAATATAATTCAGTCGTTCACTGACGGTGATGATGTGAAGACCTATGTCGGAAATTTTATGCACATTCTTAAAAAACCAACTTTTTGGTTTGTAGATTTAAAATTATTTTTCATATATTTTTATTTTGTTAAGGTTTAATGTATTTCATACAAATTGCCTATTAAGATTCTTTGCACTATTTTTTTTATATTATTTGTATTCATTAATATTTTGATACTTAATTTTATAAGGTTTTGATTATAATTTTAATGATTCGTATATATTAGGATTTATTAATATTAAAACAAAACACCTGACAAACAATGTTTGACTCTGGATCAGAATGTGACTTCTGTTCTGCAGATAACCTTTCTTGCGAAGCAAAATATGTAAATTTTCACTGCAAGCAAACTAATATAGTTTATTTACTTAAAAGAAAATGCTGGAGCAATATTAATAAAGAAGAAATAGTAAACAATACCGATAACTAAAAATAAAATCTAAGCACATATTACAATATGTGTGGGGGTATAAACATACAAACTTGCAAATCTAGATAATTGTGACAACTATTTCGCTCAGTGTGCGCTTTTCAAGAGCGCACCAATACTATAAAGCAAAATAAAATGTGACTGTGTTAGAATTCCCAGCCCTGTTATAGAGTCTAATCGCCTAATTTTGTGTATCGAAAACGCAAACCAATGACAAGTAAGACACGAGAAGCAATACTTTTTCTATACAAAAGTTTATTGCTTCTCGTGTCTAATTTGTCTTTGGTTTGCATTTTCGGTGTACAAAATAAAAGTATTACACTAATGCTAATTGTTTTATACTTGTTTACGAATATTATTAGTAAATAAAGAGAATATATTCGTAGATACTACATCAGGCATTGGTAACAATTTACGAATGAATTCGTAAAGATATCTTGATACAAATACTTTGTTTATTTTACGAATATTCGTAAATTGTACAAATATTTTTTTACGAATATCACTCGTAAAAATTTTACTAATAAATGTTTTGATTGTAACATTTTATAGATACGTTTAAAATTGATCCACAATTTTGCAAAGTTATTGGTAAAAAAACAAGTAGGTTCGTATTCAAAATCTTTGTTTTCATCTGTATTAAAAATTGATAAGCAATTCACGAGGCCTTGCTTATGTCGTTGTGAATTGCCTAGGTTGTTATGTGGAGTTCTCTAGAATCTTAGAGCCTTAGTTGTTATGTGTTCGAGTTCGCTATTAATGTTGTTGTTTAAATAATGTTCATTGTCAATAATTAAGTGCTATTTAAAAGATGCCAGAGCTTAAAATGGTTTAATTTAACCCATTTAGTTGCTGTTGTTTTTTTACTTTCCTCTAGCTGAAA
Organism: Dichetophora obliterata; assembly: GCA_963920525.1. Taxonomy (NCBI): domain Eukaryota; kingdom Metazoa; phylum Arthropoda; class Insecta; order Diptera; family Sciomyzidae; genus Dichetophora; species Dichetophora obliterata. Next base: position 265,168,648 of record OY986436.1, read on the forward strand.
CGTGCCTAATTGTGTTTTTCCGATCCATGACTTAACAGGTGACAAATTATTATGACTTTTGCCGTCACGTCCTAGCTCTGATTCATCCCCAACAATTATACCCAAGAGCACCATTTTCCAACATGGAATTCCCAAAGGAAGCTATACAGACTACTCTAACAAGCAGCTAAAATGTTAAGAGATGCAACATTAAAAAAAAATTTTAAAAACTTTTATTGGGTGGCGACTAAATATAGACAAGATTTTAGACTCCGTCAACAACATCTTGTGATGGCTGACTTGGCTGATGTTGTGCTTGGTGATGCTGCTGGTAATTGATGTATTTCAATGACACTCAGGCGTCCATCCATAGAACCGTTTCGAGTACTTCTCCCTCTTCCCTCTACCCACGTACCAATACTAACCGACAGTTCCTTCGCTCATGAATTCATAGTAAAAGGCATTTCGCTCTATTAAAATTGTGCCCAACTTTGGTTAGTGTTGTTGTTATTGCTGCGAACAGAGTTTTGGTGTCAATTTTGAAGTTTATGTTTCGTGTTTTTGTTTTACTATTGTTGTTGTTGTTGTTGTGTTGACAAGTTATTAATTAAAAAATTCTGTTATGGATTCTCAAGCATGACGAAAACTTGACGGAAGCCTCTAATGAGTCAGTGTGAAAAATGCAGGAAAAGTGTTGACAACATATCTGACGCGATAATTTTTGGGGAGCATAAAGTGTTGGAAGAAGAACAAGTAGTAATAAAAAATTCTCCTATTATGAAGTGAAACATTTATGAAATAAAGTTGTTTTCAAACCGATGTTGTGTTCGCAAGATATAAGAAGCAATACTTAAATAAATTTCTGAATTTTGATGTGATGGCAACACTGTTGTGCAGTTCTTCCACAAACATTTTATCTACTTTCCACAACAGAAAACACAATATCGGTGTTGTTGACTTCGAAGGCAAAAATAACAATGACAGAAAACTCATTGAAATTTTGACTTTTGCAATATTTCAACATGACATTGATTGCGATGGCTGACTTTTGCTCTAGCTTTGAGTCGAGGTCTGGCTTTGACGTCGTTTATCCTTGCGATACAGACATTGCACACTAATTGACTTGCAATATTGCTGACCCCTGGAGTTAAAAAACATTGTGTAAATGAAGAGATAAAAAAGTGCAAAAATAGCAAGTGGTATGACAAACGATATCGTTTCAGATAAAATGCTTTATATGCTTTTCTATTGGATAAGGATTTTTTGTAAAAAAATCTGGGATTCATAAAAACTAATAGTTCTACAAAAAATTATTTTAAAAATATATTACTATCTACTCTTACTTAAAATAAAAGCGAAACTAAAAAATAATACCTGCGAAAATGTCAATGGATTTTGATAGTCATAAGCCCTTAGAACATACTTACTAAAGAATTTGACTGAGTTAGCTCAGATAAGAAATTTTTTAACATCAAATGTAATGATAAAATAACGGTAATTATTGTCCCTTTACATTACCCTAAGGGCTAAAAATACAAACTCAAAAAGTATAATGCAGCCCTATTTTATTGGTCAAGGACACTGCCATAACTTCTCTCGTGGTTTCATAAGAAATTATAAAATAATTAAGAAGATAAACAATTTAGAATCTTTGAATAAATCTGATCTTAAAAAAGACCCACATTTTAGCAAATCCAGAAAACCTCTCCTTCAGTGGAAATATTAACCTTTACTGAAATGTTAACCTTTACGTTTTAACTTTACCGGCTTCATATATTTCTAAATACTCTTTGTCAAAACAAATGTTCTGCATCCCTAGTTTTTTTTTTCTGCGACATAACTTTAGACTTTTTTTATCTAGGGTTATTTTACAAATTTTTTTTTAACTAGAATTGAAAAATTTACATCCAAATTTGTTTGATGCAAACTTCTTAACCCATTAATGACAATGTATGCTAAATATATCATACGCGATAAAAGCATTTTTCAAAAATTCTTAAAAAATCTGCAGCCACTGTAAAGCTTTTGCTTCCAACAGTGTGAGAAAGCCAAATGTATGCTTTGGGCACATTTTTTAACTTTAGTTATAAGTACACTGAAGGAAATATGTGTTACAATTAAATGAAACTGTGTTCATATTAAACAAATTTGTTTTTGAAATAGAGCTTGTAACAATTTCACTTAAGCTTAACACAAATATTTTTTAAGTTAAATTTAAAACAAATTTTTTTCAAATCAACGTTTTTGAATATACTTTTATAGTAAACATTAATTACAGTTTAAAAACATTTATTTAAAAAAAATAAAACAAAATCTTTACTATTAAAAACAAATATATTTTAACATTATTTTAAAATGTTGTTCTTAAATGAATGCACTATTCAGTACATAAAAACATTTAAATTAAACCACCATTTTTTCGATGCCATTTATTTAATTTTTTTTTTTTAGTTTTCTCGTCATATTCGTGATCAGCGACCACTGTTTCCTCTCGAATACCAAATTTTAACTCCATTCGAAGAAGTTTAAGTTTTATTGTGGCTTAATATTTTATATATATATTAAAATAATAAATTAGTGTTTATTTCATCTAATCCCAGCAAAAAAAGTGCTTCCAAAAGAAGGTAAAGTGAAAGGGAAAGTCTTGAATTTCATCCCTTCACTTTCATACCCAGAAAGCATTCTTTTAACATATGCAAGTCATTGGAAGGAATGCTTTCCTTAGTCTTCTCTAGAAGTGCCCCAGAATTGTTTTCAATGGAAGATTTCTTTGAGCCCTTCAATGAAAGGATTTTAGTAGGTTTTTTTCAAGAGAACTTTAAGGCATACCATGGTTTAAAAAATTCCACGAAAAATATCTCTTTTTCCCGATTTTCTCGCTATTTTGGTATTGGAAATGAGAAGTGTTTGGGTTTTGTTGGGGGTTTTCCTTTCCCCTTTTCCGATTTTTACGGCATTTTGGTGTTAGAAGTGGCTGCGTTTTTTGCTGTTTAAAAAATTCCACGTAAAATATCTTAAATATCTATATTATATGACCTTTTTTACGTTTATTGAATTTAAATACTAATTGAGTACCTTCCAGAAGTAGTTTATGAGAATGCCTCTTGAAAGCGCTTCTCGATAAGGCTAAGAAAAAGCACAATTGTGTCTATAGAATGTCTTCTGGAAGCAGTGTCCCTGAGAATGCATGTCACATTTTTTCAAATATTTTGCTGGGATACTTAGTTTTTTGTAAAACCAGTTTATAAAATATTTTCACACAATCAAATGTGGATACAGTCGACAGACAAAACTTCTTAAATTATTTAATTTTTCGCCATCTGCCGTGGTCCTTTTTGCGTCATATCTCTCCGATAGGTCGCAAGCTGTTTTCGCCAATAACGTTTCGTCAGTCTTTCTACACATTACAAGAGGTGTTGCTCCAGGTTCTGTTCTATGTCCTCTCTTTTTTTCAATGTATATAAATGACCTACCCAGTGTTTTAGAAAACTGTTAGATCCATATGTACGCAGATAACGTTCAGTTGTACGTTAACTGTAAGCGTGAGAGCATCTATAACTGTATCAACAATCTAAATAGTATTCTTGAACAAATTGGTGATTGGGCAGTAAAAAATGGATCAAGCCTTAATCCAACAAAGTCAAAATGTTTGGTAATTTCGAAGAAAATTATTGACGTTTACACTGCTCCTAACCTATCATTAAATGGAAGCAACATTGAATACGTAGACTCTGCAAAAAATCTAGGCGTCACCTTCAACAAAACGTTAACTTGGAATAACCACATTAGTAATACGGTTGGGAAAGTCTACAGCATGCTTCGGGTTCTTTGGACTATGCAGTATTTTACACCTCATAATATACGAATGCTACTTGCTAAAGCATATCTCATACCAACAATGCTATATGGCTGCAAAATTTTTGCAAGCTGTGACAGTCTAAGTTTAAATAAATTAAACGTCCTTTTTAATAATATTGCTCGTTATGTGTTTGGACTGAAAAGAAGAGATCATGTTTCCCAGTACGCTAAAAGAATCCATGGCTTAACCTTTGATAGTCTGCTGAACTATCGTACGCTTTTATAGTTGCATAAGATTGTATGTAATTCAGAACCCAGTTATTTGTTTTCGAGATTAAACTTTTCTAGATCTAGACGTACTATTATGATTAATTGCTTACGTGCCTCATGTTTAACGTCTGAAAGGCAGTTTTTTGTACACTCTGTTCGTCTTTGGAACGCACTTCCTAATAGTTTAAGACCGTGTGATAATGCTGTACAATTTAAAAATAAACTAGCTATACTCTTTTCTTTGCTGTAATATTAAGTAGTCAAATATGTCAAATAATTAAAATGTTTAAACGATGGATGATGCTTAATGAATGTTATAATTTTTTTATACTTCACAATAGCTAACACGCTGTTTATTTTTATGTCTTGAAACGCTGTTTATTTTTATGTCTTGAAATTATTTATTTAAAGTTTTGAAAATTATTAATACTACGGTTTAATTTGTTTCTACTCTCATTATCATGTAACTAAAACTTAGATTTTAATATTTTATGCAATGCTATATATTATTAGTCAAATATTTAATCGTTGTTTACGCTACATGCTGCTGTACTGCTAATAAGGTTATTAAACTTTGTTGTGCCGGTTTTCGAATAAAAAGAAAAAAAAAATGTAAAATCGGGGTTTTTTCAGCTTGGTCTCAATTGTCTCGCAATTATTGTCAATGATCACATAATTTTTTAGTTCAATCTCAGATAGCAACGTATTTTTTGCTATTACAAAGAAATAATAAGATAAAATTATACAAAAAAAAAAAAAAAAAATAAATAAATACATGAATTTATAGTTGAAAACTAAACAGGCTTGTTTAAAGTTTTGTTTCATAGAAACGCAAATGCGTTAAATTTCTATTTTAAAATTTTTTGCGTAATTTTAAAGTATGTTTATATTCTCAGTGTAGGTTCTTGGCAAAATTTTGAACATTTACCTCCAACCAAACACATCGTCTAACAAATGTATATATGTATATAAAATAATTTTTTAAAAAAGGCTAGTTTTTAGCGACCGTTTGAAAAATTAAAAATAAAAATTCAAACTTATGTAGTTTTAAGTTTTTTAATTTATTTTTAGTTTGCCGACGTTTCGGAGTTTTTTTGACTCCTTCTTCAGGGCGCATTTCTTTTCCAAATAAAGTTAAATTTTTCTTAAAATTAACATATTAACATCAACAAACATTTCATTTTCACTAACCAACACAAATGAACATGGAGGAGAACAAAAAACATTTTTAAACAATGTAAAAATAAAGGAAATTATGTTGACTTTATATGATTTAAATACAAATTCTAGTTGTTTGATAGTTTAAAATCGTTTATTGAGCTTAAGGTCAAAGTTAGAACAATTATTTGTTCTAACGAATTTTTCCAAAGAAACAACAACAACAACAAAGTTTTTTCAATATGAAAAGGAAAAAATCACTAGCTTGATTTTATTGTCTGCTTTTAGCAGAGCAGAAATTGTACAATAAAATCAAGCTAGTGATGTCTGCTATGTATGGGGAGAGCGGGTTTACCATAAGCATTCCAAACACTTGGCTATAAACTGTGTTTTCTAATATAAAATAATTATTATCCTTTAGGCAAAAGTTTAAAATTTTAAGGAAAGCGTTTTTCTTTATGTCGGTGTGTTGAGTTATTGTTGATCATTTCTTCATTATTATTTAAATTGCTAAATATGTCGGTATGTTGGTGAACAAAGATACCGCGTCGAACGATACTAACACTTCATCTTCTTTAGTCGTCAAATCTTTGAGTTGCTCCTTTACTTGGTTTGTATTTTTGACATTGTAGTCCTTTGATATGATGTTTTTTAAAATCTCTTCTATGTGTTTGGCTAACTTGTAGCATGGAACGTGAGTCGATGATGCAATTGGTCTCAGTGGTATGTCTGCCTTATGAATTTTTGGCAGTCCGTATAGTCTAGGTGCTGCTGCAGAGTTACAATTTAATCTTTGTTTCAGTTGCTTGGATATTTGTTTACCGTTATATAATTCGTTTATTATTTTATTGTTGTCTCTTTGTAATTTGTTTGTAGGTAATAATTTTCAAAAAACAAAAACACCAATATGTAAGCTACAACAATCCAACATAGTATATCAAATAAACTGTAGTGGGATTGACAAACCGTGCAACAAAATTTACATAAAAACAAGGAAAAGATCTCTAGGAATTCGCACCAAGGAACACGAATCAGACATAAAGAACGCGAAAGAAACAACAGCGCTAGCTCAGCACATAAAAAACACTGGACACATAGCTGATCTACAAAACCCTAAAATAATAGACAGAGAAAAAAATTCCAACATAAGAACAACATTAGAAAGTCTACACATACAAAAAAACATAAAACAAACGATGAACAAAAAAGAAGACGTTGAAAACATAAGCTCAATATACAACATTCTACTAATATAGCATACAAACATTTTACCAATATTACAAAAATTCGAATAACATTTTAATTGTATTTGTCGTTTAAATATTTCCTTTATTTTTACATTGTTTAAAAATGTTTTTTGTTCTCCTCCATGTTCATTTGTATTGGTTAGTGAAAATGAAATGTATATTGATGTTAATATGTTAATTTTAAGAAAAATTTAACTTTAGTTGGAAAAGAAACGCACCCTGAAGAAGTCAAAAAAACTCCGAAACGTCGGCAAACTAAAAATAAATTAAAAAACTTAAAACTACATAAGTTTGAATTTTTATTTTCAATTTTTCAAACGGTCACTAAAAACTAGCCTTTTTTAAAAAATTAATATAATTGAAAAGTGACCTTTAAAACAGAATTATATATTTAAAATAATTACTTTAATCATAAAAGTAATATCTGTTGTAGTAAAAAATTTCTACTTTGCACTTTGTAGATATAAATTCTTTGTAGAAATCGTTCAGTCGCCAGTAAAATCGTTCAATGAGGTTTATCTCAAAAACTGATGATGCTAGAAAAAAGTAATAATAGTTTTGAAATTAGCGCACCAAGATTAGTCGAAAATAATACAAACATTGCTGGGAAAATCCAAAAATACAAATTTTCTCCCCTGAGTTATTTTAGTAATTTGAGGTGAATACCCTTATTAAACTGTAAATTTTTTGGAAAAACAAAAAATCTTAACTGTTTCCTTATTCCAAATGGAATTGCAAATGAAAATATTAAAAAATGTCCTTTCATGCACTTGTGTAAACTTTAAGCCATATACGCACGGGTTTATATGCATCCGATCTTACTAAAATTTCAGACGAATTTTTCTTTCATCCATTAGCAAAGTTTGAGACCTTGTGACGCTCCATGAAGTGCTTGGAAAGTTTCCACATACAAATAAGGTCCACTCTAATGTACATACCTGAACTTTTAAGAACTCCCAAATTGTTGCTCAGTGAAATTAATCAAAACGTTAGTAAAGCATTGCAAAAATCGAAAGAGATTAGGAAATGGTTTTTATATATGCATTTATTATAAAAGAGTAGAGTTTTTGAATTTTCTTACACACTCTATTTATTCAAGGGCAAATTAAGATTAAATCAGAAACTCTTTCTTTAGGCTTTTGACGGATTCAAATCATAAAGTATATAAATTAAGTATTTTAAATAATTTAAAGTATTCAAATTTTAACTTAACATTTGATACATATAACTTTGTAGTTAATCTCTGTTAAAAGATCTCTTGTATCTTATTGTACTAAATAATATCAAATAAATAAATAAATATCAAAAATAAAGGGTGACCAAATAAAAAAATAGGCAAATAAATTTTAATAAAATAAATACGGTGTAAGATATAAAATTTATTCTGGCTTTATTTTGAAGTTACATTCATACCTTTATGACTGCCACCTCGGTCTTGTTGGCAGTACTTAAGCGGCCATTTAAGTGATGTGCTATTTCATACGTTATGACATGAGTGTAGCTTTAAAATAAAGGCACAATTAATAGATATTCCACACCGTTGTTATTTTATTTAAATTTGTTTTTCTATTATTCTTATTTGACCGTCCTAATAAACTTCCAAATAAAAATCATGAAATGATGCATGATAAAATGAAACCTTACCCAATATTTTGACAGCTGGATGTGATTGGCAACTTTGCCAGCTGCTAGAATACGGCTAAAAATTTTGGACTACTTTTTAATCTAAGCTTTGGTTTAAAGGAATTTTTAATCCAAAAAGTACTATTTTTCTAATTCCAACATTAGTTTAATTTAGCTGGGTCTCAAATCCACGTTCCTGAAAAGAACTTACTTGCATTCGTAATGATGCAAAATAAGCGAAACTATGCTAATAACTGAGTTGGACGAGTGGATAAGGTATTGAACCAGCACATCAGAGTACGTGTGTTCAAATCACGAACTGGTCAGAACATTTTTTATTTTAATTTAATTTAGCTGGGTTTCAAGCCCACGTTTCTGCTCGCTTGCTTAATTAAGCATTATAATTAAGTTATTATAATAACTGCAAGCCTACTCGCATTCGTTACGATGCAAGATAAGAGTAACTTTCTTAACAAGTGAGATGGACGATTGAAAAAGACTAACTTTCTTAACAACTAAGATGGACGATTGAAAAAGACTAACTTTTTTCACAACTGAGATGGACGATTGGATAAGGTGTTGGAACAGCACAACAGAGGACGTGTGTTCAAATCATGAGCTGGTCAGAAAAGTTTTTTATCTAAAGTTTATATTTATATTGTTTTTTTTTAAACTTTTTTGGATTGAAAAACTAATCTTTTTTGGATTGATTAGAAAAATGTTAAACTTTTCCTTGGATTAAAAAGTAATCTTTTATTGGTTTTGTCCTATATGTAATCCAAAAAAATTTAAAATTTAGTCCAAGATTTTTAAACGTGAACACAACAATTTGAAAAGCTATCATTGCTTTCTGATTACCCATAGTTTAGTTTTTGGTCATACATCACAAGGTTATATTTTTTGCAGAAATTGTTATGAGATTTGCAAGATTTAAAACATCATATAGAATTATGGTTAAATTCTATAAATAGCAATTTTAGCTATATTAGGTTTAAGCCACCAAAAATAATTTATGATGAAGTTTTAAGTTCTGCATAAAAAGCTTTTTAATTCGGTGGACCACATCTTTTAAAGGTAGTTTCTCTGCCTTCAACTCATAAAATGAAAACAGAAACAAAAAATAGTAGGTACATATTATTATTTATTTTTCAATTCAAGTCGTTTAAAGACTTTGGAAAATCTCTCAATTTGTCAACATCTTTTTACTATCACCAACACCAACTGCACAACAATTCATTTTCTCCCACCAATCAACAGTTCTTGAATAAAGCTCAAAATTGTCTTTTTTGCACCTCTTGGAACTCACTTTGTTTGGTATTCATTTTTGACTTTATGCCCTATGGCAGCTTACACAAATCAAATAAGAAAAAGACGAAGGCGAAGAGGAAGAAAATTAAGACTAAAGAGAGTAGCTGTTGTCCTTTGCTTTTGGCAAAAATAACAACAACAACAACGTCAAGTACACAAATAAACAAATTGAATTCATTTGCTTTATTGCACCAAAACCAATTTGCCAACAAAGAACGCCAAAAATAAGCAATAATTTAAAAGAAAAAGCAACAACTCTAACTAATGCCAAATATACAAAAATACTCTTAAAAAGTTGTCCCTACAAAAATGTTTTGCGCAGCTATCTGCAAAAGTAAAAACAGCAACACTCAACTTTCAGCTGTAAAGTACACGAAAATCATCACCATCAACATCATCATCATCGAATGCTACGTAGTACTTTACATTGTTACGTAATAGCTTGGCAAAAAAAGAATTCATCACTTCACAACTTCCGTTTCCTGTCCTTCATGACGATCTCAGCTGGTGGCCAGTAAAGCAAAACAATTCGCTAACATTCAAATTCAGCCGAAACTAACTGAGATTGATTTCAATTGTAGAAGTTTTTTGCATTTTTTTTTCCTTTTTCTCCGTGCTACCTGTCGGTCTCCTCTTTACCCACAAAGCTGAAGCGTTGCTTTTTGATGGATTTCATTTGTTTTTCTTTGTTACCAATATGTACTTATATATCGTTGATTTCTATATTCTATGTTCGTATTTCCGTTTCCGTTTGCTGTGTCTCTTGACGGCTTCGATGTTGCGTCCGGTTTGTAACCGTGCAAATGACTTGAAAGTTTTGTTTATATTGGTTGTTTTTTTTTGTTGTTTTTGGTTTCAACTATTTTTATATTTGGATACATTCCTTTTTTTTCAATTGAAAAATCGTCAACGTTACTATAATGAAAATCTCTCAATTTTCGTCCTTGCTCAGCTGCACAGCTTTTTATTTGATTTGTGTTTTGGTTTTGGTTCTTCTATTTTGTTTTCTGTTGGCATTTTCCTTCGTTATTTTTGTTTTTTATCTCAATTTTAATCAAATGATGAATGATTCTGCGGATTTTTTTGTATTCTTTTTGTTGTTGTTGTTCCCTGCCATGCCGGAAGTTGCAATGAATGGAAGTTGTTTTGCTGTCCCGACAACAACGTTAATGTTAACGCTGTCGCTGTTGTTGTTGTGCTTATTGTTGTTGTTGTCCTACATCATTTATTTAGTTTCTTCAGTTCGTGTTTGGAATATTTTTTTTTTGTTTTCATCACGGACAGGCTTTTCAGATACTGTTTTATTGAACTAAAGCCAGAGTAGATAAAAAAATTTAGCTTCATTAGGTTAAGTTTTTTGGGGAATTTTAATTTACGTAATTGAATTAGGTTCTTTACATTATAAGCCCTATGGCTGTAGAATATGGAAAAATTAGGTAACAGTCTGTGTTGGTTACGCAATTGAAAGTAGAGATGATTTTAGCTTCATAGTAGTTTTTGTGACATAATGTTTAGGTTTTGAGATACAAAGTTTGATTAAGCTATTAAGAAAAACAATTTTCTGATGAAGTTTTTCTACCTTAAAAGGCAAAATCAGACTCACGAACTAATGTTTTTTCTTTTTCGTCTTATGTATAAAAGAAAAAAGACCAAAGAAATCGGGTGCGTTCAAATGCTTTCAAATTGGCTTACCTTACCTAAACATTAAGGAACGTGTTAAAAAGGCAAACATAGCACTATTTGCCTGTAAAAAATCGATACGTAAAAATGGGGTTTTCCCCCAAAATAGTACGCTGGATTTAAACAGCAATTGTCCGCCCAATACTTATATATGGCTCACTGGTATGGTGGAGCAGGCCTGTAGCCAGACCAAGAAGACAGTGGGGGCAGGCATAAATCTTGGGGGGCAATTTTTTTGTTTTTTCATTCAAAAAATAATATAAAAATTAATTCAGGACTTTGTAATGAAATGAAGGTAAAAATTCAAGATTTATTAAAAGTGGCTAGATATATAAGAAAGAGTCGCGAAATGGGCTAACATATGTATAAGACATTTTTTAAGTAAAACAAATAAAAAAATTGAATTAACCCGCATCCGTCCTTCGCATCAAATTGATGCAAATTTTTTATTCAGATTTTTATATTAAGAACAAACATGCATGTTTTAATTTAAATCTTTTGCTTTTTTAAATTTTTTGCTAGAATTAAGATTTGCAGTTTTTTCTTACTCTAAAATTAATAAGCATTCATCATGCATAAAAAGAAGTTCCTATGGATGCGGGTTAAAAAATTATTAAAGTTCAAATCTTATTTTTTGGTAGCAAATGTTGGCGACCCAGCAGAAATTTGAAAAATTGTAACAATTTATCTGAAATGTTTTGTTTAACAAATTTCATATACATATTCAAGTCATGAATAAGGTGAATGTGTATATTTTTTGTTATTTTAAACTAAACTAATTTTAAAGCAATAAACAAATATATCAACAAAATGCATATTAATTATTCATTCAAAGTTTTTCATTGTCTGATTTGGCCAGGAGTCAAACGGTTGTAGTAGGGGGTATTGCCCCCTTACCCCCTGGCTACAGGCCTGTGGTGGAGGGTTCTTGATAAGACAACTGAACTTCAGAAATTTGCAAAGGTGCAAAGAAGTGCAAGTCTATGTATTACTGGGGCATTGTCATCAACACCAAACAGCGCTCTAAATGTCATGCTTCACCTTTCTCCTCTTGATATCTTTTCCAGGGAATGTGCTAACACAGCAGTCCTCAGACTAAGAAAATCTAGAAATTGGATAGGTATTAACTACGGCCACACAATTATTCTGAACTCCTCTGCACCCGACAAAACAGATTACTGTGTGCTTTGCTCAAACCTTGAAAAGAACTTCGTAGTTCTCAACCCTTCACGGCTAGACTGAGCAAACAAAATCCACCTTTAAACTGCCGGCATAAAAATATTCACAGATGGATGCAAACTTCGAGAACAAGTAGGGGGAGGATTTACTCCCACGATCTTGAAATCGAAGCGTCCTTTAGACTTCCAAATTATTGTAGTGTCTACCAAAGGGAAATGATGGCTGTTCATGAAACCGCTAAGATTCTAGGTCAAAAAGACCTTGAGGGAAAGAGTATTTCCATCTTTTCAGATAGCCAAGCTGCACTTTAGGCGCTGAACTCACATATCGACAACTCTAAGACTCTCACTGAGTGTCACAGATCTCTTAGCGAGATGGCAAGGCTACTCAGGATCCACCTCATATGGGTACTCGGCAGTGTGACCGTTTTTTCGAAGTGGTTTCCTACTAAATCTCAAGATAAAAACTATTTAAATCTGCTTAACAAATTTAAAAACTACCAAAAAACATAAAACTAATTTTTTTAATATTTAAACAAAAACTTTATTAACGAAATATTAAAAAAAATAACTTTTAAAAATATCTTTTCACATTAAGCGTTTGAAACTGGCAATACCATCAGATTCGTGGTAAATAAAGTAATACTATTTTCATATTTGAAGTTATTGCCGCCTTCTCGTAGTTTGCCAATTGCTTCTAAGAAATGTTCAACTGGTTTTCTAGCGCTCCCAGAAGGTGATTTTAAAATATCCTTATCATTTTAATCTAAAAAAGGAAATTGTTCCATTTATTTAACAAGACTTTCATAATATCATAAACTTCGACCGTTGGATCTAAAAATCTGACTTACTTAAAAAAAATCGTGTTTGGGCAGTTGATTTTGAAGTTTCACACACAACTGTAGTAAACAACTTTGACATTTTTTGAACAACTGGACTGCTTTTGGGACTTGAGCTTTGTATTGTTGCATTATTTATCACTTCTTTGTTCGTGGAATGCGTTTCCTAAAATACCGCTGAGGTGATCCATTACGCGGAAAGATGTTTTCCGCTCTGCCAAAAAAGCACAAATTTCAATTCGGTTCTCATAGTAGTTTCCTGTGAAATTGTATTATTCTTAAGGTATCTAGCAATCTAAAAAACAATTTCAAACATATAACTCTATTAATTTAAGTGAAAAAAACTTACTTTCCCAGCAAAAAAAGTGCTGCCAAAAGAAGGTAAAGTAGCAGGAAAAGTCTAGGATTCCATCACTTCCACTTTCGTATCCAGAAGGCATTCTTTTAACATGTGCATGTCATTGGAAGGAATGCTTTCCTTAGTCTTCTCTAGAAGTGCTTCTAGAATTTTGTTGATGGAAAATTTCTTTAGGTCGGTCCATCAATGACAGGATTCTAGTAGATGTTTTCCAGAAGAACTTCAAGAAGGCATTCCATCCCATGAAAAATATCCCTCTTTCTCATTTTCTCTAGATTTTGGTGTTGGAAATGAGAATTGTTTGGGTTTGATTGGGGGTTTAAAAAGTCCCACGTAAAATAAATGCTATTTGAATGTCTTTCAGAAGTAGTTCATGAGAATGCCTTTTGAAAACACTTCTTAATAATGCTAAGAAGAAGCACAATTGGATCTTTAGAATGTCTTCTGGAAGCACTGTCCGTAAGGATGCATATCACATTTGCATGAAAAATTTTGCTGGGTTGTAGTGCTCTTAGTTTTAATATGCTTGAAAGCTTGTGTGTTGTTTTTGATGGATGAAAGGCGGCTTAAAATGGCGCAATCGTACGTCTTACAAAATGCACCTTTCCCGTTTTTTTTTTTTGGCACAGCTAACTTTTAACAGCATCAAATCGCTCCCATTCATGGCGATATGCTTGGTAGTAATGTCTTTTTATATATTTTTAGGAAAACTACAAAAAACTGCTAAATCTAAAAAAACTACTAAAAAAATGCCAAAGCCCTACAAAAAAGTTTAAAAATTACCAATTTAGTAGTAAAACTTCTAAAAATGGTCACTCTGGTACCCGGAAATAGGGATATCGAGGGCAATAATTTGGCTGACGAATTGGCAAGGAAGGGTACGACCTCTAACACCATCTTAATTGAGGACTTTATTGGTATACCCATTTCCTCCTATAAACTCACTCCAGTGCAAGAACAGATCTTTAAGTCTTGCACAAGAACGCTGGAAACACCTTGATGCTTGTAATACAACTAAGCTAACATGGCCTACCTACGACTTAAAACGCACCAACTCATTGCTTGAGCTAAGTAAACCTGTCAACTTTCTACCTGTAGGAATCCTCACGGGTCACGGGTTGGAATCCTAATCGGAACGCATGCTCTTCGGTTGGGACTTGCATCAAATGATTTCTGCAGATGATGCTGATGTGAGGAGGAGGTAGAAAGTGTTCAGCACTTCGTCTGCGAATGTCCGGCTTTAGCTAAAAGGAGAATGGCAACTCTGGGCCATCCCTTTCTAAATGGGCTTGCCCAAGTCTCATGCCTGGAAGTCAAGCATCCTAAAATTCATTATCCGCTCGAACTGCTTTGAGGAAGGGAAATCTCTAACAGGTTTAAAAGAGATTATGTGGTATCACAACGGTCCTGCACTGGCCTAAGTGTACGAGTCGTCTTTCGGCTCAGCCACCTTTACCTTATCTAACCCAACCAAACCTAACAGAATTTAATTTTAGAAGACTGCCTTAACTAGTTTCAAATTTGCAGAAACGCGTGGTGTTTTAAGACAAATAAGCTTCGGAAAGAAATAGTGATCGTAATGTGATTGGCATTTAATTTGGTACAAACTCGTAGCTTTCCTAACCCCAAAGAAACTTAAATTCTGTAAGGTCATTTAAAACCCGTTCGGTCCCACTAACAATTCCAACACAAAGTAAAAATAAAAATCATAAATTTTCATATAAAAACTTCCTTACACTTGGTATCCGTAACATACCATTTATTGATTTTTGTTTTGATTTTACTTTTTAATTTGGCTTAAATTTTGATTTTGATGTTTGTTTTTTATAATTTTTGTGGTTTATAAATTTTTTTTGTAAGAAGTATACAATATAAACAAAATTTGCAAAAGCTTCCTCCTTGTTCACAATTTTAAAATACCAATGCTTTTTTAAGCCATTAAATCATGAAAAATTAAAAGTTTGCAATGTATACCTAAGGATAAAAGCTACAAAAATAATTAAAATGGGACTTCTGCTACCCAGTTGATGCCGTGGCCATAAAATCAGCCTACTTTTAAAAGGTTTGGTGCCAATGAACGATAACATGTTGCAATAACTTTCATAAATCATCGCACTACTTAGTCACGATAACAACTCCATTCAAAGCAACCCCTATAAAGATGCATCGAAAAAGGCATCACTTCTTCCCTCTCTTCAAACATTGATTGATGCTACATGCGAGCCATTTACAAATTGACACTTTAAAAGCCAGCGTGTACCATTATATCCTGCACTGAATACTCAAACCTGACTCAACAGACTCTATAGAAAAGCAACAAATATCGAAATAAAACTGCTTGATCCCTGCTTTTGTAACGGTACACCATCCGGGCCAATGTTTAAAATGGCAATTTATAGTTTTCATAGTTGTTTTTGAGTTAAATACGAGTGCAGGAAGCAACTTAAAATTAGGGGGCGCACAACGAGAGGACTAAATTAAATATGAAGGAAGACCAAGTACAATTTATGCTTGTATGAATGAGTATGTATGTCAGAAGATGTTAGGGTGGAGGGGGCTATGTAGCCATTTGTTGCAGAGGCATGTCTAAATAAGCACTCATGCTGTGCGAGACACATAAATTAGCTACATTTAGTGGTGAGTAATACAGTGAATCATTATCATGAAACCCAGAAAGATTTCTACGAAGTGAAATGAAAGTAAAGTGCGTAGAATTAGAAGGTATTCTTGGAAATATTTCAACATTTTAAGCTCATAAAACATCTGTTCCAAAGGCAAGATACCTGTTCTTAAGACTCAACGTCAATTCTAATAGAGTTATTTTTACCAAACTCATTCCCTGACTTACACATTTATGTAATAATGTCTATTTATTTTTGTTACAATTCATTGATATATTAATTTTAATTATATTATTTCCATATCCATATATTATGGTCGCCATAATCTCTCTCGCTTCACAAACCAAAGTCTATAAATTAAAACTTAATCAGCTCAAATCATATAGCTTTATAACGCAAAATTATGCCTTCAAGAACTTTAGAAAATTAATACCTTATTTCATAGAATTAGACATAAATCGTGAACACTTTAATCCACAGTCTCTGGAATGCTTCCAGTAGCTGCTGTCAAATGGAATTGTAAAAATATTTCCATTATAAATTTATGACGCATTGAAATTTGAATTTAAATTTAATGAAAGGACTGGTTATTAAAAATAAACCAATTTAGTCATGCGCCACAGCTACCCTACAAGAGGCACTGCTATTAATTTCAAGGCTAGTATCTTAAAATTACCCACTTCTATTAATAACCATGCATCACTTAAAGTTATATGTTTGACTTCTGCTGTTCCAACTTGTCTTCATGTCGTTGTGTCGCTTAATTTTGGGGGAAAGATGAGGTTTTTGTTTAAACTTATTTTCCTTCAATTTATTTATCTCTTAACGCTTTGTGTTTGCTGAGCAGAGTACTTAAGATTTTGGTGCCGAAACTACTACTGCCGAATTTATGACGGAACAGATGTTTTAGATCATAATTTTAAATTCATGCTTTTAGTTTTACCTCCCTAAAAAAACTTTTCCTTTGCTTTGCATTTAGATATATATCAATGTTAGATTAAGGCGTGCAATGTCAAGAGTTTACAAATAGTGATACACCTTGTTTTGTTGTAGTGTTGTTGTTTTAAAGTAGTTTCACAACAAATCTTCCGCATGTTTTTAAATTCATTTTTCAATCTCAAAAAGAAATTAATGCTAATGGATCTGAAATGTTTACAATTCAATCTGTCAGGAAAAAAAAGAATGCTTGACATTTGTGATAAAAGTGAAGTGACATTAGTGGTATTCACTATGTTAGGCAACTAAACTGGCAGATGAGCTGAATACCAGAATAGCAGAACAAATTGTGAACAAACTTTTTAACAATGTGACATCTCTGCTAAAGAGCTACTAAAACAGCTGTTTGTTGTTTACTAAAACAAAAATAATTTCCGAAGTTTGGAAGTTTTAACTGAAGATGCATCTAACAGTTTTATTTAGATTGAACAATGACAGTGAATCAATTTTTAATTTACATTATTCAAAGTGTAAATTTGTGTTGAATGTCAAAATATATTTGTTGGCTGGTTTATTTTATTGACGTTAAAAAAATGTTATAATTAAAAGACGTAAAAACAAATCCAGCAATCCAAATTTGGAAAATATGGAGTAGTATGATTGATGCTCAGCAATTAAATAAAAAAATATAAACTTTCTGCTTGAAGTTATCTTAGCACCTTTCAATTGTGTTTCAGTATGTATGACACATCAGTTCGATTTGCTTTCGCTTTCATCAAAAGTAGGAGGACCTCCTACATTTTTCAAAGCAGATGAATCATCCAAAGTGAACAATGATAGTGAATCGTGTAAATTCGCCTTAATGCAGAGCAGTGACGATGAGGACGTCAGGCACAGAGTTGCATTTTGCTGTTGTACATTTGCTACTCAAATCTTCTCAAGGGCTTGTGTGTAGCAAAAAAGCTAACGTGAGGCTAATTTACATCAAATGCATTTTGTCGTTGTTTAGAGCTAATCTGCTATTTTACCTATCTGCCAGACCAGTTGCCCTACATAGTGAATACCACTTTTGTGATCTCGTACTTTTGCTTTTGTACCAGAAACTTGGAAGTAACAAAATTTAAGGGAGTAAACAAAAAAATTGTCTTTGAGTAAGAAAAAGTAAAAAAATACTAGAACGCCTTTTTGGGAAAACTTGCAACTTTTGATATTTCTTACTGTGTTTACGCTTTTTGCAAGATCTTGATATGCAACAGAATAAAAAAATAGGAATAATCAAATTGAAAGCGTTAAAAAATAGTATTTTCGTATGAAAAAATGGAATTGTACAAAGAAACTTTTACTTCTGGGTCTGAAACAAATTTAAAAATAGTCATAAACTTTTAAAGTGATAGAGAGATCACAGAAATTCGATTTTCAACATAATGTGGCTTATCATGTTGCATTTCAAAGTTTGACATACTTTTCAACACTAGACAACTTTCAAGTTTTTTAAAGTTTTCACAAATTTTCAAGTACGGGAACAGAACTACAATTATATCCAGATGTATAAGAAAACAATCAAAGTACAATCAATAAAAAAAAATAAGAAAAAAAAATCAAAAATCAATCATACGGCTTAGTCGGTCATGACGCCTTTATTAAAAATTTCTCATAACAAGACAGAAATGGCTTGCTTTAACATTTTTTCAATATTTTGAACAATAAACGCATAAATTCATTTCTCCCAGAGCTGTAAAATTGGCATTCATATTCAGAATTTCAAGTACAACTGAATAACTACAAAAGAATGCATTTAATGAATGCAAAATTAATTTATAAATAAAATTTTTTATTCACATTAATTTTTTAAAAAATGATTAAATATTCATTTCAATTATTCAGTTTTGTTATTTAGAATAATGAAATAATTTTTTTATTCATTTAACTGCTATTCACAAAGAATTTCAGAATTTTCAATTATTCATTTTTTGTTCGTTATTCATTTTTTTTCCATTATTCTTTTGTTATTCAGTATGAATTTTTTATTAGTTATTAATCTTTCATTCATTTGTTATTTATTACTATGTGTTATTCTTTTTTATTCTTTATTAATTTTTTATTCAATATTAATTCTTTATTTATTATTAATATTTTATTCATTATTCATTTTTTATTTATTATTCATTTGTTATTCTTTGTTCATTTTTTATTCAGTTTAGTCTTAAGCCATAAATAACAAATGAATAACAAATTAATAATGAATAAAAAAAGAATAATGAATAAGAAATGAATAATGAATAAAAAATGAATAATGAATATCAAAAACAATGAACAATGTGGACAGTGAACAAAAAATAATGAATAAAAAATAAATAATGAATAAAAAATTAATAATGAATAACAAATGAATAATGGATGGCAAATGAATAATGAATAAAAAATTAATAATAAATAAGAAATGAATAATGAATAAAAAAATAATAATGAATAAAAAATTAATAACGAATAAAAAATGAATAATGAATAAAGAAAGAATAATTGAAAATTCTGATTTTTTTTGTGAATTCTATTCTATCATTCAAATGAGTAAAAAAACTATTCATTATTCTGAATATCGAAAATGAATAATTGAAATGAATAATTAATCCTTTTTTTAAAAATGAATGTGAATTAAAAATTGTATTTATAAATTAATTTTGCATTCATTAAATGCATTCTTAATTCGTTATTCACTTTTTTGTGAATAAAATCAAGTTGAATGCATTCTTTTGCAGCTCTGATTTCTACACGGCTAAAAATTTTGGATTACTTTTTAAACCAAAATTTTGGTTTAACCCATTAACCACGGCTCCAAAACGTTTTGTACGATTTTTTAAAAAATTCATGTGCTTTCTTATATTGATCACAGAAACTACCAAGTCAAATTTCAACTTTGTATCTTTCAACATAGTCGAGACATATGCTGGGTATAAAAATACCCTACCGTCGTTACTGTGTTCTAAATAGGCACAAATTCCTTATGCAATCACAGCACAGTTTTATATCAGGAATTTTCTTTTAATAGCAGGTATAGTTGGTAAATTGTCTAAGATAGTTTTTCCTTTTTTTTTAAATTTAAAATTTTTTACATATGATAACACAAATTTTCTGATTTTTAAACATAATCTTTTTTGACTCGGAGAATGTAGTAGTAAACGTAAAAATTTCTTGACACAATTCAAAAAGAATTTATAGCTCTATGTTTTCTAAAAGCAACGAACAAAAAATGAAACACTTAGTTGTTACCAGTCCTGAGATATAATAAATTCTGCAGAAATATTTTCATGGTTAACCAATCGCTGTTAATGGGTTAGAGGAATTTCTAATAAAAAAAGTACAAGTTTTTAGTGCTTTTGGTTTAGTTTAGCTGGGTCTCGAACTCATGTTTCTGAAAATAACTTTCTTGCATTCATAATGATGCAAAATAAGCGAAACCTTGTTAACAACTGAGTTGAACGAGTGGATAAGGTTTTGGAATAGTACTTCAGAGGGCGTGTGTTCACATCATGAAATGGTCGGAGTAATTTTTTGTTTTAAGTTGAAAATATTATACTTTTCCTAGGATTCAAAAGTAATCTTTCTTGGGTGTTGTCTTATTTGCTATCCAAAAAAGTTTAAAATTTAGTCCAAGATTTTAAACAGTGTAAAACTCCTACATTTTTTAAGAGTTATTTAACACAAACTGAAAAATAAAATTTGAAAATGGGCTTAGTATCAAAGCTAAAAATATAAAATGGAACCAACTTCACGAGTCTTCAATTCAATATACATATATGAAGCAATTGAAATAATTTCCAGCCTTGCGCCAATCTGGCTCTCATTATTCCAAAAACGTTTTTTAAGCAATTTAAAAAGTATTTTTACGTTTTTTATTTGATTGTTTGAAAAAATTTATTTATACCTTCTGGGCTCTATTTTTACTTATCTCATGGTCTTTTTAAATTTACCATAAAAAATGTTATCCACTCAAAGACAAACATACAAAGCTTGCCATTATTTCGATTTTATGCAGGTGAATTTTTCATTCCAACAACTGCTATCATCAACCACATCAGCAAAGCGCGCGTTGGCTTGTTTTTCTATTTATTACACTTCAACGAGCTTGTTGCATTTTACACGAACGAATTTGTTGTAGCAAATTTGTTACACTTTTGCACTCATACATTATGTTAACGTTGGTAGACGACGACCCCAGCAACAACTCAAACTGACAGCCTTGCCATCCAACCATCTAGACAGCCAGCTAGCCAAGTTGGCGCGCCTTATTCATGCACAACAGCAGCAGCAACTCATACTTGTAATAATGAAGGTAATAAGCCATGATTTTGGTCTTGGTCTTGACACGAAAAGCTGACTATCTGCCTGCGTGTTAATGTGCGAGTCTGTCTGGTTATATGTATGTCTTTCAGTCTGCTCGTATTTACCTACACATTATGTTTTGCGTCGCATCTTTTCAACTATCTACACTGAGAGAATAGTTTCTTTCTATGCACCAAAATTTAGTTATTGTTATCAAACGGCAGACTTGCTTATATAAAAATAAAAAATAAATTGGCCATTTTTGCCCTAACCAGCACTTTGATCGAGCTTAGCATGTACTTGCTTAAAAAAACAATAAATATTGTAAGACAAAAGCCAACTTAGTACACTTAGACAATGAGCCCAAACTCTTTTTTCAGTGTTCCATGCCATTTTTATCACTTTTTGGCCATATGTTGCTGCCTGTTATGTTTATTTATCTAACGTTTTTTCTTTCTGCCAAGCATACAAAGCCAGTAATTTTAGGATTCTATGTGTTAGTGTTTGTGTGTGTGTGTGAAATCAAATGTTGTGATTGTGTGGAAAATACCGTCTTGCGCCACATTTACTTTTGATTCACACCAATTTCTTTAGGTTTTTTATGTAATTCTTAAGTTAAGGATGAATTCCTTGACTGCTCTGCTAACGTGGTTTGTTATTGCAAGTAAGTGTGCGTCAGTTTGTTTTTCTTTATTAGCATCATCTGGAAGTCTGGTAGAATTAGGTATGAAGAAAGATAATTTTTGATTTTCGCGGTGCTAAACAAAATTTTATTATTACTTTGATATTTCTTAAGAGTTTAAAGTTTGTGTATGTGTGCTTTTTTTATTCTTTGGTTATCATGGGATCATGTCACTTATAAGAACTATTCATCCAACTTTTAGATAAAGTAAACTGTAAAATCTACTCCAATTTAAGACTTATATAGATTTAATATATTGCTGGCTGATGACATCAGTTAAAGATATAAAATAAAAAATTATAAATTCATAAACTGTTGCTGACATTGATCAAGCAGCTCAGCTACAACAGTCGGCATCAGCTCACAACATGCGACATATTGTGGCATATTTACTTAGCACTCCATGAAGTGTGACACATAAAAGCACACAAAAACAGCACACATACCATTGCAAAAAATATCAAGAGATGGGAGGTTTTTCTTTGAAAATGTTTGGCAACACTTCACCAACAAAAGCAGCAACTTGCTAATCCTTGCAACAGCAGTTCTTGACGCTACACGTGTTGTTGATGGTGTTGGTGGCACTGATGACATTGCTGCTGACGAACACTCCTTAGCATAGCAAGATGCACTGCAACTAAGGGCGCCTAAAAGCAGTCAATAAAAAAATAGCAAAAATTTGTGTAACAAATTGTTAGCGCAAATATTTACACACTTTTAAGCAGCTCGGTTTTTTATAATTTTTTTTTTATTTTTTTTTGTTTATATACTCTGAATTCGTTGATGTGTATGTAGCTTAAGCTGTCAGATGCGTGTTTTTTTTTTTTACTTTCTGATGTTGCAGGTATGTTACTTGCAGTAAAAAAATTAAATGCAGCGCAGTTTTTGTAGTGTTCACACAAGTAAGGATATACTCTTAAATGCATTTTATTCTGACTTTTACTGCATTATTCTCTACCACAAAGAAGCACACCAACGATGAGTTAGACATGAGAAGCAATACCTTATTCCATACAATATTGTATTGCTTTTCGTCTCTTTCTTATCGTTGGTGTGCTTCTTTGTGATAGAGAATAATGCAGTAAAGTGGGTTAAGAACTTTGCTGAACTTGAAGTAGATGATGTTAAAATTCTTTGAATATTGTTCAGGACTTGTGTTTTAGGTAGACATTTAAGAAAAGTTATTTTAATATTTTAATTGATATCACCGGACTACAAAAATACAATTTTTAAAAGTCGTAGGAGATAGGATAATAATATATAAATGAATTTTTGACTCAGATGCCAGAAAAGGCGTCGGTTTTTTCGACATCAGTTTGATCTAAGGATTATCTAATAATTATCAGAAATTAAATTAGAAATGAAATAAAATTAGTTGAATTATAATTTGGCTACGACAATCTTTAAACACATTGGCCGATTTCGATCGACTTTAACCCTATATCGCGTCGTGTTGAAGATCTGCAACATTTAGATCTCGCTCTAGAAAAATAACTCAAAGAGTACAAATTAAGTCGAAATTCTTATAAATGACTCATAAAATTTCAAACAATCAAACAACAGCTCTTTTGTCTTTTTAGTTGCAACAGCGTGGTTTTACATTTGGCAGCAGTTTGTGCTTTGTTATATTTTTAATATATTTTTAAAAGACTACAATTGTAATACAAAGTGTTAATAATAAAAAAAAATATTAAAAGCTTTTTGTTGAGTAAACTACATTAATCGTGAATTATTATATTAAGAGCAATGCTATATTCCCTAAAATATGTAAATCTTCATATCTTCAACAAAAGATTTTTGCAAATATTTTGATAAATAAAATATTAATTCCAAAACGAAAGTTGTTTTTATATATATTTTTACGACTGTTTAAGGGGGACGACCAGTTTTATTTTATAGTTCATACTTAAAAAAAAACATACTAAAATTTCAGAATCTAATAGTTTTTGTGCTACAGCCTTCCAAAAAGCAGCTGAGTTTTTCTCAAAGCGTCTTTATCAAAGCGACATTTTTCCAATTTGCTGCAGCTCTAACTCAAAAACAAATTATCTGATCTATTTGATTCTTGTTTAAGCATATCTGTGGAGTTTTGACAAAACAACTTCAGTCGATCTGAAATTCATTGACAAAACCCTGTAAGTTGATACGAAATTCATATAGACTTAAGTTGTTTTGTTTATGAATTTCAGACAGACTTAAGTTGTTTTGTCAAAACACCACAGATATTTTGTATTTGATTCTGCGTACCATAACTCTCCAGTTTTTCGATTGGATGAAAAATGTAATTTTGCCATGCCAAAACCATCACATTTTTGAGCGAAATTTTTTGCATTTTAATTTTTTTTTTCGCAATCATGTCAATAACTTCTCGTTCAACAAACTTTTTTTTTTATTGCAGGCACTGTGAACCGCAATCACTGCAGCAGTGGGAGAACTCTTTTTGGAGACTCAGGAGATGGCGAAAACTTTTTAAAAATTAAATATTTTCGTTCAAAAAATTTTCTGTATATTCACTATTTATGCTCGAATATATCTACACTATTTTATAAAATTGAATGCAATACTTTTTTTAAAATTCCCAAAAACTATTCCCAGTTGCCTAAGTGGAGGAAGCGTTTGTGCCAGCGCTGGGCAAGTGCAGAGGAAATATACTGCAGATTCTTCCTAATCCTCATCTCTACAGCTTCTGCAGAAGTCGTTGTGGGGTATGTTTAATCTTTGAGCGTGTCTGCAAATAAGGCAGTGCCCTGCAAGGATCCCTGTTATGGTGCTTATGTGGTCTCTACTGAGAGAAATGTGTTCTTTTGAAACCTTAATTTTGAGTTTGGGCCAGGTTTGCCGCGCTATATTACACGTGTTATTAGCTGACCATCTGTTGTTGACTTTGATGCCAGATAACTCATGTGTGAGGAGTTTACATGTGGTAAGAGGAATACCAAGGCTTGCCTTATCTATAAATAGTTGTTTGGTAGTACCTGCATGAGCGAGTTCATCTACTTTGCAGTTACCTAGAAAAACCATATGTCCAGGAATATAGCATAGAAGGATTCTGAGCTGCTTTGCCATCTCATTTAGAGATCTGCGGCAGTTGAGAACTGTTTCAGATTTTATTTCAACAGTTCCTAGGGCTTCAAAGTGCCTTGACTATCGGATTACTATCCGATACTTGCACACTCAAAAACATTTGCTTCTCTTAAATTAAGAAACTGTGGCATCAATTCATAAGCATGGGTTTATTTATATTCTTTAAAGGTTTCTTCTTAACGTAGAGAATTTTTACATGATTTAACGATCTCAAGTCTTGAATTAGTTGCCACGTTATCAATACAGCTTCTTACTTTTAAAGACAAGTTTTTATTTAACTATAAGAAATTAAGTTATAATAAAAGTTAAATTTCCAAAAACTGTATACAAGCAGTAATAATATAAAGAAAAACTGCATGATTTTTTAAATTTGGAGAAATATTAGTTACAAACTTATACATTTCATAGAAATACATGAAATTTTTTCTTTTTTTACACCACAAGAGATTTATTTTAAGTATGCTTTTCTTATATTTCTAGAAAAAATTGCTTTAAAATTACTTACAAAGCGAACGATTGTAAATTAAGCAAATTAAGCGACGATTGTTTAACAACTGCGATGGTCGAATGGATAAGCTAATGGACTTACATTCACGCGGCCGAGGTTCAAGCCTGCGAATGGTGGTAATTTTTCAATTTAATTTAAAGTTAATAATAATAATGCTTGCAGTTTTCCATCAGTATAAAAATAATAGTTCTCACGGAATGCTGTTTCATAATCTTAAGAAATGATTTTTTTTTGCAAAAATTCCAAAATTTTTCAAGGGATTCGATGAAAAATTTCTTATTTTCAAAGAAAAAGTTTCTCCTAGTTATAGCCTATGAATAATAAACGATAGACAATTTTTTATTTTAAGAGAAAATGTTTCTCTTAGTTATAGCTGATGATAAATAAACGGTGGAAAACTTACCCAAATGTCATAAGTAGTGTCCGACCGAAACCGCAATTTTGGACGAAATCGAAACCGAATATTCGGCCATTTTATAATAATCGGCCGAAACCCTAAATAATAAGCCCTAAACCGAAACCGAATTAGTAATTTATATAACAATTTAAGTTTTTACAAATAATGTTTTTTTTTATTAAAGGGACACAAAAGTACTTTCATACGCATAAGGTAAAAATTTAATATAAAAATGTTTTATTTGAATATTGAAGTTTATAATAATTAATTTAAGTTTCCTATAATAATAAATGTGATAATTTTTATTTTAATTTTTATTACAAAAGCATTGCATACTTTATATCTTCAGTACACATTCAAAATAGCATGCACCTACAATGTACAATTTTATAGAACTACAAAACAAAAAATTTTTGTTTTTTTCTTAAAGCTTTAGTATTGAGTGAAAATTCGTGAAACTAGCCACTTAAAACAGGATGTCGTAATTTTTGTATATATATATATAATTTTTAATAGTAACAATAATAATTATAATAATTTTGAATTTAGTTTTAGGCCACTCTTTTAGTAAAATTAATTTTGCTAAGTAACGGCTTATTGAAATTTCTTGATTTTTGGGTCAAGTACTCTTAATTACCGTTAAATAACAAAAATGATTTTTGTTTTTAAAAATTTTCTTCAAAATTAATTAGTTTTTTATAAAAAAAAATTTTTTAAAAAAAAAGTTCTGGACACATAGAAAATTTTAAAATTTTTTTTACATATTATACAAATTTAGAAATAATACAAAATAGAAAAATTATGTATTCTCCATAAAAAAGTCTGTTATAAAATGTTTTAAATCTGCACTGCTTGTCTTGTCTAGACATACAGAGTACTGCACAATGGAATGAATGGTACAAACTAAAGGGAATAGACGATTTTAGTGCTTTACGACAGAATAGTACATAAAAATGGTTTTAAAATATTTGGATAAGTGGGCGTGGCACCTCCCAAATAAATAGATGTTGTTCTTCGCAATATCTAGAGAACCAGTACTGCTACAAAAACAAAAACTTAAGCAATCATCAAGTACGTCATTTGGAGGATAGCCGAAACTGGCCGTAACCGAAACCGAAACAGAAACCGAATATTCGCTCGGACACTAGTTATGAGATTTCAACACAATTGGGCTAAGTTTCTTTAATTTAGCGAAATAGTTCGTAAATGATTAGATAATTTTCCCAAACTATTTTACACTTCTGGTGTCAATCTAACGAAAAGTAAATACTTCATTTTTAGAAAATAGGCTATGGCGCTAAATGAACCCAATTTATTAACGATTGGGTGCTATTCTTCTAGATTTTATGGGCATTTTTGCTGAGTGCAAATATCAAGGGAGGATATCTCATTTACCTGAAGCCAAGTTAACGCTCCATGAATAGCAGCGATTTCAGCTTGAAATACACTGCAATGATCAGGGAGCCTGAAGGCTAAATTAAGGCTGAATGCTTCCGAGTAGGTTCCTCTACCTACTTTGCTATCTAGTTTTGATCCATCAGTAAAGAGATCAATGACATTTTGAGGTTAACGGTTTCCTAGTTCCCACTCATCTCGAGAGGGAATGGATACATCGACATTCCTTACAAAGTATTGTTTTTGTGTGATGTTGTCGATGGACTTAGGTAGAGGTAGGAGAAATTTTCTTATATCGTCCCCCTTAAAATATAAATTGGCGTTATTACGCGAATAGATATTATACTATTTTTAATAAAAGAGTATAGAAATTCTAATATCAAAACATATGATTGAACTATTTTTTGTAGCTTAAACAAGATATTGCCTTGAAAGGTAAAAAAAGATTTTCAAAAATTTAATTTGGAGTTTCAATATATGTATATTATTTTTCATCTATATATTTGACAGTTTCAATAATATTTTATTTTATTTTAACTGATGGAAAATGCAATTTCAGAATTTTCTCAGCAATGCCTGAATTTTATAGACGGCTTGCAACAGAGTCGAGTGTCATTGCGGCGTGACGAAACGCTTGAAAACGGAATAGCGGTTATAATAAAAATATAAACATTATTAATTTCTTACATAAAAATGTCTTATATCATAGCAAATTCTACTAATGTTTCATTTTTAGTAATTTTAAAGCATGAACAAAATCGAATTTTAATATTTTACATTTAATAGATTGCAAAGTGACATATCTTAACGTTCGACAACGTTCCGTTCTGTCTTTTATAACGAGCGTTTTGGAAAAGAGAAAACTCTGAGAAAATACGATGTGTAAAGAAGAAAAAGTAAACAGTGGAGCTCACCCCAAAACTTATAGTTGAATTGTTGACTTTCTGTGTCGATAATTTACACTATTGGAACTTACGATTTTTCTTACCTTCCCTGTTTTGAAAAATTTAAATTCTTTTCTGCGATAAAAACTCACTAACATATGGGCATTTCCACAGAAAAGTCTACTGAGGCTAAAAATTAAAACTTATTAAAAACTTATTGTTTTCTGATATTATCTAAGAGAAACATTTTAGTTTTATTAATTTAAGCCATTTATATATAAATTCATTTACCATGATGACCAAATCGTCTGCTTTCACAAATGTAGTTTTTCTTTTTCTTAAGTGTTTAGTAAACGTTTCGTAAACTTTTTTTTAGGAAAAATTAAAGGCAGTGGCTAAAAATAATGGAAAAATCAATATATTAAATTCGGTTTTTAATTACTTAATTACATAATTATTTAACTACCTTGTTAGTTAATTACCTAATTGAACTGCAACGGAAATTTAAGTAACGTAACGCCAGATCAAAAAGCCTAATAAAAAAAACAGAGATAATTTTCAGATTTGATCACTTGAAAAAAGTTATGTACAAAAAATCTTGCTCAATTTAGAGAGTTTTGCAAATTTTGAAGTCCAAGCCAAAAATCACTTTCGTTTTTTGTAACGTATTTTTGCTTATATCTTAAAATCCTTAGGGTCGATTGTTGTCATTGTTTTTTCTTAATATAGTGCTACTTTCTTAATTACTACGCAAATATAAAAAAGCCTTATTAAAAATTAGACATTTTCATTCTGTTTTTTTAATATTTCTTCACACTAATCGTCTGTAGCGCCAGTTTGGAAATTCTCATATGCTTCTTCTACAGCATACTCTCAGGAGGCGGACTAATTAGTCGTCCTATTTCCGTTAAAGATGATAGCAATTCAGCTTTATATACATAAATACATAAATATATCCTATGCAACTAAACAATATATAAATAAGCCCTAATGCGCCAAGATATTGTCAATGTGTCAATGTGTTGTGGTAAGAAGTACAACTGTTGAGGCTACTAAAACAAAGATAGAGAATTTCTACTACAATGTCCACGGATTGCCAGAAGAGCACAGGAAACTACATATGTACATAAGTTTGTGTAGGTACTTAGGTACAACATATGCCGGAAATTGATGATAAAAAAAATGTGATTGCAAATTATCGATAAGCTTGGATGGCTTCCATTGCAACACCAACAACAAAAACGAGGAATAGAAAAATAAGCACAACATCAGAGCTGTAAGAGCACAGTCACAACAACAACAACAACAGTAACAATATTAAAACAAGTTGCAATAATAAAAAAAAATAAAAATCGATTTTAACAGACTTTCGAGCAGAAGACAAACGAGTTAAAACAATACATTTGTTCCAAGCTAAGAGCACAAAAGTGCCAACAACCAGGACAAGACAAGGTAAGGCAAGGCAAGGCACGGAAAGGAAAGGCTGGGAAAGGCAAGTTTAGCCAATGCATTGCCAACAACAATAAGAACTTTATTCTTATTTTTTGTTGTTATTGCTGCTGTATTGAGTTGATTGTTTGGTGTTCAATGCAATGCATGCGGGCAACAAATGAACGTAATAAACCTATTTAGAGTGTTGTTCCCCGGCATTGTGTCCTTGTTGAAAGGTGTTCTCCAAAGTCTAATACTCTGCTCTGTGGCTCACACACACCGCACAGTGACCAACATTGTTACCAGCCATGTTGTTGACCATGTTAGCCGCCCGCCCGTTTGGTTTGCTTGTTATTTTATTTTTTTAATATTTTTATTCTTCCTTTCAAACTATGTATGTATGCTTAGCTTGGAGCTCTATGCTGCTGCATGCAGTATACATATTTGTTGGCAGTTAAACATGAACAAGAGAAAGTCCTGTCGGTGCTTTCAGGGCAATAAAATTTCATACGTTCGAGTACCTTCGTTTGGGTGCATTTTTCTGGAACTAGTTGATTTTCTTTTTTTTTTCTGCTTTATTCCCCTGCATTTTGTTATAATTTTGTTCGTAGTAGATAGTTATTTTAATGGTTTGGGTATTTTTTTCATTTGTGTTTTTTTTTCTGTCCAGTTGCTTTCCTCGACTAAGACCACTCCAGCGTCACAATTGATTTTTAGTTGAGTCTATTACGTATTATGGGTCATTTAGCAATTTTATCTGGTGTTCGAATGCATTCCAGACTTTGCTTCTCATGTGTGTATGAGAGATGTCTATGAATATGAATGAGAGAGGGAATGCAGCAGGGTTTTGTGTTGGATTTTTTTTTTAATTTCAACGGAAGGATTTCAGTGTGAATATGCATTAAGATTAAATCTTTTTATTCTGTAGAAAATATTTTGCATCAAGGCATACTGTCTTGCGGCAAGGCAACAGAAAAAAATTTCGATAGGTGTCAGAGTAACAAAATAGGTTCAATTTCTCGAGTATGTTAACAATTACACAATTATAAAAATCGATTTAAGCAGAAACTTGGATTTTTCGAAATGAAAGTTAATGTGTAATAACTAAGTGATTACGTTAGTTATGAGCCGGAAATTTGGGCATAGTGTAAAATGTATTGAAAAAGTTAACAAAATTTGTAATGGTTACTCATCAGTTAATTGTGTAAAAACTAATTTTCTTAAATACACAATATAATATTATATGATATGTATCCACCTTAGGGTGGAGTTGATAAAAACGATAAAGCTATCCCATGCCTTTTCGTTTGTCAAACTTGATGCTTATTTTATAAAACGATCCTTTGATGGAAAAATCCCTTAAAATTTCTTTCACTTATTGTAAGGGATAAGTTAAATACCTTTTCTGTATTATAACAAAAATGTTCGGAATTTCATTAAATCGCCATTCAAATAATTTTCTTATATTTGAATACTCTTGCAAAATAGCTAAATTGTTAGAATTTTCCTAAGCTCTACGCTTCGAATTACATATTTTGGCATTAGAAGATTATTGGAATGCCATTACATCAACAACAACAACGCAAATGTGAGCTTACAGCCAGTATAGTTGGCTTTATTAGAATGTCTGACAACTTAAATCAGAGTGGCGGCGGCAACAAAGACCATAGCCGACACCACCAACACACAAATACCAGACACCAGGGATAGATTGCGTTACACAGACACCAATGTAATTTGTAATTAAATTAAAATACCGTTACAATGTAGACTATTTCATGAAGAATTTATTCATGCTCTGTTAATGTAACAACTATAATCCTCCCGTATTACGCTGGAGGCAATTTGACGTTGCATGTTTGTATCATACATACATACCATAAGTGTTAATATAAGTGTAAAGTAACAAATTTTTTTTATACTGTCAAAACAACGGCAATTAAAGTCGCGTAGCAGTGTTGCCAAGTTGCTGCAGAGTTGAGTTTAAATTTGAAAAATTTTAATTGAAATTCTGACGTGTGATGAGTTATTTGTGAAGAGCTAAGGGTTAAAAATTAATATAGATGATTGTTGGCAGCGGAGGGCTTAAAAATAGTTTAATTATTTCGAAGTGATTTTTAATATGTTTTGCTTCATTAATTGCTCCAGTTTTTTGCTTAACTTTAACATTAAGGAAGTTATAATTATAATAAGCATATAAATTAATAAATCTCCAAATAAGTTCTATCGTATTCTGTTGTGAAATTTCTAAAAAAATCTGAATTGGTAGAAAATTTTGCTTTAAAAGCCATGAACGACAACATCTACTTTGTGTGTGTCTGCTTGTCATAAATTATTTATACACCCCTTTCCTTGCCTCCGAGATCGGACTTATTTTTTTATGCTTTCAATTCTAGCATCTATCAGCTGCTTGTTAAACTGTCATTTCGTTGTTGCAATGCAAGCCATTCTCGCTTCTTACCCTTTGACAATCATCTTGCATTCTTTGATTTGCAATGCGGCAACATGCAGCGTGTAAACAAATCGAGTGCCAAGTGATTGTTGGGGGCGTACCGAGACCATATGGTCGTCATTGTTTGCTGTAATTAATCAGCTTGAACAGCGTTCAAGTGCTTCTCGCTTGACAGTGAGTGTTGATGGAGTTGCTATAATTATCTGTTTGTAGAATAATTACATATTTTGATTTTTAGCCCCTAGCAGCGCTATTAGTTTAGTTTTTATCGAATTACTCTTTTGACATAAGAAACCTAGAAATTTATTTAAAATTTTGTAAATGAATAAATTAAGGCTTAGGGACATGAGTATTATCAAAAAGACAGCAACAAGAAATTTTCATAACATACTTTTACAATTTGGTGAAAAAATTCAACTAAAAAATTTTTTAAATATCGGCGAAAATTTCTGGAGAAAAAGCTGTCGATCAAACAAAGAAAAAATGAGAATGGCATTCCATAAAACGGTTTTGTTGGACGGATATTACGTATTTCCTCAACAAAATATATTTTAAATGAATCCAAGGACTAATTTTTGATGAAGTTCATTTTTGTTTTAAATGCCATCATTAAATTTTCATGTAACTCTGGTGCGAAAACGACCTTAGAAAGCAAGTATGTTCTTTATTCAATAAAATTCTTCGCACCTTCTATGGGTCTTATTCTAGCAAAAGGTTTAATGCCCTTGAATGCAAACAGTGACATTGATGTATTTGTTGTTGACAGTTTTTTGGAACTGGATCTATTGCAAATAAATAATAAATTGGTTGTCTAAATAAACTAAAGTCTTTGATCTTGTATTTTTAAGTAAGAATATAAATCTTTCTATTACTGAATCTGGTTTTCCTATATCTCCAGCAAGTGTTCATTACACTCCTTTATCTACTGATAAAGAATTTTATAATTTTCTCAAATGTGAGGCTAAAACTAAAAATGAAAATTATCTTAATTTTAATGCATGTGATTTTAATTTATTGAATATCTTATTTGATGGTATAGATTGGACTAATAGGCTTGTTTCGTGTAACGCTCATGATTGTTTCTTAATACTTAAAGCTATTTTAACAAAAATTTGCTGTAACCATATTCCTAAAAATAACATTAAAAAGTATAAACTGCCATGGTAAACTCCTGGCAGTTGAAGTTGAAAAATTTCAGAAATAAATTTTATAAGAAATGGGCTGCGGCTAAAAAAAACAATTCAGACTTTTTTAATAAAAACAAACATGTGCGAGAATTTAATTTCTTGGATAAATATCTTTATATTCAGTATATTCCGAATTTTGAAACGAACATAAAATCTAACCCTAAGGCGCCTTAGGTGCTAGTATGTTTTAAAGAGATAAAGTCTCTAAAAATGCTCTTGAAACTGCAAATCTTTTTGCAGATTTTTTTTAGTCAAATGTTCTGACAATATTACACAATTAGTTGACATGGTATCGTTGCATATTTCTGAAGACAACGTAAAAGAAGGAATTTCGGGTTTTAAACCTACAAAAAAATCTGATTCTGATGGCTAATCGGGTATTTTCGGGAGATTTAAAACAATTTTTAACAAAATTAACAAAATGGTTTTAAATCTCCTGAAAATACCCGATAAACCATTATTTTTAACAAAATTTTTTAAGCCTCTAGCAAAACCCCTTCAGCTTATTTGTAATAAATTTTTATCAACTGGAGTATTTATTAGTGAGTGGAAAGTTTGATTTATATCGCCAGTATTTAAGTCTGGAAACACAAATAATATTCAAAATTATAGACCAATATCTAAAGTAACGTCTGTTTCAAAGCTCTTTGAGTCTATAGTGAAAAGAAAAGTATTTTTTGGTGTAAAGTGTTTCATTTCTCCTTAACAGCATGGGTTTGTATCAGAGATCTGCAACAAGTAAATTGAAAATCAAGTTAATTGAAAAAATATCAAGCTTTGAGTTGATATGCAGGAACTTGACTTATTTTTTTCCTTACAATTCGCGACTGGCTTCTGAAAAACGAATCATATGTCTGACGTGATTCTATTTTATTTTTACCCCACATGTGTTGGTGGAAAAAGTCAATTTTTCTACTTCTCAACTCTGGTTTCGACTCTATGCGACTGCACTGCCGTCGGAAGCGACTGACGATCGTTTGTTTCGTTGTTCGTTTCATGTATTATGCAAAGTTCGTGTACCTTTTTTCTGTTGTTATTGCCATAATATTCGATGGCAACCCTATTTCAATTTTATAATTTTAAATTTAAATTTTTTTATAAGCAAAATTTTATAATTTGGAAATTCTGACAACGGATTCGGATTCAGCGACCCATTTTTGGTATACCATTTTTTTGCCAGCCCCGAAATCATAAAACTACAAAAATTTAAGGTGGCAACCCTATCCATCATCTTAAATTTTAAAATTCTGACTTAAGATCGAAATCAGCGAAATAAATGACGTTTAAAACTCTTGAAAAGACATAATATAAGGTGGCAACCCTATTATTTCAAAATTTTATAATTTGGAAATTCTGACAACGGATTCGTATTCAACGACCTATTTTTGTTGTACCATTTTTTTTGCCAGCCCCGAATTCATAAAACTACAAAAAATCAAGGTGGCAGCCCTATCCACCATCTTGAATTTTAAAATTCTGACTTTAGATTCGAAATCAGCGACCCCTTACACTGATAAATGATGTTTAAAACTCTTATAAATACATATTATTAGGTGGCAATACTGTGTTAAAAATTAAGGTGGCAGCCCTAACCTCCATCTTAAATTTTATAACTGTGACATTATATTCGAAATCAAATCCGTTGTCAGAATTCTAAATTACAAAATTCGCAAAAATAAAAAAAATCTAGGTGGCAGCTCTATCCGCCATCTTTAATTTTAAAGTTTGACATCATCTAAGTTACCCCTAAAACTTCCAGCCACGGAGTCCACAGAATTTTTAAAAGTCCTATTACGCTTAGGCTCTCTCCAAACAAGCTCATTGAATTTTTTGGATACTTGCTTTAATTGAATACTTGCCTTCAATTTTAAGCTTTTCAAGCTTTTTGCCGAGGGCATCAAGCTTTCCTTTACTTGAAACTTCGTGCCGTTCGCTTGTAAGCTAGCATACTTGCAAGTCGCAAGCTGTCGTGGGCTTATTTATATTCAAAATTATCAAGCTCAAGCTAGTTTGAACTTGTATTTTAAGCAAGTACTTGAAATAGAGTTTCAAGTAGGCTTGTGCAGTTCTCTGGTTTGTATCTGGTCGATCAACGTTAACTAATCTGACATTATTTTCTGAATATTGTCTTTCTGCATTTCAAGAGGGGTTTCAGGTAGATTTAATATCCACAGACTTTTCTAAAGCCTTCGATAAAGTTTCACATGAGATTTAATTAAAAAATTATGATGTCTTGGTTTTCACTCTAATTTATTACAATGGATTAGTTCATATCTTAGGGATAGGTTATGCCATGTTTATATTGAAGAGAAAGTTTCAAGACCATTTGTAGCATCCTCGGGTGTTCCTTAGGGAAGTATTCTGGGTCCATTACTTTTTGTATCTTTTATTAATGACATTACATTAAAAGTTAAAAACTCTCAGTGTCTTTTATATGCTGATGACAAATCTTTCTTAAAATTAACACTTTGTCAGACGCCTCGTTACTACAATCAGCTTTTTATTCTATAAACGAATGGAGCACTAATAATTTTCTGTTTCTAAATTACAAAAAATGTATGTTTTCCACTTTAAACAACATACTATTTAGATATTTTTCCTCTAAATTGCGTTCATGATATTAAGGACCTAGAGGTCATCTTTGACTCTAAATTCACTTTTATAAGTCATATAAATTACATAATTTCAAAAGCTTATTCACACCTTGCTTTAGTCAGGCGTAATTGCCCAAATTTTGAGGATCCATTTACGCTGAAAGTACTTTACACGTCTATTGTTCGTTCGAAGTTAGAACATGCTTTAATTATATGAGCTGTTCAGAGCACAAGTGGCGTAAGTCCATTTTTTAGGAAAATTGAGTTAAGTACGTAGAAGGAAAATAACCTATTTATGAGTACGGGCCAGAAACGACTAGCTTACGTATTCTCTAAATAAAATGCAATACTTTGTTATTGCTCTAACAAATAACATTATTTTTTTCAGAGCACAAGTGGCGTAAGTCAATTGTTTGATGGTAGTTTTGAGAAAATTTTACATTTAGAAAAATTCTTATGATAAATTCCAAATATGAAGAACTTAGTTTTGTTAATAATCTAGGTGAAAAGCATAAATGGAGCTATTTTTATCGTAAAAAATAAGCTAAATAATACCAAAAAATTATGCAGAATATTGCATATAAGTAACAAAATTTTAACTTGCGCCACTGGTCCACTGAACATTTTTTTATATATCTCGTTTCCGCTATAGACATTTTAATATTTTTAAGAATTTTTGATGAGGAATGGCAGCATTTTACATAGAAGTTGGACAAAACCACCTTTAAGCTATTACCTTAATTGTTTAGGAAGATATAAAATGAATGGATTACGCCACTTGTCCTCTGAAAATTTTTTAAAATTTCTCCTTTCGGCTGTAAAAATCTAATGGGAGATATTTTTAAAAATTCTTTGATAAGGAATGGCGGTATTTTTACCTAGATGTTGGACAAATTCACCCCTATGCTATCATCTTCATTATAAAGGGAGTTGTGATATTTACCTTTACGAAAATTTACCTTTACTCCAAAAGACTCAGATAATTCTTTCTTGATAATCGAAGATAATCGCTAACTGATGATTTTGTGCAACATCTAGGTAAAAATATTCATCAAAATATTCTTTAAAATATCTCCCATTAGATTTTTATAGCGAAAAGAAGAAATTTTAAAAATTTTCAGAGGACAAGTGGCGTAAGTCCGTTCATTTTATATCTACCTTAATAATGAAGATAATCTCTAAAAGGTGGTTTTGTCCAACTTCTAGGTTAAAATAATGTCATTCCTCATCAAAAAGTTCTTAAGAAATATGTCCCATTAGATTCCTAGAGCGGAAACGAGAAATATAAAAAAAATGTTCAGTGAACCAATGGCGCAAGTCCAAATTTTTGTATTAATATGCAATATTCTGCATCATTTTTTGGTATTATTTAGTTTATTTTTTACGATATGAGTAGCTTCATTTATGCTCTTTATCTAGCTTATAAGCAAAACGGAGTTCATCGTACTTGGAATTTATCAAAATGATTTTTCTAAATGTTCGATTTTTCCAAAACTACCAGCTCATATGGAACCCTTACTATGCTTCTTACACATTACGTCTTTAGCGAGTACAAAAAGCTTTTACTCGCCTTGTTTTCAAAATAAATAATCCATGTAATCCAGTTCCATTTTATAATGATCGTTGCAGCACCATCAATTAGAAAACTCTTCACAATAGAGTGAATAATTTTTTCTCTTTTGTTTATTTTTGATATTGTAGTTGGGACGGTTGATTATCCTAAACTGCTTGAACTTATAAATTTTAATGTTCCTTGCCTAGCACTACGTCATTTTGATGTGTTTTATTTAGGAATGTGCAGAAAAAATATGCCATTAACTCACCAAGGTTTAGAGCTATTGAAAAGAATTATTAAAATATGTGCTAAATAACTATTGTTAAAATTTATTTTTTGTAATTATGCACTTTAAAAATTAATATTATTTAAGTAGTTATTATATTTATATTATCTTAGTCTGTAAGAACAATTGTTCATTGACTGAAAAATTTTTTTTAAAAAAAAAAATTGTTGGCACCTAGATTGATTCGTGATAAAAAGTTAACATAGAGCACAATAACAAATCTTTGCAGAATCAATGCAGTTACTTTATCGAACTTTTACTTTTTGCAAAATAGTAGAAAAAACATTGTTTTGAGAGGTAAAAAAATAAATATTATTCAATTTAGTAATAATGTAAAATATACATAAAATAATATATATAGAAATTATTTGGTGGACTACAGATGCCACAGAAGACTACTGAAGAGTTGATGTGCGATCCACGATGCATCTGTCAAGTCTGCTTGACAATTGACGAATTAACACATTTCATGATAGTTTAAACTTATACTATTTAAAAATTAGTCGATTGACGTAAGTAGCGACTGTTAAGAACTGCGAGTTTTTTATTGACATCCAAAAGTCATATGTTTTATTAACTTAACCCTTTCAGTGGATTTGCCCGATATATTAGACACGTCAGAAAATCATCTTTATTTTTATATTGCAACGCTTTTTTTACAGCGTGAATCAAAGTAACTGTCGCACCTATATTAATACCAATTACACAAAAAGAAGCAACACTGGAAAACATACGTTGTTTTTTTACGATTCTGGCATTAATTGTACACTTATTGCATGAACCGTTTCAAAAGTTTTGTCAATAATAATAATAATATGGCGAAAGGAAATAAGTGCAGAGATCCTTTGCCGGCACGCAGGTTGCAGTATCATATTTTCCGACGAAAAAATCTTCTTTTTGCAAGCAAGCTACTACTCGCAAAATGGTAGAGTGTACGCAGCTTGCATGGCAGATATTTCTAAAGAAAAAAAAACCATTGAAAGATTTCAAAATGTTTCGCAATCATGGTTTGGGGCGCTTTCTCCAAAAAAGGCGAATTGCCCCTTCTTCTTATCGAAAAAGGTGTTGAAATAATTCGGAATAATACTTAGAACATGTTTTAAAGAACTATCTTATGCCGCATGCCAAGCAAATTTACAGAGAGGGTCACTTTTGTTTTCAGCAAGATTCTTTCCAGCACATAAGGCAAAAATCGTTCAAAAGTGGTGCAGAGCAAATGTGGCATGTTTTATTTCTGTTGATGAATGGCCTCCGTCATTCTCTTACTTAAACCCCCTGGACTTTTCTAATTGGGGTATAGTGCTGAGCAAATTAACGAACATAAACAGATGACGATAGATAAATTTAAGCGACGATTAATGAAAATATCAGATGATATACCTGAAAACCAGATGCGTACCGCATGCTCGTCTTTCACA
This sequence comes from Dichetophora obliterata, assembly GCA_963920525.1. Lineage (NCBI taxonomy): Eukaryota > Metazoa > Arthropoda > Insecta > Diptera > Sciomyzidae > Dichetophora > Dichetophora obliterata. The sequence goes on from OY986436.1 coordinate 265,207,836, forward strand.
AATCGTTTTAAATTTTTAAAAAGAATTAATGTTGAAAGATTTAAAAGAAATCAATCATTATTTTCTTACGAATTACTCGGTTTTTATATTATGCAATTTCGCAATGTCTCAAAAAACAAATTTTTTGTAATCCAAAAGACCATCTCTGATTTGGCTCTAATTTTGTTCCCAGATTGTTTTGTTGTCTAGAAAACAAAATCCGGAGGTTGAGATTTTAAGAAATTTTTTTCGCTGACCCACAGCCATGCGAATGTCGGAATAGGGTATTTTTTGAGACAAAATTGATCAGCCAATTTACTTAAATTAAATTTATATTATATAATACTAATGTATATAGGGTATCATTGGAAAGGTTATTTTGTCATTAAAAGAAAAATATAAAACTTAAGAAAAAATTGCAATAAGCTAACCCATTCTTAATTTCAAAGTTAAATACCATGCCAACAACAGGCGCTATAATTTTGTTTATTTTCATTATCAAGCGTTGAATTAAAAATTAAACAGATTGAAAGTTAAAACAAATTCGTTGAATTTGTATTGAAACTTCATTATCATTTCACGTTTTACGCTATAACTTCTGAACCACACCAAGGTCACACCATTATTTTTGGTGCGTAAAAAAATAAAATAATGAAAATAAAAAAAATTACAGCGTCTATTGCTGGAATGGTATTAAACTTTGAAATTAACTTTAGAAAATCGCATTTAAATTGACTGAGATATGCTATCTCAAAATAGACCCTATTTTGGACGCGAAAAATGATTCTAAAAATGTATTACTTCGGATTTGGTTTTCTAATCAATAATCCAATCCAAAAAAAAAAAGTTGAAGTCAAATCGGTGATACTAAGTGCAGCACATATTACACTTTCATGTGAAATGGGCGATATGTATTGTATTTTGTTAACCTTTAAAGCTCTCTTCCATTCCAACCCCATTCTACCCCATTCAACAATGCAATCAATTTACCGAAATAATAGCACAACAGAAGGAAAGACCCTCTAAAAGAAAATACTTAATTAAACAAACCTGGCGTAGTAAGCGGCTGCAGCCATGGCTTGTGCTGTCTCCAGGCTAACCTCAATCTTGCCATGACGATACGGCAACTTGGCGGTGCCAATAGTTGCTCCCACTCCAACTACAGCTGCAGCAACCGCAGCAGGTTGCATTTCTTTGAAATCGTCTGCATGTGGTGGCTCCTCTTCAAAAACAATTGGCAACGCTGAACATAGACCGGATCTATTGTTCATGTTGATGTTTGTGTTGTTGCTGTTGGTATTGATGTTGCCACTACAACCAATGCTGTTGTTGTGTAGCAAACCAGCTTGACGTAGTTGTTCCTCAACCGAGATTGCAAGAGGTGTGGCATGATGTAGTACTTTGCTATGGATAACAGCAGCAGCAGCAGAAACAGGAGCAGGAGCAGTGGCAATGTTTGAATTTGTTGTTGTTGTTGCTACAGTGGTCGTAGTTGATGTGGCACCCAACGGAACTTCACGCATGTTTGGCTGATGTTGTTGTTGTGGAATATGTTGTTGCTGTTCTCGCCTAACATGCAGAGCCTTTGTGATGTGATGTTGATGCTGTTGTTGTTGTTGTTGCTGCTGCTGATGTTCTCTTAGTTGTTGATAAACGTAGGACTTGTGTTCACCATCTGCCTTTGTACGCTGCTGTATGTTGTAGTTGTTGTGTTGTTGTTGTCGCCTGTGTTGATGATGTATTGGTTGCTGATGTTGCTGTTGTTGTTGTTGCTGCTGCTGTTGCATGCTAACTGCTGCTGCTGGTGGTGCCACATATGCTGGTGGTACTGGCGCTGGAGGCAACGGAAGTTGCTGCCTTGAATTATCTTCGACAGCAACACAAAAGTTTTCGTTGTTACCAATTTTATGCATTGCATGTTTGCGTTGATTATTGTTGTGATGTTCTGCTGTTGTTGTAGCTGCTGCAATACCAGCACTTTTCTTATGACTTGATTTTGTTGACCTGCCACTTGTCGCGGCAGTAGTACCGGCTGCAGCAAAACGTTTTCTTAGTTGACGACTTGGTGGCAGGGGCGGTGGTGGAGGCGTGTCAGCCGCACGCGTATCAGCATTATTGTCACCTGCTGTTGGCGGTGGTGGAGGCGGCATTGGAGGCCGTTCCGCAATCGTTTCGTAAACATGATTAAGTGGCGCTGGCGGTGGTGGCGATATTGGTGGCAGCAGCTGTTTTGGGTGGTGCTGCTGTTGTTGTTGTGGCTGCTGCATGTAGTGAAAGTGCATTGTTGATGCCTCGCTTGCTGTTGTTGTTGTTTGTGGTGGTGTTGGTGGTGGCGGAGGCAGTTTTAAAAAGTGCAGCGGCTTTTGCGAACGCTCTGCATTCTGCTGTTGTTGTTGTTGTTGTTGTTGGTGGTGATGGTGGTAAAATTGTTGTTGTTGGCGCGGCTGCATGTACGCATTGCTGGCATAATTATTTAAATTAAAATCACCCACACCAGACTGACGCATATCTGTGGCTGGCATGCGACAAGGTCCCACTAGCTGCTGCTGCTGCTTGTGCTGCAGCTGTTGCTGATGCTGTTGCTGATGCTGTTGATATTTCTGCTGCTCATTGGTGCTCACAACATGTTCCTGAAATGTTGTCTGACTCAACAAGTGCTTCTCGTAGATGTCGTTCAGCTGATGGGTAGCAGTTTTTGAAATTTGATTAAAGTTTTGCTGTTGCTGTTGTGACTGCATCATTGGTATGCGACTCAGCTTTGTTGTTGTTGTCGAGTCTGGCGTTAGCTGCTGCATGTTTGCATTGCTTTGAATTTCTATTCCCTGATTCATTTGTCGAAATGGTGGCTGCGGAATTGGCACCGCAATTGATTGCTTTGCATTACCAGGAGCAGCAGCAGTGGTTGTAACTGCTGGCGTTGCTGCTGTTGTTGCCCCTATTGTTGATGATGATAAATGCTGTTGCTGTTGTTGCTTTGCATCCTGTTCCAACCAATTTAGTCCGCACTTCGCAAATTTGTGCGGCGTCGAGTTGTTCCCATTGTCTAATTGTTGTTGTTGCTGTTGTTGCTGTAATAGCTGATGCCTGCGCTGCAGCTGATATTGTTGGTATGAAGGACGTTGCTGTTGGTGGTTGGAGCCATGGTGCTGCTGGTGCTGTTGATGCCCCTGTGAATTCAATAATGTTGTTGTTGGAATTCCATCACGCTTAATTGCAGAAATACCGGCATGTCGTGTACGATGCACCGAGGCCTGGCAGAAGAGGGTGAAGAAAAGCGAAAATTCAAATTAACTAGGTTTTTAAATAAATTTCAATATTTGTTGAAAGAATGGTTGTGTTATTGATAAAATTAAATTTAAATTTTGGAAAATTATTTTGTTTTCAGTGGTTGTAAGTAAAAAAGTTAATTAATGCACATTTTAGAAAAGTGGTTTTTGGATATTGAGAATAGTGGATCTGCTGGAGTAAAACTTATTTGTAGGCAGACAATTAGTATGAGATTAGTAGAGCAGGACAGAGGGTTATTCAGTTGCATGAATGAACAAAAGTTGTATTTAAAATTGCAACCAAATAAAATAAGGAAAGGACGTGCCACACGATTGTTCACAAATTAACATTCATACGAATTAATTTTTTCCAGAGCTTTATTTTTATTTGTCAGAGCGCTTATTTTACATGCTAATGATTTGTCTTCAAAAAAGTTATTACCTTTCAATTCTGGGTTCATTTTTTTAAAGCTTAGTGAAAATAAGGTATAGTTAAAAAACTCGCTTTCTTCAATAATGTCACAACTCCAAAAAACTGATTTTTCAGAAGAAGCCTTTTAAAATTTAAGCAAACATATTGAATGGGTCCTTAACTTTAAATTTATCGCTTATACAGGAAATATTGCATTTGTTTTATAACATTAAACTTTACGCAACAGTACCGCAAAAATCATCTCAGACTAACCCGTTTTTTATGTGAATAAATTTGAAATTTATTTAAGTGTAGTTATTAGTGGAGACTGAGGTATTGTGGACTGCACTATCATTTTGAATAAAAATTCCAAAAAACTATTTTTTCTGAAAATTTCAAAGCTAGAATTTGTAGTACGAGAAATAACTTTTCTTCGGATCACACCAGTTTGATCAAATTGTATTTAATTATGCCAATCGGTCGACCACCGCAAATCATGCTGATATGAATATTTTCCGTTTGTAATTTTTTCAGGATATTTCAATAATTCAGTTAAATTTTTTTAAGAGCCACCATATATTCCAACAACCGATTTTGAAAATTTTTCAAAAAGCCATCTTCAAACGTTCGCCAGAAAGACAAAGAACGAATTTGAATATTTTTCTTTAATGGCGCATTCATTGCTTGGGCGATCGAATAGCGATCCATCTTCCAAAGAACTCTTGTTCATCCTAAAGAATATTGTTGCAAAAAGGTTTAATTTCATAGTCCGGACAACCTCGTTAATCCGGAATGTACACAAGTCGAGTACTAAAGAGAAAATTACCTTAACATGAGGCTAACTGATGGCAGTTATTTGCAGCTGTCAACCACTGCTAAGGAAAATTATATGACACTGGTCAGCAATTCACCGTGATCCACAATACCCCACACTCCCCAACGAAATCCTAACTTACGTGGCGAATAAAAAAAATCCTCACCAAATAAAGATATGGATGCTTCAATTGCCAAATCGATTAACTCCGTAAAAGAAAATGTTGAGAAATATGAGAATGTAGTTTATATAAATTTATTAAATTCCTGTTAAGCTATAAATTGAAATTAACTTTGTAGACTGTATTTCTACGGATGTATCTTTTATCCAACAAGATTTTATGAGTAAGAGATTGGATGTATGGTTATTATTACTATTAAAAATAAATTTTTTTCGTGATTAAGGGTTAATCGACTTGGCAAATTCATTCTTAAATTTATATAGGGGTATTCACACTGACTTGGGTAGTTTTGTTGATTGGCAAATGCCGTACATTTTGTTTTTGTAAAGTGCCTTTCTACCCAAGTACCCATCTACCAATCTACTCTAGCTGACTTGTTTGAGTAGATTGTTTTCTTGCCAAATTGAGCACTTTTTCCATGTGTTGCCACCTTTCGCAAAAATAGGCAATAATTGACCTAGGGGCATCAAATTTACAATGTATGTTTTCAAGGCTAATGTCTCGAATAATACACCAAAAATATTGCCACACCCTCTATTTCCGCCCACAAGTTAATAAAAACGCTATATATCACACGAATTCGGTTGCATTGGACTAAAATGTTGTAATTTAGTTCGTATGACTACTATCGACAATTCAGCAAAAATGGGCGTGGTCAAACTATAACTACGCCTACTTTTCAAAAATTATAATTCCTGAGTTGTGCATGTTTTTATAAGGAAACTTGGTTTATATTTGCTATGAGACCAAGTGGTGGTCACTTGATATATAAATTTTGACACGCCTACTTTACCGCCCCTCTATATACATAAAATCATTCGTGCGGTGACTCTTAAGATCTCAGGAACGGCAACACCTAAGGCAACCAAATTTACAATATTTGTTTATATCTCGGTTAATAAAGTTAATATCTTGGTTAATAAAAAAGCCACAACCCTTTTTACCGCCCACAAATGAATAAAAATGCTATATTTCGGACGATTTTGATCGCATTAGGCTAAAACTTAGTAATTTAATTTGTATGGTTACTGTCTGAAACTGTATTTAAAATGGGTGTCCACGCCCTCTTCTACAGCATAAAAATCAATAAAAATACTTTATTTAAAACGATTTTGGTCATATAAGACTTAAATTTGGTAATTTAGTTGGTATGGTTACATTCGGGAACAGTACTAAAAATGAGCGTGGTTGCTCTATAGCAACGCCCACTTTTTCATAAATAATTAAAATTGACCACTGGGCCAACTGCGCTAAAATTTTGGCAGGCGATTTGTTTCGCCAATGAGATAGTTTAGGAAAATTTTGCCAAACCCCCTTTGACTGCCTACAAATCAACAAAAATGCTTTATTTTAGACGGTTTTGATCGTATTAGACTAAAATTTGGTAAACTAGTGCATATAGTTACTTTCCGAAACTGAACCAAAAATGGTCGTAGTCGCACTACAGTTACGCCAGTTTAGATATAAGTTAACACATTGCCTACACGCGCATCCGTTCTGGCCTGTGAATGGTAACACGAGATAGTACGTGACAATTTCGGAGTTCCAAACGGCAACATTAAAAATTCTTACACCAAAAATACAGTGTCAGCAAAAAGATCGTCGCAACACTAGCAACCATAAAACCAACAACAACAATAGCAACAGCAAAGACAATTACAATAACAACAGAGTCAGCAAACATCGGCCGCGTCAACTTAGGCATTACTTAGGTTTTTCGAGCATATTTTAAGTTAGTCTTTAAGCAGATCTTTTTCGTTAATGAACAACTGGCACATAGTGCCAATAATAAATAATTGATAACTGGCACATAGTGCTAGCAACAAAATTATTGTTTCATTTCAAAAGTTTACTTCGATAACTGGCACATATTGCCAGCAACAATATAAGTGTTTGCATAAATAATTAACTTATATAAAAAATTTAAAAAATTTTTTTCCGATTGGCATGAAAATTTTTATGTGTCAGTAAGCCGGTCTGTGACAGTAAAACGTTTTCCCCTGGATTACTAGTAAATGATAAGATGCTGCGAGGTTTATATAAAATAACTTTTTTACGCCCAATTAATGGCCTAAATCGCACATAAAATGACAAAAAATGATTTGGTGGCAACCCTCTTCCAGCTGTCACTCATCTCTCGTCAGCTACATAAGTCGGGGAGATTTAAAAAACATGCAGCACTGCCCAAAACTATTCTAAAAAGGACTCAACTGCAATTTAGGGTGCTCGCATTAGCCAAAAGTACTCAATCTACCCATACCCAACTACACAAGTCAGTGTGAATACCCCTTATGTGTTTTTATTGTAGGAAAACATCGTTATACATGTTTTTAATAGAGATTTTAGCAAAAATTAATAGTAACTGTTCTGTTACATATACTGCGAGTAGTATTACTTTTTTTAACTGATTCATATATATCCATATATTTATATCCAATATAAATGATGTCTTCTTCGTCAGCTAAATTTGACTTCCCGTCATGTTTGATTTGTTCTTAGACATTTATAATTAAGTTTAATAAGAGAAGCGAATTTCAACAAGTCCATCATATCTTTCCTATTTTCTCTTGTCACAGTTCGGCCTGTTCGATACGATAAAGTCTGGTCCACATTTTGTCTGATTTTTCTACAGATTTTCTTGTATCAATGGAATTAAATTCTGAATTTGAATTGTAAGGAGGTGTGGTCTCGATTTTTCTAATTGTATCCAACAAATTTTAAGCCAATTTTTTGGTATCCTGGCAACTGTTGTTTTTATATTAACGATATATTTCTCTAGAGTACTTGTAGAGAAAAATTCCTGATGCGTCAGTTGAATCATATGAAACGGTTCTTTCTTTTTACTGGTCATATCTATCATATCATCGCGTATATAAAAGCAAAGTATATATTTATTTATAAGAAGTAGACAATTCGTATATAAAAATTAATTTAACTAAATCTGTACTACTATTTACATTAGAGTATGGAGTTAAACAGACTGGCTTCTGAAATAAATTATTTATTATTCAATGGGTAAAAAAAAATTTGTTATTAAGTTTTGTTAATATTTATTATCAGAGAAGTTTGTTTTAATAATATACAGCTAGAATTCAATAAAATGTTTTGACATTAAAATTCAACAAAATTTAGTAAGTGGAGTTAATCGATTTGGAAAGTGAAGCATCCATATAATACAGAACATGATAGAATAAACGTTTCTCGCTAATTTAATCATTTTTTATAGTTTTATTTTTAATTTGTTTTTCAAATGTTGATTGTTTTTTACTAGGAATAAGCATGGAAAGCATATTTTTAGCAATCAATTTTGCATTTATTTAAAATAAAAGTATATAAGAGTGCCTCTTACTTTTATGGTAAATATTTTAGGCGAATACTGAATACTTGCAATTTTCCATTTTATTAGCTAAACTTTATCATTTCTCAAATCATCTCAAAAATTTAATATCCTGAGATGCGTAATCTAATGTATTTTAGCTTTCTGTAATGCATGGCTTTGGATTTCTTAAAACCAGAACAGGTCTTTGATTTGAAGCACAAAAAAAAAGCCATTGCTTTACACTATTTATTCGGTGTACAAAAGAGCAAAACCATGAAAACATTCTTTTACATTCTTATATACTTGATGTTAAAAAAGCAAATATTTTGCTATACACTTTTGCAAACTTCAACTCGCGTGTGGCACGTCATAAAATGCAAGTCACCAGGGTTTTTTTTTTAACTTTTTTCCACCAAGTAATTCCATTTAAAAATTTTCACTTTATTGTATGTTTAATGAAATTGTCAATGAGAAAATAAAATGTAGGAAACTTATTATTTTAAGCTGATTAATATTTTAATAAAAGTTTAATTACTGTAGAAAACAATATAAAAACAAAATTGGATACTTTAAAGATATCGGATACTTTATTGTTAGCTGTTTAATCCATAATTAGGAGACGAAAGTGGAAAAAAATCATCAACAAGATAGAAACGAAAGTATCATTAATTTGACTTTAAGATATTTAAAAACTCTTGGCAAGTAAATAAACAAAAAAAATTGATTACTGATGGACTTTATTTGGTTCATACACAACCCATAAATAAATTAATATATTTCGAAAAAAATTTTTACAAATCTGATTTCAATTTTCTTTTAATTGAATAATTATTTATCAATTAAAAGTAGTTTCAAGACGATAAAATAAAAATCTTAAAAATTTATTTCTCTATAAATTTATTTTTTAATACTATTTAAGAATTGTGTGAACCTATAAAGTTTAAATTCTAAGGAATTTTTAATATTTAAACATCACTTTTTACTCCGCGCTGCAAATTTTATTCCTTAAATTTGTATCTTTTTAGCAAATTATTACATATTTTCTTTATTTGACATTTAACAAAACTCTTCAGCTACGCTTTCATCTCTCGGGGGGTAGACTGGTCCCCTACTTAGCAGCTGACAAGCGCGCTAATTGTTTATATTTGTTGTGTCTGGCTTCGCTGTTGAGTATTTTTTTTTATGATTTTTCAAATTTTTATTGATATGTTTCTTTTTTTGACATAAAGACGGCTGCACGCCACACACTTGTCATTAAAGGAATCTTCTTTTATTTTTTCTTTGTCTTATTTTGCCTTAAGCGTTCCTCATAATTTTTTATTAGCATTTCCGTTTCTTTATGGTTGTGGTTGTAAGCTTCTGGCTCACCGATTTTAAAAATGCATTAATGGATTTTTTTATGACTTTTTCGTATGGAAATGATTTTTTCGTTCTAGACAAGATACGATTGAATTTCTTGTGGGATGCTTTGGTTAATATTGACTTATCACCTTCTTAAATAGAACATTTGTGTTTTTTTTTTTAAATAATTTTGAAGAGTTTAAAGATTTACTTGGGCTATTCATTGATTATTTTAAAATGTAATTAACTATGTATTTAATAATAAATTGAATTCATGTTTTTGGTACTTACAAAAACTGGCGTCGCTGCTACAGAGGACTGCGATGAATCGTCGTCACTGCATCTGAAATTAGTTAAACAAATCTTATTCCATTTTAATTTACATAGTTATTTGATAGCAATTATATTATCTGCATCGACATTTAATGTTTTACAACGTAGAAGATAGATACATATGTACATATTCTGGCATGCTCTGCATTTCACTTTCGAGTAAAAGTAAATGCTCGGTGATATCACCTTTTTTATATTAATTTATTTATTAAATTTATAATATAATTAATTGTATTAACGAAAAAAATTTATATTTAGACGACCAAATATCGAATTCAGTCAGAAGTGAAATGCAGAACCTGCCTGATTTTTTACGATTATAAAACTTAATTTAGTCATTAATCTTTAAGTAACTCTATTACTTAAGTAGTTCTATCTATGTTTAGAAAAATGCGCGTTGGCATCCTATCCCGGGATCCAGGACTTTTCTCAGTCGCGACAGTCCCGGGATTGTAAGGCCTAAAATCCCGGGGTTTTCGGGATCCCAGGATTGCCTCCACTGCAAAAAAAAAAATCCAAAATATTCCAACAAAAAATTCAATGATACTACTTAAGAAATAATTTATGTGATTTTCAAAAATTCTTCAATGAAAACCTTTCTAAAACTATCTGTATAAAAAAGCACCTTACCAATAGTCATTTTAATGCCGACTCTAAATTTAGTATAAGTTTTTTGACAACAAATTTAACAGAAATAATGTCAGAAAAGCTCACACTAAATTTAGAGTAGGTTTTAAAACGACTTTTGATAAGGCCCATTGTGTTAAACACATGATACTTCCTAAGAAATACTGAAATGAGATTTTAATTATACAAAAATAAACATTTTTTTTAAATAGTTGTACAAAATATAACATAAAGAAAAATATAAAAATGAAAAATCCTTTTTTGAACTAACTGTCAAAAATATTACAAAATACTTAAAAAACTTTAACTTTAAAAACTAAAATTTGACCTAAAACATTAAAAAAAAACTTCCTTAAACAAGCTATACAAAATATCACAGAATTCCTACTTAGAAATAATAAAAATACACTGTAGGGACGTCGAAAAGACACACGAAAATACCGAGACACATAAATCTATTTTTTGGTCGTAGAACTTATTGGCATACTCAGTTTTTCCCAATCAGATCCGAATTTTGAGATATTTGCGTTTGAAATTTAGTCACTTTTAGACCCATTTTTAGCTATATTTTGCTTATTTTTGGAGACCAACAATTTTGACCACCTTCAATTTTGCTTACACTTTCAGCATTTGTCTACTTATGAAATAAAAACACTAATTTGAGCAAAAAAATTTAGATTTTAAGTTTTTACGTTTAACATTAAAATTTGGTCCAAATGGAAGAAGATGTGAAATTGCTTAACTTTTGAAAAATCATAGATTAAACAAGGCTTACTCGATTTTCACGTTGGAGGTGTTTTTGAAAAGACAATAAAAATTAATTGTTAAAAAGCTATAAAAAATTCTTAATTGAAGGTCAAATGTAAGTCAAATATTAAAAATCTGAATAGCTCGAGACTTTCATCTGATTTGCAAAAACTGAGTATGCCACTTAATTCTTCAACAGAAAATTAAGTTTACGTGTCTCGGCGTTTTTTTGTGTCTTTTTAAAAGTTGAAAATTTACCTATATGGTTGTTAAACTATTCTATTTTTTTAAAAATAATTTTATGAACCTTCTGAGTAAAACTTGATTTCAATAATTTTTTTTTTAAAGAATTTTTTTGTTTTTTCAAAAATAAACAACAAATACTATTCAAACGTTTAATCGAAACGGTGTTTTTTAGTTTTTCATAATCTTTTCCAATGTTTTGTGTTGTAAAATAAGGCATAACTACTTTGAAACTTGATATTACGTCTTCCAAACAACTCGTTTTTTAAGGTTTGTCAAACCCGGGACTAGTCCCGGGATCCCGGGATTGTGTTTTTCAAATCCTGAAGTCCCGGGATTGCCAAAGCGTCTCAAAATCGGATGCCCTAGTAGCTGTTATCATATAATGAAAAAAATCTGTGAAATATATATTTTTTAACAATATGTAGAGACTCAATACCACCACATATAAACACCAACATCACAGATATTATAAATCAAAAATTTTGTATATTATTTTCATTATAAAAATTGTATTCAATAAATGATGACTTAAAAATAAATTGTTCAAAACGAAATAAAATTTTAATAAAATAGATAAAACAAAAACGCCGGTTTTCATATAAACCACAAATATATGTATATATTTAGTATGCACTCTTCTAAGACTACTCTTTAATTAAGTTCATATAACTATTATAAGATTCGGTAAATTTTCTTTCATATTAAAGTGCTTCTATAGTTTCTTTTAACGGTCTCTTATATCTTTAAACGAACTTTATCTTCTTCTTATTAAGTATATTAAACGAAAACTCCCTAAAAGTTATTATCAAACAATTATCTAGCAACATTGTTTTTCTTATCCAACCACTACTTGTTCTAGTTTGGGCAACAACCACTATTAAGGTCCACTGAAATCAAAAGCCATTCAAATTTACTCTAGCACTCGTTAAGCTGCTTGGAGAGTGCAGCAAAACACTTGAATTCAGCAACATACTTAGATATATGTAGTAATTTTCACGCCACACAGATGACGCTCCAAAAGTGTAGACATTTCGCATGGAATGGTTATTTAAACACAGTGACTCTCACACTGCAAATTTAGTAGCACATTTCTGAACCGAACACTAATCTTCTAAGTACAGACACTAACCTTGTTTCTAGTGCTTCCAAACGTTGTATGGCTGCAGTTGCTGCATTCAAAGTTCTTCTACGGGTTTGCGAGCGACTGGATTTTGTTCTCTCCAACATTTTCATTTTGATGACTTCGTTGTAAAATCTTTTCTAATTGCTGTTCAAAACAGTTTGTTGTTGTTGTTGTTGTTGTTGTTACTGTCTCTGCAAATATTGTCGCCACTCATTTATTAGATTTTATGTTAAACAAGCAATTTGCAAGACTGCAAGAGAAGAAAAATAAAATATTGAAGAATTTATAAGATATGAGATATACAGACATTCTTTCAAAATGATATCAACACAACAATAAATGATAAAAAAATGACAAAAAATGTCTGTTCGATTGAAATGCAAAATACTTGTTCTGCGATAAGTTAATGAAAAAGGAACGAGAATTGTTTGCTATCAAAATAGGTCCCAACATTTTTCAATCAATTTCAATAAATAAAATTCAATTTTTCAATAAAATAAAGAACATAGAACAAAACAAAAAAATGATAAAGATTTTTGGATACAAAACATAAGACTTCATTTATAGTAGATTTCAATATATTCAACTATTCTCGATTCATGAAATCGTTATAAAAATAAGCCAAGAACAAAAATAATCAATTTTATTGATTAAAAATTAGTTCCTATCTAAAAAAAAAATTAACTTATTTCGATGTATTACAACTGTTTGTACCTTTTGAAAAAATAAATATACAAACATAAAGTTATTTTTACAACTTGGATATATTTTTATTTCTTTGCCCTTTATTTTGTCCGATAGTGTAGATCATATACGAAACTTTAAAAAAAGATATGTTTCACAAATTATTGCTAAAACAAATATACAGTCAGATCTGGATATAAAAAGCCCCCGAAATAGTGAAAATCTCGAAATAGTGAACGTTTAAGTAACTGAAATTTGAAAGAATAAGAAGCAAAAAGTACAAAAAAAAGTTATTAGATTTGAGCAAAAATATCCATTTTAAAAAAAAAATCAATCTCGAAAATGCGAACAATCTTGATACAATGAAAAGGCCTTGCGAAAATTAATTCACTTTTGACAGTGAAAAAAAAGATAAATAAAAAAATTTTCATAGACCACAAAAAGGCCCAGATATACAATTAAGTAAAAAGTAAATTTTTGTTTTTATTTTATTTTTGAGTATGCCTTAAAATATGTCTTTCTGAACACAGTCCCAAAATTTGGTCCCAGATAGTTTTGTACTGAATATTTTTCAAAATCTCAAAAATTTTTGTATAATTCATATGAGGTGAAAAATAATATAAATAAAAAAATATTCATAGACCACAAAAAAGGCCCTAGAAATATAAAAAATCCTAAATTACTATATACAGTTAAAGAAAAAGTACATTTTTGCTTTTTCTTATTTTAAGTTTGTCTTAAAATAAGTCTTTCTTAATACATTTCCAAAATCTGGTCGCAGACTACTTTCAAATAAGGATTTGATGACCACTTTTCTAAGACATGTTTTGATGAAAATAAGCACCAATTACGTACCAAAATATACATAACAAAGTGACATTCTACGTTTGAAACAAAAAAGGGCTCAATTTAAAACTTTATTGTGCAAATGCTATAACTATACATAGATACTTTTTTCACTTAAATAATACAAAAAAACAAAATCCTATAAACTTTTAATTTTTTTTTTCATACATCTTCTTCTTGCTAGGTGGCATTTGATTTGATCAGGGCACGTCGCAAATTGTTTGTTAGGGCTCTGACTATAACGTTCAATGTTCAACGTGAAGGTAGTACTTAGGCTTAAATATGTTAAATATTAATTGTTTTGCTTTAGAAGCAAGTCATAAAGAGTTTAAAGAAGTTAGTTTAAGGCTTTTTACACATGGAGCAATTGAAAAGTTATGTAACTACAACGCAATAGCTTAAAAAGTTCCAAGCTACTTCAATTTTGAACTGAATTGCAACCTTTGCTTTCAGATGAGCAAGTCCCATCGCAACTCAACATTGAAAAATTCATAACACAAATACTTTTTAACACAAATACTTTACTTTCGATTCGAGTGATAAAGATATTATTTCATATTTTCAATCGCGAAGAACTCAACGTCAAAATAGAATTTGGGTGTATCCTTACATAAGGAACAATATTAACTGCAGATTATTCGTCGCAGCAAACGAACGTCAGCAAACTAATGTCAAACAAAAAACAATATGCAACACAAAATAATCGTTTAATGTACTGAACACATTGACGACGACTGCAACAGTGCGAAACAACATGAAGAAAGAAACAACAATCTGGAAGTATCATTAGATTGTTTCATTCACGTATACACAAACACTTATATTGCTCTGTTGTCGCACGTCAAATTAGGAAAAATTCTAAACCTACGACAGCGACTTTGTTGCAATCACTCATTGTCGTTACAACATTTTCACCACTTTCACCTCCATAAGAAAAGCATGTAAAAATAATTTGACATTTGACGCACTGTTGCTGTCGTCGTCAATGTGTTCAAGGTGTGTTGCATTGAACTGGTAGCAAACGTGTTTCCAACTTGTTGTGCTCTCGTTGCTTCATATGAAGGCTTCGGTATAAATGCATTGGTTAGCAACTTTTGTTGCAGTTGCATTACTTTTAAATCGCTCCATGTGTAAAAGGCCGTAGTCTAACCCGTAAAAACTCTTGAGAACTATTCAAATAGATCTAATCCGTAGGTTACTGCTTTCTTTAGATCCTTCTATATTTTCCAATTAAAAATTAAAAAAAAATTTTAAGAATATTCTGTATTCTGTAATAAATTTATATTGAATAATTGAAAAAAATTAACACATTCAAATAACGAAATGAAAATGTTAACTTTACCTAAATAAGTACGTTTTTTTAAAAAAAATCTTAGGCCCCTATTATGTATTACAACTCAACTTAAGTTGACTAGATTCAACTAATTTTTTTTCTCATAATTTATTACATACATTCCAGTTGAACTATGTTGTTTGAAAATTCTTAAAAGATTAAGGCAAACTACATGGTTCAACTAAAATAAATGTAATACGTTATATGAAAAAAAATTAGTTGAATCTAGTCAACTTAAGTTGAGTTATTTTACATAATAGGGGCCTTAATGTGTTTTAGATTATTCTCGAAATTTTTGTATGCCAAAAATCAACACCTTATATATTTAAGATTATATAAATTTTTTATTAACTAAAACAATTTAATGCAGAATATAAAGAAAGGTCTCATTAAAAACAGTGCTAATTGCGTCACTCAACAGTTGAACATATATGAGTGCATGACGCCATCTTGTCTGTCATGCTTGCTTCATATTTTCTAGACAGTTGGTCGCACTGAATTTTCGTCCTGTTTTTAGTTTTTCTTATTCAATTCTTGCATTCCTCGACAACCGCACGAATTGTGTGGAATGCTCAGAACGGATTCATTTTTCATTTGAAATTGAAATTTCGTGCTGCGATTCTTGTCTGACGACCAACAACGAGTTCAAACGAAAGGATGAAGATGGGAATAAGAATGATGATGATGATGTTGATGTTGATTATGTTGATGATGATGATTATGTCGACAGACATGCAGCTTGTTTTGATATAAGAGAGTATTTATTTGTATACGTGTGCTGTGTGAAATATCCTTGCATGCGGTGCTATTGTTGATGAAAAGAAGGCAGTTGCTATAAAATTTCTTATATTTTTTTAGCAGTATACTGAAATGTGGACCAAATACAGGTATTTTTTTTTTGTAGTCCTGTACAAGTACTTTTATAAAAAAACAACTTGTAAGGAATTAACTTCGATCCATTCGAAAATACCCTTACAGTATAAATTCTATGTATACATGTTTTGAAAGTGTGATGACGTCACTTCACATAGAGAATGGGCGTATTGTTCATCCAATTTTGTAAAAACTCAAATGCAGAGCACGTTTAAAATTGAGAATTTTGTGTGTTAAACATGCTGTTAACACACACATTTTTGTGATATTTATTAAAGTTATGCTACTTTAATGACGTCACTTTGTATGGGATATTAGTCGAGTTCTCATACGATTTTGTCCAATTTCATACTCAAAGTGAATTTTAATATTCTTAGCATATGTGCATAATTTTAATTCATTACATTAATTTTTATGCAATTTTTAGAAACCTTTTTCATTTAGTTTCTTTGTATGGAAGGTAGGCGTGGTTTTATATGATCAATATTTGAGACCAAAGTTTATGTGCAAAAGATAAAGTCATTATATTAATTTTTATGGCTTTTTTACATATTTTATTGTTTGAATAAAGTAACTTTGTATGGAAAATAGACGTAGTTTTCATCCGATTTTGCTCATTCACAAACTTGATCTTCGTTTTTTTAATATACGCGCATATATACTAAATTTGAATACAATAGCTTTAAAATTGCAGCTGTAATCGTGTCGACAGACAGACGGACATGGCGAAATCGACTCAAAACAAGAATATACATACTTTTTTATACCCGCCACGCTTCTTTATCAAAGTTAATACACCCTTTATGCAGTTAGCGTGGGAGTATCATGAGTAAAAATCTATGTTTTGTTTTTTTTAGAAAAATATGTTTTTAATAGAAAGAACAAACATTCCCATTATTTATGGAACAGAAGTCAATCATGTGGCTGCCACGGCTATTTGATTCACAGTAGCAAATTCATAGTCAACCCAATTTTCCAAGATTATGTTAAGGTTTTTGGCTGCTTTCACAAATGGCTCTGACGATATTCGCTTTACTATCTCGAATAATATCTATTTGAATGATTGGACTGCTCAACACTAATTTTCTTAAACTCATTTCTATATTATTGTTTGCGTTAGTAGCGGAGTAATTGAAAATGCGATGGTTACGATTGCTGGTTCATTTTATTACTACTCTATAAATCTTCTTAACAAACTCCGAAAAGCTTAAATATAGTTCAAAGCAACAGTTAAATTATAAGAGAAAAACCGTAATGAGTAAATACATGGTGATTAATATAACATCATATTCAGCGCCAACATACCGGCCACCTTGAACTATCAAAATAGTTTAAAGATATAATTTTAAAGAATTCATATGTTAGTACTATATTTGCAAGTTAAAAAAAGAATATAAGAAATAACTATGCTTCTTGCACTTCAGGAAGAATCGTAACAACCTTTACTATCGGGCGCGTAAGTGTGCCTTCTGCTGTCTTCAACTGCACTGCACGAACCTTTCCATCATCTCCTGGAAAACACTTGATTACCCTCGCCATTCGCCATTTAGCCGGAGGGATGTTGTCGTCTCTGATGACAACCAAATCATTGACTTCGATGTTTTTCTGCGGCCGTAACCATTTCGAACGTTTTTGCAGTGTGACCAGGTACTCCAAATGCCATCGTCGCCAAAAATGTTGACGAATTTGCGATAGTAGCTGCCATCTTTGATTTAGACTTCCTTTGAAGTCCAACACTTCAGGCTCAGGTAACACTTTGAGCGGTTCAGCGATCAAAAAATGACCGGGAGTAAGTGTTTCTAAGTCGCAAGCATCAGCAGACAGCGGACATAATGGACGCGAATTTACGCAAGCCTCTACTTCTGCCAAAATAGTATAGAACTCTTCATAGGTTAATAGCGTCGATGTTAAGGCTCGTTTAAGGTGAAATTTAACTCTTTTAACTCCTATTTCCCAATAACCACCCATGTGTGGTGCACTCGGTGGATTATAATTCCATTCCATGCAGGAATCTGCAAGATATCTTTGAATTTTTTCGTCTTTCAAAACTTGTCTAAATACAATTTGCAGGTCTCGTTCAGCCCCCACAAAATTCGTTCCATTATCCGAATAATACTTATTGCAATGACCTCGGCGCGCTACGAACCGTTTTAAGACTCCTACAAATGTTTCTGAAGACAAGTCACCTGCTAACTCCAGATGCATTGCACCAGTGGCCATGCATATGAATACCGCAATATATCCTTTCGTTGATTTAGCACCACGGCCCTTAGAAAATTTTATCAAGAAAGGACCAGCCATGTCGACCCCAGTATGTAAAAACGGACGGCCACTGTTGACTCTATACTTTGGCAAGTTGGCCATCATTTGGTGCTGCTTAGTGACACTGTGACGTCGACAAGTTACACAGCTGCGATAAATCTTTCTTACCAAATTACGGGAGCCAACTATCCAGTAACGTCGTTGCAACGCCGCTTGCATGAGCTGCGGGCCTGCGTGAAGTAGCATCTTATGAAGATCGTTGACAATCATGCTAGCGAGAGGTGACTTGCCAGGCATTATAATTGGATATTTTGCGTCTGACGATACTGCAGCATGCTTGATACGACCACCCACTCTGAGTATGCCTTTGCCATCCATGAAGACATTTAATCGAGCGATAGCGCTTCGTAGTGATATCGTACTGCTCTTGAGACAACAAGCAATCTCATCAGAGTAAGCGTTCAACTGTATTTGCTTAATCCAATAGTTTTCAGCATTTTGCAGCTCAGAACTAGTGAGCGACCCTTTTGTTGGTAGACTTGCTGCAAGACTTTTCTGCCGTATGTTTAAAATAAATCGCATACAATATGCCGTGATGCGTTTTAAACGAATGAATGAAGAATAGGCTGCATACAAATTCCAAACCGAAGAAGTAGAAGAAATGTGCACGAGAACTTTCTTCGGGCGAAGTTCTTCAGTAGTTTCTGGATTTTTTATTTGTGGTGGTGGCCAGCAGTCCGGATGTTGGGCTAGCCAGCTCGGTCCATTCCACCATAAATGATGATCGAGAAGCTTGGATGTTTGAAAACCTCTAGATGCACAATCCGCTGGATTGTGGTCTGAAGCAACATGAAACCAATTTTCAGGTGAAAATATGGCTTGAACCTTTGCTACCCGGTTAGCAACAAAGACGGACCAACGGCTGGGGTGACTCTGCAACCACGCCAACGCGTTCATGGAATCTGTCCATCCATATATTTTGGAAGTTAATGGATTGAAAGATCTTTCAACTTGCTTTGCTAGGTTGGCAACTAAGTCTGCTGCGCACAGTTCTAGTTTGGCTACGGAAATAGAACGTAAAGGTGAAACTCTAGTTTTTGCACTTACCAAAGAAACCCTTATGGAGCCATCAGCATATTGCGTTCGAGAGTAAACGACACCGGCGTAGGCGAGCTCAGAGGCGTCAGCAAAGCAATGAAGATCGGTAATAGATCCCTCACTGCTAGTTCCCAGCCATCTGGGAATTTTAAGGTTAGCTAGTAACTTAAGTCCCTCACGATGCTTTAGCCAATATTCAGCAATGTCATCTGGTACTGGATCGTCCCAGCCGATGTTTAGCAACCAGAGACGTTGAAACAACATTTTTGGAACTACAGTAATTGGAGCAATTTTTCCAGTTGGATCGAACAAACGACAGGAGTCCGAGAGAAGGGTTCTTTTGGTAAGAGTTTTCGGCGGAGGATTCAAATTCACAGCATAGTACAAGTAATCTTCTTTTGAATTCCACATCAAACCCAGAGCACGGACTGTGTTGTCTTCAGCTAGCAGATGCGTAGTATCTTGCTCCCTTGCATCCAGTGGAATGTTGCGAATGACAACTTGCGAGTTAGAAGCCCATTTTCGTAGTTCAAAACAGCCCTGTGCCAGAATTAAAGATATTTCTTTGCGAATATTGTCTAGTTCTTGCTCTGATGAAGATCCCGTTAAGAGGTCATCCATGTAAAAGTCAGACATTATGACAGAGGCAGCGCGAGGATACTGAAGGTAAGTGTCTTTTGCCGTTTTCTGGATGGCCTTGACTGCGTGATGAGCACTAGAGGCTACTCCAAATGTTACCCTCAGCATTCGATAGTCTTGCAAAGGTTCCCTTGGTGATTTGCGCCATATTATCCGCTGATAATCAGTGTGCTCTTTGGAGACTAAAACTTGACGATACATTGCAGCAACATCAGCAATTAAGGCGTATCTGTGAGTTTGAAATCTGTTTAGAATTGAAGTTAAATCCTGCTGCAACTGTGGTCCGACCATTAATGCATCGTTCAGCGAAATCCCGTTGGAGCTTTTCTGCGAGGCATTGAATACAATTCGTGTTTTTGTTGTAGAGCTTGTATCTTTTAAGACGCTGAGATGAGGCATGTAGAAATTCGATGAAGGCAAGTCGTTGACAGGCTCCATGTGACCTTGTTTTAGCATATCTTCAAGAACTGCATGGTATTTAACACGCAGTTGTTGATTTTTGCTGAGTCTTCTTTCCATTCGTAGCCAAGACTGAACAGCTGTCGCTCTGGACTCTCCCAGACAAAAATTCGGCTTCAATGGCAAGTCTACAATAAAACGGCCGCTTTCATCTCTTTTATGTGAGGAATCGAACAGGTCCTCACAAAGCGTTTCTTCTCGCGTATGATATCGTTTTACGGAATCGTCTTCCAGCTCCCATGCACGGGTAACTGCTCTAGTGAGGTCTATATCTGCGCATAAACAAATGGATGAGTCTTGGTGTTGGTTTTGAGAGCTTACCTTGCCGAAAAGAACCCAGCCAAAAGCGGTTTTTTGTGCTATTGGCGTGCCCGGTGGCCCTTTAATAATTTTTGGCTCCAGCAGCATTGACATTGCATCAGCTCCAATAATTAAATCGATGCGACCTGGTTTATGAAAGAGCGGATCTGCCATTTTGAGACCTGCGAAGTGCGGCCAATAGCCAGCGTTAACCTGTGATGATGGCAGCATACCAGTGAGCTTGGAAAGGACTAAAGCTGATAACTTGTAGGTACGGCTTTCGTCTAATGATGCTACTAATAATGACGTTTGACCGTTGACTGCGCGTTTGGTGCATCCGATTCCAGCAACGATAACATCACTGCTAGTTCGTAGTAACTGCATCTTTTGTGCACAAGCTTCAGTAATAAACGATGAATGAGACCCCGTGTCAAAGAGCGCCCGCAGAATGTGTTGCTTTCCAGCAAAGTCATGCGCCTTTACTAAAGCTGTGGCCAGTAGCACAGAACTTTGCGCCACATTTACCTCTTCACCGTGGAACGCGACTGTAGATGATAGTGTTGTTTGTTGTGTCAGCGGAGAGTTCGATATTAAACTGCTGGCAGGAGGGGTGTGCAGCAGTGTGTGATGCCGTTGTCTGCATTCTCTGCATGTTGATGAGCTCCTACATTTTTCAGCCACGTGCGTTAAACTTAAACAATTTTTACAGGCATTCTTCTGCAGCGCTGCTTCTATGCGTGCTTCAACATGTAAATTGCGAAATAACGAACACCTATAAATTTGGTGATCAGCTGAACAATAAAAACATTTGTTGTTGTTGGTGTTGTAATCTGGCTGCGCAGCATGGCAAAATTTAGATTTGTTGTTTTTGTTTGACAGCACAGTTCTGTTTGGCTTCGAAGCATGTGCTGATGCTGTTAATACTTCCAAAGAGCGGCAACGTGTTTCCAAAAACTCTTGCAAGTCGTCTAAAATTGGCATCTTATCGTCTTTTAAGCTAAGCTCCCACTGTCTTCGCGTCTCATCGGCAAGTCTGTGAACAATAGCATGTATTAGCCAATCCTCCCAGAATTCAACCGGCATTGAGAGAGCTTTAAGAGCTCGCACGTTCTGCATTATTGGGTCGAGAACACTTTTTATACCAGGTGCGGTATCGACTTCAACCCTTTGCACTGCAAAAATGGCACTAAGGTGATGATCTTTGATGACACGTTGAATGTTGTATCTGGTCTTTAGTAAGTTCCAAGCTTCCAAATAGTTTGCATCCTGAAGCTTAAAATTTGAAATCAAATGCAAAGGCTCTCCTAATAAGCAGCACCTTAAATAATGCAGTTTCTGACTACCCGTCAGTGATTCTTGCTCGTTTACTATTGCATTGAAGCTGTCGTAGAATGCTAACCATGTGGTAGGGTCACCTGAGAAATGCGGTAGATCAAATACAGGGAGCTTGATGTTTGGAATTAATGCAGAACGTTCAAAAGAGGCACCCGCAGTTGTTGCTGTTATTTCAGTGCTTTGCGCTTGTTGCGTGGCTGCCTTGAGCATTCTTTTAAAGTTGGACAAAGCTGTTACATACCAAAGCTCTCCCTGCTCTCTTTCACTATCTTCCACTTCCATCGACTCCGTTCCACATGATTCTTCGACCCTTTCTTGAGCTTCTGAAAAGCGGACCCACTGTTCTCTTAAAAGTTCCATGAAAGTTTCTACCTGCTGCTCATCGCAAAGACCAGTTTCATCTTTGCTCACTTCCATAAATCTCTTAATAGCCTTGCGCGCAGAGTCTCTTTTTTTTACATTGGACATAGTTATAACGAAACGACACAGAAACAGTGACAAAGAAAGTACGGTATTTATGTGTAACTAAAATTGTGTGTGCAGTGAGCAATGCGTATTAGAAAACGATTTGATATTAAATTATTTAATATGTAGTATGTATGCGGTGCAATGCGATGAAATTGCAATATAATAATTTTTAATTGTAATACGCGAAGTTTGCCGATATGAACACCTCATGAGTTTTTAACGAGTAGTTTTGTTACTATTGAGTGTATTATACGCGGGCTTGTGGTATGTATTAAAGAAAAATATTGCGATTTTATTTAATTAGTTGCGGTTGATAAGTTTTAATAAATTTTACTTATCCGTCACGAAGGACCAATTGTTTGCGTTAGTAGCGGAGTAATTGAAAATGCGATGGTTACGATTGCTGGTTCATTTTATTACTACTCTATAAATCTTCTTAACAAACTCCGAAAAGCTTAAATATAGTTCAAAGCAACAGTTAAATTATAAGAGAAAAACCGTAATGAGTAAATACATGGTGATTAATATAACATCATATTCAGCGCCAACAATTATTGAAAGTCGAAAATCTAACTGCGTACTTCGTTTCTTCCGATTTGCTCGCGTTTTTTAGATAACAGCATTTTTATTGATTTTAGGATTTTTGTGGTTTATTTTTTGCTATAAAAATATAGAAGTAGCTTTAAGTCAAGATATGAAAAAAGGTATTCCAAGCACAGAGAAAAAAAAGTACGCACCTCGTCATCGGTGATCGGCAAATGTGACACTTGATGAATACATAAAAAAGAAAATGTCAAAAAGAGAAAATTGAACAACAAAGGAGATGAAGATAGCAAAATGAAAATAAATAAAAAACAGTCAAAGTTCTGTCAAATACATCAAGCAACGTAGCTATTTTTTGTGTAAAGGGGTAAAAAGGGAAGAAAACACCTCTACAAAATATGCAATTTTTTTCACAAGCAGTACTAAAAAATATATTTTCTTTATTATGGACATGTGTTTTATTTAACTATATTTATTTCATTTAAGTAAAACAAGTATTCATAAGAAAATATCACACCTTATGAATAAATTGTGACTACGGTTGCAACAACGAACACCACCTAATCAAAGCAAATATGACGGACATGCGCAATACTTTATCTATAGTTCTAAAAATTGCTTTATTGGACGTCGTCGAATAAAAACTTGTACATGTCATTACAAAGTTAAAACCTCAAATTTCCCAAATCTGTTAAATTTTGTTTATTTCACTACTGGTTTTAAAAAATTCCATTTTAGCATACGAACAAATTAATGAAAAACCTTCGTGTTTTAAGTGCATTAAATATTTCTCACCCAGTGGTTTCTATAAAGACAACACATTGGTTAAAATCACAATAACGTTGACGGGAATTTAAAACGAATTTATTTCATTTAAAAACTACTAGGTAAAAAATTTTGGAAATATATTTCTTCTCCTGCATCTATTTCTCTCAAACGTCTTTGACACTTGCTTTCACATTTTTTCTACCTCATTTTCTTTAGTCTTACTTATTAAGACATTTACCATTTGATTGACACCAATTTACATTTGGAGATAAAAATTTCTGTGATTGTGTGTGTATCTCAATTTAGCACTTAGTTGTGTAAAGGCGATTCGTTACAAATTGCACCCTTCCCACTACATCACTGGCCCACAGTTGAATGAACGAGAATAATAGCCTGAACACATTGACGACGACAAGGAGAGGGAAATTCCTTCATTGTTTACGTTTGTCATTGTTTCGCGCTGCAAATGTTACAAATTAAGTTTATAGAACTACGTACATATATTAAATGCGCACAAATCCACAAAAATAATTGATTGTAAATATCAAATGTCAAAAACATTTGCTGCTGAAGTTTGCTGCTGTAGCGTTTATTAAAATCAAATCGCTCAACATATCTCTACAACGACAGAATTGAGACATGTCGCTCATCGCTCGTCGCTTGTCGTCGTTATTGTGTTCAGGCTATACCCAGTAACAATACATGCGATCGCTCCTATGAGGAACAACAAGAGAGCGCTCTTTTGCTGTATTATTCTATCAGAAAGTGAGCACTTGTGCTCTTGTGCTCCTTTACTGTTTTATAAAATTAATAGGCGAGCAATCAATGAAAAAAAAGAGCATAAAGTGAGGCATGTGCTTTGTAAGAAACTCGATCATTATTTTCTGTGAAAAATCAGCCACAACCCAGAGGTCCCTGGTTCGATTCCGAATTCGGGCATGGTTCTTTTCACTTTCTTTGTTCTTTACTTCATTTGATAATTATGGAAAACTAAAAATCCACAACTAAATTGTGAGAAAATATGGAATTAAAGGACAGGAACAACTAAGGGCTGAAAATGCTTGCCGAGGTTAAGGCATAATACACACTAGCCTAGCCTCGGTTAAAAGCGATTGAAAGCATTGTCTTTCACGTCCCTTTCGTCTAATCAATAATTCCCGTATGGTTCCAATAAATTCCTCTAGCTTATCTATCCCATTCCTTTCACGTCAAAGACCACCAAACCTTTTTTGTATAAGGCGCATGTTGGTTCTTTGATCTTTAAAAAAGAAACAAAAAAAAATATTTTAAATGTGCCTTTGCTGATCCACAGGGAGCACTACCCTTCCTAGGACATGCAATGTTAAAAGAGAACACAAAATACACCTATCTTGGATCAATAAGGAGCACTCCCAGATCGCTCATAGGATGATCCACTTTTCTACTGGGTAACATGCATACAAATTGAGCACAAAAGCGCAACAAAAACCACCACGACTACAACAAACAAAACAACCACGCACAGCTCGCATATAGCAGCCCTCCAGGAAAAATCGGATGGAATCGCTTCCATCTAAAAGTGATAAAGAAACATTCCCCACCGTATCTTTTGAAGGCTTAAGGGTAGTTTTGTATTTATATTGTTTCCGCACCGTATCTTTTGGAAGCTTAAGGGTAGTTTTGTATTTATATTGTTTCGAAACCGCTTCTTTAAGAATGCATGTGGAAACTTTTATTTATTGTCAAGCAATGACAATAGAAAATATTAATATCATTGTTTTCGTCTGATCCTGGAATGCTTATTGTAGAATTCGATAGTCTAGTGGTGGCGCGCTCGACTGTCGCTCAGGGGTCCCAGGTTCGAATCCTGGCCGAATCCATTTTCATAACAAGGGAGAGGAATGTTTCCACATTAATTCTTAAAACAGGGGAGAGGACTGCTTCCAATTCAATTTTGAGGACAGCGGAGAGGAATGTTTCCACATGACTTTTTAACACAGCGGGGAGGAATTTTTCCCTCTAATGACATGCTATGTTAAAACAGCAATGGAGTGTGCAACAAAGGGGAATGCTTCCTACATTCCATAGAATGTTTCCTGGTAACATCCGGGAATGCTCACATTTCCTGGTGGGAATACATAGTGTTATACTTCTCATGAAGTTTATAGCAGAAAGTATATAAGAGTGCACCGTTATTATATCGGTTTTGGTCGGTCGATGCTCCAAACTAGTTATGCACTGAACACATTCACGATGGCAACGACGTGGCGACAGCTGTCAAATTAGTTTTACATTCTTTTCTTATGGAAATTTGGTGAAAATGTAGCAGCGACATGACAATGTTGCTGTCGCCTGTATAGAATTATTTCTAATTTGACGAACAACAACAGCGCAAATATAAGGGTCTGTGTATGCGTGAATAAAACAATTGTATGATTTTTCCAGAAATCAAAAATCGTTGCGACCGACGATTGAAATAAAATAGATTCTCAAGGCCCATTTCCAATAACGCGTGAGATGCGTTTCGTAAATTGACGCAAATATTCAATACATGAAGACATACCTAACTGGTTCCAATGAACAGCATGCGTTTGCACGCAGCGTAAAATATTCGAAAAATTGAATATTTCATGCGCGTAAAGCTTTGACAGCGAAACAGCTGTTCAGTTTTACAAAGGAAAAATTGAAAAAGGTTAGTAGAATTTGAGAAAAACTAAAAAAATTATTACAGGCATTTAAGACGTGCTCCACACTCACGACACATCTGCAGCGGCATGCCGGAGTGCCTGACTATATGGGCGAGGAGTCCAAAAATGCATTTAAGAACAGTCGGTGGTGCAAATGGTCACAGGCATTTAAGACGCGCTCCACACACGATATATCTGCAGCGGCATGGAGTGCCTAACTATATGGGTGAGTTCCAAAATGCATTTTAACAAAGCATCAGTGTGTTTTATTTTGAATTAGTTAGAAGATTATTAGCCAAAACTGCGCAATTATACTATTTTTAAAAACATCAACAGAGCTGCGCAGTTTTTGTATTTAAACTTAGCACCAATTCAAAAGAAAATACACTGATGCTTTGTAAAAATGCATTTTTGAACTCGCCCTATCTGTCCATACTGCAGCAAAACCTTTTACGGGACCAATAGCATGCAGTCAGACAAAACACAAAGCATCAGTGCGTTTTATTTTGAATAAACTTGTAAAACTTTTACACATTAAAATTATGCTTCGCTAAGCAGAAGATCGGCAATCATATGTTCACGCACACGCTCCATTGGAAATTGATTTTTTTCCGCAGCTTCCGCAGCGTTGAACGCAACGCATCTCACGCGTCATTGGAAATGGGCCTTAAGTCTGCGATTTATCGTTGCGGAAAACGAGCTGCGGTTTTTTCTACATTTTGCATGTATTTTCCAACAACAAAGATCGTCGGTAGCAAAGATTTTTGACTCTGTACAGGCTCGTAGCTGTGTTTGTTTTGATTTATTAGTTCGACTTCGGTTGGTTGATCATCCACTTTCGCTTGCTGATTCAAAGTATAAATATAGTAGGGTAATTCACGCCAATTGAAGCGTAAAGTAAATATTAATGTTAAGTTTTCTTAAATTGCTATCCGACGAATTGTAGTCGAGGGTTGCCAAATCGTAGTCGTCATCACCGTATCATATCTAACGCCGAACTTCTTTCGTCTGATCCTGGAATGCCTGAGTCATACCTCAGCCGTTGAGAAAAACACCCTTACAATTGAAAAAAATTAGTTTTGGGCGTTTTAAGTAAATTTCTGATTTCCAAGTAAAAATATAAGTCCAATCGAGCAATGCAGTGTCACAAAATTTAGTTTATAAAATGTCTAATTAGATAAACTAACTCTTTTTCCCTCGACCTTGGTTAAATGTGACAAAATTGCTAAAAATTTCAAAATAAAGCCATTTCCTTAAAATTCTTTCGGTTGTTGGGTTTAATTTTAGTTGTCACTGGCTCAAAATTTTTGGTTTAATCCCAACTTTAATATTAAATGAAAATAAAAAGATTTAGTGCAAAAACCAAATTCAACATTCAATTGAAGGGCTTATTACAAGAACATGATAAGCTACATAAAAAATAATTTGAAATAATCGACTCTAAAAAATGTATTTTTGTATGAAAAAATAGACTAGAATACGGAAACTTTTACAAATAGGCTCGAAAATTAATAAGTAATAGGCTCAAAATCTCTTCAATGGCTATCGGCAATGCATTGAGTAATGTTTTCAGCCTAAAAAAAATTGATTATTGAGATCAAGTGGCAAATCAAGTTATTGCAATAAGCCCTTCAATTGTTTCACGTTTTCACAAATGTCTCAAAAGCTAAAGCTAATCCAGAACTTTAATGACCAAATTAGGAAATTGGTATACGTGATTATAATAAACCGCTTAGATACCCAGGGCAACATTCTCTTCAGATTTTTTTGTTGAGCTGTATTATTAAATGATGATCTTGGACACGATATATAGGATTTTTTATTCTGTTTTATTTATGATATAATTGAATATGGTTTTCCGATTTTTTTATTATTTATTTAAGTTGTTCAGTTGCAAACCTTGACATCTTCAAAAATTGTATGTTTTAAAGTTTTGGGTACAAAGCATTCCTTCACACTTTAAAAAATTGGTTTGAAATAATCAATCGGTTGCATAATCAGCTCTTTTTTGCTAAGCTCGTTTGCAAAAGATTACAGCTCCCAACTAATACAGAGTTCATATTTGACAGCAGGAGTTTAGTTGCAAGAACATTCAAAAATTATATCTTGTCTCCATACATTTCTGCAAAGCCTGTCATCTTTAATTTTTAGAGCATATTATAGCTTCACCATACAGCAAAAACCTTTTAAGGATCGTCGAAGTAATTTTTTTTGCTGTTTTAAAAGGTGTCCTACCTTTTCAAACAAAAATTTTATTGTTTATAAAGTTTGTCCCCAAAGAAAACTCTTGTAAAAAAATAAGTTTTAAATAAAGCAACTTTCCTATAAACAACACCTTATGGCACACTAAGATCACAACTGTTTTGGCACGTAAAAAGGATTTAAGTGCAATTTTTAAAGCGTTTTATTAAAAGCTTAGAGGCATCATAAAAGATTTTTAACGCTTAGAATAGAAGTGAAATGAAAAGGAAGAGAGTGGGTGTTTGGTAACGGTGAAAACAAAAGATAAGCAGAACAAATACAAATCAGCAGAGAACACAGAAAAGATACAACCAACACACACACACACATGCTTTCTGCGTACTAGAAACCAGATAGCGCACAGCAGGATATTCTATGGCGAGATTTTATGTGCAGCAATATTTAAGTAGATACTAGATGTATGTCTCTGTATCTGGAATAAATGTGTGTTTGCATATGTGTGTGTGGCAAATAAATCCCTTGCGTTTTTAATATAAATAATATCAGCATCCGAATCACTGCAAATAAACGCAGAGACCGAGTCAAACTACTTTCAGACTTAATGAGAAAGTCGAACATGTCAGAGCAACGTTGATAGAGATCAAGAGAAGCTCAAGGCAAGGGATTAAAGTTTATGGCTATAAGTGGGTGAGGTTGAAGTAACGCAACCTGTTATTAAGAATATGCTGCGCAAATGAGCTGCGCTGTTAACTGCCATAGTTTACAGCAAACTGTTATTAATGTGGCAGCGCAGCAGTGGAAAAATGTTGCATGTTGCTAGCTGCTTGCATGTTGCTGCATGTTTTTCATTAAATGCAGTGATTAATGCTTGTTAATGGTGGCGTCTATGTTATAATAAGGCCATAGAACATAAAAACAAAAACAAAATCGTTTTTGTTAAGCCAACTTGTGCCGCCAACCACTTGGTTGTTTGTCATTTTTTATGCGCATTAAATATGGCGGTGCGCTTTGTTGCTGCCACAAAGGTGTTACTGGTAAAGTTGAACTAATTGGAATGATTTGTTTTGACTGGCGCTCTATCTGGCTATGTGTCTGCTTATCTGCATACTTTTGCACCACAATGCTGTTGCCACTAATGGCTTGCCAATGTAGCTAGCACAATATGGCCATGACTAGTTCGCATTGTTAGCATAATATTTACTCTAATAATTTATCAAATTTTTCAAAACCTGCATTTAATGATCTGCTAATGTTTTGCTATGTTTGCAAAATATACACACACCGTTGCTTACACACCTACACATTTTATGGGAATCATTTATCAAAGTTCAAAAGAAATTGTTTTTGTCCCAATTGCGTTAGCGAAACAAAAGCAACAACAACAACATTAAGGCACAGCATGCACTTGCGAAAGGCACACTTTTGCACTCTCTCTCCTCTTTTTGTCTCAGCAAAACTTTGAGTTTGCTCCAGAAGTTGCTTGGCAACTTTCATCCACTTTCGACCGCGCATCATCATCCATTCTCAACGCCTTTAATTTTTTTAGCAATATCCTTCTATTTAATTTATTTTTTGCTCCTTGTTGCTATACAGATGCCCAACTTTTCGTCCTGTCTAAGGTGGATTAGCCACCTGCGGTTCTTATCAGCGAGGTTAACAATTAATCTTTAGCTCAACTCGGGCCACAGCTTCTGACATTTCACGTTTACCAAAGTTGTCTTCAACCGTTTTTAAACTACCTTATTTTCATCATTATCATTTTGCATCTTCTAGCACTTTTCCTTATAATTTTTCAAAGCTCATCTTCATCATAATAGTCCATTAAATAATCCTATTTATATCTTCTCGTAGTTTTGGCAATTCATTGCTTTGTTGCAGCTAAAAAGGTCAAAGCATCGTCCGTCAAACGCTAGCTGGTCCTTTTTTTACTGATTAATATTTTCGTTTACATAACGACTTGCTACAATTTATAGGGTATTTATTTTTATTATGGTGCTTTTAAATTGATTATAATTAAATCATCAGTATAGATAAATATTAAAAAAAGTTTCTTCCTATCAACCAAGATTTGGTTATACTTATTACCTATACAGCATTATTGCTTATGGCGAAATAAATATTTGGTAGTATAATGACCATATCTCATTAGCCCATTGAGTCTCCACCATAATTTTTTTATATTGTTTAAAAGATAATTTTGCCAGCTTTAGAAAAAATTATTTTAAATTTTAAATGTATTCCTAATACTCCTACATCGAAATTAATTACATTACCGCAAGGGATAAAACCAACCACCACAATTTCCAAAAATTATTTTTAGATTAAAGTTTCTTTAAAGCTCAAACTTAACATTCGGTTAAGAAGTGTTTGAGATATGAATTTTCGTAAAAAATCGATTTTCGACATTTCTGCCGATTTTTGTCAATTTTGTGCACCAAAAATCACGCCAAACTTGTTTCCTCCAAATAAAGTTTTTTATTTTCGTCAGCGATGCTCCATGCAAAATTTCACCTAAATCGGAGATGGTCATTCCGTAATTATAATTTTTCCGTTTCGTTTAAAATAGAATTGTTTGATTTTATTTTTTTTACAATGGGCCTTATTCATAAACATTTTAAAGTCGAGTCGAAATTTAGTCTAAGCTGTTTGACAGCAAATTCTATAGAAATAATGTCAAAAAAGCTCACACTAAATTTAGACTCGACTTAAAAATTTTATGAACAAGGCCCAATATCCTTAAGGCCAGATTATATTCCAGTCATGAGGGTCATTATTATGGCATGCATTAACAATATTTATTTTTTAACTCATAACGTAAAAGTTACTCTGAAGTATAAAAGTCTTAACTATCTTATTCAAGGCTTATGCGCTGGATCTATATTTGATTTAGTTGTGATTACTCATTCTTTATTAATTATTTCTTAAGTTAAAATAGATCAATATAATGTATGTAACAACAATTTTTTTCTATGCCAACCAAAACCATTCAAGTAAATGACTGCTTTAACGAGTTTAACGACTTACGACTATACTTGGTAATATTTGTTAATAGTTAACAAATATTGTTAATGAATATTGTTAGATGTGGTGACCGTGATATACTAGGCTTGATCCGTACACTTAACAATCCCTGTAGCCCAGGTTCAAATAACATCTGAGACAGAATGTTTTTGCAGTGAAACTTCTTGAGCCGCGTATACAGCAATACGACGTACAGGGTTCGGACTTGAAAATTCGTAAACCTCAATAAGTTTTGAAAAAAAAACGCAGTAAAACGTATTTTTCGCAGTTAATGGACAATTGAAAAAAATGTCAGTATTAAGAAAATAAAAATGCCGAAAGATAGCGAAAAAAGTAAATTAGTAAAAAAAAAAAACTTAAATGGCTGTTTTTCAAGAGAGTTGAAATGACAGAAGAAGAAGAAAATGAGCTGACTTCGGATTTGCACAATTAACAGCGCAAGTTTTGTTGATGATTTGGTCGCGCATACTTATCAGGTTTGTGCAAAAGGTTTTCCATACGATTTTTGACAGTTCATTTACGAATGTGGAAAAATGCACAGTTTGCACAGTATATGAGGATTTTGCGCATTTAGATGAGTACCCTTACTATATATTTGCATGTTGCAGAAACATATTTCTTACTAATTCAAAATATATTTACCGTAGACAAATTCAATCACGGTCTTTAAAGGCAAATCAATTCCTAATTTGGTCTCTAAAATTTATGCAAAACCCTAAAACAATTATTTTTTGCATTGATAGCTTCATCTGATAGATGACTTTCTTCTGTTTCAAAGCAAAGACCACATTATACAGATGTAATAGGCTCCTGAAACTTAATTTTTCTAATCAATATCAATGCTTACATATTTCAAAAATATCAGAAAACTAACTATAAAAATGTTTACATGAAAAATTAATGATGGCATATTTTACTAAAAAACTATATAATTTTGTTTTTAGAAGTATATATGAGTTTGATGCCAAATAATTTGCGAATAAATCGCAGTAGATTTGGAAAAACCGCAATGACGTAGTAGAACATTAAATTTTGGTAAAAAGCGCAGTAGACCTATTGCAATTGTAGTAAAGTCCGAACACTGACGACGTATTAAACGGGGAGTAAAACCTACGAAACGATGTAACACGGCGAATGCGTTGAATTAGATGCTTGATCTCTGTAAAGCCATATGTTTTTAAGAATATTCTGTTACGTGAAGTGAGCTTTGTAATTGTTAAGCGAATTCAAAAAGTTTTTCAGCATTCGAGTCAAAAGTTTGCGGTTTGAGAAACGACTAAGTAACTATAAGCAAAACTAATAGAGCTAATAACTTGCTGATCAGGCAGCACTGCAGTCGCGCTTAGCAAATTCTGGCTAGCAAAGTCTGGCTGGCAAAGACTATGTGTGAGGGCGAAAGTGATTTCTTTAAATCTGATCCTTTTATTTACGAACTAAAACAATAACTTTACTGCTTTAAATTGAAATGTATGGGTGAGTCTCGGAGCTTGCAATAAATAAATTTGCAGATGGTTATTTTTCAACATTTTGTTATTAGTACAAATCGTTACAACTTTTTTGTTAATTTAAAAGGAATTTTTAAATTTATGTTGATTTTATATGATTTAAATACAAATTCTAAATGTTTGATAGTTTAAATCATACTTGATTTTAAATACAAATTCTAGTTGTTTGATAGTTTAAAATCGTTTATTGAGCTTAAGGTCAAAGTTAGAACAATTAATTGTTCTAACGAAACTTTCCAAAGAAACAACAACAACAACAACGTTTTTTAAATATGAAAATTAAAATATCACTAGCTGATTTTATTGCAATTTCGGCCATGCTAAAGGCTTCATCAGAAATTTTTGTGATACCCGTGCAAGCGCGCACTAGCACACTCTTCAAACATTTAGAATTTGTATCTAAATCATATAAAATCAATATAATAAATAAAAAAACTTTAGAAAAAAAAAACTTTAATTTATAAAATGTATATATTTTATTATATAAAAATTTAAGAAAATTTTACGAAATTTAATATGGCATGACATTTCTTTATCAATAGGTTTGTTCAAAAACAAAAAAAAAATATATATATATATATATAAATACTCATTGTTACAAGTTCTTACTAGTAAAGCATTCATATAACCGAAAAACGTGCAACGAAAGAGGACAACGAGAGCGTAAAAAAAGTAAGAGAAAAAATAGCTACAAATTTCTGCTAGTAAAAATTTTTATTGATAATAAGAAAAAATGGACAAATCTTTTAGTAACACAGTTTTTAAAAAATCCAATAACCTTTGATTAAATTTAATACATACTCTACATGACTATTTCAACAATTTTGACCTCCAAAAATGTCAATGAAAAACAATCGTTCAGTTTCTTTTCAAAAAGTCAAAACTGCTCTGTCAAACTGTGTGACAAGTCCTCTCATAAATAATAGGCGCACTATACCAAAAACACTATATTAAAAACAATATTTGAAGTACTTTTTTGCATATAAAATTGATGGTACAATAACATTAAAATTTTTGTCATTGTGTTAAAATATATTAAATCTACTCTAGACATTATATGAAATGGAACTTTTTAAGTAACACTATATTAAAGAGTAAATAAATTAACAACTTGAAAATCTCTACTTTTTTGGGTTAAAGCTTCAAATGGGATATTTTTTCATTTGAACTTATACATTATTTGGCCGGAACGGTAAATAATGATAAAATCTTAAAGAGTAAAAACTGCCAAGTAAAGCTGCTTAAGAACACGCTCAACACAATTGACTATAAGAAGCACGGTCAAAATCCTTTCAAAGGCTGAAATGGCAACTCAATACATTTAGTTAATGAACCAAATTTTTTTTCTCAGTGTAGTAAAATTTATGTTGAAGGAAATTAAAAAAAAAATTTAGAGTATAGTTAAACCAGTTTAAGTTTAGACATTAAAATATAGAAAATAAATAACCAATTTAAATCCAAATGAAGAGTTTTGAAACGCCTTTGCTATATAAAAAGACTTCGATTAAACTTTTTTTCGTAAATCCTTCAATTCTTTAACCAATCATATTTATTGTTATTACAAGCTATTTTTGTGACTTTTTTGATCCCGAAACTGATTTAACAAATCATATAATACTTTATTAAAATTGATTTATATGTCTTGTACTTTTTATCTTTTAATTTAACCAGCAACTTTTAATTTAGCATCTACCGAAGTTCAATAAATGCTTCTATGTGCCTTTCAATATGTTTCTATAGACATTAGATAGTTTTATAAAAAAAAATATAGAACATTATTTTGTAAGTATTACAACATATCGCAAATATTACGTTTTTTTTCAAGGTTAACATGGCGAAAAAGATTATATTTAAGCAAAAGGATCCCATTCTTCTTTACTGTAGCCCATTCTTTTTAAATCGCTTTTCTTTGCAAAACTGTTTCAACTCAAAATCTAATTTTTTGAAGAGGACCTTTTATTGAATTAATTTAATAAGAGAAATTTCATATAAGAGAAAAAAATATTTATAGTAGGATTGTTAATAATTCAGCTAAAAATGTTATTACTGCGACTTTGATTTTGTAGCGGAGGTACTCAAAAACAACATTAATTTATTATAAATCTTCCCGAATAAAAATAAAAACTTTTATAGCCACGGCCTAATTTTAAATATTTTTCTCGGCCGAAAAAGGGTCCTTTGCAGGACTTTTTGGCCAAACAGTGGCCATACAGAGACCGTTTTTAAATAATCTCGGCCGTACATCGAGCGAACTTAATTATTCTACAATGAAAGTGAGTAGTGTTTTTTATTTACAGTTGGTGACAAGGTTTATATTGGATAACCAGAAAATAATTTTGAATACAATAAATAAAATTATTTTGCGCTACACACAAGTGGCGATACTACTTAATGTGTACCCCGCTTAAAAGCTTTCAAACATTTAGTGCATACAACGGGCTCTCAGCGGCCGTAGAACTTAATTAAGTCCTTGTACGGGAGTTGTTCGACCCAAATTTCGGCCGCTAGGCTTTTTGGATTATTTTTAGGCCATATTCGACCCTTGTACGGCCGTGTTGCCCATATTTGACCGCTGTTCGCCCGCTTATATTTTTACTCGGGTTCATTTCGAAGTTTTATGTTTTGGCAGTCATTCATCTTTTTATCATATGCGGAAGAAAACGTCATTACCAAAATCTTTTTTGTTCATTTTTAAAAGATATTTCGATACCACTAACACTTTCTTTTTATATTCTAACTAAAGCGGTCGTCTCAACTCAAAAAATTTATTAGTAAAATTTTTACGAATAATATTAGTAAACAAAATATTTGTACATTCTACAAATATTCGTACAATGTACAAAGTATTTTTATTCATAAGAATTCATTCGTAAAATTTTTCTTATACCTGACGTAGTATCTACGAATATATTTGTTTTATATACTAATGATTTTCGTAAACAAAAATAAATCAATTCGTATTAGTGCATTGTACGAATGATTGTGTACATATGAATAATAATATTCGTAAATTTCTCGTACGAATAACTTTGTAATTTCTTTCATTACATTCATAGTATTAAGTAATGCTTTCGTACTATTTACGAATAAAAAATAATATTAGTAGAAACAATTCATTCGTAGGCTTACCGTACGAATTATTAGTAGAATGTACGAATTATCAGTAGAGTCTAAAAAATTTGAAACAGAAATCGTTCAGTCTTGTTTGTCGAATATCTATAGAACACAAGGAACTGTATTATTGTAAAATGACTGTAACCTACTGGTAGAGTGCGTGGCCCGTAAACTAAGGAGCCGAGGTTCAAACCCCAGTACAGACAGAATTTTTTTAAGACGAATAAAATATTCGTAATATGTACTAATATACGTCGATTCTACGAATCCTATTCGTGGCTGAAAACTGCGAATAAAATTTGTAGAACTGACGCAGTTATTAGTAATATTTACACACAAATTTTTTTGAGTGCAAGCAAATTCTAGAACTCAGTTTCCTGAATGCTGTTAGGCAAAAATTTTTTTTAAGACGTCTTTCAAATCGAAAGACTATACGAGGCGAGATGTCCTTTTTAAATAGTTTAATCGTGCTCTTGACTTATTCAAACAAACTAAACTCTCAGGACTAGGTAATATAATATATATTTAGCTATTATGGAATATATAAAATTTCTTGTGCTATTTGTGAAATTGAGCAAAACAATAATTTTACAACTCATATTATTGATCCTGCAGACCTGCTTCTTCACCATAAAACCACTAGTTAAAAAACAGCCTACCCGTATCGCTGGCAACCACTAAATTTTACTAAAGCTATCTTTAGCTATTTCACTAGCTGTGCTACCAGCTCATTACTTATCCCGAAATAAACTGCTAACAACTCATTGCTTTTCCACCTTGCACCCCTGCCCCTCCCCAACACTCCTTCCACTTGTTGGTGGCACGTGCAAGATTAACTTCGCCATATTTAATCGTTGCTGCGCACTTAACATTCACTTTCAAAATCCAGACAAAATCGTTGCGCATCTTCAATTAACATTGTCTTCAGTCAGGATTTTGGCGAGCTAAGTCATTTCCGTTTCCGACGGATGCTACGGATGAATATAATGGACAATGCGAACAATTTGTAGCAGGAGTGAGTTATAAATAAGCAAAAATGTTATATTTTTTGAAGCTGATGATGGTGATGATGACGATGACGTTGACGATGGTGGATGCTTTGTTGGCCAAACAGAACAATAAAACATTGAATGATGTTGGTGGAAATGGCAGGCAGCAGACAGTCAGGCAGGAAGTTTCAATGAAAGTTGCTTTAGTTACTCGTTCGCACTGGCTTGCGCAGAAAGTTGCAAAAGCAACAAAAAATATATAATTTCACTTTCTTCTGAAAGTATTATTTGGTGGAGAAAACATTCAAATTTAAGGAATTTAGTGAAAAAATAAAATTGGACCATTGCCAACTTTTTGGCTCAACTGTGCACTAAAAGTTTTATGATTTAATGAGTACACTAAAGCTGGCATTTGTCTAAACTACTGCTACTCATTGTTGTTGTTTCTTAATTCTATAACGCTCACTTCATCCAAGCCTGCCACAAATTGTATTGACCATTACGCGCTGTGCTCCGCAAAATCATGACAAAGCCGCTTTAAGAAAATGCATTTCGCTTCATTACAAAATGTTTTTCTTTTGCCAACTAATTTTAAGACTCTCACTCGTCAGTGTTGCCACAGCGGGCATAGCGCGCACAGCTGCAATTATCATTAATTGCAACAACAGCAACAATATTTAAGTTCTTGCAACTTGTTCGTATTTCATGAATGGCGTGCTTAAGACGCCATCTAGCGGGCTCGTTATTGTTATCGTTCGCTATGCTTCATTTGATTTTTTAACGTGTGCGCCATTATATTGTTTTTGTTGCCAGTGTTGGAAATGTGTATTTTTTATATTTTTTGTTGCTATCATTTTAACACAGTTGTTAATATTTTGTATAGCTGGCAGCTCTGTTGTTGGCGCTAAATTGCAAACGCACACGCCTTGCATGTTCACGCCTGTCTCATATAACTAACTGTACTGGATGGTATAATTTTGAGCAAAGGAGTTTATTACCTGACGAGCTGGTGCATCTGATGGCGTTGTACCGTTCTATGTTTAGTAAGAATATAATAATGCCAAGCTTTTGCCTGTGTTTCTGGCTATACAGAATTTTACAAGATTATCATTAATTTTATTCGCATTACGTAGTTGCCTTAAATTTAATGAAACATATGTATGTATATAAAAGAAAATGTTTGCTTATAAAATGAAATACTAAATCGAATAATTGACTTCAAAATACAATAATAATAACAAAACTATACTATTTTCTACTTAATTCATTCAAAATGTCTGTCAGAGGCACACGAATTCTTCGATGTTGCCACGATAATAAACATCCAAACTAAATTAAGGATTGGAACACCTCTTTCTGTGGCTGCATTTAAAAATATTTTGCAATGTATTTAGGATTCAGTACTCTAGAACAACCAGTACGAATCTTCGAATTATAAATTTGATATCGGTGGTGGTATACTTACTTCTTCTTTATTTCCTTATTACTCATATTTTTCCCTCACATGTAAATTCAATTGATTGTTTTCAAATGAATTCTGAGTGTATATTTTTTATATAGCAATAACTTGCTATAAAAACTATACACTTTCATAAGTTTTTTTTTAATGTGATTTATATAAAAAAATAAAAACATCAATTAAAAAAAATATATATAGCACTAAGGAAAAATATCAACAAAACGTTGCTGCTCCTAAAAAAATCAGGTTAAAAACTTTTACATTACTATTACTTCGGACATTTTTTTTTTTGGGAAACATCAGAACATAAGCCAAGGATTATTTTGAGAACCTACCCAAACACATATACAACAGATATACAAATATTTTTAATAATTTAAGCAGATATATCAACCAAAAAAATTCACATTCATCGAAAAAGTATAACATATAATAAATCATATCCCTACGAAGAAAAAAACCAGTTCGGAAACTATCACGTGATAGGTCTCCAAGGGATAGGGACCTGTCCCAATTCTGCCATCAACGTATGAAACCGACCGGTCACTTTTACATGGCAATTTACTTTTACAGGGGTCAATTGCTACCTGCTGCATCACCGTGGATCAGTCCAGTGACCGGTTCAGAAGAGTACATTGATGACCTATTTTGACGAAAAAGGAACTGGTTCAGAACCTACCACGTGATAGATTTCTAAGTGATAGGGACCTGTCCTAATACTTAGACTATACTGAAAAAGTATAACATATATTTAATCATATCCCTACGGAGAAAAGAAACCAGTTCTGAAACTATCACGTGATAGGTCTCCAAGGGATAGGGACCTGTCCCAATTCTGCCATCAACGTATGAAACCGACAGGTCACTTTTACATGGTAATTTACTTTTACAGGGGTCAATTGCTACCTGCTGCATCACCTTGGATCAGTCCAGTGACCGGTTCGGAAGGGTACATTGGTGACCTCTTTTGACGAAAACCACCAACATATGAAACCGACCGCTCGCTTTTTCATGGCGTTGTCAATAATAGGGGTCGATTGCCACCTGCTGCATCACCTAAGACTTGTCCAGTGACCGGCCTCGAAAAACAAAAAATTAAGTCTATTCCGTAACAGGCACAAAAAATCTATTCCGTGACGAGTTATATCAGACCTGTCCAGTGGTAGGTGTCCATTGGAGCTGTCACGAGACCAGTAATTTAAAAGCAATTGACTCTGCTTTCTCCGTAGGGATATGAATTTTAAAAAGAACATCATTATCTACCAGATGGGAAGAAGTAAAATAAAACCTGAGTGAAAAAATCAACGATACTAGCGTTTATTTGCTCCTGGTGAAAAACTTAATTTTATGTCCAATTTTATATGGGGAAATAGTTTTGTTGGAATTTTTTTGTTGGTGTAGAAAACTAAATTTTTTTTTAATATTAATTCATTTCCGTAACCATCTAGTTTTAGGATCCAAGCTTACATTATTCTTATTTTATGCTAAGTGTGAACAGAAATCATGCTCCTTGTAATATATCAATCATAATATTTTTTAAAATATTTCAAAACTTCAATACCTCATCTACACCTCATCGTGAAATTATTAAGTTTTTCTCAACGGAGGATGAATTCACATGAACTCAGAGAATGTATTTTAAAAAAGTAACTTTGAATTCGGAAGTATTAACGAAACGCAGGGTGACACATATAAAAAAGCAGAACAAAAGTTGGTTTTTTTTTTTGGTTTTTTCTGTTAGCATTTGTAAGGAGAAAAGCTGCTTTTCGCTTCAGCATGAACGAGTTATTAGCTTTTTTTGACTAGATCAAAATCGATTAAGAATTAATATAGAAAATAGCTGTAGCTCGGTTCTGTAACTATTGCGACATGTAGTCACTTTTTCTGACGTCACAGTGTTTCATTCCAAAATACTCACTTTTGCGAATTTAAACAAGCGAGACGAGTCATCGATTTTTCTCATTTAATTACAGAGATAGTGCAAGTGAAAATGACATCACAATGACGTTAAGTGAGAAAATCTGGCGAGAACTACGGTGAGAAAAGTTACAGAACCAAGCTACTGAACTCTTATATGTTTTTAATCTCCGTTCAACGATTTTTTTCAAATTAGTTTTCGCTACGCAGAACTATGAAACTTCTTGCTGGGAAAAAAGTCAAAAATATTAAGGGAATTCCCCCCAAACTTTGAAAATGAGAACTGAAATAAATAAACCAAGTCAATACTGATAGCAGTGTTCACTGATCAAATCGGAAATGTCGAAGTAAATTGTCGAATTATGCAAAAATAATTTTCTACAAAATATACTGATTTGCTGGTCCCTTCCCGATTCGTAAGGAAAGTTCGACTACACATGAATAGTTTACAGTAATCTGTAACAACAATAACACCAACGACAGAAATCATCAATTTGCCTCTTTTCAATTAATGTTGACAGCAACGATTTTAATTTAATTTACAAAGACATTATTATTTTTTCTTCTTCGTAAGTAATTCATACATTAATTAGATAATCTTCTGTAAATAACAATTGTTGTCGTTTTTGTTGTTATTGTATTGTTGCTGTCATTGTTGTCAGAACATTTTTTTTCTTATTTCTCTCTTAATATTGTTCGTACTTGGTATTAACTTCGTCGCGCTTTGTTGCATTTAATTAACAGCGGTAATATATCGAATATCGCTGATTATGAAATAAAATGCGTGCAACACTAAAGTACTTGAATTGAAAAGTGTGTGATATTAATTTAGTCACATACTTGCTCTTCAGCTGTACAAAAAAAAAAAAACATTAATTAAAACGCACATTTTCGTACCTTGAAACTTATCTTAACTCAGTAATAGTAATGAATGGATTAAAATTTTTTCAACAAAGAAAACAGTAGAACAGTAGAACAGCAAATTACGACTTTCCCCACTATTTTCGAGTAACCTTTTCCAGCACGTGCCATCAAACTTAAAAAAATTTGATTTTAAAACAAATACATGAATTATTTTAAGTTACTTTTAAAACCCATGAATATCCATAAATATTGATAGCTATGTGCACTGGACCGTATAACCTTGTATGGAAAAAGAGTAAACCTACTTATGACACATTTTTTAAAAAAAATTGTCTCTTTGTTTTCGTTGTATCTTTGGTGTTTCTTGTCCGCTCCTGAAAAAATATATATGTATGAGTGTGTTTGGTTATCTTTTGCAAAATTTTCTTGATTATTTTAAATTAAATTATTTTTTCTCGACTAATCACCCAATAAATTTCAATCCTATTATATAATAATATTTTTTAAACGGCATAAAATGAAAGCTCAAAAAAAATCATTAAAACTATGGGAACAAATTAAAACGATATAATTGACTTTTCGGACACTTTCGACCAATTTTATGCAAAGAATAACACTTTCAAATCATAAGCAATTTTTTCATTTTAAAAATCTATTTTTGTGAAAGCATCGAATGGACTAGATTTTACTGAGAAATCGCTCAGCTACCATGTATTCAGTTTTACAGTCAAGACCAATTGTCTGATCTGAAGTATTCTAACAAAATTATTAAAATTCTCGGTGAGCAACACAGGAGACATTAGTTCAGGAATTATATTATGTAATATTAACGTCATATTTAAAACCGTTAATGTAATGTTTTATTTTCAACAGATTATCCTTGTCATTCGCAAAACATGGAGCGTTTTGTTTAAATTGTACACATGTTGGCCACAAAATCGTTGTGATCGCTTCAGCCAGCTCGAATCCCAAAAATATTTTGAAAATTAATAGATAAAAAATTGTTAATCCAAAAGCGCATTTATTTTCATAAAATTGGTCAGAAGTGCTCCAAATATCAATTATATCTTTTTAATTTTTTCCCAAGGTTTCAATAGTTTCTAATGAGTTCCTAATGAGCTTTAATTAGGCCGTGTACGGCCGTTGTTCAACCCTGATCGACCGTTGTTTGCCCGGTTATATTTTTTTTACTCAAAACGTCTCGAAACATTCTGAGTGAAGCTTAAGGCAAAACCAAGTTATGCTTAAGCAAACAAAAGTCTCAGAGAAAGGTTGCTTAAATAGACACAAACAAGAAAAAAAATCTTTTTCATTGAAAAATTGGGCATACAAATAATAAAATTTTAACTAAACACATTTTCAATACTGTTAGCAACCCTTTTGTGCCTAGCAAACTACTATGTCAAGCGCTCTCTCTCAAGTTTCAAAAAGTAAGCGAAAGTTGGAAAACTGAACTAAAGGAATGCTTAACAAAACTTGGGCGACTTCATATAATGCTGCGTTAGTGCTTGCTTTTGCTCTCAAACTTTTGTTTGCTTAAGCATTACTTGGTTGGGCCATTAATTTAAACCATTTTTTGTTCAATAACTTTATTTTCATAAATAAAAAATTGTTGTTGATAGACTTTTTTGTTGCAACCTGTTGCTTCATTAACTTTTATGGCATTAAGTCATACATTTTTTAGAATTATTAAATAAATAGTATACAAAAATCCTTCGTTAATTTTTTATGCAACCAAAAAACAAAGGCATATTTTTTTAAATAATAAAACAAATAGTACTTAAAATATACCTATATTCATTTTTCATGCAACAATTTATAATTTTTCATCTAACACATTACTAATACTAAAAAATTTTTATCTCTAAGCCTTTAAATATCTTATGAGTATTCCAATAGAAAAATTTGCAGTTTAGTTTCAAGTCGATTTAAACACTTTCCACGTTTAGAGCTTTAGTTTTTCATGTCGTTTGCTCTGTGGTTATTTATTTACTTATTAACTGCTGGAATTTGCTGCTACTTTAAACACTCAATTGCAACTTCAAGACACTGCAACAAAACACATAAATAATATACCGCACCCCAAACGCAGTGATGATCAACACAGACCACGACGACGACGATGACGATGGCACACTCGAAACTAGAGCACAATCAGATGTGAACTGATGTTGCTGTCAAAAGTCGCGACGTTGTTTTCTGTCAATTCTGGCTGGTTAAAACATTTTTCATCATTTTTTTCCATATTTTCTGACTTCAACAAAAATAGGGAACAAATGAAGTCAGCGCATGCGTGCCACGAATTTAAGATCGTGTCTGGACTGACATCGAGAAATAAATGTCATTACTTTGTAGCTGTAAGTTCTTTTTTTTTATATTTAAGACATTTAATTATGAGTCAAACCAAATAATGTGTTTTTGTCTGGCAATGATTCTTCGATACCGATGTAGAAGACGCCGCTGCTGATGGTCGATAACATCAAATGCAAATATCACGATCATCACAGTCCAACAGAGTGCCAGAACATGATGTGAACTCATGTGGTTGGGGCTAATCCTCGCTTATTTATTTCTTTGGGTATTACGGTTGGACATTATTTAACCACAACAACATCGTCATAAACAATGAAATCAAAATATAACGAACACGAGTTAGTAGCGCATTCCTGCCGCCTTCCTGTACCGTTGTTTTACTCTGACAGTTTAAGCATAACAGTGGCTTAGCGGCTGCGTAAATAAAAAATTCTAATTGGCGTGTCATGCATTTAACGGATTATAGCTCAAGTTGTTGTAAGCTGATCACTCCTAAGCTGCTATTGTTGTTGCTATTTTTGTTGTTGTTTGTTGTTGTCTTTTTGACATACGAGCCCTGTCTGTCATTCGATGCCACAGACATAAATATTTCACACAATTGCTGTTGATTTTTCCATCACCAATAGTTGA
The DNA here is from genome assembly GCA_963920525.1 of Dichetophora obliterata. NCBI lineage: Eukaryota > Metazoa > Arthropoda > Insecta > Diptera > Sciomyzidae > Dichetophora > Dichetophora obliterata. The sequence goes on from OY986436.1 coordinate 265,252,512, forward strand.
AACCTTTTGAATTCTTTGTTAGTATTTCTGTCATATCTGTGAGTTCTTGAATTCCAATGGATGAGTTTTTTTTTTATATGCTGCCTGACACTTAACTGCGGTTTAGAGTGCGGCTCAATAATTCATTCTTTAGTACATCACTGTCGCGATTGACATTAAAATCGACTTTTTATGTCAAAGATCAACAGCTGAGATAGATAAGCTATGCCAAGTTATTCTTGTAAGAATGCTTGCAATGGCAAACAGTTTGATGGTTAGCAGATCTGAATAATTTTAAGATAAGGAGTGGTTTATTTAATTGCTTTCAACAAATCAAAACTCTCAGCTCTTGGAAAATTAATGTCAAAACTGCCCGTGAGAAGACCGACGACTCTTATGATTAATTTTTTATAAATTTGATAAATTTGTTTGCATAGAGCCACAAATTCATTGGAGTAAGGAAAATATTATTTCCCCAATTGATTTTTAAGCTTTAAAAAAATCTCAAATTTTCAACAATGAAGCAAAAATAAAATTAGTAATGAGCTGTATTAGTTAAAGGTAAGCTGTACTAAAGGCATTTTGAGGTCGTAATACACTATAGTTCTTACACTTTTTTAATACTTTATAAACTACTTCGCTCCAAGAAATCAATAAAAATATTCTTTTAAAACTCTTTAAATTTTTCCAATTCAAAGATGCAGTGAAAATACAACTATATATGGCACCACTCTTGTTCAAAATGACCACTAATTTGTTGCTCTATATTAAAGGCTAGCTCAATTAAATTTTAAGAAGATACAACAGTGTTTAAAGGTTTGGCTTTCAAGTAGAAATGTCTCGTTGTACTTAATAAGATATAGAATAAAACCCGATTTTTCCGAACCACGTTTATTAATTTCGTGTCTCAAATGCCCTCTAATAATCATTAAATTTCAAAATGAGTACAATAACATTTATTTATTCTAAAATCAATAAAAAAATTTAACTAACTTAAACTGAAGCCTACTTTTCTTTTTGCAGATAACTGGTTTGAGATAATGGTAAGAATACTAACGAAAACACGTTATGATATAAACATACCTTAAACAACTCTCCGAATTTAATTGAACAGGCCTAAAATCTCTTTTTTACTCCGTTTACAGCTGTGTAACTCTCCACCTATGGCTACGGTGACCATCCGTACTATATAATACAGTACAGTACTTTTTTTTAATGTCCTGTTTAAATTATTTTCTTATGCAAAACATATAAATGTTCTGTATTTAATAAAATACTCTGTTTTTGTACTGTATTCTACAAAAGTTATTAAAATTTTTTTTATTTGAGTTTGTAAACTTTTAAATATCCTCATTGAACAGAAACCTGTGATATAGATTAAAACTATTCACTAAAATTAACTGCGTTAAATTATTTTTATTTTTAATCTGCAAACGCTTTTAGTGTCAATTTGACACTATTTTTATGTAGGAAGTTGTATATCCTTATTTGAGCTCAAATTCACTTGGGATTTTGACTCAATGTGAAAATCATGCCTAAATTTAGATTTTACCAAAGACAAAATTCCAATTGAAGTCGTTGTTAAGCTTTACACAAACTTTCCCTCAAACTACGATCAGTGTCAAATTGACAGAAAACTAAGAAAAGAACGAAAATAAAAAATAAAAACTATAACTGTAAATTTAATTTGTTGATTTTTATTAAGATATTATGGGTTCTCATCTAAGCATGTAACTGACCCGTAAACATTGTAAACCTTGTGAACTTACATGCGCGTAAGCTATCTGTCAAAATTTGTATGGGCGTGAGTTTACATCATTTCCGAGCCTATTTTGTAGTGTAAACTAGCATGTAAATCTATGTGTGTGAATGAGGGTTGCCTTTGACGCTAATCAGTACATATTTAAAGTAGTTGAACACGTTTTATTTATTTTTCTATGTTAATGAAGGTTTTTAAAAGGTTTAAAATTTAAAAAAGTCATAATGTTGTTGTAGCCGCAGCCACCATTTTGTCGACATTTACACTTTATCGCTCATCAATAGTTTAAATGCTATACACGTTTACATGTTTATATGCTTAGATGAGAACCCTTATTATTTTTCTTTTGTTACTAGTCATCCTTAGTTTGTCCTATGCATCTTCCTGCCCCATGTAAGAAATGTGCTCAAAAATGTGAATAACAAACAAATTGTTATTTTTAACATTTTATGAATTATTTTATTTTTATAGTTCCAGTGTGGCAAACAAATCTGAAATATTTCTGTAAAGTTTTTTTTAAATAAATATTTTAATTTAACCTGAACACAAGCAAAGAATTTTAATTTTCCGTGGTATTAAACTCAAATCTTTAGTTCTAATGCATTGTGTCGATTTGACACTAAAAAAACTTTTGCGTTACAAATAATCAACTCCGTTAGAAGGTATATGAACAAGTAATATCTGAATATTATTATTGTATGTACTTATCTTATGAAAAGCAATATCAAAATTGCAAATCAGAATACAAAGCGTAATATAAGCTTATCTGTTTATAATATATATTAATGAACTTGTATTTGTACTGTTTTGTATTTGTACTGTTATATCCAATAAACATCCTATATATGAAATATTTAAAATTTTGGTTTGTCCTATATTTCGTTCTAAAAAATATGGTCACCGTACCTACGGCGGAGGGTATGAAAAATTCAAAAATTCTAGAATGTTGTAGCCGGTACTCACCAAAATGTTGTAAAAAATCGGATTCTAAAAAATCATTGCTATAAGCGATAAAATGGGCAGTTCATAGTTTAAAGCCCTATAAAACACCAAGGCCCTTATGTTTACCCTGTAGAAATACAATTGGCTGCGGAATATATTCTGCCTTGGCTTTGTATTATATTTAATGGCTGCATAACCCCGACTTATATTAACAACGCTTTGAATAAAGCAAGAGTGGTCTTTAAACCTAAAGCAGGGAAGACATCACACACGACTCCTAAAGATTTCAGGCCTATCTATATGTCTAACGTCATTTTATTTAAAAACGTTAGAACCTCTATTATATCTGTGTATTCGCAGCAACATAAACTCTGCACTCTTTTCGGAATCGCAGCATGCATACAGCAAGGGAATGTCCTTGGAAAGGGTTTTACACTCTCTCGTCGGGACCATCGAAAGATCCTTCCTTCATATTCAATTAATTTAAGTTGCTTTCCTAGACATAGAGGGAGCATTTAATAATTTATTTAATAATAATAAATATATGACTAGAGTTGCTTAGGTTAGATGTGAATAATATCATTACTAATCTCATTGATAAGCTACTCAACTGCCGAGTAATCTTATAGCGTTGTAAGATCGGTGACAAAAGGTACGCCACAAGACGGTGTGTTATCTCCACTCCTCTGAAATCTGGCAGTGAACAACGTGCTGCTGCCTCTAGAGAGGAAAGGATGTGTAGTGGCAGCCTACGCCGGTGACCTAGCAATTGCAGTCAGAGGAAAATTTCATACTACTCTACGCGAGCTCTTTACAAACTCGAGCAATGGGCCGAGCCCTGTGGTCTCGAACCAAATCCGAACTGATCCTTTTAACAAGGAAACCAAAAATTCCGTCCCTCACACCAATGATGCTAAATGGGTCTGCACTGTTCCTTTCGGAAAGTGCAAAATATCTAGGGCTCATTCTTGATAAGAAGCTGAGCTGGAAACTTAATACTTCTGAGCGTATGAAGAAAGCGACAGTTGCACTGTATACTTGCAAAAAATATATAGGCACAAGATGAGGTTTTCCCCCGTATCGTTCACTGGCTATATCCAGGGGTTACAAGACCTATACTTCTATACGGAGCAACGATATGGTAGTCATCATTTGACAATGAACCAGCTTCAAAAAACCCAAAGAATGCATTCGTATCCGTAAGCGGTGCTCTCAGAACAAGACCGACTGAGGCTTTAGCAACCATACTTCACCTTCTACCGCTCGACTTGGTTGCCAGGCAAACTGCAGCTTGCTCAGCAGTAAGACTGAGGGAAATTGGAGTATGGAAAAACCTTGGAACAGGTCACTCATATATGCTCTACAAATTTCATTCAACGAAGGACTGATTAGCACAAACCACTGCTTTCCCTTGATGGAAACTACGGCACGCTTATTACACCTACGACTTACTGGAATAATAGTGCGCCGTGGATGTCCGCCAGGATGTCTCCACTTCTATAGAGATGGGTCAAAATTAAATGACAAGGTCAGGTATGGGGTCTACTCAAAGCAATTACAGGTAGCCCTGTAAAATTAGACGAGCTTACTAGAAACGGAACCTCGGTCACATTAGTGGTTCAGAATCCACCAAGCATTCCGTTGGCAAAAGTCAAACTGCTGCTTAAAGAGAATACCACATCAAAAGCCAACTTAAGATGGGCTGAACTCTCAACATGCAGAACAACAAGGCCGACTCTAGACCAAAAGCGATCAAGAGCTCTTCTCTCGCTGGAAAGACAAGAGGTAGCCACGCTAGGCTGTGGCCGTTACCACAGGGCACTGCTTAATAGGCAAACATGCCTCCAGACTAGAAGTCATCGCAAATGACTTCTGCAGAAACTGCTAGGACGAGGAGAGGGAAGAAAACATCTCTAACCTTCTATGTTCCTGTTCCGCACGCTCGAGAAGAAGGCACAAATATCTAGGGTCGTTCTTCTTTTCTGAGCTTGACGACCTGTCAAGGACAAGCGTCAAACGTCTAATAAGCTTCACCAAAAGCTCAATGTGGTTCCTCTCGGACTGAAGGCCAAGTGTACAGCGGTATCGCAATGGACCTTATTGGTATAAGTGTGACAAGGTACGTCCGGTATGGTTTACGCATGTGCAGCGGCTGCCGACTCAACCTAACCTAACCTAAGCTATTAAAATGGTTATGTTGCCACATTGGTACAGTGCCATAACCAGTGGGAAATTATAATTTAATTTGTGTAGAAAACCGTTTAAATAGGTTCTACTGCCATGGATCAGGTAGGTTCAAAATCTATAGATTAAACTTATTTATCAAATATTTGTTAATTGTCTGTCACGTCGTTCTACATTAACTCGGTAAATCTTCTGCATTTCCTATTTAAGCTAAAATCTATAAGAGATGATTATGTAAAAAAATTAGTTTTAAAGAGATTTTTGTCATAATAAAAACGATTTTTAAAAAGTTAAGACAAAAAAATATTTCTTGGATGAATAAAACTTAAAACTAAGTTCTAAAAAAGCCATTGGAATTTTAATTTTTACAGGAAAAATTAATAGTGATGATGCTAATGCTTAAGATCTAATGCATAAATGAAACTCTTTGAAAAGACATGGATTTAGTTTTCTCTAACAATGAAATATAACAAATATTTTTACTGTTTTCATTAGAACAGGAAACGCTTAAAGGTTTTCTCTGTTATGGTCAGTAAATTTAAGTAATAAAATCATTCAGAATAAAATCACATGCTCTGAGCACACACTTCAAACTGCGTCCAAGAATATGTCCGGCAGCAATGTGTTGATAAAAGTTGTTGTTGCTGATTAGCTGATCCAGTTTTTGTCCAAGCACAAAACTGTTCGAGGGTGTAACTCAATAATTCTAAGTAGCGACATAAGTCAAGTCGTAAAATTGGTAGGGGGTGGTTTTATTACTCTACTACAGTTGCAGTTGGTGTTGTTTTTCAAATGTGATACTCTTTTTTTGCCAAATTGAAGCATTTGTTTTGAAAACATGTGGAAACAAAATATACTAAAACTTGTGGAAAATTGAAAGTGTTGGCACTTATTTTGAACCCTTCCTACAAATTAAAAATAAAAGATAAAGTAGCAGAAGTGCACTTTTTTTGGATTGTCTCTAGAGTGTCGACAGCAATAAATCTTATACTTTGGAGTAAAAAGTCAAGAAAGTGTTAAATGAAGCTTGCTCTTGAGAAATGTCTCTGTTTCACTGCTGACATAATAATATTTATTGATATAAAAACAAAACACCAAAAGCCACAGAATGGTGGGAAAAAGTATTGATACTGTGAAGAATTGTAATTTTTATAAATGCATTAAAAATTTATGCATTCAGCTTTAATACAATTTGTTGGCGCCTCTTAAAAAACCATGAACTCAAAGATTAAAATGCTTGCCGGCTTGGAATTAGCAAACCAAGGCACAAGAGACGGGTTCCTTAACACTTTCCATGGAACGTATTTTGTTGTTTTGTTGATGTTGTTGTTGTTTTTGTTTTTGTTGCAGTCAAGTTTGTTGACTTTCACAAGGCACTAGGGCTGGTTACCTACCTCAAAATGTTGCACATCTGTTTCGACAAAGTCACATTCATTCAACAGAATCAGTCACCATCCAGCGGTGGAGTTCAGTAGCTCAGGAGGTGTGAGTTGGTGACGTCTCTGAGTAGATGGATGGATGAGTTGTGGCTCATTTAGAATTTATGAGAAAATCTGTCATTTAAACTACTCACAAGCACACACACATATATACAGTGTACGGCATGGAGTACGATAAGTAAACTGGTGCTGGCAATACTGGAGCGAAACGGTGTTGTTGATGCAGGGACTATCATCAGCACATCATCATCGTCGACAATCATTGCCATCTTTAATGTCGCGTCGTCGTTGGCACAACATTACATGCACAGGACAAAATGTGGCGAACTTGAGGCGTGGCATGGTTATTCCATGTCAGTTCGGCATGAGTGCGCTCTTAAATTTTGCATAAAGATGCCGAGGGAAACGAGTTGGAGCTGGTGGCAGGTTGAACCATTCGAGTTGCAGGCTTTCGTTGCACTCAATGTGAGGGAAATACTTTAGTGTAATGAATTTAATGGAGGATGTAATGAGACAATGACCTCGTTTGAGGGTTCTAAGGACGGGTGTGGGATTTGGTGAGTGCATGTTGCTGAAACTCAAATCAAAGAAAGTGATTGTTTTTCAAGCCTAGCCGTTTTTCTGTGGAATTTTAATTTCCCAACGTTTAAATTTAATTTTCATGAGGGCTTTTTTTGAAATTAATGGATTTCAAATTGAAAACTGTTAAGTTTTTATTGAATTTATAAAGTTTTGTTTACAAAAGGACAACTTTAAGAATATTCAATAATATTATTACATGTTTTGTTGTTTTTTTTTTTTTGGCTAAAATGTGATTACCTTTCATTTTTTAGTCATCATTTCAAACAACCTGAAATATCAGTATAACAGAAAAACCATCATAACTTGCAAAAAGTGAATAATTTTCCATCGAGCTTTTCTTTGATTTTAAATTCGGCTAAATCGATTTTTTTACGCCTTTTTCTAAACCTAGTGATAACATCAATATAATACACAGAGCCAAAAACCACCACATAAAATTAATAAGATCACCTAATTGAGCTATTTTATTAGGGTTTCTTATTAATACTACCAATAATAAGAATTTTCCAATGAGAAATATTTTTAATTCCATAGAGAAAATCTTATTAAAAATTTACAACTACTATCAAACATTTTTCAATAAGATTTCTTATTAAATGAATAAAATGATTTGGTAATCTTATTAATACTTTACTTTAATAAGAAATTCTTTTTTTCACTCTCCAAAGTTTAAGAAGAGACCACCTTAAATTAATAAGAAAATCTTTTTGCGATCAAAAGGAAGTAATTTGGATTTATTCATATATTAGTACATAAGAAATAGTTATTCTTTTGCGTACAATAAAATAGTATAATATATATCTAAAACAAACATAAGATCGAAATAAAAAAGAAACAAACAGTTATTAAATTTATATTTAAAAATTACTTTAGTTAAATTCTAAAATTAATTTAATTAAAATAATAAAATCAGCACAAACTTATATCTAATAAGTAATTAAATAAAAAAGGGTGAAATCAGAAAAAGAGAGAAAGTAAAAGAGAAACGAGAATTTAAGAAAAATGTGCAGATATTAATTTCTTGAAGTTTTGTGCGTTGGAAATAGATTTAAGATACACCGGCAAGGAGTTCCACAATCTAATGGTGCTCACGAAAAAAAGTCTTGAGGAATTTAAATATTTAAAGCGAGGAATTACCAAATTTAAGCTTCTGGCAGATAAACAAAACTGAAGTTTAGAATATAGATAGTTTGGAGTTTTTGAGTGAATCAGCTTATGCAGGAATATACAATTTCTTTCTTTTAGATAATGTTCTACATTGCATTCTAGAATTCGGGTGCTTAGACCAGTAACATGGCTAAATCTTCTGAGACCATACACATAACGGGCCGCATAGTTTAACGCCACTTGCAGTTTATGTATCGAATGTGAGTCTAGATTACTAAACACCACTTCAAAATAATTTATTAAAGGCATAATCAACTGTATTACTAGTTTACGAAGAGTTTCTGTTGGTGTGATCTGAGCAGTCATTCGCAGATTTCTTAAGACAAAATATATTTTGTTTACAACATAGTTAATATGGTCTACACATGAAAGTGATGTGTTAATCCGATACCCAAGGTTGGTTATCTTTTCAACAGACTTTAGTGGTGTAATACTTATATATACGGCAGGAATATCTTCAACTGAGATTTTTTGATCTGCTTTTATAAGATTTTCTTATTAAACACTTTTTTAAGAAGGTAAAAATGCTACCTATTCTTTGCTTTAGCTTTCAGTCGTAATTGTGAGTGAATTCATGAAGTTAATGTGCATTTTATGGATTGAGTTTATTTAAAGTAAAATAAAAATATATGATAATGGATAATGATATTTATGTTCTCGAACTTGTTTTCGACGAGGCTAAAATTCTGCAAACTCAAGCCATATTTCAGTCGTGGGGCTTGAGTGACTCAATTTCGACGTTACTAAAAATTTATGGAGTAAACTCGAAGGAGTTCCTTCAAAAAATGGAAATTGAGGCTGTTGCCACTTTCTTTGAAGGCCTCGACAGCGCCGGGTATTTTGGTATTTTTGAAAACGGTCTTACTTATTAAGTTAAAAAAACTTATTTATGCAACAACTTTAAATTTAGTTTTTTTGCTTTTTGTGAAATTATATTTTAAGAGATGTATTTTATACATACATATACAAATTTTATTTTCTAACAAATTGTAATAAACCATTAAAATGTCTTATTATTTAATATTACAGGCAATTAAAAGTATATTTCTAGATAAAAAGTTAATAAGATTCCGATTTGATTTAAAAATATTTCCTTATTAAAATTTAAAAAGAAATCCTATTAAAACAATAAGATCTCCTTATTAAATTAAATGTCTTATTAAATCTATAAGATTTCTTCTTAAAAATCAAGAAGTTTAGATAAGATTTTCTTATTGTTTTTAAAAGTTTTCTTAAAAAAAACAATAAGATTCTTCTTAAAATTTTGTGGTTTGCCTAATAAAAAAGTTCATAGTTTTAATAAGATTTTTTCTATGGTTTTAATAAGACAATCTTCTTGGATGAAAATCATAGAGAAATCTTATTGGTTTTCTTCTATTTTATTAGGTTGCTTTAGAGAGATTCTAGAATAGAGAGAGATAGAGATTCTATATTCATTACATTTTGTGCATGAGTAGTTATCTCTAAGATATTTATTTAAGTTAAGGGATTATTTAAATCAAATAAAAATAACTCGTTACAAAAGGTTTAAAAGGATTTTGAAATTATTTTATTTAAGATATGCAATCTTTTCAAATACAAGAATTTTAAAAACTTTATATTTTATAATAATTTGTAAAGTTTAGTATAATTTGATGATTGATGATGAAAAGGGTTTTATCCCTTTTTTTGGGAAGAACCACAAAGTTTACAAAAACAATAGCCTGTTTTAAAATTCAGCAGTTCCGTTGATTTTCTAAGAAATAAATAGAAATTCTAAATGTTTGATAGTTTAAATCAAACTTGATTTTAAATACAAATTCTAGTTGTTTGATAGTTTAAAATCGTTTATTGAGCTTAAGGTCAAAGTTAAAACAATTAATTGTTCTATTGAATTTTTCCAAAGAAACAACAACAACATTTTCAATATGAAAAGGAAAACATCACTAGCTGATTTTATTGCAATTTCGGCCCTGCTACAGGCTTCATCAGAAATTTTTGTGATGCCGGCGGGAATCGAACCTAGGCCGTGACCACCGTTCAAGCTGTTCATTAAAAGTTAACGTATCAGAATTTTGTGTTCTCTCTCTTTCGTCGAAATAACTCTTACTGAAAGTTAAACAAGAAAATATTTAGTATATTACACAAGTTAAACTTTTTTTTATGAGGATCTAAACATGAACTAAATGTTCAAACGTTCAGTAGTGTCTTTAGAAATTTTCATATGTAAAATTAAATGAGACATATTTTAGTATTCACCACAAAAACTTAGCTTAACAGCAATGACAGGCATTCGGTTAACAAAAGAATACCAAGTTCAGCAAAACTGGCGCCAGTTGTTGTTTTTCTCAAAGCGCATCAAATACATATCGATAAAATAATATGAGCTCATAACAATAACAATAATAAAAAAAAAACAAAATTAAGAAAGTTGTTGTGTTGGCAACAAAAAAAAATCAACAACAACAAAATAAGTAAAGAGATATATTAATATGACTGCATCGTATATATGCTTAAAATTGCAAAATTGTAAGACTTTATTATAAATAAAACAATAAACCAGCAGCAGGGTGGTCTAGAATCTAGTGGTTTTGTTTTTTTTTTTGCATTTAAATGGAGATAAATTCTCACTATTAAGGCGCTATTGAAGAATTGAAAGAAGATACTTAAAAAACAATTAATAAAAATTATGCCAAGAAATATGAAAAATTCGAATGAAATGACAACGGATGGTTGAATGAATGATGAGGAGGAAAAATTTGCAATACACAACGTTCATAGCAAAATACATGGATAGGACAAAGTGTAGACAAATAAGAATTGCTTATGATTACACTTTCATTCAGAACTTACAGCATAAAAATATTCAATTGTGTAGAGCCCGTTTCTGATTTGTGTGCCAATGCATTAAATTTCAATAAAGTTTCTTTTATTTTATTTAAATTATAATTTTTCTGTGTGCTGGAGCTCCGCCAGTTAGCGGCGTCTCATAAGTTGATAACACGATCGACTCGATTTCGCTTCTGGAATTGAATGAAATTTCGCTTCTGAATAGTCTTTTAGTTCATGTGTGGCAAAAATAAATTTAAAAGTTGAAAATAATGTACGGGTTTTAATGTGTTTTTCAAATGTCTTATATATAATTCTTGAAATATTCAGATTCTACTGTTTGATAAAAAATGCTTTTTAAGAAGGCGGCATAGAAGTGCTCGATTAGGAACATGTTCATTCATTACGTTTAAAAACAAAATTTTTATAACTTGAAATGAGAGTTGGGGCATTCCACGTAAAAGAGGAATATGAGATAAATTATGGTTTTCCATTAATTATTTTTAATTTGGTAAAAAGCTATAGCTAAATGTATATACTTTATTATCCTAGGAAAAAAGACTTAAAAAAACCTCAAAATGTCCTTCTTTATACATGACAACTTTTGTTTCATACAGAGCTGCTAGAAAGTAATATGTTAAATATGTTTGCAACACTGTTTTCGGTCAATCTGTCAAATGTAGAAACCTGCCGCGTGTCGTCTTTAGAAATCTTGGAAATATATGGAAATAAAGCGAAGAGGTATGTTGATTTTTTTGTATTTCTTATTTGAAGAGATGCAAGTCGCATGTCCCAGTAGTCACGCAAAAATATATAACCTGAAACACAACTTTATAAATTCAATACTTCCTAGAAGTAATAATAAAATTTTTTAACTTATGTGTACAATTTAAACTTATTTTAATAGTTAAGGCGATCCTATTATGCTATCGATACTGTTTTTACTGCCTGATTTTATTTCAATGACGTTGTATAAAAATAATTTTTTTTTTGTTTTACTATAAGTGAAATATTTTATGCTTCTTTATGTCTAACTTTAATGTTAAAAGGCTGTGAAAATTCACACTTACTCACCACTATTTCAAATTCTAAAGAGATTATTAATCATGGCCTTTGACGGCCTCGATGGTCTAGTGGTAGCACGCTTGATTGTTACCCAGGAGTCTCGGGTTTGAATCCTGACTGAGCCATAAATTCGAAATTCTTATAAATTCGAAAATATTTTATTGATACAAGAAATAAATCAAAACTATCCTGATGTGTATTCAACAGGAATTGAATGTTGAACCTAAAGATATGGTTGGGCCAAGTATAAGCGCAAAAGACAATTTAGGTACTGTAAGTTACTCTCAAGGCGTCTTGTGTAAAGAAGATCTCAAAATGAAAAATAAGAAGACGAAGTAATAAATTGTTTTTAAGATCGACTTCTGGTAATGAAGCTGAGTTTTTCGCCACATGGTAGATGATTGTGTCTTTTGTTCTATTATAAAACTGTTGAGAAGTAAAATATTATGAATTTAGAGAAAAGTCAACATTATCTATAAATAATAAGGGTTAAAGGAAATTTTATTTTTCGTAGCTTCTGATATATTTTTTATGTTTTACAGAAAAATATATAAATAATTACATAAATTGGGTACAAAACAATAAAAAAAATTATTAAAATAGCTTATTATTAACAAATATTTTTTACTTGTCCCGAAAGTCACAAAGGCCTGTCCCATTAGTCACGATTTGTAATAATTTGTCTACTTTTTCTACAAAGGTAAGCAAACTTATTTTGTGTTAAAATGAAAGCTTTTAGTATGTGTTCTTGAACAGAGAAGAAACTGACTTGAATATTTAAATGGTTTCGCAAAAATTATTTTTGAGTGTTCAAAATTAGATGAGTGAGATTTTTTGATTATTTTAATGGTTTGGCTAAAATTCTTTTTTGAGCGTTCAAAATTAGATGAGTGAGATTTTCTGTGTCCCAGTAGTCACTTTCATTTAAATAATAGTAACATAAAATAAAGAAACTGTTTGGTTTTTACTTTAAGGTAATATTACACAAAATTTATTTATCTCTGTTTGAAAATATATTTCACTGTTGGTAAAGAGTGAATTTTAAGCGTTGGTTTTCGAAAATTTAAAAAAAAACAGAAAATTTGCGAATGAACTGTTTATTTGGAGCGATACATCAAAGCCTGCCATTTAATTTTTAAAGATTACTTTATGTAAATGTTGCCCTTTGGATCTTCATCCAACTTTTCTAAGACCTATTCACCAAACAAACTACGTTGTGGTAGTTCCCCCGTCTTCAGTTTCTGCACCAGCTGTATTTTGTATGGTTTCATACCGAGGTCCTTACGTAAAAATTTCCAGGTGGACAAATAACAGAAGCCCAATTATCGACAGCGGCGACGATTTACATATCGCGATCTCCATTGACACTGGCCGATACAGCAGTGAACCTCAGTATGCACTCTACGCATACGGGTGCAATAAAGAGAAACTGGTGCGAAATTTGGTCGCAATAGCTTGAATAGTCTGTTCGGTGGGTCAATCATGACGTCCATAAAATGGACATAATTTTCGAAACACATTTGTCACAGAAGACGAGTTTTGATAATAAAATTCAATGATTTGCAAGCGCTGTTTGTTTGCTAGTGTATTTATGATGAATAGGCAAACCTTATTGAGCTTTTTTGGCTTTACCACATGTTAAGAATCACGCATGAGGTGTCAAAAAAGTACACTGAAAAAGCATATAGCAAAAAATCACCCTTTATACGTTATGACGACATCATTATAACTAATATTTGGAGTTCTCAAATTGAAATTCTGGAGTCAAATGTCCCAGTAGTCACAATGGAATGGTCCAGTTCAAACTGGGTCTTCGAAATAAAGTTTAAAAAATCATAATTTACTTGAGAAAATTTACTTAGTGTGTAATTGATGTAATTATTTCAGAAACAACACAAGTGTCGTAAATCATTTACAAATAAACGAATTTTCAAGGACTTTGACCTTAAACGTAAGGACTTTAGGGTATGAAATATCGACAAATCTTTAAAATGTATCTAGGGAATGTTTCACTAACATTACAGTCCGTTTCCTTATACTCCATCATTCTCGTCTTATCGTCACCTTCTCAAGAGTTATTTTTTGCTAATTTAGAACTCGTTTTCCGTATTGTTTTTTACACACACATTTTTTTCTTAAAAAGGAGGCTAAAAATTCTTACGATTTAAAAAAAAAATTTTGTTTTTACATATATATATATAAGTTCACTTATGTTGTTTAAGCAATAAAATAAAATTATGCGGAATTGTTTGAAGAAGAAGTATTACTCTGGCTTGAGTAAATTTTTTCCAAATTTTGGGTCTACCTGTAATGAAGCCTTGGCAACCATCAAATAAAGCATTGATGAAGAAAGAATCAATTTTATATTGCGTGCATCAGCCCTTACCTTCCTTTTCACAGTTTTTACATGCACAATAATGTTGACTTTTGCGAAATGAGCACAACATAAATATTATTTCTGTAAGTATTAACAAAAACATATTTTTTATTTTCTTCAGCCTTGTTTCTACTTTCTGTAGCTGTTTGTCTTTCTTTAGCTACTTTCCATGTTAAAGTAAAGAAATGATCTTGATCCATATCAGCCACCATTCTAGACTGCATGCAACTTATAGCTTTAAAAATATATTAAAGCTAATTTATAACCAACTGGCATATGAGGCAATGCTTAAAATATGGCGCCTCCCAAACATTTGACAAACGGTAGGTAGTGAAGCGTGCACGATCACTGCTGGGACCGTGGTGTCAGAAACAATAATACTCGAAACGCAACAGCACCTGATCACAAGACTGCGGGCAAAACGTCAACAAATTTTTCAACAGCTCTGACAGCAAGAAAGAACAGCGAACAAGATTTAAGCAGTTGATGTCAGCAACGATTATGAGCACGATCGCGTTTTGGCTGCATTTTTTTGTGTGGGTTTTGTATTTTATTGATTGTAATGATTTTGATGAATGCCTAAATGAACATTGATTGTCATCATTAAAATTGATTCATGCACCGAGATGAGGTTAATAAATTGCTATGGAGTTGTCAAGTAGCGCGAAAGTCGACATACTGTGGACCAGAGATTGATTGAAGTGGATGGTTGGATGGCTGATGAAGGATGAATGGCCGCATTCAGCGCAGACAACAGTTGGCAACTGTTGTGTAAAAATTCGCTGAATAGTACAAATTTGGTAGCGCTAACTAAAACTGATAAAGTAGCGAACGCCTTTTAATCGAGCGAACAAATTCTATGCTACATGAACACAACTGTTTGCTTAACTGTCAGATGCTGTTACTGACGCTGTTAAATTAATAAACGCAGAAAGAACGCAGCAAATTTAAGTGAGAAACCTTTGCAATTGAATTAAATTTACATAAAAATTAAATTGAATCTAACTTCTGACGTGTAGAGTAGCAACACATTCAGAGAAAAACATCGTGAACTAAGGTAGCGCTACCATTATAGTTCACAACAGTTGTCTACGCTGAATGCGGCCAATGTAAAATATTGCAGCAAATTTTATGGTGAATATGAAAGTTTTGCGTCGCACACATTGTAAGATTACTCAAAACTATTGTGAAACTTTAGAAATAAATTTCTTCTTGAGAATTTTAGCCCGAAGCAGAAATTTATTGTGACATATTTTCGGTCACAAGCAATACTTAAATTGATTCCGGCATTTTGGCACATAAGTAGCACAACAACATGTGTCAAAGTTCACAACGACCTTAAGCTTAAGTGCTTAAAAGCACTTTTGTACAATTTTTCTCTAAAGCTATCGTTGACCCTAAAATTAATCCAAACGGATTTAAACGCTGACGTGGTATATAAAAACGCCCTAATGTAAAGAAAACATTTATGTCACTTTTAAGGGAAGAGTGTGAGTTTTTTTGGATGATGATGAGTTACACGACTTCAACTTTCCAATGTCTAAATTTAGCTTGTTGATTGGGAGACAAGCATTGAGGCGGTATGGATTTAAGCCATATTTTTGCAGCTTTTGATGAATTTATATAAAAAAAATGTATACTTGGTGTTGCCAAATATTTAGGCAAAGTAATTAATAAGTCTAAAAACTTTTTGAAACCAAGAGATAAAAGGTTTTTATCAATGAATTATTGCTTTTAACCAGATTTGCTTCATTGAAATTGATTTTAACAAAACAGAAGCTGAGCTGGCTTTAGAAGCCTTATAGTAAAATCCTCCAGCAGCAAAATCTACTTTGGATTCAAAGTAAATTTTAAATGTTTTACTTTAACAATTTATTGTATAACTTGGCCAAAATAAATTAAAAATGGAGTCACTGCAGCTTCTGTACACAGACATATCTGTCCGGGGTTCTTTTTTTTGCATTATTGTCTGTTCAACCTTCTGTCCAGCCTAGGTCTATATTTGTTTTGTTATTCGTTGTTCGTATGTGTGTTTGCTTTGTTGGTGTTGAGTTGTATCCAGTTGTAGAAAGGACCAACTTGCTATAGTTTGTTTATTTTTTTTTTTTTTTTGTAACAAAAAGGGAATAAAAAAACTCAAGTCTAACAATGCAAATTTCCCCCTTTTTTATTGACAACCAAAGCTAAAAATTCGCTATATACATGGCGTCTGGTTGAGAGTAGTCTATCTGCTGGTGTGAGGAAATGGGAAAATTTTAGACCTCTTTGTTCTCTGGTTAATGCTGTTGTATAGAATATTCTCTGCATCCTTGTTTGATTGTGTTCGTCAAATTAAACGTAAAATTTGCTTTTTTCCACCCTCACATACTCGGAAGTATAAAATCCCTTTTTTTGGCTGATGTGGGCAGCACTTCATGACAGTCAGTGAAAGTTTTGTAATAAAAAAATGTAGCTATACACATGTCTGGCGAATATTTCCAACGTGCTTATAAAAGCAGTTAAAGATGCACAATACAACGACTTTTTTCAACTTGATAACTATACGACTAAACATTTTTTTAATAAAATATTCAAAAATTGATATTTTATCATTCTTAATATAAGAATACAAATTTGAAAATCTAAAATCAGACTTCTTAATTAAAAATTTTAAATCATAAATAAAAAAAATTGTAACTATCTAATAACGTTAAGCATCCAACATTAAGCAATTAAAAATTCATAACTTAAATTAAAAAATTAAAAGTTATAAAATTCATTAAACAAATTCAAAACTTTCAAGCTTAATCATTCCAATACGAATTTTTTTAAATGATACAGACTCTTTTTTGATGTATATTGGTTTTGGAACATCATATCTTAGATAATGTTACATAGGGTGCACTTAAGAATAGAAAAACCAGGACAAGGAAAATGACCTGGGAAAGGAATGTGCCATCAGTAAATGCCAAAGGTGCACGTACGGCCCAATAGTAGCATAAGAAGGCAAAAACAAAATAATGGTGTTTGGAACTCTAATCGTATAACTTGTAAACTTGAAGCCTGTGTAGATGTATTGATAGAAACAAGCATGAATTGAATACGTAGCAATACAATGAATACAAATGTAAGTTAATTGGAATGATATTTGGCAAAAATAGCTTGCACAAAGGAATACTGCAAAAAAACGGAAGTCATTTTCGTACCTTGCTCTTTTTTATTATCTAAGCAGCTTCTGCAACGGCGGCGTTTCCCTCAAAAGGACACGTGAAAGTGTTTTTGATCGCTGGGAAGGACACCCGTTTCTTCTACGACGCTTTATTTTCTCTCTCTTTTTTCCATAGGCTGGTCTGCCAATTTAAAGAAAAAAATTATCAAAAGATTCCAAGCATTTAGTACGCAAGTCATGGTCGTAGCGAGGTGGAAAAGGGGGTCGTGCTCCCCCTCAAACTTTAGAAAATTAATTTTTTTAGTGTTAAAGTTAGAAATTCAATACAGTTTTTCCGATAATTAAAATAGTATTGAAGTTTTTAATATTTATTAACGCTTAATTTATTTTTTTTACAAACTTAGGTCTGACACATTTATTATTTGGTAAAAAATGTTTATGAAAAGGGTAGCCGGTGTGCCCTTGTGAGTTCATCTCAGAAATTGCAAATGCTTAAATAACCTTGGGTTTGTCCTCAAATCTACGGTATAAGAAGGACACGATTGGACCCAATTTGAAATTTTTTCACAGTTTTCTACAAACTTATGCGCCGTTAACCACAGCGGTTAATATGCTCAAAAAAATTAAGAGGTGCACTTTGCTTGTACTGTTCCCTCTTTCGACCTTAAAACGTTCAAGCCGTTTCAGGATCACTCGTTAAAAGCCTTTCACGAAATATAAAAATGTGCATTAGTATAGCAGAAGCCAAGTCAGTGGCACATAGGATCAGCAGAAGCAACTCACGCATTAATTACCAACCTGCTTATTTATGTAATGATGCTGTCTCGTCACAAGAAATTACTGGAACAAAATCGAAAGGTTTTGTCTTTGATTATTTC
Organism: Dichetophora obliterata; assembly: GCA_963920525.1. NCBI lineage: Eukaryota > Metazoa > Arthropoda > Insecta > Diptera > Sciomyzidae > Dichetophora > Dichetophora obliterata. The sequence goes on from OY986436.1 coordinate 265,270,840, forward strand.
GGTTATAGTTTTTTGTGAATCTCACGACTTGTCAGTTCGTGTAAAAGACAAATCCTCCAATAATCCAGTTTAGTAAATACTGCTTCACGCAAAAACTAAAATCAGCTTAGAATTTATCCAGCTTTTGAATATTGGAAGGTGCTGCTGGTAATACCATATTTCGACTTTTTAAAAACATCCTTACAACGGTGTTTTTGTTCCTTTAAAGCGTTCACAGAAATTTGGTGCAAGAGAAAAAAGAGAAGCTGAGTGATGATTTTTTAAATTGCTTAACTGAAGATTCGTGCCGATGAATACGTTGATTTCCGCTTTTGTTAAATCGAGTTTAATTCAATTTCGTTTCCAATTTAATTTTATTTTTTCTCAAAAAATTCAATGCTTAAAAAATAAATTTTGTTTATCAGCTATATGAAACAAAAAATGGCCCCCCTGAGTAAAATCAAGGGTACGCCCTTGACGCAAGCTGTAAGCAGCTTTTGGAAAACTCTCTTCCACAATTTTCCAGATTTTTTGTCAGGATATCGAGGAGATGAAAATTGATCTGAAGTTGATCTACATCGCCCAAACTGCAATAGCGTCTTGTTTTTAGATGGTCCTTTTAACGCTTGTTACGGTATCAGTGTGGCAATTTCTGTTTAATAAAACCTCCTTTGTATGTTGCCATTTACAAAGTATACTATCATTGTTGTTATATTTAAAAACGTGTGGTAAGAATACTTATAAAAGTTATTTTTCATAATTGAGCCAACTAAACCAAAATCCAAAGAAGGAATACATATTTTTTTTTGTATATATGTACTGTCTGTATTGAAATGGTTAAATAAAAACAATACAAAACGCAATATTTTCACAGTTAAAAAAAAAGTAACAGAAGTAAAGGATTTTTACGCCTTTAACTTCTCTGACTGTTCGTATTTCCTGTGTTTAGAGGTCTATCACTTAGAAATACTCTGCTATAATAATATGTTAATAATACTATGTAATTTCCAATAAAAATGAAAGAAAAAATTAGATCTTGTCGCTTCGTAACACATTTTCAATGTTAACCAATAACTTTAAAAGTGTGATATCGCTGAAAGTTTATACACCCACAGAAAAACCTCATGATAAAAATATATATGAACATTCTTGAAATAGTTGAAATTAAATTTTTCAATTAAATATTTAAATAAAAAACAAATATTTGAATATGAATTTGAGCATTTTACATTAAATCAAAGAAAATTTATTAATCAAATTTCATTTTTACGATTAGTACATCAAATAAAATTTAAAGTGGAATAATTTAAATCAATATGATATTATTAAATATTTTAACACTTAATTTCAAATATTTATACACTTTGGTTTAAAGTATGTACTCGTTGGTTTCATACTAAACCATTTCAATACATTTTTTCATTGTTACGTAAAAATCAAACACTTTAGAATAATATTAAGCCCTTTCAAGCTAAATTATAGGCAAAAATAGTTTAAATGAAGTGTTAATATTAAGATTTACAACGTTTTTTGTCTGTGTGTAAATTATCAGTATCATAAATTTTATTATCTGAACGACAAATTGCTTTTATTTTTGCCATCAGTTTAAGTTTTTGAATTATTGAAAATATTTTAATAATTGTACTGTATATTTTTAAAGCATCGACCGATTTCCAAAATTTTTATCCTGGACAATTTTTGAAAAAAATTTTTTTTTTATAAATTCGGAAAAATATCGTAAGGACCACGTTGATATAGCAAAGCATATATTTTCTCTTTTTAAATTTGTCTGCTTGTTTTATTTCTGTCTGTTTGATGAGTATCTGTGTGGCTGTGAACACGATTAAAGCCGTAATTTTTAAATTATTGAAGTTCAAAATATAAAAGCTTTATACGCAAAAAAAATTAAGTTTTATAATAAACTGAATCTCGGAAATAAATCAATTTTTTTAAAAGAATTTACATCATTAACTTATGAAAGCTTTCACAAATTCACGATTAAACTTGGCAATATCGAATTAAAATGAAACTCCCCAATTTTAAAATACCTTAACAAAACAACAAAAACAAAACAGCTATAGACTTGAGATTTATTACTTCAGAATATAGTTTAAAATTCTTTATTTCTCTGAATCTCGGAATTTGTCAACCACAACCAAACCTGCAGAAAATATTTAAAGTAATATTTTCTTTTACTGTTTAATTTATCTCAACAAAAAATTTAATGAATTTTAAAATGCCACTAAACTTTTCAAAGATATTGATAAAAATAAAATGTTTACTGAATGCTCAATGGCTAAGAGATATAGTCAAATAGACGAATTCAATTATGATTATAGGTATTTAGCACCCTCACGAGCAGTTTATAGATCCGTCACTGTGTATAAATTTCCAAATTGAAAAAATTAAGCTTGCTTAAATATTCATTGCAATCTCATTAAATAATCGTCCTTCTTTGCATGCAAGACCTCAACAGAACAGAAAGCTTAAAAACCCCCACAATTTGGAATTTCTGCTTGAGCATATCTTGCCCTAAGGCTCTGGTACCCACCGCCACTCATTTTTCAGCATTCCATACAGTGAAATTAGTCTTATCTAAAAATGTTGTAACCTTTGTCTAAGCTCACTCGAATTCAACATTCAAACCCCAACAAAAAATGCCAAAAGTTGGCTTTTGTTATATGAACAAAAAAGCTGCATGTGGTTCATTTTTACACAAACATTTCTTGCCAATAAATATTATTAAAAAAGTAATGGCCACCCTTATTTTTGACTTTCAAGAATTAATTTATAAAAAGTGTGGAACATTTTTTTTTTAAATAACACATCAGGTTAGTCCACAATATTGCCCTCTTTTTAACATCAGAATTCTTGGGGCAACCCTTATTCTTGTCGTTACTTTTATATTCTTTTTGAGTATGCGACTCAACTCACCCTGGTGACACGAGCCAATTTCAACGTTTTAACGAAAATTTTACGCTTCTTACTGTCAAATTATCTGTCACTTCCATCTGTGTGTCCTAAGACACGCTGTACAGTGTAACGAGTTCTATAGGATGAGAGACAAAAATAGAAATCATCGTAGGTACATGAAATTAAGCATGTGTCATAATTTCATAAATATAAAACGCTGCAAGTTTTCATCAAGATTGGTCACGCCCTTCGCCCACCTCCCAAACAAAATTAACAATAAAAGTGCAACATCGCGTATCAAAAAGTATAAGAAAAAAAGTGAACTAATTCTTTTATTAACTACATTCACATAATTATCATTTGAAATATTCATCAAGAACTGCCACGCCCTTTGCTCTCCTCCCATACCAAATTAAAAATTAAAGTGCAATATCTTTAGTTGTAAAAAAAATTAGAAATGAATTAAACCATTTTTTATTAATTACATTCACATAATTATGATATAAAAATTTCATCAAGGTATGCCACGCGCTTTACCCACCTCCTATACAAAAAGATAAATAAAAGTGCAGAATCTCCAGTTGTAGAAAGTATAAGAAAGGAAATGAACTTGTTTATTTTTAACTGGTTGCACTTAATAATTATATAATTATTTTATTCAGATTGGCCACGTCCTTCACCTACCTCTCACACAATATTCAATGAAGTTTTGTGATTAAAAAATATTTTTATGTTCAAACATAGGTTTCAAACTTTTATTCTACCTTTTTCATACAAAAAGAAGAATAAAAGTGCAATATCTCTTGTTGTAGAAAGTATAAGAATGGAAATGAACTTGTTTATTTTAACTGGTTTCACTTCATTATCATATAATTATTTTATTCAGATTGACCACGTCTTTCACCCACCGCTCACACATTATTCAATGAAGTTTAGTAATTAAAAAATAATTTTATATTCAAACATGGGTTTGTTAAAATTTTAAAACATAAAAAATAACAGAGAAAATAATTGATTGTTATCAAAATAAATCGTAAAGTCACTCGACCAAATTCAGAAAAGTCGCGATCAGAAATAAAATCAATTTTGTCATCATTCGTATCATGATCTTCACATAAAAGGAATTCATTGATTTGGTTATCATTATTCTATTTTTTAGTATTTTTCTAAGAGTAGATATAAAAAGATCTGATGAAAGCATTAACCCACGGAATATATTGCATAGTTCTCAAAAGTTTTTACGGATATAATTTGAGTTCATTTTTCTAAACTCTTTATGACTAGCTTCTTAAGCAAAACAATTAATATTTTTACATATTTAGGCCTACAACCTTCACTTCAGTTCGTACCTTCGGGTATCTTAATGGTTGAAAATGACAATGAAAACGACTTTTTTCGACATCACCAAACAAGAAAAAGATGCATAAATACTAAAAAAATTAAAATTTATTGATATTGATTTTTATATAACGTAAAAAAATTTCAAGCCTCTATGTTTTATTATCTGTGCACTATCTGTGCAAACTAAGCCTTTTGGGTTTAAAATGTGGAGTTTCACCTTGTTATTTATTTTTTAGTAAGCAATTAGTGCTTATTTTCATGAAAATATGCCTTAGAAAAGTGGTCATAAAATCCTTATTTGAAGGTTATCAGAGACCAAATTTTGGGAATGTGTTAAAAAAGCCATATCTAAAGACATACTTGAAAATAGAAATATGCAAAATTGTTTTTATTTTGTAATTATCTATGGAACTTTATAAAAACTATGTTATTTTTTCATATAAATTTGCGCATTTTCGTCTAAAAATGCTCCAGGGAACAGGTCATAAAATCCTTAGTTTATATTTTCGGCTTCCCAAATTTTGAGAATATATTGAGAAAGACATTTTTTAAGACATACTTAAAAATAAAAAAAATAAAAGTTTTCTTTTTGTTTGACTGCGTTTAAGACTTTATGAAAAATTTGTTATTTTTTCTTATAAATTTGCCTATTTTCGTCAAAACATGCTTTAGAAAAGTGATCGTAAAATCCTCATTTTAATGTAGTCTTAGACCAAGTTTTGGGAATATGTTAAAAAAAAACATGTTTAAAGACACACTCAAAAAAAAAAATGTTTTTATTCGTTAATTGTATATAAAAATGTATGTTTTTTAGGATTTTTATGACCGATTTTGTGATATATGAATATTTTTGTATTTATATTTTTAAAGTTTTTTTTAGCAAGAGCTTGTAAAATATGTTTTTGCTAAAGTTTCGCATATGAATTTTACTAAAATTTTTAGGATTTTGGAAAATATTCCGTACAAAACTAAAAAAAAAAATGAAATTTCGTGAAATGTTCAAGGCAGCATATAAAGACCATAACGACCACATATGGAAGGCTATCAAATAATCCTTTTAGATTCACATCTAAACAAAGAATCCTTTTGCATGCTTACTTGTACAAATTGATGACTTTTTTCATACCTACTTTTGTCCACCTCGATACACTGTGCTTCAACTCTCTACCCAACATAAGACAGCACGTGATTTTTAACAGACTCAAAATCATCACACTTCAACAAATTCTACGTAAACAACTTGTAATTAGAATATTTTTAAGACAGGCGCGCCAAAATAAATGCATATGAAACAAGTTTTTAAGTTGTGACAAAAAAAAAACACATAAAATATATAAGATTTGCTTTAATATCAACAAAGGGTGGCATGCCATCTCCAATGCATGTGGGAGTAGAGAATACGCGGTGCAACATAAGAAAACAAAATAAATAATTTATACCAAAAACAAATGCGTTAATCCATTGCGACTGCTGCCGCCAATTTGTGTAGGGTTGCCAACAAGCTTGCTCAAAACTAATTTCAAGATATTAAAATTATGACAATTCAATTGTTGTAAATGTCTGCCAACAGTTGGTTGGCGTGGTTAGAGGAGTTGTTGAACTTCATAATTATGATGTTGTCTTCTAGGGTGATGAATGTGACATACGTGACATGATAATTTAATGAAGGCCTTCTCGGACTGTCTAAAATTGTTAGAAGAATTTTAAAAAAGGCATGGAGAAAATGATGGGGGCATTGTTCAAAGTTAAATTAAATTATTGTTGTGGCGCAGGGGAAAAAAGTAGTTGCTCGTTCTTGGTTATTCTGTTTTTAGGCAAAAATTGTGTTAAATAATTACATAAGCCAATCATAAATTTGGCGTGCAAAGTAAATATTTAAAACGATATAGTAAATATTAGTGTAGAATAGATATCATTTAAAAATTTGTTTTAAAAAAAATACAACATTTTAAGTTAATTCGTACGATCTTATTTGCATACATAATAAAAGCTTAAAAAAAAAATAAAATTTAAGAAGATTTAGTCCAAAGAAACCTTCTTACAAAATAATCGTGTGGTTGAAAGCATTACTCTAAAATAAGAGAATTATAGTTAAAAGTAAAAAAATAGGTGCATTATTTTTGGCTTTCAGCAAAATTTAAAAATAATTAATCATGTTACATATTACATTAATAGTATGTAATTTGAATTATAGTATTATCATAGAATTTTTAAATTAAATTAAAGGTTTATGATATTCTTGACTTTATGTGTGAAAGATGAAAGGAGAAATGTCAGAACAGCTATTTAGAACACGTGAACACAATCATTTGTATCTTGATTATAAAAAAGAAGAAAGTATTATTAAATATTTAACTACTTATTATATAAAATGAAATTTTTAAAGAAAAGTTAAAGTATTATTTGATCAACAAATTTAATTCTATTATCATTTAAAAACACAAAAAAATATAAAAAATTAGGGTAATCAATTACAAAAAAAAATGTTAACTGATTTTTAACTGAATATTAAAAGCAAGCAAAACATGTGAAGATCAAATAGTCATTAGAGAAATGTTTTCTCTGATTCCATTCTACCGACTCAGCTCTGAGTAAACAACTTCGGTTATTTTTTGATTAAGCCCAAAAAAAAATATTATTACGAGAAACAAAAGATGTTTAAATAAATTATTAGAAATATTCAAACCTCTGATTTCTCATTAAGTTATTAAGAGATCCTATTCTTCACACAACGTAAGCATGTTATTTTTGAATTTTTTTTTTTACAGCACAGTTTACAGCAAAGTCTTACAGCACAGTCTTACAGCACAGTTTGTATGGGGATCTTTTTCACAAATTTTTTCAAGTACATGTAGCGTCTTTGTTCACTCTTTGGGGTATACCTACAACTTTAATGTTCATCGTACAAAGACAAATATTTACCAATATAACATAAAAATAATCATCTCTTTCAAGAATAACTTTCCTGATATTCTTTTAAAGGGCTTGCTGAGGCCCAAGGAAGGTTGTAAGGTTAATGCAAAGTACAATGGTTTTATAGAAAATTTTTTGCTCACGAATATTGACTCTGAATGCAAATATTGGCATTCCAGATATCACAAAATACAACAAAAAAACAATTGCTTGGGCCCGACAAACTTTTATATTCCGCCCCTTTTCAAATTGCTTAAGGTGCCCCCAGACTATGTGTTTCATAAAAAAATACATACCGAATTTCATCTGTGTGTCAAAATTATGTTTTTGACAGACAGATTTTTCTTTTGTCTTCACACTATCTGGCACGTCATTTCAAACTAAAAAGCAGCTTTTGACATTTTTGTAATCCGTAAAGCTCTAAAGTGTCCTCCTTTGATCATTCATATTAAAAATAAATTCATTATAAACCAATTTATTGAAAAAATATCTATAAATTTACCTTTTCTTCTAATTTCACAAAAAAAAATTTGATAAATTTATCAAACTGACATTTTGTACAAATGGAAAAACATACGAAATTAGAGACGGTTCCAATTCAAAAATTTACAAACGTAAATACAAACGATATTTCAAAACCAGTGTTTCATAACCCAGTGGGAAAAGGAGCCCTACTGTATGTCTGCTGACAACATGCCTCGGAAGGTCAGAAGAGAGGCTGGCCTCGATACCCGCTTATATACTTTTTCTATAGGCATGTCCTTGGCCGGCAGGTCTGCCAAATGAACTACCGTAACAGGAATATTGCATGCATCTCACGGCATTAATGCTGCTTTCATAACACGGTATTAATTTTGCATTCATACCATAAGATGCACGCTGCATTGCTGCTACGGAAGTTCATTTCACACGTGCCGTCCTAGGATATGCCTGTAGAAAAAAAGATACAAGTGGGAAAAAAGAGCATGTCTGCTGAACTTCCAGCCCATGTTACCGGCACTTGAAAAATTGCAACTATCCGGAGACTTGAACCTCGACCGCGTGAGTGTAAGTGCATCAGCTTATCCATTTCACCATCGCAGTTGTTAACTAATCGTCGCTTAATTTTCTTCATTAGGAATAAAGGTACGAGCACAGAGTTAGAAAATTAACGCGTTCGCTTTGTTATTATAAGTAATTAATGCAAAAAAACAGGACAAAATCACTAACAAAACAAAAACAAACAAAAAAAATAGAAACCAAAACAAAACTAAAAGCCATTTAGAAAACAAAACAATTATGTCTCTAATGGGATTTGAACCCACTACTCAGAATTCCAAAAAACAAGAATAAAAACTAAAGCTCTAGCCAACTGAGCCATTCGCAATGCTGTGATGTTGTTCAAATTATATACATAACAACATTGTTGCTATCAAAAGTTATCAAGCATTGTTGCTATCAATATTGAAGTTGTTGTCCCTTAAAATTAACCAGAATTTTGCATTAGCAAACATGATACTTTTGCCAATGCACCTCACTGAGAAGTGAAGAGGAAATTTTAAAATTTCAGAAAGTAGGCTTCAAAAGCTAGCATTAAAAATTATAAACTTCCACATTTCTTCCAATGGCAGGCCCGCTTTGTTTTCCATCTTTGGTGTTACACACTATCTGTAGGTAAAAACCATTTGTAATTTTTGACGTGTCATATGTATAAAACATTCACAAGGTGTGCTATCATGTCATATCGTCCTAAAATTTTACAACTAAAATGTACAAGATAAATAAATGCAAATAAGAAACAACTGTCTAATTACGACACTTCAATAAACATAGCTTTCAGAGTTGTAATATATTAGTACTTTTTTATATGGAAGGCAACGATAAAATGTTGTAGACTAGTATAACATCTTAGGACAATATGACATTGTGACATGATAGCACACCTTGTGAATACCCTAATAGTGTAGCGGCACTTTTAGATATATTCATACGGGTCATTCCACAGAAAAGTCAACCGTGACCAACAAATTAAAACTTAATAAAAACTTATTATTTTATGATATTATCTAGCAAGCAAGTTATATATAAATTCTACCATAATGCTCAAATCCTCTTCACTGTTTCACAAATGTAGTTTTTTTTTTTCGTAAATGTTTAGTAAATTTTTCATAAACTTTTTTGTTTTAGTAAAAATGGAAGGCATTGTCTAATGATAATGAAAAATGGTGGAGGCAAGAAAAGCAATATATTTTAAATTTCATTTTAATTACTAAATAACATAATTACTTAACTACCTAATTACTTAATTACCCAATTAAACTACAACATTGTCAGTCTGTCAGGCACGTGACGTGATTTGTCTCCATGTGACGATGTGTAAAAAAAACTGTGGACTTTATTTAAAATCTTTTTACGCCGAAAGCAAATTTATGAGTAATAAAAAGTTGTCTTTCTAATACCTCTTCCCCATGTTAGTTACTTTCGTTAAAATTTGTAATCGAACACAACGATTTGCAACGTTGGTTTACCGGAATCGTCCGACACGTGACAGTAGATGTCTTGTTTTTTTCTGTTGCATTTAATAAAATTTAAAGAAAGTTTGAACGTACAATGAAGAAACCGAATGAAATCTATTTAATAAGACAAAATGACTTCACTTCCAATGTGTAAATTTCGAATTGGCTGTACAATAAACTCAAAAAAATAATTGAATTTGTCTCCACGTGACCGTTGTATACTCCAAATTGTATTTTGCATTATTGTCTAGGTCCAGAGTATTTTCTTTCAAAATTAACTAAGTCCGCAGTATAATTATCAAATATGACTAAGTCCAACAAAAAACTGGATATATTTGTAATCCTGCATCCTTTTTGATTGCATTTTTTTATTAGGCTATGCTTTCTAAAAGTACATCATTCGTTCTTTAGTCGCGCGGTTAAGTTGTGGAATAGTCTACCTGCGAGCGTGTTTCCCGGCAGTTTTGAGCTGTGCAAATTCAAAACAAATCTTCACCGACACTACTCCATCTATCCACCCTCCAACTAACTATCACCCATCTTCCGAATCAACACAATGCTTACGCATTTATAGGGGGCATCCCCTGAGCGTTGGTTCAGTCTAAAAAAACAAAAAAAAAAAAAAGAGAACTGCATACTTTTCTAAATCTTTCATCAACTAGAACAAAGGGAAAGCAAATACTTAACTTTCTCAGAATTGATTTGTTTATGACTGAGTTTCATCTGATTTTTATCAACTCAACTGTTTTTTAAATAGTTCTGAAAAATATATACGAAAAAAACCAGAATTTTTCTCTATTACTGTATAAAAAAAATTCTACGCCTACACTAACGAAACTATCAAAACTGTGTCTATTAGTTAACTCTTGGTTTTGACTTATTTTTATGTGATACCGTTAGTTTTATGACATCTAACTTAGTGATGCCATATGGCAACATCGTCCTTATTGGGTTAAGCGAATGTATGAAAATAAATTTTTGCGCCCCTTTAATATTAAGGAACTATTTTGACTGTGTACTTTTCCTTTACTGGTTCACAGTTCATAAACATTTTACAAATATGTCCTTGTCTTGCTTCTATTCGCTTAGTGTTATGTTCTAGTACCTTACACGTTGTTGTCCTTTCAAATAATTGACTTCAAAATTTTTTACGATAATTTCACTTTTTTTTTTGTTTTCTTTTAATAGCTTTACGACGATTTTGGGTAATTAACTTCTAGTTACCTTCTACAAATTTGCTACTAATCTAATTTCATTTCTTCCTTCCTTCCTTCCTTTCTTCCTTCCTTACTTTCATCCGGTTTCGGTTTAAGTAGTTCATCTCTCTATCTAGCCGTGCAAGCGCCATAAATTGTACACTCAAAGTCAACTTCGTTATTCGCATCCTTTTTGAAGTGTACATTATGGAATTTTTACATCACCAACAATGACAACAAAAACAACAACAACTGTAACGATATATGAGTTGATAACATAAACAAGTGCACGCTGTTGCCTCTGCTGCCGCTGCTAACATTTAACTATTGCCATCTCGCTTTTTTTATTGCTTCTAAAATGTGTTCTTGTTGTTTTTGTTGTAGTGTTTTTTTTAGTCGGCTTACTTGTTTATTTTTTTTGTCTATAAATCCAAAGCCAAAGTATGTATTTATCCTGATGCCTGGTTGTCTGACTGTCACATTGTATTCAAACTGTTAAATTTGATGTGAAAGAGCAACTTTGTGCCAGGCCATAACAATAACAACAACAACATTAACAAGCGCAACACTTGAACGTATGCTGACCCACCTACACTTGTCATTTTATCCTGATTCCTGTTTCCTATGCTTGTTGCCGCATCCTAGTAGCATGACGCAGGATTCTTGTTGCCTGCCACACACTTGAGACTCGCTCGTTGTCGCTGCTCTGCTGTAGTAGTTAAGTTTGTGGGCAATATATTTGTTGCTGTTGATTTTGTTGTAGTTGCAGAAATTCCAGTGTATATTTTTAGTCGAATGTGTTGTTGTGGTTGTGTTGTTGACGGCTTGATTCTATGCAAGGATATTTGTTGGTGTGTGTGTTTGTGTATTTAAAACTGGAGAAGTTGTTAAAAATAATTAAATATGCAGCAAAAGTTGAAGCTTAAGAAAAGCACTTGTTTTTTATTTCTATTCTTCGGATAGCGTTTCTTTTTTTTGCTCTATTTTCTAAAGGGTTAAAAAGTTTCAAGCACTTGACCGACGAAGAAGTTTTCAGGCTAAGAAAATGCAGTAGGCGGGTTTCAGGTGTCATAAAGTTTGTAGAAAGAAGGAATAAAAAAATTAGACCCAGCTATTTTTCTTGGCTGGCTTTGATATTATAAGCCACTTTCTTAAAATGTGTGTTTAGAAAAAATATAAGAATTACCGAACAACAACTTTAAATGAAACTTTGAGGGATTTAAACTAAAGCAAATTTTTTTTCTGAATGGGGTAACTGAGAATAAATCTTATGGCATTTTCTTTTCTCGAAAAAATGCTGCATTTTATCTGCCCTTTGTGAAAATTCTGCCCTCTTTAGAAAAATAATAGTGACCTCTAAAATTTCATCGTGTTATTTTCTCGAAAATGTTGAACTCAAAAGCAGAAAATATGCAGAATTCTCAAAGAGAGCAGAAAGGGGGCAGAAAAAGTGCAGAATTTTTTCGAGAAAAGAAAACGCTTTTCATTAAAAAATGCTATCTTAAAATTCAACAGAAATAAAACTAGAAAGGAATTATCTTCGACTGGAACGAAGTTAAAATACCCCCACTGCCGTCTTTTAAACTATTTGAAGTCTTGAATGTTGTATTATTTTGATGACGTCATTTTTATTGGTCTCGATTTTTATCAAATCACATCACATCACATCACATTTGAAACTCGCAGACCTTTTTGTTTCTTAAAGTTTTTGTGTGCAACATCAAGTTTAAACATTAATTTTTTTGGAATTTATAAAGGTTTGCTATTATGATTACGTCTTTTTGCATGGAAGGTGGGCGGAATTTTCAGTTTTGAAAAATTTTAAGCCATTTTAGTAATATTTGTGGAATTTATGGGGATTTTACTGATTTCATAAAATCACTTTGTATGGGAGGTAGCCATGGATTATATTTCCAAATTTCATAGTAAAAAAGCATATTAATTGTTAAAGCTTATGTGCAAAATTTGAAGTCATTACATTAATTTTTGCGGAATTGAAAGAGGTTTTACCATTTTGGTAAACTCACTTTGTATGGGAGGTAGACGTGATTTTTATTCCACTTTTACAAATTTCATACTCAAAGTGCATATTAAAGTTTAAAGCTTATGTGCACAATTTGAAGTCATTAGATAATTTTTGGGAATTTAAAGAGATTTTACCGTTTTGGTTAAGTCACTTTGTATGGGAGGTAGGCGTGCTTTTCATCCGATTTTTCCAAATTTCATACCCAAAGTTCATGTAAAGCTAATGTGCAAGGTCATAATGTGCAATGTGTTAAAGTCATTCGATTAATTTTTTTGCAATTTAAAAAGATTTTACTGTTTTGGTTGAGTCACTTTGTATTAGAGGTAGGCGTGTTTTTCATCCAATTAAGCTTATTTTCGAACTTGACCTCAATTTTTGAATAAAAAGCTTATATATTGAATAACGTTACGATAGCTATAAAATTGCGGCTGTGATCGTGATCAAAGACAGACAGACGGACAGAAGGGCATGTCAAAATCGACACAGGAAATGATGCTAATCAAGAATAAATATAATTTTCTATACCGGCCACGCCTCCTTATCGGTTACAAACGGAGTGACAAAGTTAAATACCCCTATTATGTTTTTTAAACGTGTGGGTATAAAAAGATGCATATAAAAAAATGCTGTCATAAGCGTAGATCGAAGATTCGATAATATTTTTTTAATTTTCTTAATTTTATTAAAGAAAACTTCATTATTTGTAAAAAAAAACATGCAATATTAGGTGATTTTTCTTAATATGAATACACATTTATATTTCGCGAATAGAAATCAAACCTTCTTAAATGTGGTACGGCTTTTGATAAAAGATTTTGTAAAAACTTGATGTAGTCGGTTAAGAAGAGCTTTTACCAGAAAACCAGTTATAATATTATCCCTATAGAGCTATAGTATCCCATCATCTGATGATAATAGAAACGGTAGAAAGCACTTTATTTTCATTGGCACAGATCATACACAATGAAACTATTACAAGAACATCAACTTGAACTTGTATATTTGACTTGAATTTTAAAATCTCAAAAAGAACTAAAAATTTCTTTACTTTTTCTTACTTGTATTCAAAACAACACGTCTTTAAAATGTTGAACTTGAAAATAAGTTGAACCTTAGTTGAAGGGATACATCAAATTTTCTTATATGCCAAATTAGTTGTTCTGCTCATTTTGCATTCTAGTGGTTTTGTGTTATTTCTTTATTTTTAGTTTGAATCAAAATCCGTCAGACCTAAATTCTTCAACATTATGTTGATGGATTGATTGATACCCAACCTAAACAAAAATAAAAAAAACTATAAAAAACGCATGCCACCAAAAACATATAAGGAAAAGCTAGGGATAGCGTTGAAATAGTAGATAAATTACAGCACAGCTAAACGAAACCAGGAAGCCAGTATTGACAGCACCGACAAACACACAGTCAGAACGTACAAAAAAGTTGATGCCAGCTAGCTAGATTTTATTATTTATTAGTTTTGGCGTGTTTAGCTGATGAATTTGTTTGTACAATGTTTTGAAAACAACATTCATCCATCCATGCAGCCAATCGTCCGCATAAAAGTATAAAACTCCGCGCGAACAAAGAAATTTTTCATTTTATGACATTTTTATGGGAGTCAATTAAGGGTAAAGCTTAAGGTATTGAGTCAGTCACCTTACGAAGGATGTTTCTTTCAAGCAATGTTTGCCTTTCCACTGAACTAAAGTATAGAAAACTCATAAAATTTGGAATTTATTTTTTTATTTTAATTGTTATAAGCGAAATAACTAAAGACTAGAAGTTAATTGTTAACCATAAATGAAGGTAGTAAAATGTAAAGCTATTTGTTAGCTGTTGATTCTTAGATATTCTTAGTTTACGACAAAAAATATCACTTGAGGAAGTTATGACAATTACAATGGATTGAAATAAAATGAATTTGAAAAAAAATGCATTTTTCAACTGTGTTAAACTAAAAACTAACATCTTCTGGTGGCTGTTAAAAGACGTTAAGTTTAGTTATGCAGAAAAAATATAAAAGTATTTTATGATCACTCAACATAGCAGCTTTAATTTATTTTGAAAAGTTGTGACATATAGTTTGGTGTGTTTGTCTTTTTGAAGTAAAAAATTTAGATCAGAGTAGATCTAGAATAAAAGAAAATCTTTAGAATTTTAACAATTTTTGATGCATAAAGGCTCTAGTATAAAAAAAAATCTTTAGAATTTTAACAATTTTTTAAGCATAAAGCTCTACATTGAGAAAAAACATACTTTAAAATTAAACAAAAAACTTTAAAATATAAATTTAACTCATTTGCTTTTTTACAAAACAAAATTTAAAACAAGCGTGTTTAATTTTCAACTATAAGCTCATTTCTGTTTTTTGTATAATTTTTTCATTATATTCACAATTTTAAGTTTGAATTAAAAAATTATGTACTGTTGAATCATTGAAAATTGTTGCCAGACAACTAATTTTAACATTTGAATGTTTAAAAATATTTTTGAATTAGTCTTACAAATATTGAACATAAGATGAGATACGACCTAATTAATTATTTTGAAATTGAAAATATTTCAAGTCACAATGAAACGCAAACTAGCTCAAATGAAGTCAAAAAGTTTCTTATTCGTGGGGTCCCAGGGGTCGCTGATCACGAATCTGACTTCGAAAAATCGAAAAAGTTAAAAAAATGGCATCGAAAAAGCGGCGGTTTAATTCATTTGTTTTAAATTTAATAACAATATTTTTAAATTTTATTTTAAAATATTTGTTTTAATTATTAAAGCTTTTGCTTTAAATTTTTCGTTTAAATAAATATGTTTAAACTTATAATTTTTACAATGAAAGTATATTTAAAAACATTGTTTGAAAACTAAAACTTTTGTTTTAAATAAAACTTTAAAAACATTTGTGTTTAGCTTAAATGAAATTGTTTCAAGCTCTATTTCAAAAACAAATTCGTTTAATATGAACACAATTTCATTTAATTTTAACACATATTTCCCTCAGTGTACTATGAATGACCCTAACATTTTAATGTTAACTTCTTTATTTTGGTTCTTCAAGTTTGCGATTCCAAATTCAAAGCATGTTGTCAAAACTTAAACCATTATCTATGATCAGTGCATTTAAAATTGTATCCATTTTTATTGCTCTAAATTTGGTAGAATTTAAATCATAAGCGCTTACCTCAAAATAAATGTTTTGTTTTATGACCTAAACTACAGTATAAAAGATACTAAGTATTAAACAAGCTGCATCAGAAACTATAAAATAGCTATTTTGGAATAACAAGATTCTCAAAGTTTTTGTAGATTAAGATAACAAATAGCTGCTACAAAATTTGTACAAAATTATGTAGTCTTTTCTTGACGTCATTTTGATCAACATCATCTTTGTATCCAAGCACCAAATTATTTATTATCATGTTAACAAACAACTTCAAAATACTTAATATTTCAACAACGTTTCACACATTCATAAATAAACCTTTAAAACAGTGTTAGGATAGCAATTAAATTGAGTCTGTCCATCTGTCTGTCTGCGCGCTGCAAATATTTAGCTTTTAAAAATTCACAAAGCATACGAAATTTTTATGATTGTCAATATTGTGGATTGTGTATGTCTCCTGTTTGTTGTTGTTGTCAACTAACAACATATTGTTTGTCAATTAAATTTCGTACTTCAACATATTGAACGATCAATGAATGGATTGCTTTGTCGGCTAGTTGAACGCCTTGCTTTTGAAAATTTGTTTCACTGTCCGTCTGCCTGTCTCACTGTTTAAATATTTGCATGCAATAATTTTGAACACTCATTACATGGTATTAAAAATTGCGAAAATAATATTTGTCGGTTGGTATATTTGTCGTAGTTAAGCAAGAGCATTAACTACGAAAAGTAAGGATAGCTAAAACAAGGAATACAAATTTACATTTAGTTCTGTATCAAAATAAATTCTCTAAATTCTTCTAACAAAAGCGATAATTGTTGTTAAGTCTAGAAACCACGGAGAGTATTAAATGATCCCCACTGTTAGAGAAGAGCCAAAATACAGCTTACAGAGATCAAAAGCCACTTGCATTTTTTCTCAATTTCTCATTTTACAAAGTTATAGTTGAACACAAACGGATACTTGTATGTGCTTATGATATTTTTAAGGCACTGTTTTTAAAAAAAAATATATACAGTTGGCAACGCTCCTAATTTCATAATGTGGCAAGTCGACGCAATTTGGTAAGAGTAGCCGTTATTTCGTTCGAAAAAGCGCTTCAATGCCACGTGGTTCGGTTGTGATTTATTAAATTTAATTCAAGTTTTTGAAGTTTTTATTTTTCTTTTTGAGCGTTTTATTGATATTTTGAATGTATGTAAATATTTTTTTGTTAATTTTGCCTTTTTACTGTGTGGTATTACATATTTTTAATTGTCTTTTGAAGGATCATATTTTAACTATGGGAAAGGCCAAAGACCTGTCTTCAAGTAAAATTTCGGAGATAAAAACACTCCTAAAAAATACTGAGCACTCTCAAAGAAAAATAGCGTCGATTGCTTCTGTTTCAAGAGCATCAGTAGACCAAATAAAAAAAAAACTTGAAATAAACGTTTAAAGAAATGTGGGCGAAAAAAATTACTACCTGCCGTGAGGAAAGAAAATTTAGTGACATTTGCTCGGAAAAGAGGAGTGCATCTTTAAAGGTGCTCACGAAAATGGACTTAGCATCGCAACGTTTAAAGAAATGTGAGCGAAAAAAATTCTGCTTTAGTAAAAATTCTAGATGATATAAGATTGCCATATGATAGGGGTCATCTGAGTTTGCTTTGTCTTTTAGACTTTTCTAAAGCTTTTGATACTGTAGACCACACTTTACTCTGTAAAAAACTTAATATTTACTTCGAATTTTCCAATGCTTCGGTTCGGTTTTTGTATAGCTACTTGGATGGCAGGTCTCAAAGAGTCAGGGTAGGGAACAATTTCTCGCTTTACAAAAGAACCACGAGTGGAGTCCCACAAGGCTTTTTTCTTGGCCCACTTCTTTTCACCATGTTTATAAATGATATCTTCAGTAAATGCTATCATGTAACCATGCATGCGTATGCTGACGACTTACAACTGTATCTGTCCAGGCCCCTTAAACTAGTTGAAGATTTAATTGAAAAAATGAATGAAGATTTAAATATAGTGGCAGAATGGGCGAATCTTAATAAACTGATGCTAAACCCTCTCAAATCGTATGTCCTATCGGTTTCAAAGACTGCATTTGAAAATCTAGATATTTCACCGATTCTCTTTAGTAACGTGCAGCTAAAATACGTATGTAAGGCCAGAAATCTTGGTTATAAAATAAATTCTTCTCTGTCTTGCGATGACCATGTTAACTCCTGCGTCAGTAAAATTTACTATGTCTTAAGAAATCTTCGAGTGACTGCAGATTTTGTACCCGTTGACATCAGAAAAAAACTAGTATTAACGCTATTACTGCCAATTATTACATACGCGGAAGTTGTCTATAGCAAAATGGACTCGAGATCTTTGCAAAAACTACAAGTTGCTTTTAATAACACTGCAGGCTACGTTTACGGAATTAAAAGGTCTGATCACATTTCACGCTTTACTTATCAGTTATTAGGCCGTAGTTTAACCAACTATCTTGAGGCAAGAAACTGCATTTTCCTGCAATAGGATCATCCACTCGCGATGCCCAGAGTATCTTTTTGAGAAGCTTAAATTTTGTAGATCAAGTCGAAGCATGAACCTAATTATTCCTAAGTATAATTTTCTTAACTCAAGTAGATTGTTTTTCGTTAGTGCAATAAGACTATGGAACTCACTGCCAAACAGCATTAAAAATGTTTCCAACAGTAGGTACTTTAAGCATTTAATTTTCGAGCACTTCTCTTAACTCTCTTTTTCTATCTGTTTTTTTTTTTAAATGTTCTTTCAGTTCTTAAATCTTAACTCTGTTTCTCTACTAATTCTTTTTCTCAAATTTTATTTAATGAACTGAGAAAGCAATTTAAATTATTTACATTTAATATCTCAATATATATTTATAGTTAATATTTTTCTTGTTCAAAAACTAATGTATGTTAAAATTTGATTTTAATTTGATATTAATATTTGTTTAAATAATTCTGTATTTTTTATAATTCTATATTTTGTCTTTCTAATGTAAAATTAATTCACAAAATATTTTAATCTTATAAGTTGTTATGTATGCTATAAATGAGGCATGTAAAAGACTAAGTCTTAAATGTCCACATATTGTTACTAAATAAATACAAATACAAATACAAATAAAAAAATTACTACCTGCCATGACGAAAGTAAAATTAGAGACATTTGCTCGGAAAACAGGAGTGCATCTTTAAAGGTGCTCACGAAAATTATGCAGGATGCTGGGATTCAAATATGTTCTATGACAGCTCGTCGACGTATGAAGGATTTGGGCTTCGTATGTAGCCGACCTGCAAAAAAACCATTTCTTACACCGGCAATGCAGCAAAAACGTCTAAATTGGGCTAAAGAACACAAAAGAGAAATAATATAACACCCTTTTATTTCAAAATTTTACAGTTTTAAATTCTGACAGCGGATTCGGATTCAGCGACCCATTTTTGGTGTACCATTTTTTTTTTGCCAGCCCCGAATTCATAAATATACAAAAAATTAAGGTGGCAACCCTACCCACCATCTTGAATTTTAAAATTCTTACTTCAGATTCGAAATCAGTGACTCCCTAACACTGTTAAATTATGTTTTAAACTCTTAAAAATACATATCATTAGGTGGCAATACTGTGTTAAAAATTTAGGTGGCAGCTCTAACCTCCATCTTAAATTTTAAAACTGTGACATTATATTCGAAATCAAATCTGTTGTCAGAATTTCAAAATTACAAGAATTCGCAAAAATACCCAAAAATCTAGGTGGCAACTCTATCCGCCATCTTGAATTTTAAATTCTGATATCAGATCCGAAATCATCAACCCCCTAAAACTGCCAACCAAGGAGTCCACAGAACCCTGAAAAGTCATAATACGCTTAAGCTTTTCCTACACAAG
Source organism: Dichetophora obliterata (assembly GCA_963920525.1). Lineage (NCBI taxonomy): Eukaryota > Metazoa > Arthropoda > Insecta > Diptera > Sciomyzidae > Dichetophora > Dichetophora obliterata. The sequence continues at coordinate 265,290,756 of OY986436.1, forward strand.
CTCATTGAGTTTTTTGGATACTTGCTTTAATTGGATACTCGCCTTCAATTTCATGCTTTTAAAGCTTTTTGCCGAAGGCATCAAGCTTTCCTTTACTTGAAAATTCGTGCCGTTCGCTTGTAAGCTAGCATACTTGCAAGTCGCAAGCTGTAGTGGGCTTATTTATATTCAACTTCAAGCTATACTTGATTCAAAATTGTCAAGCTGAAGCTAGCTTGAACTTGTATTTTAAGCAAGTACTTGAAATAGAGTTTCAAGTAGGCTTGTGTAGTTCTCTGGTATCTACCTCCTTTCCCTGTCTTTGTTACTGATATATGTATAGTATGCCTTTTACCTGTATTTCAAATTTAATGGTTGAAAGCAGGGACCGTAACGGTTATGATTTTTTTCAAATAGACAAAAAATAATCTTTATTTTTTAACTGATTTCATATCGAGCAAAAAAGTTAAAATTTTACTTTTAGTTTTTCAATCAAATAAGTGTATAAATGAAAATTAGACTTTTCTTATTTTATCAAAAATAAAAGTTAAAATATGACTTTTATTTTTTCGATCAAAAATATAAGTTAGAATCTGACTTTTGTTTTTTATTAAAATTAGAAGTTAAAATATGACTTTAAAATACCGTTAAAAATATAAGTAAACATTTGACTTTTATTTTTTCGATCAAAAATAAAAGTTAAAATTTGACTTTTATTCTTCCGATCAAAAATAGAGATATAAAAGTTGACAGATCTATTTCTTATTAACTATTACAATAGTTTAAATTTTCAAAGCAATTAATAGATTACATTTTTTTATTCTTTTCTATATTCTATATTCTTTAAATATTTGCACAGAGATAATAACATTGCATCGCTTAGTTGCTCATCAGTGCACATTCTGTTTTCATTTATTTCACAAACGACTGGAACAGCGACTGCAAGTAGATGATACAAGAATTAAAATATGACTTTACCTTTTGATCGAAAAAATAGAAGTAAAATTTTAACTTTTATTTTTGATCGAAAAAAAATTGGTCAAAAAATAACGATTATTTATTCTTTTTTAGACTTTTTTAAAAAAAGCAGAAAAATTCAAATCATTAAAAATTATTTTTCCTTAGCTAACAAGCATCACATTGCTATATTTAAATATTGAATAGACTTACTCTTTCCATTTGACTTTTTGAATAGAAATTTCGGAAATAACTGTTATTTTTGGTCCCTAGTTGAAAGTGATCAGTCTTATAAAAAAAACTTTAATAAAGAAAACTAAGACGTTAACAATCGGACGTAAGGCTTGATTACCCAAGCGTAACGTGAGGTAGAGCAGCGGGACGTAGCGAAGTGCGACGTTGCCTCGAGGATAAACAATTACCGAAATCGCAGTCCAACGTAGTGCAGGCGCCGATTTGTAGCCCGCAGAAAATTTGTTATAATGGCACTCATTTTTTTTTCTTTATTAACTTCTCCTCTCCAATAAAAGACTGCATCCTATCTTATATATTATTAAAATTTACAATTTTGTGAAGTTAAACCAAATTTTTCGCGTTTCCCACAGCTGTTGAATTGTCAAATATCGTAGCGTGGTGTAAAAATCTATTTTATACAGACATTTACGCTCCGTTCTATTCATCATTATTCATTCGTTCTATTCATCGCTGATCAATAACACTCACATAAAATAGCACGTATTTTTCAACACGCTCGGAGAGGGGGAAGGGCTCTGAAAAACGAAAAGAAATCAGAGATACTTCCTTTTATACGTACACGATTTTTTTCTAAATATAATAAATAGTTTAAAAAACTGTTTACATTTCAGCATGAAAAACCCATTAAGATTCTATCACAACTTTACTTCACACTTTCAATTTTTGAATAAATGTACTTTTAAGCTTAAAAAATAGAAAAGTTGTGGTGAGACAGAAACCAAAAAACTATTTTCAGCATATCGTGTTATTATGAATAGGTTTTCAGAGCAATCAAATTATGATTTGTCTAAGTTTTTAAGATGCGTAAGCTCATTATGTTCCATAAAGCCTCGCAGTCTAAATAAAATTAAAGAAATCAGACGGGCTGGACTATTACCTTCTTCCACATATATCATACATTTTAATAAGGTGTTATAATGACAAAAAAAAATCACTACACCTGTAGAATTTGAACCCATGAATTCTCAGACCCAAGAAGTTGGCTTTTAAAAACTGGTCGATCACATGTTTAATTAGGTAATAAACACACATAAGAACCGAACCAAACTAAATACTGCATTTTTAGTGTATTCCAACATATACAATAGGGGTATTCTCTATGGCTGGGATATGACCGTTGCACGGTGCAAGAATAGGAAATATACAATCCGTGCATAGATGCAAAAACAAAATACAAATAAAAAAACCGTACACTGAAACCTATGTATACGGTAATGCTATGAAGCATAGTTTATGAAATGCAACCCTGACTTTGTAATGAGATAGGTTTAATGAGCACGAAGTGCAGCTCATTATAGAGTTATTTGAGCTGTTGACTTTACTATGCTACGCTTGTACAATAGGGCGCTCTCGATCCGTTGGATATTTTAGTATAGGATTATTGCAATCCGTGCTCTCAGGCAATTATGGTATACATGAAGAATACCCCTAATATTAAATTTTATTAAACGCATTATTAAGAAAACTTCTAATGTTTTGAAAAGTTTTGAAATAAAAACATGTCTAACAAAATACAGGATTAAAATCTTGTTGCATTTATTTAATTGTTGCAAAATTATTTTCAGCAATCGATTCAAGCAAGCTAATCAATTTTGAAACCAGAAGCGTTGGAATCCGTAGAACTACTATACAATTGTATTTAAATTTCAACTGTCCGATCGAATGTGGCTTCAGATTCCTTTAAGAATCTAAAGAACAGCAACAGTACCATATGGCCACCTTGATTCCTTAATCGCACTTAAAAAAGAATCAAGAAAAACTCTACATCATGATGAAAATTGCTACAACTAGATCTAAATTAACAATAAATCTTTGTGCTGCACTATAAGCCAAAGACAGCGACAACAACAACAACATCACAAAATAACTCCGACTCTTTAGCTTTAACCAAATCTCGGGCATTCGTCAGAAGTTGCTGCATGCAGCACATTAAATCTGCGGTTTCCAATTACGAGCAGCAGCAGCAGCAGCACCAACTGCCTGAACTGACTGCAATAATAATGGTAGGAAAAATAAACGAAAAAATTTGCTGAAAAAAAACAACATGAAATCATATGAGCAACACAGCAAAACCACCCAGAAACACAGAGTAGCAACAGCAACCACGACGATGGAGCAACATTTCCACACGTGTGCTTTATTCACTACTATAACAAGAGAGGAAAAAATAATTACAAAAATAAAATCGTTAAAGAAAACATTTAATTGTGGCTAGAACAGCAGTAAAAGTTGCAGACAGTCAGCTAGCAATATTATAAACAATTGGCAACACTTCAGCGAACCAACGTTGGTCAATCATTCGTAGCAACTTAAAGAGCAACCTGCACATAATTAAAAAAAGGTTATAAAAATGCTACCTCTATAGTAATATGCAACAATTAAAGCGCGTCCAATTGTCAAAAACAACAACAAATAACATTAATTTTAACTTTATCTCAGGCCAAGAAAACTGTCAGAAAAAACTCGGAAGAGTTTGAAAAATTTTGCTGTCACTGTTGCTGACATATTTTACCGAGTTAGACATGACTTTACACAAAACTTTACCCAATAAACATTGTAACTATTTCCACTACTTCATTCCCCCCTCCCTGACGAAATACACCCTCTTTCGATGTCATCGCTGATAACAGTGAAACCGAAATTCATCAGCCTAATTCGGTTATTTGTTAACTCATGTCAGGATGTCTGCTTGCATGTCTATCCCACTGTCTGTCTGTCTCATTTGTCAGTTATGGATGAGCTTAAATGTTGGTTTTCTGCTCTGGCATAACATCAACCATATTATCTACCCCTACACAAGCGCACTACTTTTTTACACTCTTATTTTATTTTACTTTTTTTTTAATGGCACTTTCAATCCTTAGTTGTTACTCGTATGTTAGTAAAATGATACGATTTTTGTTTGCTCGAAATTCAACGATTTATTGTATCAATTGCTAATACTTTGATGGATTACCATAATCAGATTTGCTCTTAGAGGAGCACTGCAAACATACGTATGCGTACATTGGTGCAAATTCAATTTTGGAGTGTGCAGTAAATGGTGTAAACTTTGGCTTAAAATTTAGCAACAATCATTGAAGGCTTTTTTTATTTTCGTTTGGGACGTAGTAATTGGGATGAATTTCTAAGTCTATTCTTGTGGGTTGGCTTTGAAAGGGTTTTTTTTTGGCATAGTGGAAATAAAAACGGTTAGAGAATGAAGCAAACTTATATACTTTTGGTCTAGCATATTTTTTTATATTATCTTTGAAAGTAGAACAGTCAATATTTCCTTTATCTTTTATTGTGCTTCCTGAGCTCTGGCCACCTGGAGTCATCATCCTAAATTTTAACTCTTTACGGCATAGAGTTGCAGCTCTGCAACAAATTGAATAAGTTTCTTAACATAATTTCATGGTTCAATTGCACAAATGCAATATGATGAATATATTATGATTTGGCATAAGACATTATGGAGGTTGTAGACCTGGTGGAATATAAGATAACTGCATAGTTGGTTTTAGAAGTACACCCTCAAATTTGGATAAACGTAAGCATATCTAAAAATCCGCATTTTGTGAGGAGCGTGTGAATCTATTTGCATAACTCTCCTGTTTTCACATAAATTTAAAATTGCAAACGTAAAAATAGCTGACCTTCTTTACGGTACATAAAACTTTCTAATGTCTTAAGAATTGGAAAAGTTTTTGGAGTTAATTACAAAGTTATGCAATTAAATTCATATGCACCTAATAAAAATAGAATTTTTTAATATATATTCTTGTCATATGACAAGTTTTTCGATTTTTTTCTCACTTTGTTACATCATGTTATCTATCTTTATCTATACTATTATCTAATATTGAGTTGAAAATTTAAAGTTACGACTTTACTCCAAAGGAACTGAACCGATTTTTATTTAAAAAAAAATTTAAAAATATCATATTTGTGCTACAGATTTACTAAGCGGTATTTTTCTTTCGAAATTTAAATAATAGTATTATTTAATTAAGGTTTTTAGTTTTTGTAGAAATCATACCAGCTACCACGCATTGGTTATTCGTTATTCGTATATTAATATTACCTCACGCTCCATAGAAAAAATTTATTTTGAACAAATACTCAAAATAATCCTTGGTTTATGATGATGTTTCACTAAATATTTTGCTATTTTGCACTAGCGATAGCCTTCCGTGAGCTCGAATGGTTTAAAAAAACCTCTAAAAATATAATTTTTTGTAAAAATATTGGCTGTCGTAGTTATTGTAAAAATTTGTCAAAAAATTAATTGTCAGAAATCATAGGCCGGAAATAGCACTTCCAATCTGCATCAAAAATTTGTAAATGTATTAGATTAAAGACAACGTTGTTTTTCTTGCATTTTTTTAATATTTTTTTATTTTATTTCCATACAAAAATTTTCAAAATTCAAATAACTTCATTAGGTTTATTTTTTCTTAATTTCTTACAATATATTTTCAGTGGATGTTTATTTTATATTTAATATTTTAGATTTAATATATATCAATTTAAGCAAATCTGACTAGGAATCAATGCGAGCACTCAAAACCTTATCAACGATTTCATGAAAGGGAAGATCGCATTAGAAATAATAAAGTTTTTTGAATATAAGTGAAAATAAATTTTAAAAATACATGAAAAACAGCATTATTTTTAATCGGAACGCAAAAAATTTAATTTTTTGATGCAGATTGAAAGGGCTTTTTCCTGGCTGTAATATATTTTTTTCATTCTACCACACTTTTTGAGTCCAATCTACCACTAAAAAGTTTTTTCAAGTCCGTGCACTGGCCTCGAGCAAGGCGAAAAGTGAGATACATATATATGCAGAGCGACGCTCCAAAATAAAGAAGAAAACATAACAAAAGAAAAAAAGACCAATTTTTTCATTTTTTGGATATGTATTGTCTTAACTAGGGCTTTCAATCCAGGGATCACGAACCAATTTCTAGTACCGGTTAAATTTATAATTAAAAATAAAAATTTTCAGGAACTCTAAATGGAACTACAATGTAAGCAATGGTATTTTTAAATATCGAAATCACCCTGTTCTTTTTTCGCTCTACATACTTTGAAAGTTTTTTTTTAGTTTGTTTTGGTTGTGATATTAAAAGACTCTTCTTACTAGGCTGCTCAACTTTCATGAAATTTTACATACTATAGTTTAAATACTATAGTATTTTAACTATAAAATTAATATTTTATAGATTTTATTTTATTTTAGTTTATTTGAATAAGAAATTTTGTTTTCTTTTTAAATTTTTTAAAAGATAAATTTATGTTGTTTGTTTTGCTTGACTTATTTACGTGCATATTTTTTTGTTCATATTAAAGTGAAATATTATTTGTTATTGTAAATATTTTGAGTTTTCATTCTTAATTGAATGGATTTTAGAATTCGACTTTTTCTTCCAGTTATTGTTGAATTTTTTTCCTTGTTTTCTTCCTTGTACATTACGACTGTAACTTTTGTCTGCATTAGAAGTTATGATCTCGTCTTAGTGATGTCTTATCACTTTTGAGTGTTTTTGAATATTTAAAGTATGAATAAGGAATAAGTTTGGATTTTTATTTTAAAAATAAGAAATTAAAATAACCAATTTGTTTTTGCTAAAACGCAGAAATTAAGAGAAATAGTTGTTAACGGTCCCTGCTCTTAATAGATCTTAGTGCCATTATTTCAAAATTTGTCATTTCGGGATCCCGAAAACACCCGGGATCATGAATTTCAAATCCTGAAATCCCGGGAACTGCCAAAACCCTTCGGGATTGAAAGCCCTAGTCTTAACCCAATAAGGACGATGATGCCATATTGCATCACTAAGTCGAATGTCGCAAAACTAACCGTATCACATAAAAATTAGTCAAAATCAAAATTATCTAAAAATTAGCACATGTGTGAAAAAATTGTCCCGTCTCTTATTCGTTAGGGAGATTGATAAAAAAACGTCCAAGGCAAAGCCGCGGGCAACAGTGGCCTGCTAGTGCTAGTTTAAAATAAATAGGAATTCATATAATACCACATTTTCAAAGACGTTGTGCAAAAGAATCAAAAATTTATATGCTAAAAAAAAGTACGAAACATTGATTAACAAAAGAAAATGCATGCCTTAATGATGTTACTTCCAAATGCAATACTTTTTAAATGGGGATAGGTCATAGGTTTTATAAAAATTTTTATGTTATATGAAAAAAAAATTTTTAAAGTAAGTCAATAAATCGCGTGTGCTGCAAATAAAACTAAACAAAAACGCACTTTCCAAATTTTTCGCCAAGTTTCGTCCAGTTTTTCTACAAAAGATTTTCAATTATACAATATATTTTTAGGAGTTTAACTGTTTTAAAATAATATGTGGGGTGATTTATTACAAAAGATGCTTTATTTAATATGAAAAGAGTCAATGTTCACTAATCTTGACAGATAAAAATAAGTTGTTCCATAAAATTTGGAAATTTGGTAAGTTGTGAAAAATTGATTTCGAAAAACAGGATATTTTACCAAAATGTTAGCACTCTTTCATTCTTAGAATTGTAACTTTACCATTTGTTCAAACAGCACTAAAACCACGCACCGTTGCAAAGAGCAGTTTTGGACTTTTAAAATTGTGTATTTTATGAAATTCGAATGAATTTGAGAGAGTATAAAATAATTTACTAATGAACTTTCCATTTTTAGTTTTTTGAGCACAATTTGTGATTTTGAAGATGAGTTTGAGAGTCAAAGTAACGTATAAAATCATGTTATACAAAAACACAAGAAATGGATGTTAAAAAGGTGCCTTAACTGTTTTTTTTACATATTTTTTAACTATTTTACTTATAGCATATCCTGATATATAAATCTTAAGCTATCCCTATTAAAAAAAACTGTTTTCAAAAGTCCCATTAAAAGTTAGTTCAGCAATGCCGTGTCATATTTTTAGTTTTTTTATGTTACCAGACTTATGAAAAGGAGCGGTTATGGGAAGATTCAAAATTTCTGAAAAAGAGAAAACTGACTACATGTGTTTAATAGGATAATTCTTTGTGAAACTGTTTTTAGTTAGCATATTGTTAAAGAAATTGTTTTTGGGGGAGATAAAACTGGAAAAAAGTACCAAGTCTTTGTACCAAGGGTTAACAAAAAATATATAAATTTTATAGTATAAGGTATTTTGAGATATTCTTTAAAATAGTTTTTGTTGCCTTTTTGAATGATTTTGATTTTTTTTTTATTCTTACAAAATAAGTATGATAGTGACATTGAAATTTCTCGTTTATGTTCCAGTTTTGGCAGTGGAGACAGTACAAGTCGTATGCTTCCTGCCTCCTTCAATATCCGGGCTCAAATTCAAATGAAACCGTGATCTTAGTTTTTTACTGATCTATCTTTATTCATTAATTTCAAATGTTTTTTCTGTTTTTCCCGCACTAAAAACATCCCACAAATATTTTAGTTGAGTTTTCTTATTTCTCAATTAACTCCTAAGTGTCATGCTTTTTAAAATAGTTTCAATAAACGCATTTGGTCGGGAGAATGGTAAGTCATGGTGGAAAGATAAAAAGGGTTTGTCATATTGCTCAGTTTTATGTAACAAGGCTATATAAATAAAATGTAAGGCTATAAATAAAATTTTTTATTTATTTTTTTTATTTTATTTTAAAAACTTGTTGATATATAAGAATAGTTATTTTGCATGCCGAATTTACATTGGATATAACAACATTTAAGACACATAAACATTTAAGAAATTAATACATAAAATTATATTCGGTTGCATTAAATAGTATTCATATATAAATTAGTACACCGTATCTTAAAGTCTCAATTAAGTCTTAATATCTTTTGGACTACGAGATCTCAGGACCATCATGCACACGAAACAATTTAAATCGTTAAATTTTCTGTTCATTTCTTATTTTACATGATAACTTTACAATTTTTATCAGAATCTACCCATTCTCATTCTACAAACGAATACACAGAAATATGATTAAAGATCCAATTTGAGTAATCTTTAAAACAAAATCACTCAGCAAAAAACTAATATTGATGAACACTGAAAAATCTTGTGGTGTACTTTATAGCAAATTAAGCCATAACTCGAGTGTAGAGCAAATTCAAGTCAATTATAAAGTCTTCTGGGCAAATCAACAACAATTTAGCAACATACGCAATAACAACAACCAAGAATTAATTACCTTAGCAATAGCAGCCAGAAAGCGGGAAAAGATCTCGTTACTCAATGCAACAGTGTTAACAACGCATATGTAAACATAAGCAAAAAACCACATCAAATTTTATGGTAAGTAAAAACAATCAGCTGAAACTACATCCCTGCAATGTTTATTTTGTAAGTTAGTCAAAAAGTTGAAAGAGCTGAAGCAAAGAAGGGAAGAAAGTTTTGCCAGTGTTGCATATCTGCTGTTCTATTTTAGACTCTAAAGACCATGATGAATGTGGTACTTTGAATAGTTTTCATGTGTGCTGCAATAATTTAATGTTTTAGGCATTTTTTTCTTTGATCTCTGGAGATTTTCAACCTGCTCCAAATTTTATCAAACAACAACAAAAAACAAAGAAACCATTTCACTTTGAATTTTCAATCATGCGAGTAAGCTCACTTGTTCTTTTTTATTTTTTATGTTTTCTAGCATTACTCTGCAGATGTTTAATTTATTTCTTATGCTTTTTTTTCTGCTGCTGATTATGGAACCAACGCCTTCCACCTCCTACCTCTTGCAGGTATTGCGAGACAGCCAGCATTATTGCTCTGGGCCAAGAATCAGTTCTGTTTTGTGCTAAATTAAATAGAATTTTCTCGCAGTTGGTTTAACACAAAGCAAGAGCATGAGTGATGTTTTTGAAATGCCTGGAAAACATTAAATGTGGAAATCTGCAGGTTTTCTCACAAAGACTGTTTGAAATAAATCACAGACTTCCGGTTGGGAAATTTAAAAAAAAATGTTAAAGCCAATTAAAGTTGCTAAGTATATGTTGTTGGTTAATATATGGAATTTTAATAGCGGAATAAAAGCAAAGTTCGTTTTTTGGCTTACACATTTAATAGTTATTTTGATTTTTGACTTTTTTTTTATTTAAGAAAATATCTCAATTCTATGTATAGCGAAAACTAAAAAAAAAAACTAAAAAAAAGTTGTTTTGGATTTTTCAGTTGAAAAAACATAAAATTTATTTATTTATATTATGCAACAATGATTGGCATCTAACACTTCTCTAAAAAGTTTCTTATTCTCTCCGGAGTTAAAACACTCAAGATATGCATCAACTAGTTCCATCGCACAAGCTTGCAGTTGAAGCTTTAAAAATAAAAAATTCATGAAAGATCTAAGAAAAGTTTGTACAAATGATAGCTCTTTCTTCTCTTCTACGGTATAGAGTCTACACCTCCTCTTCCTCCTACCAACAACTTAATGGATACATTTTGTATTTGTTTTTATTTGATCCTAAGCAATAAATGCAACTTTTGATATAAAAACAATTGTATATCTGTTGCTTTTGTGTTGCCATACATACATTCAGTAGATAGCAGATAAAAAGATTTCTCATGTTAACTGCAAGCAATGAAATACAAAGTTTTGCATTTATTGCCAATGCGATAAGGAAGAAAAAAAAAGGATAAAATCCCATCGATGCATATCTAAGATATGCAAAAGTTTACATCAAAACTTTTCTCAGCTAAATAAATAAAATGCATAAATAAATAATGCGGGTAAATCGAGCAATATGCTGCCCAATTGGACACACAAAGTGCCTGATGCAGGATGAAGAAGGATGCGAGTGTGTTACAAGGTCGCAGAAGGGGAAAATCTATCAATTTCAAAGTTTATATAAAAACATTGTGTAAACTTCTTTTGTATGGAAGCAACAATTATTTTCAATTCCTTTCGATACCAATTTTGTTTTCTATTTTATTTTTGAAACTGCATTGAATGAAAATGGCTTCACATGTGAGTTTGTATACCTTTCATTACATCACTCGAACCTGAACCTGAATCTTTTTCAATGATGTTTGCTGCTTAGGTCTTTTCTATTAGCATTTCATTTGAATTTCCTTTATTAAGACATGCAATTTTACAGTTTTTTTTACAAGGATAACTTACCCACATGTATGCATTTACAAAATAAATTTGAGCTACAGTTAAATGGATTCAATTAATCAAAGCAGAATATATAACGCAATTACTGCTGGTTAGCTAAAATCTAGATAAAAACCATTAAACAAAAGATTGCAACTACCAATTTAGCCATTGAAAACATTTGTTGGTTTATTGTTGTTTCTGTTATCGTTGTTTTTCTTGTTCTAATTGCGTCTGATGTCTGCAGCCTCGGGACAATTTTGTTAGCATCAAGGAAAAACCGATGAAAACACAAAGATTTTCATGAAAAATGAAAACTCACCAGTTTGGGAATTGTGCAGCATGATGGATTTGGGAACAGGTTAAAAATCTTGGAGCAATGCCAACAAGTAAACATGTCAGGGACGACATACAAAGGAAGCAATCAACTTTTTAGTTATCGTGCAGCAACTACTATCATTTATGTGCATTTTGAGTATTTTGTAATCAGAAAACTCAGTTTTGACAGATTTTTAATGCATTTAGGATGAAACTGAAAGATTACGCAAAAACGAGTTATGTTTAAATAAAAACTTAGAAATGACATCGTGTTTAAGTATATTTTAAGTTTTTATACTCGAATAATTAGAATTTATAAAACGTAGATGGTTTAAAAAAAGCCACAGTTTCGTTAGTATCGTAAGTAGAGACCATGATTTAATTATTGTAGGTTGTCCATTCGTTTGACAACACCCGTAAATATGTAAACAAACATATATTCACTCTCAAATATAAAAGACAACCAGGGTTTTGTGGTCTTCTCTGCAAAAAGTTATGTTTCAGAGTTTCGTTGTAAATCTTTTAAAAAAAAGTAGTTATTCTACATATTGCTGTTATCAGGGAAAAAAATTGGGCACGATTACAATAACTTGGGCGCCATGATTCGAAAATGTTTTTTTGTTTAGAAAAAAAAATATGTTTGGTCGAACAAGAAATCGATACCTAAACTAGTTATCGAGTTATTAAAATTTTTTTGCGTGGTAAAATATCTATTCAATAATATGTCTATATCTATCTATACCTATTACTAAATGGATATAAAATATTGACATGTCATTTAAAATATAATCAATTTATCTATTAGAAAAAATAAAGATAAAATAAATGTAAGCAATGATTTGAATTTTGTGAGCAGTTTTATATTGCTTTTGCTTTTAATTAGTGATAAAAACGCTATTTTCTAAAAGTCTCAAATTTTGTCCACTGTGTAAATTGAAGCGTCAAGTTTAAAACGGAATATGCAAATCTTGATAGTAAAGTCTTGACGAGTGTAAACCAATATAAAGTTGTCATTTCTGTAACCAACTGTGTATTCAGTTACTGATAGACTTAAACGAAATTTAGTATAACACATTAAAGTAGCTATCAATATTTGATAAAAACGTGCAAAAAAGTATTTTCGCTATCTCTGATACCTGCGATCTCTAAAAAAGGACTGTTTTATGTCATTCCTGTAACCACTCAAAAAACACAAATGCTTACAATTAAATTTAATGACGTAATACCGTTTAACCTGAAGAAAATTTAACTTACTTAAGGACAACGATGCTCAAAATTAGCTCCCGAGCTAAGAGCTTTTTCAGCCATATATACTTATATAAATTCTGGCATCGCTAAAAAGGTTTCAGTCTGCAGGCTTTAGACTGCTTTAGTCTGCATTGTAGCTTTAGTTTTATTTTTACATTTATCCATTTTTCAAAAGAAAAAACGGAACTTTTAGCGGAATTACCGCCACATGCTAACTTTTATTAGCAAAATGCTTAGAAAACATTCAATCCATATTTAAAAACATGTTTTCAATGAAATTTATTTTCAAACTGACTCTTCTTTTACTAATTGTAACTTCACAGGAAAAATACAAATATTCATAAAAATTAAAAATATTTTGTAGTATGTGTGCTGTATTTCTTTTATTATTTCAATATTGATATACACAACAAAACATTGTCATTACCTTTTTAAAAGCTCAATAAAATTTTCAAGCAAAACAAACAATTAGTGGAAAATGTAGTAGAAAAAGCAGTAGTAAAATGTATCTTTGGGTATTTAGAACTACTAAAAAGTATGCTATTTAGGCAACTGAGCTATATTTTGTCATTAAAAAATTACTCTTTTGCTCTCCTTTTCAATTTTACGGGTGTATTATCTTCCTTCTTATTCATTATCATGTTTAATGAATGGAAATAAATATTTCGGCAATTATTTATTTAACGTTTTTCTTGCCATAAAGAGTTCTTTATATATTTTAAATATTATATAAAATTTAAATTTTAGCACAGAAAATATATTTGTAATATGAAATAAATAAAAAATAATAATAAAAAATAATTCGACTTTATTAAAAAATTTAAAAAATTTATAGAGTTTTTAAGGCACAACGCCCATACTTAGGCTCAGGATATGTAAACCTGCTTAGTATTTATACAATATTTTGTACCTACACGCTCACAAATCTTGTACTTACTTCTAGTACATCCTGTATTGTAGATATGAGCTACGCAGAGCACAAGTGGCGTAGGTCCCTTTTTATTTATTTTGCAATATTTTGATGTTTGCAAAAATCTTAATATAAAATTCAAGGAATTAATTACAACTTTTGCTCCGAAAGTAGATAATAGGCAAAGAACAAGCTATTCATACATCTCAAACAAAATAAATTTATTTCAAAAAATGGTCAAGAAAATGGCTTACTTGTACAAAGGCTTGGATTTACGTAGTTTGTGCTCCGAATTTTTTAAAAATTTGCGCTTTTTAGCTTGTTTTAGATTATGTAAAGCCTTTTTCATAATTTTTAAGTTTTTCTAATTTTTAATTTTTTTTTTTTTTTTTTGCTTAAAAAAGAAAAAATATTCATCGTTTGACGATTTCCTTAAAAAATGCGCTGTCTGTAGCAACTGTGAACTTACGTTGTTTGAGCTTCGAAAAATGGAGAGAATTAGTCAAAGCAAAAATAAAGTATTGCATATAATTCAGAGATAATAACGCAGCCGTTTCTAACTCGTTTCTAACTCGTTTCTAACTTGGACCCCTAAAAAATATTTATTCACTTTTATGCTTATAACTTATTCTCTGTTCGTTTTTATGCTTATAACTCTATTAAGGAAAAAATTGCACTAACTCCACTTGTGCTTTGCGCAGCTCATATAATGACACTGAAACCGAATTACAATTCAATCCTAAAATTTCAAAAATTAATTATTAAAATTAAGTTATATTCCCAAATGCGATTAAGTCTTAATACATTTTTGTATTATAATATTTTATACAAAAATAAAAAATAGATAACCTATGGAATTCGAACCCACTACATTTAGGTTACAAGCCTACAGCTCTAACAACTGCTCTATGAAACCACATGTATAAAAAAATGATTAACATACATAAGAACCGAATCATGCAGAATCATGTCATATAATGACACTGAAACCGTATTACAATTCAATCCTAAAATTTCAAAAATTAATTATTAAAATTAAGTTATATTCCCAAATGCGATTAAGTCTTAATACATTTTTGTATTATACTATTTTATACAAAAATAAAAAATAGATAACCTATGGAATATGAACCCACTACATTTAGGTTACAAGCCTACAGCTCTAACAACTGCTCTATGAAACCACATGTATAAAAAAATTATTAACATACATAAGAACCGATTCATGCCGAATGCTGCATTCTTACAGTATTAAAACACGTATCAAATATTATTCAACGTTTTATTAAAAAAAATTGTAATATTTTGAAGAGTTTAAATTCTAATAAAGGAAGTATTTAAAAATTCATGATTCCAACAATTGGATTAAAAAGGTCCAAACTTTTTTACTGTGTACGTACTGGTTCTGTAACCAGGGTCGGATTTACCATAAGGCTGAGTAGACTAGAGCCTAAGGCGGCAAATTTTTGATGGCGGAAATATTTTCGTGGCGGTAAATTGTATATTGGAGTGGTACTTATTTTCTTTTCGGAAGTAACGAATTACGGACCGAAGTTTTGTTTCTTTACAAAACAGAAGTAGACTGTGAAATTTTAAGAAAAAATTATTGATATTTAAGCCTGTCGCAACTTAACTTTAACTTTAAAATTGAAAATCTGATTAATATGAAAAAAAGTGCACTTTTAAAAAAAAAATGTTTTAACTTTTTTTGAGTATTAATTTTAAAAAGACTGGTAAACATTTAATTTTGTAATTAATTATTCTTTAAAATGTGATATTAAATGTGATAAAATGTGAAAATTAGGCAAAAACTACCAGAGTTGTAATTTTTAAATTTTCGAAAAATAATTGCAAAAATTCAGATATAACAATATTGCAGTGAAAATATTTAACAAAAGAATGACTAATATAGATACAAAAAATTATGCGATTACATTAAATAACCTGGTCGTTAAGAAAGTTTTTCAGAGAAGTATACCGTTCTTAATATTTTTATGCTTGGTTTTCACTATGTCATTTTTATGACGACACAAAATTTTATCACCTGAAATATCACCTTAACCCTAGAAAGATAATCATATTGTGATGTACGTAAAAGATTTGATCAATTTGACGCATGAGTTTTAACTAGCTTCAACGTCAAGCCTAATTTATTGATTTGAATAAACCAAACATTTTTATATATGTACATATTTTTATAAATGAACATGTAAAAAAACTAAACATAAATCTTAAAAATTTCATAAAATGAGCCATGTTTTAAGATATAATACATAATTAATTGTAGTTTGGCCTTAAATGAAGCAAATGCAAGTTTACTTTTAATGTAACTTTCATTCGACTACTTATTTCGATTGTGTAGTAACCAATTTATTTGTGTAGCTATGTACGGCTAATTTAAACTGTCAAAATATATTTTGACAAGTGAAATTGCTGTTGGAAAGCATACAATTTTTTTTATGAAATCGACGATTGTTTTCTAATATCGTGCTGGAACGGAAGCTAACAATTAATAAACTGTTTTCGAATTATCGCGACGGGAGGAAGTTATAGGCAGTCCAAAAATACCATTGTCAAAACTGAATAAATAAGTAAGTAAAAATTGATAACATTTTCAAAACAGCTCATTTTGACGTTATAATTTCGCCTTTGTTATTGTTTTGTTGTCAGAGAGAGCGTATTTCTAGTGCATCTACCTGGTTATTCTGCTATGCAAAAACCATTAAAGTGGGTCTTTCTGACATATCGAACACAAAAAACATCATAAAAATAGGAAGAAAATCAAAAATAATTTTTTAAGATTTATTAAGCTTGGAAGTCTAACGTTATTTTACATACACTAAAGCAAAATTAAAGAAATCATTTAATTAATTAATTTAATTTGTTGTCTTTTAAGAAACTAAGAACATACCACTGTGGGCAAAAAATATCGGGAATTCGTTTGAATATCAAAAAATCTTTATTTATTCTTCTAAATTAATTTCATTCCTCTCAAAGTATGCAATGTACTTGTGCCAACGTTTTTCCCAATTTTCAAAATATGCTGCAAAGTCCTCCTCTGGTATTGCCTTCAATTCCTTCTTTGTTTCCGTTTCCATCTCTTCGATCGATTCAAAATGGTATCCACGGAGCGGTCTTGAGTTTAGCAAATAGCTAGAAATCACATGGTGCTAAGTCCAGCATGGAATGATATGGGTCGCAAGGTTTTGCCGAAATGATCACGAAATACGACTGCGTTTTTGGCACCAATCGAGATTTTACTTTTCTGAGGTCCAAATGTTCACTTAAAATGGTTTTCATTGATCCTTCCGATACTCCAACAAGGTCAGTAAGGTCTCCGAATACTGTTGCCAACTTGGTGCTTTTTCCATTAGATTTGGTGCATTTTGAAAATTTTGGCACAAGAAAAATTAGGTTTGGTGCCTGGTGCATTTTTTGGTGCTTTTTTTTCATTTCGGAGGCACCAAATTTGCCTAAATATTTAATAGAAATTGATCTGATTGAAGATGTGATTGAATGGTACAAGTATATAAAAACATTACTAATTACTGAAAACATTATTAAGAATTTATATTGTAAATAAACTGAAGTAAAGCAGGCAGATATTATTTGGTAATTGATAGCTAAATTGAAGTATTTTAAGTTTGTGTAAAATTGTAAAGTAAATTATTTTTAAAATCAAAATAACTTGCAATTCATAATATTATTTAATTTTTAATTTAATTTGGTGTTTTATTATAGTTTTAAAAAACTTATAAGTCATGTGCATTTTTTAAGGAAAAGTGCATTTTTTAGCCTTTTTGGTGGATTTTAGAATTGAAAAATTGGCAGCACTGTCTCCGTCTGTCAATCGATGATTTTGGAGCACCATTTTTTTGATTTTGTTGACTTGTAGCTCATTAGTTGATGTTGATGGCCGTCCTGGCCATCCTGGCCGTGCCTCGCTTTCAACGCTTTCTCAACCCTCTTTGAACGTTTTGTACCACTCATGAGCTCTTGTTTTTTTGGATAGAGCTTGCTCACCGAAGGCTTTCTGCAACATTTTCAACGTTTTGGCAGCAGCAATTTCAATCCGCACACAAAATTTAATGGAACTGCTTTGTTGAATATTTTCAGACATTATAAAAAACGACAAATTCACTTTTAACTATTTACAAAAGGACGCGTATCTCAAACACTAATGAATATTTTGGAGCGTAATTTTGCACAGATCACGTGTATCAGTGACAGTAGTGCCAACTTAAACAGAAAAACATTTGTCTCTATCGGAATCCCAAACACATTTAAATTCAAATTTCCGATATGTTTTCCCACAGTAGCATATCAAACCTATTTCAATGCCTTTCTATATTCATAGAGATCCGATATTCAAATAATTTAATTTTGATTGTGACACTGTTTCTTATTTTCACTTGCTTTCTGAAATATTGCCAAAATCTACATTTAAAACAGATTTCCAATTTTTTCTTGTATACAACGAGCAAATCCTTAAAATATCAATTTCCACCTCAGTATTTATAAAGGCGTTTTAAATGTTGCAAAACAAACTAAATTGGCAAGACAAAGTCAGTTAACTCTGCTCACAATATTGTTGACTCTGCTAAGAAAAAAAAAACAAAGTTATCTGATCCGGAAGAAACTCACTTTATTATACTGATACTAATTTTCACACCTTTTGGCAAATAGAGACTGTATTTACAAAACCAACAACAACAAAAACAACGAGAACAAGAACAAGGAAACCAAATCTGGCGGAAAGAACAAAATCAACGATTTCATGCAAAGAGCGCATTAACATAATTGCAGCCAACTTCGCACCTATTTTGACAAAATTGTTAGCGCATCGAAGAGGAATTTTCACACATTTCCAGATAAGGTAGGAAGAGCCAATAAAGAAGATGTGGCAAAGGCGCATCTAGCTAGAGATAGTCTAGTGCCAGTGCGGGTGGTGGCGTCGCAGAGATGCCAAGCACTAGCACGATGATTAATATGCATGAGCTGCGTTACCAAATGGTTGTTGGAACATTTAAGGAAATTAGTTAAGAAATGAAAACCTTTTTAAGATGATTAAGTATGGATAAGAAAGAGCGGCGTCAGCAAATAAATTATGAGACAAACAGTTGACGTTAAAAGGTTTGGAAATGGGGGAAGTACAATTCTAAAACAAGTGCCACAGCAATGAACCTTTTAGTAGAAGGAACAATTAGATAAAATAGGAAAGATGTTAACTCATATTAGAGGTTCAAAATATTTTGGTGTATGCTTAAAGAATTTAATTTAAGGAATAAAGAAGCAAGCATTTTATTGGCAGTTCTAATTGAGAAAAACCACACAAAACGATTGGTCCGTTGATAAACTTCCAGATAACACGAACAAATTTCCAATAAATTCTAAGTGCTTTTTTAGTCATTCGGAAAGTGGAATTCTTATAATTTTATTATGCTTACACAATAACGTACATTCCTAAGCTTGCCACACCAGAGTTCAGCGAACTCTCAACAACTTCAACGCATCAAGCGTACAAAAAAGCAAACAAATAAAAAAATCAAAAAATGCCTTTTAACCCTTTTTTACACAACAACACTGGCGACCATGTTGCAAATATTTGCTTGCCTCTAAGAATGTTAACAACTTGGCCAGCCCAACGTGCCGACTTAACCTGGCTATCTTCGTATTCAGTTTCTTAGGCCCCAAACGACACACTTACACCGCCCGCTTATCCGAACAATTGTCTCAATTCAATTATTTTTACTCTGCTCTGATATCTTCTTCCTTTTTACTTCATACAACCAGCGTCAGAGTCAGAGCCCGAGTCGAAGTCGTTGCCAGTGCTGCCAAAACTAATTGATTGCGCGCTAATTTATGTGAATCACGTTTATTCTTTGCGCTTGGGGCGGATTTATTTAACGTTCTCAACGCGTTTTTATGCGACTGTATCTTGGCCTGTTTGAAGCTTCAGCTACAGCGTGTTGCTGCTTACTGCTAGGGTTAAAACGCATGAAAAGGTATCACCGCCGCAGCAGATAAGCGAGCACTTCCATGTAAAGTGCGCAAAAATGAGTCTTAAGGACCCATCATTAACATAATTCGTAACGTGAAATCACGTTATCGACGCATATTGGCTGTGAAATTATTTCAACGCGGTCTAATTTATTCCACATATCTTCAAATGTAGGTATGTGTATGTATATACTTTATTTATATTTTTGGCAATAGTAACGATTTTTCGAACTGTTGGGTATTGAGTTAAAGTGTTGTTTATCACTAGAACTTGGGATTAATTCTCTTTTGCGTTGTTCTGACTTAAATAATTTATTTATGGATTAGTTTTAGTTCTTTTTACATTAAAGTCATAAAATCTGACTAAAATTTTAAGAAAAATAACAATTTCATAATTTAAATCTTTGGGTATACCTTTTAACTATTTATAGCCTTTTTGTTTGTCTTGTAATTAAATGTTTTCCTGTGGAATGTGGATGATTTTATTACATTATTCAAGATAAGGTTTGGTTAAAGTAGTGACAGGTCCTTACACCGGACCACTTAAACCAAATTGGTCCGTTGTGATACCACAGAATATAATAAAGGAGTAACCATGTGATATTTTTTGTGTAGGATATTCTTAATATGGCAAAAAGTTGCAGAAACATCCCAGTGTGCACAAAAAAGAATGCGGATCCATTTTGAACCCGTTTCGAACCCGTTACGAATCCGTCAAAAAATAGTCACAACGTTAACATAAAAGGCAGCCCTTCATTTGTTATAAAATATTTTATTTAA
The DNA here is from genome assembly GCA_963920525.1 of Dichetophora obliterata. Lineage (NCBI taxonomy): Eukaryota > Metazoa > Arthropoda > Insecta > Diptera > Sciomyzidae > Dichetophora > Dichetophora obliterata. The sequence continues at coordinate 265,311,286 of OY986436.1, forward strand.
TTTTAAGTGGATTAGAGATACGAAATTGAATTGTATACCTTTATTATTTATTTTAAATAACTTTTTATATCAAACGTACACGTGCTCCTTAAGCTCTCCTTCAAATTGAATTAAACTACTTGTCAGCATTTTTAATGTTTTGTCATTAGTGAACAAGTTACATGTGACTGTAGGATAGCCGTACACAAGATATTTTCCGGAAACTCACTAAATAATTACTATGAAATTTAAAAAAATTTTAAACAAAAAAACGAATCCGTCTTGTATGCGTATATGAAGTCCTTTCTGATTTCGAGACGGATCCGAAAAAACGAAAAAAGCAATTCTCGTTTTTAAGAGGAATTGTATACGAAAGAGGATCAGTTCCGAATGCGAAACTCTATCCGTTTCGGATAAAATGTATGAAGTTAGTCTGTCTCGAATTCAAAAGGGATCCGTTTGGTACAGTGGGATGTGATATTGAATCTGAAGTAAGTGTTATGCCTTAACCTCAGTTAAATCAAGTTAGTAAGCGCTTCTTTCCACAAACTCTCCTACCACCACTAACTACAACTATTCGTCGTAAATTAATGTGGTGTAAAATTATTTTGATTAGAAATAAGGAAAGAAAGGTTAAAGTGTAGTACCATGGCCAGACCAGGATTCCCGGAACCCAATTTTTTGGTTACTTTTTAATAAATTTATTAAAATTAAATGTTACAATTTTAATAATTGCCTATCTGTGCATCTGCATTCGATCATAAAACAATAACTGAAATTTTAAATCCGGGAACAGACCATGTTTGCTTTATGTCCGCGGGGTTTCTAAATCCAAATTCGAGTTACGTCTAACCCTTAGTGTTTGCGTCAGGATAATATGCGTTTAATGTGGCCACAAATATACACAAAATGACTTTGTTTAAAATATGTTTTCGGTATTTCTTAATCCGAATCCGAATTCCGTTAGGCCCCATCACGTCAGGGTTCTAAGTTTGGTTTATATAATTTTACTGAACAGCTTTAAATTTTGGATTTATTGAGGTTGTGATAAAGACTGACATGATGGGGCTAAACGAACCCCAATTTAGATTAAGGGACCCCAAATAAATAGTCAAGTAAACATGGGCTGATCTTCAAATCTGAAATATTTTTATGATAGTATGCTTGCATATTATATATATTTTATTTTGCATTTAACAATAACGCAAAAAACCTAACGTGGTACGGCTAACCCCGAAAACATAAAATAAATATGGTCTGATCTCCGAACTCACAAAAAAAATTTTTTTGTAGCTGTGTTGTCAAAGTATCTAACAGTGAATCATACTTTTTTTAAAAAGACCCTCCAGAAAATGTGAGCATTCCCGAAGGAAACCAGGAAACATTCCATGGAATGTAGGAAGCATTCCCCTTCGTTGAACACTCCATTGCTCTTTTTACATGGCATATCATTAGGGGGAAAAATTCCTCTCCGCTGTGTTAAAAATTCGACAGGATTCGAACCCAGGACCCCTGAGTGACAACCAAGTGGGCTACCACTAGACTATCAAGGCCACACAGTAAAAATTTTTTTTTAAAACAGTAAACATGAATTCTATAATAAGCGTCTGGGAAACAATGATATTAGTATTTTCTGTTGTCATTGTTTGACAATAAGTTAAAGTTTGCACATGCATTCTTAAAGAAGCGGTTTGGAAACAACATAAATTCAAAACTACCAATATAATACCAGTGAAGACTATGTTGCCAAGTGTATAATGAAGATCAGTTCGAATGCAGTCGGAATCGATGAAGTGCCTATTAAATTTATTACATTAGTTATCCACTTTATACTAGCGCCCCTCACTCATATTATTAATCACTGTATTACTTGTTCCCGCTTCCCCGAATTATAAAAAATAGCTACAGTTATGCCAATTACCAAATCTAACTCTGCTTCAGATCCCAAGGATTTTAGACCCACAAGCAATCTTCCAGCTCTAGATAAAGTTTCTGAACGGATAATGTTTGACCAAATCTCTGAATACCTAAACGTAAATCACTTTTTATCACCGCTTCAGTCTGGGTTTCGGACAGGTCACAGCTGTGTGACGGCAGCTATGAAAATTTTGGATGACATAAGAATACCTTATGATTAAAACTTTGTAACCCTTCTTTGCCTGATTGACTTTTCTAAAGCTTTTGAAATCGGTAAATCGGTAAATCACAATCTGCTTTGTTATAAGCTAAAATATTTGTTCAAGTTTAGTGACAGTGCAGTTAAACTCTTATCTAATTACTTAGAGGCAAGATAACAGCGTGTAACAGTTGGAAATAATATTTCTTCCCTGCAATCAGTTGCTGTTGGTGTTCCCCAAGGGTCTATTCTGGGTCCCCTACTTTTCTCCATATTTTTAAATGACATTTTCACTGTTTGTAATTATGCAACATTTCACGCTTAGGCTGATGATATTCAGCTTTACCCCTCTAGACCTATTGGCCTTTTCGAAGATTTAAGCTATAGACTTAACTCTGATTTGTCTTTACTGGAAAAGTGGGCTGCTACTAACTAGCTTTTTATAAATCCGCTAAATTCTAAAAAGTTGCCAATGGCGAGAACTGATTCTTGCTTTGTGGATATTCCGCCTTTATTGATAGGAGCTGATCAGTTGGAGGTTGTGAATAAAGTGAAAAACCTTGGCTTTATTCTTAATTCAAATCTTTCTTGTATTGACCACATCAACTACGCTCTAAATAAAATTTATGGGACATTGCGTTACCTGTGCGCTCTTCTGACTTTACCCCCCTTGAAACTCGGAGAAGGCTTGTTGTATAATTAATTTTGCCACATATAACTTTTGCAGACGTAGTGTACAGTAAGCTTGACTCACATTCACAGCATAAGTTCCTTGTTACATTTAACAATACTACGAAATGCAAGGAAATTCTTGGTTGTAATTTAGTTCAATATTTAAATATGCGTAATGAAATTTTTTTACACTTATTGATACTCGACACCCTAGATATCTCTATGAAAAATAACAGTTTTTCCAATCTAATCGTTCGACCAACTTTATTGTTCCAAGACACAGCTACCTCAATATCAGCAGATTCTTTTTTATTAGCACCATAAAACTTTGGAATTCATTACACAATTATTTGGAATAAATAAATGTTAGAACCAACTTTAAACGGGAAATTTTTAGATACTTTTCAGCAATGGAAAAAATTTTGATTTAAATTAATTTTCTATGCTATTATCTTTTCTTTTAACTATTCATAGTTTTCTTTGCTTAAAAACTTTATTTTCTTTCTCCTTTTTTAATAAACTGTTTAAACTGATTACTTTGAAATTATATATTATATTTACTACAGCATTTTAATGAAATAATTTATTTGCATAATTTAAGATAAATGTTAGTATTTAAGTATATACCTATTAACTTGATTTTCCTCCTTTGATGTACTATAAAAGATAAGTCTGAATGTACAATAATAAACTATTTTTAATAATAGTAATCATAATAATAATTCCAAAAGAAATGATGGGGAATGGTTATTCATCACTTCCATATGTAATTCATCCAATTTTTACAAGGGGGAAGCGGTTTGGAAACAACATAAATACAAAACTGCTCTTAAGCTTCCAAAAGTTACGGTGGGAATGTTTCATTATCACTTTTAGGTGAAAATCTTTCGATTTTTAATGGAGGGGATATACAGCATTTCCATTTTAAACGTACCGGAAAAATAAAAATTATTGAATGACCATCTCCGATTTGGATCAAATTTTGCATCTCTGTCAATAATAAAAAACTTGAATTGAAGGAAAAAAGATAAGCGTTATTTTTAGCGGAGTTACAGGGTGCACAAAATTGAAAAAACCGGAAAAAACGTCGATTTTTGGAAAGCAATTTAAACGAATATATTCTAAAAACAATTTTTGGACTTTTTGGTGGTTGGGGGTTCCATCCCTTGTTGTAAGGTAATTGATTTCAAAGTAGTGGTTCGGAGAACACCTTTTAAAAATTTTACATGATTTTTTCTTAACCCTTTGACTGTCTTGTGAATCACTATTATGCACTGAAGTTTAAGTTGATACGTTTGTGCATTATTTGTGGTGCACAATTCATCTTTTTTGATTTAGTAAAATTTTCTTTGAGTCTATTGAAAAATAACTTGTTCAACAGCTCCTATAAAAATTAACCCAAATCAAAAATAAAGATAATTTCATTAGATTCTATATAATATTAATATAAAATAACTTAATTGAAAACAAGAATGTAAAGCAACTTTTAATGCATGAATGCATTTGAACAAAATTATTACCGTGGACGTACGGTGAAGGAAAAAATTTACTATGTGGACAGGCAAAGGGTTGCAGCTGGTAAAATTACCTTTCCACATTATTAAAATTAGGGTGGGGACTCAATGGGTTAATGAGATATGGTCGTTTAAACACCAAAACACGTACATTTTTTTGGTAAGCAAATGAGTTTCTTAACCGATTTTGAATTTTGAACTACTTTGTAATGGCATTTAAGCAAATAATAGCTATAAAATAATTTTGGGAAATTTTGGTGGTTTCGTCCAAAATTGATTTTGGTCGTTTCTTCCGATTTTTTTCAATTCTGTGCACCCTGTAGTTCAGCGAAAGACAAAATAATTATAATTTAACAACATAAGTGCAACAAAGTAACAAAAAATTTACTTTTTGGTATGTAAATTAAAAATATGTTTTGGAACCATTTTCTATAGTCAGATTCTAACATCTTAATTTTATTATAAAGCTTATTTTTGGACTTATAATTAGAACTCCTGACATGAGGATGACCCTTTTACGTTCTCGTACTCGTAATAATTTTTTAATGTGTTTTTTGAGAAAAGGAAAGCTTTTCGGACTAAAATTTATTAAATCGACTTCAAATTACGAGTACGGAAACAGACCCAAAAACTGTTACCACATTTAAAAAAGTTGTCATATATGAAAATTCCAAAGTATTTAGGTGTATAAAATTGTATAAAGCAAGCCTCTTTGTAGGCACTATGTAAATGTGTGCCTTAAATGTGTTTTATAAATTCAAAATACTAATAAAAACATTATTAAAAATAAGCAAATATTTAAAATATTTCTCAGATTCCTTCGTCCTTAGCAGTTTAATTATTTTGCTTTTTAAAATGTTTCAAATTACAGAGCTGAATAAAAAATAATTTTAATTGTAACAATAAAATTTTTAATGCATTTTCTCTTGCGTGGTAGTTGAACAACGCCACAACTTTGGCAGCACGCAAGACTTAACCACCTAAGTTCCAAGGACTTGGGTCCGCTTACAAGGAAGAACAGAGAACAAGGAGCCTCATTTTATATTAAAATTGAATCTTGCAAGCTTGTGTGCATTACACACAAAAACAATACTCTAATAATACATACGAAGAACCCAAACAAAATATTTCCACCCACACAAACATTTGCACGCAAACACCCACAACTAAGTGTTCTGGATTCAAGGACTCTATAAAAACAGTAGCAGTTAAGGAGGAGAAATGCGCCACAGAATCAACAAACTAAAAAACACACAATAAAGACAGCAACAAATAAATGAAGAAGAGGAAGAAAAGAAAATATAACAAATGAAAAAAACTATCAAAGCAGCGCTTAAGGCCGTAAAACAAGGAACAAAATAAAATCAAGAAAAAATGAGGAATAAGCGAAATAAATTTATGTGTGTGCTATAGAGATGGTTAAAGGAATCTTTTGGCAAATTATTTGTTAATACCACTTACCAAAGAATAGAGAAGAAAAAGTTGACAAAAGGAAAATGTCATCAAACACAAGTTGGTGTATGTGTGTGGGTATGAGAACCGTAGGCGGCATGGGGCTTGAACACCGCTTGATGTCCTTACGCATTTAATGCCAGGTAATCCATTGTTAATCCTTGTTATGGATTTCTTAGCAGTTTACGTTATTGTTTATTTTTCTGTGCTCCATGAAATTGTTAAGCCGAGTAAAAGATGTCAACGAAGCAGAAGATGTAATACAAAGTAGACGAAATCGACGTTTGGAGCAGAAGCTGCTGTTATTTCAAGTGTGTTCTTTAGTTCAACAATAAAGCAACTGCTTGACACGGTAGAGTTGCTCGGAATGGGCAGCGTGGAGTTGTCAATCAAGAGTCAGGCAGGAAAAAAGTACTTGGTGCCTTGAAAAAAAATTTGTCAACTGATATCTTTGTATTTTTTAATGGTTATAGTTGGAGTTATAGACCGGCATGATGATATAGACCCACGCACACCCGCAATAGTCTAGAAAACTGTTATCTCAATTTCGTTGTTCGATTTTCGTTTCGATTTTTTTTATTGTTTCCAATATTTTTATGTTTCAAAAGTCATATCAATGCATTTTTATGGGCATTTTGTGTAAATATTTATTTAATTTAAGCATGTTGGCTTTCGTTTATTCGTATCTATATTGTAAGTAAGAGATACACTATCGCATAGATACTGATTGTGCGTGGAGTTTAAAGTAAATCAATTAGAACATAAACTTGTGAACCAGTCATAAAAGACAACAACAATTTTTTTATATATTTTTTATAAACTAGACAAACGTATCTTTCATTGCGGCAGATACACAAACGTATCTCATAAGCGTATCCACGTATCTAGGCATAAAGAACTTAAGTATTTTTCTTTTAATTAATTAAAAGAGTATCTTAACGCGCACAAACTCATCGTAAAATTCTTTAGGAACGTTTATTTTTACCCCATTCGACGACTTGTTACCCGTTTGAAGTTCAGAAACCGCACTCGCGACGAAGACAACGTTACGATTGCAGTGTTCGCGGCAAACTAATGCGAATGGTTTCGTTCCGTATTCATGTAACATTGGTATTTTATTTGTATCTGTCGAATGCGTGCGTTTAGATTGCATGAACTTCATTCATTCATTCATTTGAAGTTGTTGTTGTTCTCGAGTTCATTTTCCAATTGGAGAGTTTGTCGGTAGAATCTGAGAGTTGCAAATGATGTTCTAATCAATTTGTGTGCTGTTTTTCTTGTGCTTGATTTTCACTTTTTTGCTACTTGCACTTGGAATTGTATTTGCTTGTTATTTTTGTTGTTGTTCTTCTTCTTTGAGTATTATAATAAAGTTGTAGTTAATCCTCTTTTTGGCGCCACAGCGAATTTTATTTGTATCTCTTACAGTCTATCTTACAATTAAATTTAAATCAAATGCATCTCTAAGAAATGTATTGATTCAAAGTGTATCTGCGTTCTTGTTTTGCCCCATTTGCAATGGTTTTCTTTATATGGTTTCCGTTTTATTCACAAATGCCTGTTAAATGGTTTTTTATTATTTATATACGCACTTTCTTGTTGTTGATTTTTGTACAAGTGCATAATTTGTAGCTATTGAGAATTTAAGAATTCCATTTAAAATCTTTCAGAATTTTTCATGTTTATTTTTATGTTGTTGATTGCAGGTTTTAAGTGTAGTTATCAGCTCATTTATTTGGTATTTCCAGTGGTTTTCATTCGTTTGAAGAAAAAAAGTTTACCACATTCTTTATAGCTGTTTTGATCCACTTGAAATAATATTTTTTATACCTATATATATTTTTCTTTTTAAAATTTTAATTAAAGTGGAAGACTTATTTTGTTTTTTTTTTAAACTAATTCCGTATTTTAAAATTGTATCTTTTGATTGTGCAAGCTGAATTCCAAAACAAAAAATATTTCATTGATAACTTGAACTACGATTATTTAACTTTAGAAAGTTAACTTTTGCTTTAGAAAAAAAAAATTCTTTATCCAAGTTCATCCTTTTCTGCAAATAAGCACATTTAACATAAAAAATTACTTTGCAGAGAAGAGAAGATTTTGTTCTATTTTTTTATTTTTTGTTTTTTTCATTTTCATAATTGAACATATTTTTTATTTCAATACATAAGACAATTTCGTAACAATCCTTTAAACTTACCACTTCTCTACTTTCAATGATTTCACATGCACAATTGACTTCCAACAAAATTTTACAGCTCAGCTCTGATCGCTCGGTGTTGGTTATTTGTAAGATTATTTTATGAGATGATTTTCACAAGTTTTCGAATTCTTGAAGGATTTTCACTATTACAGCTGTGCGACATATCAACCAAAATCGGCATGCATGATATATGGGCTATTCTACGATACTTTGCATACGATACTTTGAAAGGAATCGAGTTGTCATTCAAATTTCGGGAAAAATATTGACTTGCTTAGAAATTCACGAAGTTCATAGGCTTTTTTGATTTTAAATTAACATAATTACATGATAACGTTCCAACGAATCGTTCCACTGTAAGATTTTCACTGGGGCTTTTACTGGAAATTCTAAAAACACAAGCTTGTCTGAACGACAAATTGCGGAGTTGAATTTACGAATTAATGCGAGCCGTGTGTTTTATTGGAATCAATCTAATATGAGAAGGTTCATGACAGCCCGCAAAATCAATTCGTCAAATTTCTTTATTGTGCTTTTCGTAGTTTTTTACTTATAAGTGTCGTATAAGTTAAACTTGTAAGCAATGCAATTTACGCAATAACTTTTATAAATAGAAAAAAGAATAATACAAAAAATTTTATCCTATCTAGTTTTATATTATCGATTTATTATTGATTCTCCATTACTCATAGAAAGATTTTCCATGAACGAGATATATCAATCAGAAGTTGAACTTTGATGAGCTTTTCTACTAGTGCTCCCTCGCTATTAGTAATTAATCAATAACAATGCATTGTAATCGACAATTTTGTGTTTACAGAATAAAATGTGACATCGGCAACTTGTTTAAATGACTAATACACGGTTAAAAATCTTAGACTAAATTTTAAACTTTTTTTGGATTACAAATAGGACAACACCAAAAATATGTTACAATATAATTTTCTAATCCGCAAAAGATTAGTCTTTAATCTGCAAAAAGTTAAAAAAAGCAATATAAATATCAACTAAAATAAAAAAATTACTGTGACCATATCATAATTTGAACACACGTCCTCTAATGTGCTGGTCCAATACCTTATCCACTCGCCCAACTCAGTTGTTAAGGTTTCGCCTATTTTGCATAATTACGAATGTAAGTAAGTTCCTTTCAGAAACGTGGGTTCGAGACCCAGCAAAATTAATCTTTTGTAGGGATTAAAAACTAGTATTTTTTTGGATTAAAAATTTAAACCATTAAACCAAAATTTGGACTATAAAGTAGTCCAAAATATTTAACAGTGTACCCAGGATATCATATCAAAATCGCAAAGGCGCGTTATGTCGGTCGCGCTTTGACAGTTAAAGTAGAAACAACGAGTTGTTATGAAGCAATTCATAATTCGATCTCAAGATTTGATCGTGCTTTGTATCGTAAATATTATCGAATCTCTTAAGAAGGGGTAAAGCACGATCAAAGCGCGAAAAAAGTTGAGAAATGTTCTATTCGGTTGTGCGTTTGACATGAGCCGTTAGCGCAGGGTTTTTTTTTATTGAGCTAGCTAAATTTATAAGCATTGCTGAGTTGCAGTAGTAAAGACCGTAACGAACCCTTTTGACGTTATTGATTTTTGCTGAAGTAGGCTCAGTGAGTAAACCAGGGATTCTTAAAAAATAATTTATTTACCAATTATTCCGTTGTTTTAAATAAGAAAGCCAGCGTATTAGTTTTAAACTGTAAAGTAAGTCTTTATTATTTTCATTTGTTTTATTTATTACTTAATGATTACGTTACTTAATTATTATAAATTATTAAACATTATATAAATTAAATTGATATAATTAATTCTTGCTTATTTATATTTATTTCATTACTTGCTATGATCCCTCTCGCTGTGAGTGACTTCGACAAAACCAGATTAAAACTATGTTCGAAAGGTGGAGAAACCTTCGCCTAAGATAAGTACGTTTTGAACTATGAGTAACCAACGTTCGAAGGATGAGGACACCTTCGCATAAGATAGCTACGTTTTGTACTTAGAGTAAATAACGTTCGAAGGGTGAGGACACCTTCGCTTTATCCGAACGTTTTATCCGGACGTTTTGAACTTAGAGTAAACAACGTTCGAAGGGTGAGGACACTTTCGCTTAAGATAACTACCATTTAAACTTAGAGTAAATAACGTTCGATAACTACGCTTGAACTAACTACTCAGTCTCAAAGCATGTGCATTAGAGTGGCCATAGTGGAAATTTTTTTGAAAAGTTTAATTATTCGCACTAAAAATATGAGGTTGGGGATACAAATAATAATGCATATTTAAAATTTTTTTTTTAGTTCCGTTTACCTCCGGGTTGAGCCCAAACTTTTATTACATTACCCATTCATCCTGTTTATATTTGAATAACAACAAAATCTGGCTGTATGTTCCCAACTGAATTTCTTCGATACCTATAATAATTACCGTCTGCAGAAAAACTACGGATAAACTTGCCCGGAATACCCTAAAACCAAATTTCCAAAAAATAGGTGAATTTTTGATTTATTTTTATTGTTGATAATATTATATTAATAAAGATTTTTTGTGGGATGAAAAGTTTTTTCTGTAGTGCTCCACAACTTGAAGCAAATACTGCTTATCCTCTTTGTCGTATGTCAATCAATGCCCGATTGAAATCTGTAATAAGTTTTATTGCTCTTTCTGCCGGGTCATTTACAACGGTTAAGTGTTGGCATATTCGTTTTGCGGTGCAGTATTCTTCTTGAGCCTTTCAAATTGATGGATCCAATTCAAAAAATGTCACATCGATTTGTAAACGATGGAAAAAACGCTTGGTGCGAGAAGTGACGAAAGAACTTACATCCTTATTTTCAAACGATTTCACTTGTTCCTGCGTTAAGTTTAATCTTTTAGGAATAACTTTGTCATTTTCGTCATCATGATTGCCAAGAGCTTCAACCATTTTCCGCATCACTTCAATAGAAATCATTTCATCGAAAAATCCAAGAGCAACCGCCTCTTCGGATAAATACCATAAATGGTTTTTGATTTTTGACAATAAGGCATTTGAAACATTTAGGCCTTAATATGAAATAGCGTCTTTAATGAATTGTAAATTTTGGCGCGGTATACAGCATATACAGCGTTAACGCATCTGAACCAATACAATCACACAAAAACATGCTGAAGGTTATCAGTGAATTCAGCTTAACTACACAACATGGCTGTCGTGTTATATTGAGAGAAGCTCTCTCGACAAAGAGAGAACAGCTTTGTTTGCTGTTATATTGTGTTGCTGGTTGAATATAGGCATCAAATAAAATGCGTGATTTTGCAATAATTAAAGAATACATTTTTCGAAAACCTTGGTAGTACCCCTTTTCCACACAGAAAGTTTTATTGCCGACAATTCTGCGGTACAGGCAAGTCTGTACTGGCAAGTTTTTCTTCTGTGCTGTTCTTTCTTTGATGCTGTTCTTTCTTTGATGCTGTGCTCTTCTTTCCTTTGTATTTTCGACTTGCTGGCAAGAAAAATTGCCGTGTGGAAAAGGGGTATAACAATCTATATTATCATAGGAATCAAATAAAAAAAGAATTACCAAAATCGGTTCTGCGGTTAACGAGCTTATTCTGGATGAAATTTCGTGAGTGTCCTTTTATATAATAGTATAGTTAGTTGGTTATAACTTTTTTAGTTGTGACTTTATGGCAAAACTTTTTGCTAATTACCTAAAGGACATTTCAATTTCTTTCCAAAAAGCTATTAACTTAGGTAATCGGTGCAGAGATTTGTAAGTTATTGATTAAAACGTAATGACACCTATTTCTTTTTGTTATTCCTTCCTATCTCCCTAGTGGGGCATTTGCGACCACCCCCGCCCATAAAATTTTTTGCTTGTCTCATCATGAGAAATCACTCCCCGCTGGATTGTCCTCTAGGTCTGGGACACCCTGTGTATATATTGTGGGTGCTCTAATATACCAATAGATAATTAATTTTTAGTAATTAATTATGATATATTCTTTGGTTTTACATTATTTTAATTTAAAGATATATAAATAGAATATAGAAATAAATATAGAGTATTTAGAATACATATACTTACCTATTAGATAAAATATATTTCATATCGATAAATACAATATATATTCTCGATTTCGCTTATTGAAATAATTTGTTTCGCCAAAACGACATTCACTTGTTTCATATTTGGGAAAGTTAAGAAACAGCAACTTCTTTTATTTCAGCTCAGCCAAACAAGAAAAATATCTGAAAAACGATCAAAGGCCAAAAAAAAGCATAACAACAACATCAAGCAAAGAACAAAACAAATTCTGCATACAAACATGCCAATAAGTAGCAGTACAAATTGTGTTTACTACTTTTTTTCCAATTCATTCATAAAAATTCTTTTTAAGTAATAATTGTCTACTAATGGTTGGTAAAGTTAAAAGTTTAGGTTTTTATATTAACTGTAGACTTTCATCCTCTGATCATGTTAACAATATTGTTCATCGAGTTTATAATATAAATAAAGTATATTATAATAAAATTTTGGATAAATATTCTGAACTGTTTGAAGGCTTAGGACTTTTAAAAAATATGTGTAATCTGAAATTAAGAAATGGTGTTAGTGCAGTCGTTGATAATCCGCGAAAAACTCCGTTTGCTTTACATAATGAATTGAAAGAAGAGTTAAAAAGAACGATTGATTTAAAAGTAATAATTCACGCAAATGAACCAACTGAATGAGTCAATTCGATAGTGCTCGTTAAGAAACCAAATGGTAAGAAGCGATCCAAGGAACCTTAACAAAGCTATTCTCAGACAGCATTTCCCGTTTCCAAATGCTGATGAAAGCAAATCAAAGCTAAGCGGCTCTCAATCTTTTAGTTCTTTGGATGCCAATAGTGGTTTCTGGATGATTGCTTTGGATGACTATTCATCTAAACTGTGTACATTTAAAACACCAGTAAGACGTTTTCGTTTTTTGCGTGTACCTTTTGGCATCAATGCAGCGCCTAGTATGTTTCATGCTGAAATGCTTAAGCTTTGCGGTGATATTAAAGGCTTAATTATATACATTGACGATTTTTTAAAATATTAAGGAGCACAATGCGGTTTTAGCAAAAGTGTTAGAAAGAGCTAAAAATGTAGGTTTAAAATTTAATAAAACAAAATCAAATATTTTTCTCGAAGAAATGAAATTCTTGGGTCATATATATAATAACATTGGAGTGCAACCAGATATTGAAAAGGTTTAATCTACCAGAACTACCAGCACCTAAGTCGGTGTTAGATGTACAGCGATTATTAGGTATGGTGAACTACCTCGGAAAATTTATACATAATTTGTCGTCAAAAACAAAAATGGATCTTTTAAAAAATGACGTGCCTTAGCATTGGGTCTCGGTACATTAAGTAGAATTTGAAAATCTAAAAGTAGAATTAACAAAGGCCCCTGTTCTAACTTATTTTGACCCTAATAAAACGTTGGTGTTGTCTGTTGACGCATCGAAATTTGCAATGGGTGCCACTATACTTCATGATAAGTATCCAATAGCTTATGCATCGGCCTTTCTAACGGATGCACAAATCAACTATGCTCTGATTGAAAAAGAGCTTTTTGAGATACTTTTCGGTTGTATTCGCTTTCATCAATAGGTTTTCGGACAAAATGTTTTAGTTGAAACTGATCATAAGCCGCTGATCATAAGTCTCGTTATTTAAAAAACCTTTGTATAAAATCCCAACAAGGTTACAACGTTTCATGCTTAGACTTCAGTGTTATGATCTAACAGCCCAATATAAGCCTGGTAAGTATCTTTTCATAGCAGATACGCTTTCAAGAGCTCCTTTAAAAGATAATTCATTGATTGAAGTTGATAGGGACCTATCACTTCATTGTGATTTTTTAATGTCTCAAATTTCTCTTCCAAGCTCAAACATTATAGAAATTAAAAACTGCACTAAGTCCGACAAAAAATTTCAAAAAATTATATATTATGTGAAAAATGGTTGGCCTAATAACAAAAAATCAGTCGACAATGCAGTCATGCCATACTATAAATTTAAAGAAGATGTATCATTAAATAAAGATTTATTATTAAAAACTAATCGTATCTAAGTTCCAACTTGCCTCCGTCGTAAAATGATTGATCAAATTCACGAAGGCCATATGGGCATCCAACATTGCCAAAGTCTAGCAAGACAGTCAGTTTATTGGCCGAATATCAACAATGACATATTTAATTTAGTGTCTAACTGTGAAATTTGTATGAAATACAAAAATTCAAACCCTAAACAGGAACTTATTTCACACGAACTTATAACAATTCCCTAGTTTAAGGTTGGCTGCAATTTATTCGAATTCAATAAAAAATTATATTTGCAAGTTGTTGACTATTATTCCAAATATATTGAAATTGATATTCTAAATTCGGGTTACTCCAGTTTTTAAGTTATATTAAAACTAAAATCAATATTTTCACGACATGGCATACCACAAACTTTTATTTCTGACAATGGTCCGCCATACAATTCTAAAGAATTCAAAGAATTCTGTCAGGAATGGGGCATAGAACATAAGACTAAATGTCATGAAAGCAAGTCAGATATTTATACGGCACTGCTTCATTACCGAACAACAATTTTAACCAAAACTAATAAACACTGGTCAATATAAGAAACAAATTCGATACCAATCAGCGAATTCCGAAAAAAATTGTAACAGGAGTTCAAAAAAAATGTAAGCCAGATAATTCAGATGAAGATGTGATGTTCAAAAGAACACCTACACCTGTTTGGTTTCCAGGTGTAATCGTAGAAAGTTGTACAGAGCCTCGATCAGTTATCGTAAAAGAAGTAGAAGGATCAATATATAGAAGAAGCCGAGAGCATATATTAAAAAAACCAGAAGAGAAGTTAGAAGTCAGGTCTGAAGTAGAAAATTTAGATGAAATAAAAGAAGTTATAGGAAATGAAAACAATAATAAAAAAAAACATACTATGTAACAAAGAGAGGACGAAAGGTTGTGCAACCATCTAGATTAAATTATGACAGTAATTAAACTGGAACATTTTTTAACAGTTGCATATTTTATATGTACTTTAAAACTTTTAATTCGAAGTTTCTTATCCGAATCATATTTAATATTTAAAATTAAGATTTTTATAATTATCATTTATTATAATCATTTATAATTAATTTAAATTAAAATTTTATAAAAGGGAAGATGTTATGTTATTAAACATATGAATTTATATACTTTTAAATATACATATATCATCTATACATTTAAATGATTTTGTTAGAATTCGTAATCTCATTATTACGGTCATTTGTAATGAGTTTATTCTGAATAAAGTTAGTTGTTAAATAGAAGTTGTTGGCTTCACTACATAAATAAGCAATATTTGCCTTCGGAATTAAATATGAGTCTAGCCTTGACAGTAAATTCGCATATGTTATTACATCAATGTCTTCATTAACGAATACGCCAACAACAGTGACAACAACAGCCTCAAACGAAATCTAATGCAATAAATATCTATTGTCAGAATATTTCTGGTATTAGAACTAAAGCTAGTCTTATATATTACAGCATACTTCTCTTGCTGAATTTGATGTTGTTGTTCTCACTGAGACGTGGCTAAATTCACACTTTTTTTATGAGGATTTTTTTGATTCAAATGTGTATATTACGTTTCGTACAGATCGTGATTCGTTAAAAACTGGCTGTATGAGAGGTGCTGGTGTGCTGATTGCTGTTAATCGTAAATTTAATGCCTCAGTTCGTAAATTTAATGCCTCAGTTGTTATGCTTCAAAATACGGATTCTATTTTGGATCAGCTGTGTGGTAAACTTCAGAGTGCATTGGGATATGTGATTATTTGTGTATCTTACATCCCTCCGAATTTCGCAGATAATCTTTATATGGCTCATGTTGATAACATCGTTGGATTATCATTAAATAATGAGGATTGCTACTTTTGTGTATTAGGTGATTTCAACCTAAATAAATTGAGCTGGTCGTATATTGATGAGGAAACTATTTGAACCCCGTCTAATGTAAATAGTGGTAATGAAATTTATCTTGTTGACAATTTTTTAAGTTGTGATTTAGTTCAAATTAATAACATTTCTAATGTGCTTAATAGAATTCTAGATTTAGTTTTTATAAGCAAAAATATCAATTTTAAGATCGTTGAAAATCCATTTCCTTTTGCTGCTTCTGACATGCACCATCATCTTCCGTTGGCCATAGAACTCGAATTTAATTTTTTTTCACAAATAAATACAATTGACAATGTGAAAGCTTTAAATAATAAATTATGTGATTTTAATCTTTTAAATAATATTTTTGTTAATATTGATTGGGACTCCATGTTTAACGGTGCTGATGTTTTTTTCAATTTAAGGCCAATTTAAATGAGATTTGTAATAAAAACATTCCTCGTATTCACACTACTTCTGCTAAGCTGCCTTGGTTTACTAATGGCCTTAAAAAACTTATAAAACTAAGAAACAAGTTTTTTAAGAAATACAAGCAAAGTAATAATTTGGTTTTTATGATGAATATAAGCATTATATGAGGGAATTTAATTTTTTAAACAAATATTTGTACAACCAATACATTTTAAGGTTTGAAATTAATATAAAATCTAACCCTAAAGCTTTTTGGCGATTTGTCAAATCAAAAAAAAATTGTGCTAGTATACCTTCAGCTGTTTTCTATAAAGGCAAAATTGCAAATAGTGCTAATGAAGCGGCCAATCTTTTTGCAGAATATTTTCAGTCAAACTTTGAAACTCCTTATGACAGTGATATTTGTGATGATTTCCTCGTTAATATTCATTCTTCTTTCGATTTTGGTTCGTTTGTTTTATCCTCTGATAATGTCATAAGAGGAATAAAAAGTTGAAAACCATCAATGAAGACAGATATTGATGGTATATCTGCTTTTTTGTTAAAAAATTGTTTAGGATTAGTTGAACCCATTAAAGCCATTTTAAACAAATCTCTTGCTACGGGTAACTTTCTTGATGATTTGAAGGTTGCTTTAATAACACCAATATTTAAAAACGGTAACAAAAATGATATATCTAACTATAGGCCAATTTCTAAACTATCTACTTTCTCGAAACTCTTTGAAGGCATCATTAAAGACAAGCTTTATTTTTTAGCTAAACGATGGATCTGTCCTAATCAACATGGATTTGTTACTGGACGTTCAACTGTATCTAATCTTGCTATTTTTTCTGATGATTGTATTGCGGCTTTTCGAAATGGATGTCACGTTGATACAATTTATACCGACTTCTCTAAAGCATTCGATAAAGTATTTCACAGTATTTTATTACTAAAATTAACTAAATTGGGTTTTCATTCTAATCTATTGCAATGGCTACGTTCTTATTTAACAAATAGATCTTATACTGTTGTTGTTGATAATGGTAAATCTGCACCTTACCTTGCTTCATCAGGGGTTCCTCAAGGGAGTATTTTGGGACCTCTGTTATTTATATTGTTCATAAATGATATAAGTTCATGTTTTTCTATAGCTAATTTCCTTTCATATGTAGATGACCTTAAAATTTACATTGCAGTTAAAAATCAATCTTATTCTGATTATCTACAGGTTGAATTGTCTAATGTTTATGCGTGGTGCGAAAAAACGGCTTTCACTTAATATTAATAAATGCTTTCAAGTAACGTTTACCAAGTCGCAAAACATCTTAAATACATGTTATCACATTGGTACCTCTGTATTGCAAAAAATTGAGAAAACTTCAGACTTAGGTGTCATTTTTGATACCAAATTAACATTTTCAAATCACTTTGATTTTATAATCTCGAAAGCGTATGCTATGATGGCTTTTGTTCGGCGTAATAGTACCGCCTTTTTAGACCCATACACGCATAAAACTCTTTATACTTCTTTGGTTAGATTTAGACTGGAATATGCCTCGTTGATTTGGAATC
Source organism: Dichetophora obliterata (assembly GCA_963920525.1). NCBI lineage: Eukaryota > Metazoa > Arthropoda > Insecta > Diptera > Sciomyzidae > Dichetophora > Dichetophora obliterata. The sequence goes on from OY986436.1 coordinate 265,329,193, forward strand.
CATATTATGCTCTCCATATTAATCGCTTTGAGCGGCTACAAAAAGTCTTTACCCGTTACGCTTTACGATCATTATATTCTATTGAACCTCTTCCCTCACATAATGTTCGATGTTTACTTATAGATTTAAAAACATTGCAAAGTAGAAGAATAATGCTTTCCCTAATGTTCATCTTTGATCTTGTTAATGGTGCTATTGATTGTCCGCGTCTTTTAGGGATGATTAATTTTAATATTCCTATAAGAAATCTTCGTTTCTACGATTTATTTTACATCGGAATGTTGAAAACTAACTACGCAATAAATGCTTCTCTAAATCGTGCCTTAATTGAATTTTTTGAAATTGATTGATTTTTCATGCTCAAAATTGGTTTTAAAAAAATTTGTTAAATAGCTTTTATCGTTAATATGTTTAAAAGTATTTGTTTTTAGTTATAGTATTATTGTATTATTTTTATTGAAATTTAATTTAATTAATTTTTCTCGTTTGTTAATTGTAGTCAGTAAGGAAACTATTCCATTGATGAAGTACAAATAAATAAATAAATAAATAAATAATGTAAAGACTCAGGTCCCAAGTGGTGTAATAATAAAGCGACTTTTCTTTGATCTGTCTGCTGCTCTAAATTTGACGCTCGGAGAAAAATTTTAAACTGACAATGCCAATTTTTCGATGCTTCTGCTAAATTTAATGCCTTCAGATTTATTGGTTGAATTGTTGTAGCGACTGACATGATTTTTTGGTTTTGTCCTGAGGTTTGACTTGATGACAGTGGTTTTAGCTCGTTATTTTACATGGTTTTTTTTATAATTTATATTTTTTTGATTAATTTATTTGACTCAATATTTGACTGACTGACTGTATTATTTTTGATTTAATTAAGTGACTAAATATTTGACTGACTGTACTTAATGTTAATTTATTTTTAGCACATCTGACACCATGTAGTGAAACCAACAACTTCTATTTAACAACTAACTTTATTTAGAATAAACTTAATACAAATGACCTTAATAATGAGAGTACGAATACTAACAAAATCATTTAAATATATAGATGATATATTTATATTTATAAGTATAAAAATTCAAGTGTTTAATATTGTAACATAACAACTACACGCTTCGATGCTAACGAATATCTGCTAAATTTACTCCGATTGAGACAAAAAAGAGGCTTGTTGCACAATTAATAATTCCAATCATATCTTACTCAGAAGTAACATACAGCAATCTTGACTCGCACTCTTCGCATAAAATTCAGGTTGCCTTTAATGATGCAGCAAGATACGTGTTTAGCCTGAGACGCTTTGAACATGTATCTGAAGAGAGAAGAAGCATTTTAGGTTTTAGTATTATAAACTACTTAAATGCAAGAAATTGTTTATTTATGCATAAATAAATTTCCTGTAAAACTCCCGCATACCTCTATGAGAAGTTACGCTTCAGTGTTTCTACTCGAACACACACTCGAACCTCATAATACCAACACCATCAAACTCTGGAATTATTTACCTTCTAGTTTAAAATCTATTGTCAGCACGAAAAATTTAAGTCTTATGTTATGTTATGTTATACTTTTCAAGCATAGTACTATCTATTACTTCTTTTTTCTAATTATTTATTTTGTCTTTTTATTATGTTTCTTCTTTGTTTTTAACCGACTTCATAGAGGAGGAGGTTCTCAAGATGGTTGATTTTTTTTTTATTCGATATAGGGCGTGGCAATATAATAAAAACGCTGTAACTCGAAAGGAAACTGGGGTAGGCAAAGTTACGAAAATTTACTGTAAAGAAATTTGGATATTTTTGGACCAAGGGGACTAATTTGGACTGTATCTCAGTTAATATTGATACTATGGTACTGGAAATTTCAATATTCAAAAATTTATGGTCAATACAGTGGGCGTTACTGGACAAAAGGGCGTGACAATATAAGAAAAATACCATTTCTCAGTTAATGTTGACACTATGGTACGAAAATTCGTTACGAGAATGGGAAAATTGTTATCATAATCTCTAAAAAGGAAGAAATAAAACTTTTTAACAAAAAAAAACCAACTTCAAAACCACTACAAAGTAAAAAATAATTGTAAATAAATTTTCACATTAATTCTTTGTTAAATTCGTTAATTTATTTATATTTATTATTAAATTGGAAATCTTGTTACTATAAATTTTTCATTTTTCTATTATTATCATAAACATATTAACTTCTCCATGAATATAAAACCTTTAAAGTCGGCACTTATGTAATCAGACTTTTATAAAATAAACGCTATTATAAAATAAATTTATATATTTATGATAATAATAGAAAATGGAAAAAATATAAAGTAATAAGATTTCCAACTTAATAATATATTAATAATATAAAATAAATTAACAAATTTGACGAAGAATAATTGTGAAAATTAATTTAAAATTATTTTTAACTTTGTGGTGGTTTTGAAGTTGGTTTTTTTTTTTGTTAAAAAGTTTTTATTATATTTATAAGACTGTCTTTTTATTAAAATCATAAATGAAAATCATAAATAATATATCTAGTATTTTAAGTTATTTAAAGTTGTCAAATTTTAAGTTTACAGTTGATTGTACATATAAATTTGTTGCACTCTTTTTGCCTATTTGACGAACGATTTGACCAGTGTGAACGTTCGTCAAATTGTGTAGTACGATTTTGTCAGTTCAAGAAAGTTTTCAACCTAAAAACATCGCGGCAAAAGAGGGAGCGGAAGAAAATAATAACAATATCTTATATATTAATAGATAACCCTTTATGTGCAGAATTATTTAAGACTTTAAATTCATGACCTCTGACCTGAAATATTAACGTTGAAAGATTGTATTATTTTTAGTAAGGAATCTCAGGGCTAGAATGAGGTAGAATAGTGAATGAGGTATCAAACGAAAGATCTTGCTGCACAGTATGATAACATTTTAGATTGGTGACCTTCGACCTGAAATATGAGCGTAAAAAGAGTATTTATTAAATAAAAGCTAAACTATAACCAAAGGGCATAGGAAGCAAATTTCATTTGGGGGGGAAGTGCAAATGGGGGTGCAAAAATAATCACCAAAATTTCTTAAAATAAACATGAATATGAATAATTTGATTAGGCCGTTTCGTTCATTCTACCTGTCAAAACTTCCACACACACGAATTGTTGGTAAATAATATATAAATATGTGTTTTATTTACATTTCTCAGCTACTGACCTCGTTATCCACTTGAACTTTCAACAAAAACCAATGCCAATGCCTTTTCATTTAGCCAGTCAAATTGTGCAAATATTTATTTATCATATCTTTCATGCAAAATAAATATCTGTTTTTTTCTTAATATTTTATAGAGTGTGGTAGATACACAAAAAAAAATTTAATATTGTTAATAAAATTGTTTTCAACGGAAGAACAATCTTGATAGTAAACCCATTAACCGCGGCTCCCAAATACTTTTTACGATTTTTCAAAATTCATTCGCTCTCTCAAATTGATCACAGGAACTACTACATCAAATTTCAACTTTGAATCTTTCACCGTAGTCGAGATATAAGTTGGGTATAACAATACCGTGGCAACCGTAGCCTAGTGGGTAGAGTGCGTGGCCCCTAAGCTAAAGAACCGCGGTAGCCCGGGTTCAATTCCAGCTCAGACAGAAAGTTTTTTCAATTGAATTAATTTTTCTGTTCGGTCATCACCTCTCTGCAGACGATGGCAAACCTCAGAGAGTAAAAATTGCCATGTAAAACTTCTTGAAAACGTAAGCCGTTCGGAGTGATCAAACATTTAAAAACACGCACAAAATCATTGATCAATAGAAGCCAGGTCAAAGTCCTTCCAAGGGCTGAAATGACCAGTTTATTTATTTTTTTTTTTATAAAAATACCCAACCGTCGTTAATGTGTTCTTAATGGGCACAAATTCCTTCTACAACGACAGTATAGTTTTATATCAGGAAATACCCTATCAATAGCGCGTAAAGTTGGTAAATTAGCTAAGAGAGCTTTTACATTTTTTTATAATATAAAATTTTTTTACAAGTGATAATAACACTAATTTTTCAGATTTTTAATGTTAATCACTTTTAAATTTGAAAATATTATTGTTAACGTAAAAATTTCTGGACACATTCCAAAAACAATTAATAGCTCTATAATTTTCATTTATTTATTTATAAAAAATAATCTTCAAGAGATTTTGTCAATACAACGAGTTGAATGTTTTACTTCAGCAATAAGGTTTTATTAAGCAATATAATTAAAGTTTAAAACAAAAAGTTCTTCTTAAATAATACCTTAAGAATAGTTAACAATAAACGTTTAAGAGATTCTCTATAAATAACTTTATGTCTACTTCGTTACATACAGAGTTGTACGCAACACAAGAGGTGGTAGTAGCGCCAATACTACCATAGTTTTTTTTTTACGAAACCGCTTAAAAAAAGTAAATTTCATTGCCGAATATACCTTTCAGGTGCATATAATTTAAGAAGGTTTAAGGGGGTATATTATTAATGTAATTCATTAGAATAACCCTCACGAAAAGAACTTGCTAATACCTCCCTTGACTGCAAAGTTTTCAGCCCAAGTAGGGAGCAATGAACTTCGTACGACACTGTTAATTCCCAATTACGTTTTGAATCGCAAAGTCCAAAAATGTTAATTCCTACACAACAGACACATATTATAAAATAGGCTTCACTAACGACATAAAAATCGTTTTGAGAGTGAAGGGGTGTAAAAACTCCTTTGAATATTTCCTAAGAAATCCAAGCATAGCATTCCCTTTTGAAGTGATACGATGGACAACCACCATTAATAAAATAGTAATATTCATTTGAAAGCGTGAGCATACTAAAAGAAAGAAAATCACATCTGGAGACGTTAAAAAATAATCTATTAAAAATGCACCATCTGGAAAGATTGTTAAGATCATTCTGTAAAAGGCCTTCATCCACACTCAGGGAATTATTGAATTTCGTATACGGCTGTCATGAAAAAGTTGAGGCTGTAATAGCCATACTAGAGTTATTAGTATGATAAGAAGTTGCTTTGGCTGAAAGTTTATTACAAGAACTTTATGAGAGCTCTCATAACCCTAATTGAATCTGCAAGAAGCACAAAACAAAAACGACAATTTTTTCAGCGTATTTCGCAACTAAAAGCTGTGGTTACAGTTGTGATGCATTCAGTATTGTGGCTACTGCAACTAATTTTCAATTTTTGCGTCTTGAGTAACTTTTGTACGGCTATTGTAGCCTCAATATGGTTTTCACGCTTTTACTGCGGATACTTAAACCACAAAAAAACGAATAAACCTATTTTATTTTGACATTTCAGTGCGCTTATTGGTAAAAAGCAAAAAATTATTTATAAAGTTTTAATAAATCAGTATTTATAAACACTCGAAATAACTTAAATAGGATAAAACACACGGTTAGTACAAAAAAAATACGATAAGCTATCAATTAATCGGGAATAATTCTCAAGAAGTCATGAATGAAAACTTTTGTTTTTGAGCAAAATTGTGGCAGTTTTATAAGTACCTAATTTTTCACAAACAGTGAAGAGAAATGAAAGAAACTGAGTTATATTAAAACAAAAACTGAAAAAAGAAAACTTAACTTTCACAATTTCATCACAAAACATTTTTCCACGATTTGTCAACATCACGATTTATAGCAGCCACAAAAGGCGCTGTTATGACCCCTCCACGATTCGGCTATCAAAACCGAATTCCTCTCACCATTGTAAGTTCTTACAACTTCCTGTGAGGTTGTCAAAACCAAAATAGCAGCTTTTAAACTGGAATCTAGCAGCCATTATGGAAGTTGTCACATTGTCACAGCCTCATATATTAAATTTTTGAGAACCGCAATATTACGGCTAGAAGAAGCGATGTTTTGATAGCATCGCCAGTGAGTGCAGCAGGTAGAGTGCTAAAGATAACATGACAAATCATTTATAAAGAGTATAAATATTGTAGAATAGGATCTAGATGACTATCTTGCGGAACGCCAGAGTGATTAAAAACTATTCTGGACTTTTTATTACCTATTTACACCAACTGTTTACGGTACGTCAAATAACTTTTAAGCCATTTTAGCAGTGAGGAATGGAAGTGCATTTACTCCAATTTAATAATTAGGACGCTGTGTTGCACTCGGTCAAAGACCTTTTCGAAGTCTGTAAAAATAACATCGACATGATTACCATAATAAAATTGGAAGTAGTAGATCTTCCACTAATAATTCTATGTCGGCAATGTGATAAAATTCATTACATATACGCTCATTGACCAGCGATTCGAAGACCTTAGGGATCAAGGGCAGTATTTAAGTCGGTCTATAACTCACAATACTCAGTTTTTTATCAGACTAAAAAAATTAACACTATTAATGATTCAGTCTTTCAAAAATTCCTCCTTACTTAATGAAAGATAAAAAATACTTGCTAAAAGCTAAGCTAAACTAAAAGAACACTTTTTTAAGTTTGGCGGGGGAACATTATCCGGATTCATATTTTTGTTAAAGCGGTAAAGTGTGGTATCAATACCACGGGGTTTTTTAACTACACTAAAAACAACGCCTCTACTTTACTTCTATCCAAAACTTTAATTTACTTCTAAAAATTGCAATCCCGAACTAATCCCGGGATCGAGAAAAGCTACCTGGATTGGACTCCCTAATGTGTATATATAGATAAGTAAATACATATGATTTTCAGCACATGTTTGCTTGTTGTTTTGTTTGCTCTGAAGTAGCCATATTTTTGTGACGATTATGTTTTTCGAGAACATGTAAAATAACATTACCTTGAAATTTTTCCTCCTTTAAATAGCGGTGCCGAAAAGTTTTCAGATCATACTAAAGTAATCACTTGTTTGACAGTAACGTTAAATATCTAAAAGCAAAATCATGAAGCTGAGTATTATCTTATTTTCCATTGTGCTTGTGCAAGTCTTCGATCGAGTGACACCTGAACCTGGATCGGTGATTGATACTGTGACACTTGTACCTAAACCGGAGACTGATACTGTGACTGAACCTGATCCGGAGTTTCCTAAAGTTGGGTATGTAGAATTTTCCTGTTTGTTTTTTTTTTAATTTCTTTCAACGATGAATTGTCTAAACAGCTTTTTAGTAATAGGTTTACAAAATCATGCATATATTTCATGAATGTAAAATGTAAGGCAAACAATTTTAAAAGCATACAAAATAAGTAGTTGATTATTTTTGATTGAAACAACAGTGACAAAGAATGAAGTCTCTTGATCATTACAGTCGAGAGATGTAACCAGTTTGATCACTGGATTGACAGATATTTCTGGCGAAAACTCTGTATTTACATCCAAAAAACATATTGGTTTTTTCTGGGGAGTTTAAAAATACAGTTTTGTTTTTAAACTGGGCCGTGATGGTTTAGTTCAGACAATGTTTTTGTGATTAAAATGTCAAAAGCTTTCGTAATAACATATTAGATAAAGAACCAAAAATAAGATAGATTGTGTTATTCCAGGACATTGAAATTATGTATATTAGACTGGTCATTATTTGTATAGAGAAAAAAAATTTTAAAAAACGCATGAAAAAGTTTAAAAAAATTTAACTTTATGTCCAATCCATGATTCAATTATTATAGGTTGTCCGTTCGTTTGACAACACCCGTAAATATGTAAACAAAAATATATTCTCTCTCAAAAATAAATGACAACCAGGGTTTTGTGGTCTTCTATGAAAAAAGTTTTGTTTCAGTGTTTTGTTGTGTATTTAAAAAAAAGTAGTTATTCTATATTTTGCTGTTAGCAGGAAAAAATAGTGTGCATTGCATTTATAATAATTATTGCTTTGATAATTATTAATGAAAATTGTTTTAAAATTTTGTTGCGAGCCGTTTTTTTTTCAATTAATATATAAATCGCAACTATTAAGTTGTTATTATTAAAATATTAATCCTTTCCAAAAAGTTAATTCTGGAGATAAAATTCGAAAATATAATGTGCCAGTGGATTCAATAAGCCGTCAGCGGTGGAAATATATTTGCACAACAGAATATTGAAATTAGCTTTTTAAAAACTCACTTCCATTTTCTACCAAAACAAACAAGCAGTACAGAACGTAGTAGAAAAAGCAGCAATGAAATGTATCCTTGGGTATTTAGTATTGCGAAAAAGTATGATATTCCTGCAACTGATTACTTTGATGGCATTAAAACATTACTCTTTTGCTCTCCTCTTCAATTTTACGGGTGTATATCTTCATTCTTGTGAGTAAACGTCAAATGAATGGACAACCTGTAGTAATTGAATCATGGTCCAATCGAGTATTCATCTCAACAAAAGTAGACGTGTATTTTATTTCTCCTCCTAAATTGGATATTTTAAAGCCATTTGAATTGCTAGTTTCGAAATAAAGACATTACAATCAATAATTGTGCATAATCTATCAACAATAGAAAAATATCAAATAAAACAAACATTAAAAACAATTGCAACAACTAATGTTTGCTTATAATTGAATAAAAAATGAGTAATGAATAAAAAATGAATAATGAATGACAAATGAATAAATAATAAAAAATGAATAACGAATAAGAAATGAATAATGATTAAGAAAAGAATAATTGAAAATTCTGTAATTCTTTGTGAATGGCATTCTTTATGAATAGCATTCAAATGAATAAAAAATTTGGTTCATTATTCTGAATAACGAAAATGAATAATTGAAATGAATAATTAATCATTTTTTTTAAATTGAGTGTGAATTATAAATTTTATTTATAAATCAATTTTGCATTCATTGAATGCATTCTTTTTTCGTTATTCATTGATTCATTTTTTTGTGATTTAAATCAAATTGAATGCATTCTTGTACAGCTCTGATAAATAATAAATTAACATGTGTCGCTTTGAGCTAGAAATTAAAAAAATTACCTACTTTGAGAAGTATTGCCTCTGTGTAAATTTCAATCTATTAGTGTTATTGTTGTTGTAAAAAATGTTGTTGCAAATGAACAAAACAACAGGGTACTAAACAATTTTTAAAATATGTACCACCATAATGTATATATATATTCACCATAAAATTTTGAACCTACTTAATTTGAGTCTTTGACTGTGTAAAAATTAATACTTATTTTTTTCTTTTCAGTGAAATTTACAGTCTCAGTGACATTGCGACGAAAATTTTTCAATCAGTAGTATATAAAGAATTTTTAGTAGAAACAAGCCAATGTATAGAAAAATTAGCGAAAGAACAATGGCAAATAGCAGAATACAGAGTAATTTCTGTTGTAGGCCAAAAAGTCAATTATGCACTCTCTGCTATAAGTGACATTCCATATGAAATAAAAGATGAAATAGAATTAAATGTAGCACAAGCAGTAAAAGAGGGAATGACAGAATTCTTTGAATTTGAACAAGCATTTCAAGATGGAGTACCAGTATGTGTAAGGGAAGGTGCGAATTCTTGGATCTATGTCCCATAGAACAGAAATCAAAAAGAGAAAAAGTCATATATTTTATTGTTGTAACATGTTTATTTTAGCTGATTAACTGTTTGGTTTTTCCTCTTTTATCTTTGTATGTATTTTGCACAATATATCCACTTTTTTCTATTTGTGCGATAATTGCACTTTATTATAATTTTCTAAATTTTTACAAATCATGTCAATAAATTATAACAAATGTAATTAAATGGTCAATATTCTTTTATAAAATAATTAAGTCACATATATTGTACATTCCTTCTTATAACGGAGGAAAATATTTATGATTAATAAATTATTTGCAAAAAAATATACACTGTGTCTTAATTTCTATTTCTATGTTTTTTTTAAAAACAAAATACAAAAACTTAAAAACAAAATACAAAAAGTATTAGTATCAGCATTTTCCTGTGATGGTTGTTTTTGCAAAAGCTCAATAGAAAATTTAATAAGCGTCGAAAACAACAGCAGGATTCGTCGTAGAGTTGTTAGCATTTCTATTATACAAAATTAAAGTGCAAATTTTGGATACAGGTAAACTCCAAAAAGTACTGGGCCCATTTTTATGAAAAAGGTTTAAAAATGTCATATATAAAATGTTATATATTCAGGAATATTTTCCTTTTGAAATTTCAATAATAAGTATATTTAATTAAAGTGTTAATTTGTTTAAAGAATCATCCCAGCTGCCACACGTTGCTTAATCGTTTTCTTTTTCACGTCTTACTTACTGATTTTAGAACAACGCTATTGAGGAAAATTGGGGGGACATCAAGATTTTGATATGGTGTTTTTGAAATCCGCAATACATAAGATTTAAGAGGATTTAGTTTGAGCATATTAGCTCAAGCCCAATTTGCTACTGTATTAACCCAAAACACCCTGGGATTAAAAACTAGTACTATTTTAGATTAAAAATTTAAACCATTAAACCAAAATTTGGACTATAAAGTAGTCCAAAATATTTAACAGTGTACCCAGGATATCATATCAAAATCGCAAAGGCACGTTAGGTCGGTCGCGCTTTGACAGCTAAAGTAGAAACAACGAGTTGTTATGAAGCAATTCATAATTCGATCTCAAGATTTGATCGTGCTTTGTATCGTAAATATTATCGAATCTCTTAAGAAGGGGTAAAGAACGATCAAAGCGCGACATGCTGAAAAAGGTTGAGAAATGTTCTATTCGGTCGTGCGTTTGACATGAGCCGATAGCGCAGGGTTGTATTTTTATTGAGCTAGCTAAATTTATAAACCAGGGATTCTTAAAAAATAATTTATTTACCAATTATTCCGTTGTTTTAAATAAGAAAGCCAGCGTATTAGTTTTAAACTGTAAAGTAAGTCTTTATTATTTTCATTTGTTTTATTTATTACTTAATGATAACGTTACTTAATTATTATAAATTATTAAACATTATATAAATTAAATTGATGTAATTAATTCTTGCTTATTTATATTTATTTCATTACTTGCTATGATCCCTCTCGCTGTGAGTGACTTCGACAGAACCAGATTAAAACTATGTTCGAAAGGTGGAGAAACCTTCGCCTAAGATAACTATGTTTTGAACTTAGAGTAAACAACGTTCGAAGGGTGAGGACACTTTCGCTTAAGATAACTACCATTTAAACTTAGAGTAAATAACGTTCGATAACTACGCTTGAACTAACTACTCAGTCTCAAAGCATGTGCATTAGAGTGGCCATAGTGTAAATTTTTTTGAAAAGTTTAATTATTCGCACTAAAAATATGAGGTTGGGGATAAAAATAATAATGCATATTTAAAAATTTTTTTTTAGTCCGTTTACCTCCGGGTTGAGCCCAAACTTTTATTGCATTACCCATTCATCACTATTTTTGTTCCTGTTTATATTTGAATAACAACAAAATCTGGCTGTATGTTCCCAACTGAATTTCTTCGATACCTATAATAATTACCGTCTGCAGAAAAACTACGGATAAACTTGCCCGGAATACCCTAAAACCAAAGTTCCAAAAAATAGGTGAATTTTTAATTTATTTTTATTGTTGATAATATTATATTACTAAAGATTTTTTGTGGGATGAAAAGTTTTTTCTGTAGTGCTCCACAACTTGAAACAAATACTGCTTATCTTCTTCGTCGTATGTCAATGCCCGATTGAAATCTGTAATAAGTTTTATTCCTATTTCTGCCGGGTCATTTACAACGGTTAAGTGTTGGCATATTCGTTTTGCGGTGCAGTATTCTTCTTGAGCCTTTCAAATTGATGGATCCAATTCAAAAAATAACACATCGGTTTGTAAACGATGGAAAAAACGCTTGGTGCGAGGAGTGACGAAAGAACTTACATCCTTATTTTCAAACGATTTCACTTGTTCCAGCGTTAAGTTTAATCTTTTCGGAATAACTTTGTCATTTTCGTCATCATGATTGCCAAGAGCTTCAACCATTTTCCGCATCACTTCAATAGATATCATTTCATCGAAAAATCCAAGAGCAACCGCCTCTTCGGATAAATAACATACATGGTTTTTGATTTTTGACAATAAGGCATTTGAAACATTTAGGTCTTAATATGAAATAGCGTCTTTAATGAATTGTAAATTTTGGCCCGGTGCATATATGTACAGCGTTAACGCATCTGAACCAATACAATCACACAAAAACATGCTGAAGGTTATCAGTGAATTCAGCTTAACAACACAACATGGCTGTCGTGTTATATTGAGAGAAGCTCTCTCTCGACAAAGCGAGAACAGCTTTGTTTGCTGTTATATTGTGTTGCTGGTTGAATATAGGCATCAAATAAAATGCGTGATTTTGCAATAATTAAAGAATACATTTTTCGAAAACCTTGGTAAGCTATAACAATCTATATTATCATAGGAATCAAATAAAAAAAGAATTATCAAAATCGGTTCTGCGGTTAACGAGCTTATTCTGGATGAAATTTCGTGAGTGTCCTTTTATATAATAGTATAGATTGGTTTTTTTTCGAGAAAATTTTTTTAAGATAAAACTAATTTTTTTAATTTAGTTGGTTATAACTTTTTTAGTTGTGACTTTATGGCAAAACTATTTGCTAATTACATAAAGGACATTTCAATTTCTTTTCAAAAAGCTATTAACTTTGGTAATCGGTGCAGAGATTTGTAAGTTATTGATTAAAATGTAATGACACCTATTTTTTTTGCCTCCTGTCTTCCTAGTGGGGCATTTGCGACCACCCCCACCTATATCATTTTTTGCTTGTCTCATCATGAGAAATCACTCCCGCTGGATTGTCCTCTAGGTCTGGGACACCCTGTATATATATTGTGGGTGCTCTAATATACCAATAGATAATTAATTTTTAGTAATTAATTATGATCTATTCTTTGGTTTTACATTATTTTAATTTAAAGATATATAAATAGAATATAGAAATAAATATAGAGTATTTAGAATCTATATACTTACCTATTAGATAAAATAAATATATTCCATATCGATAAATACAATATATGTTTGCGAGTTCGCTTATTGAAATAATTTTTTTCGCCAAAACGACATTCACTTGTTTCATATTTGGGAAAGTTAAGAAACAGCACAAATCGCAAACTTCTTTTATTTCAGATCATCCAAACAAGAAAAATATCTGAAACACCATCAAAGGCCAAAAAAAGGATAACAGTAACGTCAAGCAAAGAACAAAAAAAATTCTGCATAGACATACAAACATGCCAATAAGTAGCAGTACAAATTGTGTTTACTACTTTTTTTCCAATTCATTCATAAAAATTCTTTTTAAGTAATAATTGTCTACTAATGGTTGGTAAAGTTAAAAGTTTAGGTTTTTATATTAACTGTAGACTTTCATCCTCTGATCATGTTAACAATATTATAATATAAAAAAGTATATTATAATAAAATTTTGGATAAATATACTCAACTGTTTGAAGGCTTAGGACTTTTAAAAAATATGTGTAATCTGAAATTAAGAAATGGTGTTAGTGCAGTCGTTGATAATCCGCGAAAAACTCCGTTTGCTTTACATAATGAATTGAAAGAAGAGTTAAAAAGAACGATTGATTTAAAAGTAATAATTCACGCAAATGAACCAACTGAATGAGTCAATTCGATAGTGCTCGTTAAGAAACCAAATGGTAAGCAGCGATAATGTTTGGATCCAAGGAACCTTAACAAAGCTATTCTCAGACAGCATTTCCCGTTTCCAAATGCTGATGAAAGCAAATCAAAGCTAAGCGGCTCTCAATCTTTTAGTTCTTTGGATGCCAATAGTGGTTTCTGGATGATTGCTTTGGATGACTATTCATCTAAACTGTGTACATTTAATACACCAGTAAGACGTTTTCGTTTTTTGCGTGTACCTTTTGGCATCAATGCAGCGCCTAGTATGTTTCATGCTGAAATGCTTAAGCTTTGCGGTGATATTAAAGGCTTAATTATATACATTGACGATTTTTTAAAATATTAAGGAGCACAATGCGGTTTTAGCAAAAGTGTTAGAAAGAGCTAAAAATGTAGGTTTAAAATTTAATAAAACAAAATCAAATATTTTTCTCGAAGAAATGAAATTCTTGGGTCATATATATAATAACATTGGAGTGCAACCAGATATTGAAAAGGTTTAATCTACCAGAACTACCAGCACCTAAGTCGGTGTTAGATGTACAGCGATTATTAGGTATGGTGAACTACCTCGGAAAATTTATACATAATTTGTCGTCAAAAACAAAAATGGATCTTTTAAAAAATGACGTGCCTTAGCATTGGGTCTCGGTACATTAAGTAGAATTTGAAAATCTAAAAGTAGAATTAACAAAGGCCCCTGTTCTAACTTATTTTGACCCTAATAAAACGTTGGTGTTGTCTGTTGACGCATCGAAATTTGCAATGGGTGCCACTATACTTCATGATAAGTATCCAATAGCTTATGCATCGGCCTTTCTAACGGATGCACAAATCAACTATGCTCTGATTGAAAAAGAGCTTTTTGAGATACTTTTCGGTTGTATTCGCTTTCATCAATAGGTTTTCGGACAAAATGTTTTAGTTGAAACTGATCATAAGCCGCTGATCATAAGTCTCGTTATTTAAAAAACCTTTGTATAAAATCCCAACAAGGTTACAACGTTTCATGCTTAGACTTCAGTGTTATGATCTAACAGCCCAATATAAGCCTGGTAAGTATCTTTTCATAGCAGATACGCTTTCAAGAGCTCCTTTAAAAGATAATTCATTGATTGAAGTTGATAGGGACCTATCACTTCATTGTGATTTTTTAATGTCTCAAATTTCTCTTCCAAGCTCAAACATTATAGAAATTAAAAACTGCACTAAGTCCGACAAAAAATTTCAAAAAATTATATATTATGTGAAAAATGGTTGGCCTAATAACAAAAAATCAGTCGACAATGCAGTCATGCCATACTATAAATTTAAAGAAGATGTATCATTAAATAAAGATTTATTATTAAAAACTAATCGTATCTAAGTTCCAACTTGCCTCCGTCGTAAAATGATTGATCAAATTCACGAAGGCCATATGGGCATCCAACATTGCCAAAGTCTAGCAAGACAGTCAGTTTATTGGCCGAATATCAACAATGACATATTTAATTTAGTGTCTAACTGTGAAATTTGTATGAAATACAAAAATTCAAACCCTAAACAGGAACTTATTTCACACGAACTTATAACAATTCCCTAGTTTAAGGTTGGCTGCAATTTATTCGAATTTAAGAAAAACTCATATTTGCTAGTCGTTGAGTATTATTCCAAATATATTGAAATTGATATTCTAAATTCGGGTTACTCCAGTTTTTAAGTCATATTAAAACTAAAATCAATATTTTCACGACATGGCATACCACAAACTTTTATTTCTGACAATGGTCCGCCATACAATTCTAAAGAATTCAAAGAATTCTGTCAGGAATGGGGCATAGAACATAAGACTAAATGTCATGAAAGCAAGTCAGATATTTATACGGCACTGCTTCATTACCGAACAACAATTTAAACCAAAACTAATAAACGCTGGTCAATATTAAAAACGAATTCGATAACAATCAGCGAATTCCGAAAAAAATTGTAACAGGAATTAAAAAAAAATGTAAGCCAGATAATTCAGGTGAAGATGTGATGTTCAAAAGAACACCTACACCTGTTTGGTTTCCAGGTGTAATGGTAGAAAGTTGTACAGAGCCTCGATCGTTTATACTAAAAGAAGTAGAAGGATCACTATATAGAAGAAGCCGAGAGCATATATTAAAAAAACCAGAAGAGATGAAATAAAAGAAGTTATAGGAAATGAAAACAATAATAAAAAAAAACATACTATGTAACAAAGAGAGGACGAAACCATCTAGATTAAATTATGACAGTAATTAAACTGGAACATTTTTTAACAGTTGCATATTTTATATGTACTTTAAAACTTTTAATTCGAAGTTTCTTATCCGAATCATATTTAATATTTAAAATTAAGATTTTTATAATTATCATTTATTATAATCATTTATAATTAATTTAAATTAAAATTTTATAAAAGGGAAGATGTTATGTTATTAAACATATGAATTTATATACTTTTAAATATACATATATCATCTATACATTTAAATGATTTTGTTAGAATTCGTAATCTCATTATTACGGTCATTTGTAATGAGTTTATTCTGAATAAAGTTAGTTGTTAAATAGAAGTTGTTGGCTTCACTACATAAATAAGCAATATTTGCCTTCGGAATTAAATATGAGTCTAGCCTTGACAGTAAATTCGCATATGTTATTACATCAATGTCTTCATTAACGAATACGCCAACAACAGTGACAACAACAGCCTCAAACGAAATCTAATGCAATAAATATCTATTGTCAGAATATTTCTGGTATTAGAACTAAAGCTAGTCTTATATATTACAGCATACTTCTCTTGCTGAATTTGATGTTGTTGTTCTCACTGAGACGTGGCTAAATTCACACTTTTTTTATGAGGATTTTTTTGATTCAAATGTGTATATTACGTTTCGTACAGATCGTGATTCGTTAAAAACTGGCTGTATGAGAGGTGCTGGTGTGCTGATTGCTGTTAATCGTAAATTTAATGCCTCAGTTCGTAAATTTAATGCCTCAGTTGTTATGCTTCAAAATACGGATTCTATTTTGGATCAGCTGTGTGGTAAACTTCAGAGTGCATTGGGATATGTGATTATTTGTGTATCTTACATCCCTCCGAATTTCGCAGATAATCTTTATATGGCTCATGTTGATAACATCGTTGGATTATCATTAAATAATGAGGATTGCTACTTTTGTGTATTAGGTGATTTCAACCTAAATAAATTGAGCTGGTCGTATATTGATGAGGAAACTATTTGAACCCCGTCTAATGTAAATAGTGGTAATGAAATTTATCTTGTTGACAATTTTTTAAGTTGTGATTTAGTTCAAATTAATAACATTTCTAATGTGCTTAATAGAATTCTAGATTTAGTTTTTATAAGCAAAAATATCAATTTTAAGATCGTTGAAAATCCATTTCCTTTTGCTGCTTCTGACATGCACCATCATCTTCCGTTGCCCATAGAACTCGAATTTAATTTTTTTTCACAAATAAATACAATTGACAATGTGAAAGCTTTAAATAATAAATTATGTGATTTTAATCTTTTAAATAATATTTTTGTTAATATTGATTGGGACTCCATGTTTAACGGTGCTGATGTTTTTTTCAATTTAAGGCCAATTTAAATGAGATTTGTAATAAAAACATTCCTCGTATTCACACTACTTCTGCTAAGCTGCCTTGGTTTACTAATGGCCTTAAAAAACTTATAAAACTAAGAAACAAGTTTTTTAAGAAATACAAGCAAAGTAATAATTTGGTTTTTATGATGAATATAAGCATTATATGAGGGAATTTAATTTTTTAAACAAATATTTGTACAACCAATACATTTTAAGGTTTGAAATTAATATAAAATCTAACCCTAAAGCTTTTTGGCGATTTGTCAAATCAAAAAAAAATTGTGCTAGTATACCTTCAGCTGTTTTCTATAAAGGCAAAATTGCAAATAGTGCTAATGAAGCGGCCAATCTTTTTGCAGAATATTTTCAGTCAAACTTTGAAACTCCTTATGACAGTGATATTTGTGATGATTTCCTCGTTAATATTCATTCTTCTTTCGATTTTGGTTCGTTTGTTTTATCCTCTGATAATGTCATAAGAGGAATAAAAAGTTGAAAACCATCAATGAAGACAGATATTGATGGTATATCTGCTTTTTTGTTAAAAAATTGTTTAGGATTAGTTGAACCCATTAAAGCCATTTTAAACAAATCTCTTGCTACGGGTAACTTTCTTGATGATTTGAAGGTTGCTTTAATAACACCAATATTTAAAAACGGTAACAAAAATGATATATCTAACTATAGGCCAATTTCTAAACTATCTACTTTCTCGAAACTCTTTGAAGGCATCATTAAAGACAAGCTTTATTTTTTAGCTAAACGATGGATCTGTCCTAATCAACATGGATTTGTTACTGGACGTTCAACTGTATCTAATCTTGCTATTTTTTCTGATGATTGTATTGCGGCTTTTCGAAATGGATGTCACGTTGATACAATTTATACCGACTTCTCTAAAGCATTCGATAAAGTATTTCACAGTATTTTATTACTAAAATTAACTAAATTGGGTTTTCATTCTAATCTATTGCAATGGCTACGTTCTTATTTAACAAATAGATCTTATACTGTTGTTGTTGATAATGGTAAATCTGCACCTTACCTTGCTTCATCAGGGGTTCCTCAAGGGAGTATTTTGGGACCTCTGTTATTTATATTGTTCATAAATGATATAAGTTCATGTTTTTCTATAGCTAATTTCCTTTCATATGTAGATGACCTTAAAATTTACATTGCAGTTAAAAATCAATCTTATTCTGATTATCTACAGGTTGAATTGTCTAATGTTTATGCGTGGTGCGAAAAAACGGCTTTCACTTAATATTAATAAATGCTTTCAAGTAACGTTTACCAAGTCGCAAAACATCTTAAATACATGTTATCACATTGGTACCTCTGTATTGCAAAAAATTGAGAAAACTTCAGACTTAGGTGTCATTTTTGATACCAAATTAACATTCTCAAATCACTTTGATTTTATAATCTCGAAAGCGTATGCTATGATGGCTTTTGTTCGGCGTAATAGTACCGCCTTTTTAGACCCATACACGCATAAAACTCTTTATACTTCTTTGGTTAGATTTAGACTGGAATATGCCTCGTTGATTTGGAATCCATATTATGCTCTCCATATTAATCGCTTTGAGCGGCTACAAAAAGTCTTTACCCGTTACGCTTTACGATCATTATATTCTATTGAACCTCTTCCCTCACATAATGTTCGATGTTTACTTATAGATTTAA
Source organism: Dichetophora obliterata (assembly GCA_963920525.1). Taxonomy (NCBI): domain Eukaryota; kingdom Metazoa; phylum Arthropoda; class Insecta; order Diptera; family Sciomyzidae; genus Dichetophora; species Dichetophora obliterata. The sequence goes on from OY986436.1 coordinate 265,348,107, forward strand.
AAACATTGCAAAGTAGAAGAATAATGCTTTCCCTAATGTTCATCTTTGATCTTGTTAATGGTGCTATTGATTGTCCGCGTCTTTTAGGGATGATTAATTTTAATATTCCTATAAGAAATCTTCGTTTCTACGATTTATTTTACATCGGAATGTTGAAAACTAACTACGCAATAAATGCTTCTCTAAATCGTGCCTTAATTGAATTTTTTGAAATTGATTGATTTTTCATGCTCAAAATTGGTTTTAAAAAAATTTGTTAAATAGCTTTTATCGTTAATATGTTTAAAAGTATTTGTTTTTAGTTATAGTATTATTGTATTATTTTTATTGAAATTTAATTTAATTAATTTTTCTCGTTTGTTAATTGTAGTCAGTAAGGAAACTATTCCATTGATGAAGTACAAATAAATTAATAAATAAATAAATAATGTAAAGACTCAGGTCCCAAGTGGTGTAATAATAAAGCGACTTTTCTTTGATCTGTCTGCTGCTCTAAATTTGACGCTCGGAGAAAAATTTTAAACTGACAATGCCAATTTTTCGATGCTTCTGCTAAATTTAATGCCTTCAGATTTATTGGTTGAATTGTTGTAGCGACTGACATGATTTTTTGGTTTTGTCCTGAGGTTTGACTTGATGACAGTGGTTTTAGCTCGTTATTTTACATGGTTTTTTTTATAATTTATATTTTTTTGATTAATTTATTTGACTCAATATTTGACTGACTGACTATATTATTTTTGATTTAATTAAGTGACTAAATATTTGACTGACTGTACTTAATGTTAATTTATTTTTAGCACATCTGACACCATGTAGTGAAACCAACAACTTCTATTTAACAACTAACTTTATTTAGAATAAACTTAATACAAATGACCTTAATAATGAGAGTACGAATACTAACAAAATCATTTAAATATATAGATGATATATTTATATTTATAAGTATAAAAATTCAAGTGTTTAATATTGTAACATAACAACTACACGCTTCGATGCTAACGAATATCTGCTAAATTTACTCCGATTGAGACAAAAAAGAGGCTTGTTGCACAATTAATAATTCCAATCATATCTTACTCAGAAGTAACATACAGCAATCTTGACTCGCACTCTTCGCATAAAATTCAGGTTGCCTTTAATGATGCAGCAAGATACGTGTTTAGCCTGAGACGCTTTGAACATGTATCTGAAGAGAGAAGAAGCATTTTAGGTTTTAGTATTATAAACTACTTAAATGCAAGAAATTGTTTATTTATGCATAAATAAATTTCCTGTAAAACTCCCGCATACCTCTATGAGAAGTTACGCTTCAGTGTTTCTACTCGAACACACACTCGAACCTCATAATACCAACACCATCAAACTCTGGAATTATTTACCTTCTAGTTTAAAATCTATTGTCAGCACGAAAAATTTAAGTCTTATGTTATGTTATGTTATACTTTTCAAGCATAGTACTATCTATTACTTCTTTTTTCTAATTATTTATTTTGTCTTTTTATTATGTTTCTTCTTTGTTTTTAACCGACTTCATAGAGGAGGAGGTTCTCAAGATGGTTGATTTTTTTTTTATTCGATATAGGGCGTGGCAATATAATAAAAACGCTGTAACTCGAAAGGAAACTGGGGTAGGCAAAGTTACGAAAATTTACTGTAAAGAAATTTGGATATTTTTGGACCAAGGGGACTAATTTGGACTGTATCTCAGTTAATATTGATACTATGGTACTGGAAATTTCAATATTCAAAAATTTATGGTCAATACAGTGGGCGTTACTGGACAAAAGGGCGTGACAATATAAGAAAAATACCATTTCTCAGTTAATGTTGACACTATGGTACGAAAATTCGTTACGAGAATGGGAAAATTGTTATCATAATCTCTAAAAAGGAAGAAATAAAACTTTTTAACAAAAAAAAACCAACTTCAAAACCACTACAAAGTAAAAAATAATTGTAAATAAATTTTCACATTAATTCTTTGTTAAATTCGTTAATTTATTTATATTTATTATTAAATTGGAAATCTTGTTACTATAAATTTTTCATTTTTCTATTATTATCATAAACATATTAACTTCTCCATGAATATAAAACCTTTAAAGTCGGCACTTATGTAATCAGACTTTTATAAAATAAACGCTATTATAAAATAAATTTATATATTTATGATAATAATAGAAAATGGAAAAAATATAAAGTAATAAGATTTCCAACTTAATAATATATTAATAATATAAAATAAATTAACAAATTTGACGAAGAATAATTGTGAAAATTAATTTAAAATTATTTTTAACTTTGTGGTGGTTTTGAAGTTGGTTTTTTTTTTTGTTAAAAAGTTTTTATTATATTTATAAGACTGTCTTTTTATTAAAATCATAAATGAAAATCATAAATAATATATCTAGTATTTTAAGTTATTTAAAGTTGTCAAATTTTAAGTTTACAGTTGATTGTACATATAAATTTGTTGCACTCTTTTTGCCTATTTGACGAACGATTTGACCAGTGTGAACGTTCGTCAAATTGTGTAGTACGATTTTGTCAGTTCAAGAAAGTTTTCAACCTAAAAACATCGCGGCAAAAGAGGGAGCGGAAGAAAATAATAACAATATCTTATATATTAATAGATAACCCTTTATGTGCAGAATTATTTAAGACTTTAAATTCATGACCTCTGACCTGAAATATTAACGTTGAAAGATTGTATTATTTTTAGTAAGGAATCTCAGGGCTAGAATGAGGTAGAATAGTGAATGAGGTATCAAACGAAAGATCTTGCTGCACAGTATGATAACATTTTAGATTGGTGACCTTCGACCTGAAATATGAGCGTAAAAAGAGTATTTATTAAATAAAAGCTAAACTATAACCAAAGGGCATAGGAAGCAAATTTCATTTGGGGGGGAAGTGCAAATGGGGGTGCAAAAATAATCACCAAAATTTCTTAAAATAAACATGAATATGAATAATTTGATTAGGCCGTTTCGTTCATTCTACCTGTCAAAACTTCCACACACACGAATTGTTGGTAAATAATATATAAATATGTGTTTTATTTACATTTCTCAGCTACTGACCTCGTTATCCACTTGAACTTTCAACAAAAACCAATGCCAATGCCTTTTCATTTAGCCAGTCAAATTGTGCAAATATTTATTTATCATATCTTTCATGCAAAATAAATATCTGTTTTTTTCTTAATATTTTATAGAGTGTGGTAGATACACAAAAAAAAATTTAATATTGTTAATAAAATTGTTTTCAACGGAAGAACAATCTTGATAGTAAACCCATTAACCGCGGCTCCCAAATACTTTTTACGATTTTTCAAAATTCATTCGCTCTCTCAAATTGATCACAGGAACTACTACATCAAATTTCAACTTTGAATCTTTCACCGTAGTCGAGATATAAGTTGGGTATAACAATACCGTGGCAACCGTAGCCTAGTGGGTAGAGTGCGTGGCCCCTAAGCTAAAGAACCGCGGTAGCCCGGGTTCAATTCCAGCTCAGACAGAAAGTTTTTTCAATTGAATTAATTTTTCTGTTCGGTCATCACCTCTCTGCAGACGATGGCAAACCTCAGAGAGTAAAAATTGCCATGTAAAACTTCTTGAAAACGTAAGCCGTTCGGAGTGATCAAACATTTAAAAACACGCACAAAATCATTGATCAATAGAAGCCAGGTCAAAGTCCTTCCAAGGGCTGAAATGACCAGTTTATTTATTTTTTTTTTTATAAAAATACCCAACCGTCGTTAATGTGTTCTTAATGGGCACAAATTCCTTCTACAACGACAGTACAGTTTTATATCAGGAAATACCCTATCAATAGCGCGTAAAGTTGGTAAATTAGCTAAGAGAGCTTTTACATTTTTTTATAATATAAAATTTTTTTACAAGTGATAATAACACTAATTTTTCAGATTTTTAATGTTAATCACTTTTAAATTTGAAAATATTATTGTTAACGTAAAAATTTCTGGACACATTCCAAAAACAATTAATAGCTCTATAATTTTCATTTATTTATTTATAAAAAATAATCTTCAAGAGATTTTGTCAATACAACGAGTTGAATGTTTTACTTCAGCAATAAGGTTTTATTAAGCAATATAATTAAAGTTTAAAACAAAAAGTTCTTCTTAAATAATACCTTAAGAATAGTTAACAATAAACGTTTAAGAGATTCTCTATAAATAACTTTATGTCTACTTCGTTACATACAGAGTTGTACGCAACACAAGAGGTGGTAGTAGCGCCAATACTACCATAGTTTTTTTTTTACGAAACCGCTTAAAAAAAGTAAATTTCATTGCCGAATATACCTTTCAGGTGCATATAATTTAAGAAGGTTTAAGGGGGTATATTATTAATGTAATTCATTAGAATAACCCTCACGAAAAGAACTTGCTAATACCTCCCTTGACTGCAAAGTTTTCAGCCCAAGTAGGGAGCAATGAACTTCGTACGACACTGTTAATTCCCAATTACGTTTTGAATCGCAAAGTCCAAAAATGTTAATTCCTACACAACAGACACATATTATAAAATAGGCTTCACTAACGACATAAAAATCGTTTTGAGAGTGAAGGGGTGTAAAAACTCCTTTGAATATTTCCTAAGAAATCCAAGCATAGCATTCCCTTTTGAAGTGATACGATGGACAACCACCATTAATAAAATAGTAATATTCATTTGAAAGCGTGAGCATACTAAAAGAAAGAAAATCACATCTGGAGACGTTAAAAAATAATCTATTAAAAATGCACCATCTGGAAAGATTGTTAAGATCATTCTGTAAAAGGCCTTCATCCACACTCAGGGAATTATTGAATTTCGTATACGGCTGTCATGAAAAAGTTGAGGCTGTAATAGCCATACTAGAGTTATTAGTATGATAAGAAGTTGCTTTGGCTGAAAGTTTATTACAAGAACTTTATGAGAGCTCTCATAACCCTAATTGAATCTGCAAGAAGCACAAAACAAAAACGACAATTTTTTCAGCGTATTTCGCAACTAAAAGCTGTGGTTACAGTTGTGATGCATTCAGTATTGTGGCTACTGCAACTAATTTTCAATTTTTGCGTCTTGAGTAACTTTTGTACGGCTATTGTAGCCTCAATATGGTTTTCACGCTTTTACTGCGGATACTTAAACCACAAAAAAACGAATAAACCTATTTTATTTTGACATTTCAGTGCGCTTATTGGTAAAAAGCAAAAAATTATTTATAAAGTTTTAATAAATCAGTATTTATAAACACTCGAAATAACTTAAATAGGATAAAACACACGGTTAGTACAAAAAAAATACGATAAGCTATCAATTAATCGGGAATAATTCTCAAGAAGTCATGAATGAAAACTTTTGTTTTTGAGCAAAATTGTGGCAGTTTTATAAGTACCTAATTTTTCACAAACAGTGAAGAGAAATGAAAGAAACTGAGTTATATTAAAACAAAAACTGAAAAAAGAAAACTTAACTTTCACAATTTCATCACAAAACATTTTTCCACGATTTGTCAACATCACGATTTATAGCAGCCACAAAAGGCGCTGTTATGACCCCTCCACGATTCGGCTATCAAAACCGAATTCCTCTCACCATTGTAAGTTCTTACAACTTCCTGTGAGGTTGTCAAAACCAAAATAGCAGCTTTTAAACTGGAATCTAGCAGCCATTATGGAAGTTGTCACATTGTCACAGCCTCATATATTAAATTTTTGAGAACCGCAATATTACGGCTAGAAGAAGCGATGTTTTGATAGCATCGCCAGTGAGTGCAGCAGGTAGAGTGCTAAAGATAACATGACAAATCATTTATAAAGAGTATAAATATTGTAGAATAGGATCTAGATGACTATCTTGCGGAACGCCAGAGTGATTAAAAACTATTCTGGACTTTTTATTACCTATTTACACCAACTGTTTACGGTACGTCAAATAACTTTTAAGCCATTTTAGCAGTGAGGAATGGAAGTGCATTTACTCCAATTTAATAATTAGGACGCTGTGTTGCACTCGGTCAAAGACCTTTTCGAAGTCTGTAAAAATAACATCGACATGATTACCATAATAAAATTGGAAGTAGTAGATCTTCCACTAATAATTCTATGTCGGCAATGTGATAAAATTCATTACATATACGCTCATTGACCAGCGATTCGAAGACCTTAGGGATCAAGGGCAGTATTTAAGTCGGTCTATAACTCACAATACTCAGTTTTTTATCAGACTAAAAAAATTAACACTATTAATGATTCAGTCTTTCAAAAATTCCTCCTTACTTAATGAAAGATAAAAAATACTTGCTAAAAGCTAAGCTAAACTAAAAGCACACTTTTTTAAGTTTGGCGGGGGAACATTATCCGGATTCATATTTTTGTTAAAGCGGTAAAGTGTGGTATCAATACCACGGGGTTTTTTAACTACGCTAAAAACAACGCCTCTACTTTACTTCTATCCAAAACTTTAATTTACTTCTAAAAATTGCAATCCCGAACTAATCCCGGGATCGAGAAAAGCTACCTGGATTGGACTCCCTAATGTGTATATATAGATAAGTAAATACATATGATTTTCAGCACATGTTTGCTTGTTGTTTTGTTTGCTCTGAAGTAGCCATATTTTTGTGACGATTATGTTTTTCGAGAACATGTAAAATAACATTACCTTGAAATTTTTCCTCCTTTAAATAGCGGTGCCGAAAAGTTTTCAGATCATACTAAAGTAATCACTTGTTTGACAGTAACGTTAAATATCTAAAAGCAAAATCATGAAGCTGAGTATTATCTTATTTTCCATTGTGCTTGTGCAAGTCTTCGATCGAGTGACACCTGAACCTGGATCGGTGATTGATACTGTGACACTTGTACCTAAACCGGAGACTGATACTGTGACTGAACCTGATCCGGAGTTTCCTAAAGTTGGGTATGTAGAATTTTCCTGTTTGTTTTTTTTTAATTTCTTTCAACGATGAATTGTCTAAACAGCTTTTTAGTAATAGGTTTACAAAATCATGCATATATTTCATGAATGTAAAATGTAAGGCAAACAATTTTAAAAGCATACAAAATAAGTAGTTGATTATTTTTGATTGAAACAACAGTGACAAAGAATGAAGTCTCTTGATCATTACAGTCGAGAGATGTAACCAGTTTGATCACTGGATTGACAGATATTTCTGGCGAAAACTCTGTATTTACATCCAAAAAACATATTGGTTTTTTCTGGGGAGTTTAAAAATACAGTTTTGTTTTTAAACTGGGCCGTGATGGTTTAGTTCAGACAATGTTTTTGTGATTAAAATGTCAAAAGCTTTCGTAATAACATATTAGATAAAGAACCAAAAATAAGATAGATTGTGTTATTCCAGGACATTGAAATTATGTATATTAGACTGGTCATTATTTGTATAGAGAAAAAAAATTTTAAAAAACGCATGAAAAAGTTTAAAAAAATTTAACTTTATGTCCAATCCATGATTCAATTATTATAGGTTGTCCGTTCGTTTGACAACACCCGTAAATATGTAAACAAAAATATATTCTCTCTCAAAAATAAATGACAACCAGGGTTTTGTGGTCTTCTATGAAAAAAGTTTTGTTTCAGTGTTTTGTTGTGTATTTAAAAAAAAGTAGTTATTCTATATTTTGCTGTTAGCAGGAAAAAATAGTGTGCATTGCATTTATAATAATTATTGCTTTGATAATTATTAATGAAAATTGTTTTAAAATTTTGTTGCGAGCCGTTTTTTTTTCAATTAATATATAAATCGCAACTATTAAGTTGTTATTATTAAAATATTAATCCTTTCCAAAAAGTTAATTCTGGAGATAAAATTCGAAAATATAATGTGCCAGTGGATTCAATAAGCCGTCAGCGGTGGAAATATATTTGCACAACAGAATATTGAAATTAGCTTTTTAAAAACTCACTTCCATTTTCTACCAAAACAAACAAGCAGTACAGAACGTAGTAGAAAAAGCAGCAATGAAATGTATCCTTGGGTATTTAGTATTGCGAAAAAGTATGATATTCCTGCAACTGATTACTTTGATGGCATTAAAACATTACTCTTTTGCTCTCCTCTTCAATTTTACGGGTGTATATCTTCATTCTTGTGAGTAAACGTCAAATGAATGGACAACCTGTAGTAATTGAATCATGGTCCAATCGAGTATTCATCTCAACAAAAGTAGACGTGTATTTTATTTCTCCTCCTAAATTGGATATTTTAAAGCCATTTGATTTGCTAGTTTCGAAATAAAGACATTACAATCAATAATTGTGCATAATCTATCAACAATAGAAAAATATCAAATAAAACAAACATTAAAAACAATTGCAACAACTAATGTTTGCTTATAATTGAATAAAAAATGAGTAATGAATAAAAAATGAATAATGAATGACAAATGAATAAATAATAAAAAATGAATAACGAATAAGAAATGAATAATGATAAAAAAAAAGAATAATTGAAAATTCTGTAATTCTTTGTGAATGGCATTCTTCTGAATAACGAAAATGAATAATTGAAATGAATAATTAATCATTTTTTTTAAATTGAGTGTGAATTATAAATTTTATTTATAAATCAATTTTGCATTCATTGAATGCATTCTTTTTTCGTTATTCATTGATTCATTTTTTTGTGATTTAAATCAAATTGAATGCATTCTTGTACAGCTCTGATAAATAATAAATTAACATGTGTCGCTTTGAGCTAGAAATTAAAAAAATTACCTACTTTGAGAAGTATTGCCTCTGTGTAAATTTCAATCTATTAGTGTTATTGTTGTTGTAAAAAATGTTGTTGCAAAGGAACAAAACAACAGGGTACTAAACAATTTTTAAAATATGTACCACCATAATGTATATATATATTCACCATAAAATTTTGAACCTACTTAATTTGAGTCTTTGACTGTGTAAAAATTAATACTTATTTTTTTCTTTTCAGTGAAATTTACAGTCTCAGTGACATTGCGACGAAAATTTTTCAATCAGTAGTATATAAAGAATTTTTAGTAGAAACAAGCCAATGTATAGAAAAATTAGCGAAAGAACAATGGCAAATAGCAGAATACAGAGTAATTTCTGTTGTAGGCCAAAAAGTCAATTATGCACTCTCTGCTATAAGTGACATTCCATATGAAATAAAAGATGAAATAGAATTAAATGTAGCACAAGCAGTAAAAGAGGGAATGACAGAATTCTTTGAATTTGAACAAGCATTTCAAGATGGAGTACCAGTATGTGTAAGGGAAGGTGCGAATTCTTGGATCTATGTCCCATAGAACAGAAATCAAAAAGAGAAAAAGTCATATATTTTATTGTTGTAACATGTTTATTTTAGCTGATTAACTGTTTGGTTTTTCCTCTTTTATCTTTGTATGTATTTTGCACAATATATCCACTTTTTTCTATTTGTGCGATAATTGCACTTTATTATAATTTTCTAAATTTTTACAAATCATGTCAATAAATTATAACAAATGTAATTAAATGGTCAATATTCTTTTATAAAATAATTAAGTCACATATATTGTACATTCCTTCTTATAACGGAGGAAAATATTTATGATTAATAAATTATTTGCAAAAAAATATACACTGTGTCTTAATTTCTATTTCTATGTTTTTTTTTAAAACAAAATACAAAAACTTAAAAACAAAATACAAAAAGTATTAGTATCAGCATTTTCCTGTGATGGTTGTTTTTGCAAAAGCTCAATAGAAAATTTAATAAGCGTCGAAAACAACAGCAGGATTCGTCGTAGAGTTGTTAGCATTTCTATTATACAAAATTAAAGTGCAAATTTTGGATACAGGTAAACTCCAAAAAGTACTGGGCCCATTTTTATGAAAAAGGTTTAAAAATGTCATATATAAAATGTTATATATTCAGGAATATTTTCCTTTTGAAATTTCAATAATAAGTATATTTAATTAAAGTGTTAATTTGTTTAAGGAATCATCCCAGCTGCCACACGTTGCTTAATCGTTTTCTTTTTCACGTCTTACTTACTGATTTTAGAACAACGCTATTGAGGAAAATTGGGGGGACATCAAGATTTTGATATGGTGTTTTTGAAATCCGCAATACATAAGATTTAAGAGGATTTAGTTTGAGCATATTAGCTCAAGCCCAATTTGCTACTGTATTAACCCAAAACACCCTGGGATTAAAAACTAGTACTATTTTAGATTAAAAATTTAAACCATTAAACCAAAATTTGGACTATAAAGTAGTCCAAAATATTTAACAGTGTACCCAGGATATCATATCAAAATCGCATAGGCACGTTAGGTCGGTCGCGCTTTGACAGCTAAAGTAGAAACAACGAGTTGTTATGAAGCAATTCATAATTCGATCTCAAGATTTGATCGTGCTTTGTATCGTAAATATTATCGAATCTCTTAAGAAGGGGTAAAGCACGATCAAAGCGCGACATGCTGAAAAAGGTTGAGAAATGTTCTATTCGGTCGTGCGTTTGACATGAGCCGATAGCGCAGGGTTGTATTTTTATTGAGCTAGCTAAATTTATAAACCAGGGATTCTTAAAAAATAATTTATTTACCAATTATTCCGTTGTTTTAAATAAGAAAGCCAGCGTATTAGTTTTAAACTGTAAAGTAAGTCTTTATTATTTTCATTTGTTTTATTTATTACTTAATGATAACGTTACTTAATTATTATAAATTATTAAACATTATATAAATTAAATTGATGTAATTAATTCTTGCTTATTTATATTTATTTCATTACTTGCTATGATCCCTCTCGCTGTGAGTGACTTCGACAGAACCAGATTAAAACTATGTTCGAAAGGTGGAGAAACCTTCGCCTAAGATAACTATGTTTTGAACTTAGAGTAAACAACGTTCGAAGGGTGAGGACACTTTCGCTTAAGATAACTACCATTTAAACTTAGAGTAAATAACGTTCGATAACTACGCTTGAACTAACTACTCAGTCTCAAAGCATGTGCATTAGAGTGGCCATAGTGTAAATTTTTTTGAAAAGTTTAATTATTCGCACTAAAAATATGAGGTTGGGGATAAAAATAATAATGCATATTTAAAAATTTTTTTTTAGTCCGTTTACCTCCGGGTTGAGCCCAAACTTTTATTGCATTACCCATTCATCACTATTTTTGTTCCTGTTTATATTTGAATAACAACAAAATCTGGCTGTATGTTCCCAACTGAATTTCTTCGATACCTATAATAATTACCGTCTGCAGAAAAACTACGGATAAACTTGCCCGGAATACCCTAAAACCAAAGTTCCAAAAAATAGGTGAATTTTTAATTTATTTTTATTGTTGATAATATTATATTACTAAAGATTTTTTGTGGGATGAAAAGTTTTTTCTGTAGTGCTCCACAACTTGAAACAAATACTGCTTATCTTCTTCGTCGTATGTCAATGCCCGATTGAAATCTGTAATAAGTTTTATTCCTATTTCTGCCGGGTCATTTACAACGGTTAAGTGTTGGCATATTCGTTTTGCGGTGCAGTATTCTTCTTGAGCCTTTCAAATTGATGGATCCAATTCAAAAAATAACACATCGGTTTGTAAACGATGGAAAAAACGCTTGGTGCGAGGAGTGACGAAAGAACTTACATCCTTATTTTCAAACGATTTCACTTGTTCCAGCGTTAAGTTTAATCTTTTCGGAATAACTTTGTCATTTTCGTCATCATGATTGCCAAGAGCTTCAACCATTTTCCGCATCACTTCAATAGATATCATTTCATCGAAAAATCCAAGAGCAACCGCCTCTTCGGATAAATAACATACATGGTTTTTGATTTTTGACAATAAGGCATTTGAAACATTTAGGTCTTAATATGAAATAGCGTCTTTAATGAATTGTAAATTTTGGCCCGGTGCATATATGTACAGCGTTAACGCATCTGAACCAATACAATCACACAAAAACATGCTGAAGGTTATCAGTGAATTCAGCTTAACAACACAACATGGCTGTCGTGTTATATTGAGAGAAGCTCTCTCTCGACAAAGCGAGAACAGCTTTGTTTGCTGTTATATTGTGTTGCTGGTTGAATATAGGCATCAAATAAAATGCGTGATTTTGCAATAATTAAAGAATACATTTTTCGAAAACCTTGGTAAGCTATAACAATCTATATTATCATAGGAATCAAATAAAAAAAGAATTATCAAAATCGGTTCTGCGGTTAACGAGCTTATTCTGGATGAAATTTCGTGAGTGTCCTTTTATATAATAGTATAGATTGGTTTTTTTTCGAGAAAATTTTTTTAAGATAAAACTAATTTTTTTAATTTAGTTGGTTATAACTTTTTTAGTTGTGACTTTATGGCAAAACTATTTGCTAATTACATAAAGGACATTTCAATTTCTTTTCAAAAAGCTATTAACTTTGGTAATCGGTGCAGAGATTTGTAAGTTATTGATTAAAATGTAATGACACCTATTTTTTTTGCCTCCTGTCTTCCTAGTGGGGCATTTGCGACCACCCCCACCTATATCATTTTTTGCTTGTCTCATCATGAGAAATCACTCCCGCTGGATTGTCCTCTAGGTCTGGGACACCCTGTATATATATTGTGGGTGCTCTAATATACCAATAGATAATTAATTTTTAGTAATTAATTATGATCTATTCTTTGGTTTTACATTATTTTAATTTAAAGATATATAAATAGAATATAGAAATAAATATAGAGTATTTAGAATCTATATACTTACCTATTAGATAAAATAAATATATTCCATATCGATAAATACAATATATGTTTGCGAGTTCGCTTATTGAAATAATTTTTTTCGCCAAAACGACATTCACTTGTTTCATATTTGGGAAAGTTAAGAAACAGCACAAATCGCAAACTTCTTTTATTTCAGATCATCCAAACAAGAAAAATATCTGAAACACCATCAAAGGCCAAAAAAAGGATAACAGTAACGTCAAGCAAAGAACAAAAAAAATTCTGCATAGACATACAAACATGCCAATAAGTAGCAGTACAAATTGTGTTTACTACTTTTTTTCCAATTCATTCATAAAAATTCTTTTTAAGTAATAATTGTCTACTAATGGTTGGTAAAGTTAAAAGTTTAGGTTTTTATATTAACTGTAGACTTTCATCCTCTGATCATGTTAACAATATTATAATATAAAAAAGTATATTATAATAAAATTTTGGATAAATATACTCAACTGTTTGAAGGCTTAGGACTTTTAAAAAATATGTGTAATCTGAAATTAAGAAATGGTGTTAGTGCAGTCGTTGATAATCCGCGAAAAACTCCGTTTGCTTTACATAATGAATTGAAAGAAGAGTTAAAAAGAACGATTGATTTAAAAGTAATAATTCACGCAAATGAACCAACTGAATGAGTCAATTCGATAGTGCTCGTTAAGAAACCAAATGGTAAGCAGCGATAATGTTTGGATCCAAGGAACCTTAACAAAGCTATTCTCAGACAGCATTTCCCGTTTCCAAATGCTGATGAAAGCAAATCAAAGCTAAGCGGCTCTCAATCTTTTAGTTCTTTGGATGCCAATAGTGGTTTCTGGATGATTGCTTTGGATGACTATTCATCTAAACTGTGTACATTTAAAACACCAGTAAGACGTTTTCGTTTTTTGCGTGTACCTTTTGGCATCAATGCAGCGCCTAGTATGTTTCATGCTGAAATGCTTAAGCTTTGCGGTGATATTAAAGGCTTAATTATATACATTGACGATTTTTTAAAATATTAAGGAGCACAATGCGGTTTTAGCAAAAGTGTTAGAAAGAGCTAAAAATGTAGGTTTAAAATTTAATAAAACAAAATCAAATATTTTTCTCGAAGAAATGAAATTCTTGGGTCATATATATAATAACATTGGAGTGCAACCAGATATTGAAAAGGTTTAATCTACCAGAACTACCAGCACCTAAGTCGGTGTTAGATGTACAGCGATTATTAGGTATGGTGAACTACCTCGGAAAATTTATACATAATTTGTCGTCAAAAACAAAAATGGATCTTTTAAAAAATGACGTGCCTTAGCATTGGGTCTCGGTACATTAAGTAGAATTTGAAAATCTAAAAGTAGAATTAACAAAGGCCCCTGTTCTAACTTATTTTGACCCTAATAAAACGTTGGTGTTGTCTGTTGACGCATCGAAATTTGCAATGGGTGCCACTATACTTCATGATAAGTATCCAATAGCTTATGCATCGGCCTTTCTAACGGATGCACAAATCAACTATGCTCTGATTGAAAAAGAGCTTTTTGAGATACTTTTCGGTTGTATTCGCTTTCATCAATAGGTTTTCGGACAAAATGTTTTAGTTGAAACTGATCATAAGCCGCTGATCATAAGTCTCGTTATTTAAAAAACCTTTGTATAAAATCCCAACAAGGTTACAACGTTTCATGCTTAGACTTCAGTGTTATGATCTAACAGCCCAATATAAGCCTGGTAAGTATCTTTTCATAGCAGATACGCTTTCAAGAGCTCCTTTAAAAGATAATTCATTGATTGAAGTTGATAGGGACCTATCACTTCATTGTGATTTTTTAATGTCTCAAATTTCTCTTCCAAGCTCAAACATTATAGAAATTAAAAACTGCACTAAGTCCGACAAAAAATTTCAAAAAATTATATATTATGTGAAAAATGGTTGGCCTAATAACAAAAAATCAGTCGACAATGCAGTCATGCCATACTATAAATTTAAAGAAGATGTATCATTAAATAAAGATTTATTATTAAAAACTAATCGTATCTAAGTTCCAACTTGCCTCCGTCGTAAAATGATTGATCAAATTCACGAAGGCCATATGGGCATCCAACATTGCCAAAGTCTAGCAAGACAGTCAGTTTATTGGCCGAATATCAACAATGACATATTTAATTTAGTGTCTAACTGTGAAATTTGTATGAAATACAAAAATTCAAACCCTAAACAGGAACTTATTTCACACGAACTTATAACAATTCCCTAGTTTAAGGTTGGCTGCAATTTATTCGAATTTAAGAAAAACTCATATTTGCTAGTCGTTGAGTATTATTCCAAATATATTGAAATTGATATTCTAAATTCGGGTTACTCCAGTTTTTAAGTCATATTAAAACTAAAATCAATATTTTCACGACATGGCATACCACAAACTTTTATTTCTGACAATGGTCCGCCATACAATTCTAAAGAATTCAAAGAATTCTGTCAGGAATGGGGCATAGAACATAAGACTAAATGTCATGAAAGCAAGTCAGATATTTATACGGCACTGCTTCATTACCGAACAACAATTTAAACCAAAACTAATAAACGCTGGTCAATATTAAAAACGAATTCGATAACAATCAGCGAATTCCGAAAAAAATTGTAACAGGAATTAAAAAAAAATGTAAGCCAGATAATTCAGGTGAAGATGTGATGTTCAAAAGAACACCTACACCTGTTTGGTTTCCAGGTGTAATGGTAGAAAGTTGTACAGAGCCTCGATCGTTTATACTAAAAGAAGTAGAAGGATCACTATATAGAAGAAGCCGAGAGCATATATTAAAAAACCAGAAGAGATGAAATAAAAGAAGTTATAGGAAATGAAAACAATAATAAAAAAAAACATACTATGTAACAAAGAGAGGACGAAACCATCTAGATTAAATTATGACAGTAATTAAACTGGAACATTTTTTAACAGTTGCATATTTTATATGTACTTTAAAACTTTTAATTCGAAGTTTCTTATCCGAATCATATTTAATATTTAAAATTAAGATTTTTATAATTATCATTTATTATAATCATTTATAATTAATTTAAATTAAAATTTTATAAAAGGGAAGATGTTATGTTATTAAACATATGAATTTATATACTTTTAAATATACATATATCATCTATACATTTAAATGATTTTGTTAGAATTCGTAATCTCATTATTACGGTCATTTGTAATGAGTTTATTCTGAATAAAGTTAGTTGTTAAATAGAAGTTGTTGGCTTCACTACATAAATAAGCAATATTTGCCTTCGGAATTAAATATGAGTCTAGCCTTGACAGTAAATTCGCATATGTTATTACATCAATGTCTTCATTAACGAATACGCCAACAACAGTGACAACAACAGCCTCAAACGAAATCTAATGCAATAAATATCTATTGTCAGAATATTTCTGGTATTAGAACTAAAGCTAGTCTTATATATTACAGCATACTTCTCTTGCTGAATTTGATGTTGTTGTTCTCACTGAGACGTGGCTAAATTCACACTTTTTTTATGAGGATTTTTTTGATTCAAATGTGTATATTACGTTTCGTACAGATCGTGATTCGTTAAAAACTGGCTGTATGAGAGGTGCTGGTGTGCTGATTGCTGTTAATCGTAAATTTAATGCCTCAGTTCGTAAATTTAATGCCTCAGTTGTTATGCTTCAAAATACGGATTCTATTTTGGATCAGCTGTGTGGTAAACTTCAGAGTGCATTGGGATATGTGATTATTTGTGTATCTTACATCCCTCCGAATTTCGCAGATAATCTTTATATGGCTCATGTTGATAACATCGTTGGATTATCATTAAATAATGAGGATTGCTACTTTTGTGTATTAGGTGATTTCAACCTAAATAAATTGAGCTGGTCGTATATTGATGAGGAAACTATTTGAACCCCGTCTAATGTAAATAGTGGTAATGAAATTTATCTTGTTGACAATTTTTTAAGTTGTGATTTAGTTCAAATTAATAACATTTCTAATGTGCTTAATAGAATTCTAGATTTAGTTTTTATAAGCAAAAATATCAATTTTAAGATCGTTGAAAATCCATTTCCTTTTGCTGCTTCTGACATGCACCATCATCTTCCGTTGGCCATAGAACTCGAATTTAATTTTTTTTCACAAATAAATACAATTGACAATGTGAAAGCTTTAAATAATAAATTATGTGATTTTAATCTTTTAAATAATATTTTTGTTAATATTGATTGGGACTCCATGTTTAACGGTGCTGATGTTTTTTTCAATTTAAGGCCAATTTAAATGAGATTTGTAATAAAAACATTCCTCGTATTCACACTACTTCTGCTAAGCTGCCTTGGTTTACTAATGGCCTTAAAAAACTTATAAAACTAAGAAACAAGTTTTTTAAGAAATACAAGCAAAGTAATAATTTGGTTTTTATGATGAATATAAGCATTATATGAGGGAATTTAATTTTTTAAACAAATATTTGTACAACCAATACATTTTAAGTTTTGAAATTAATATAAAATCTAACCCTAAAGCTTTTTGGCGATTTGTCAAATCAAAAAAAAATTGTGCTAGTATACCTTCAGCTGTTTTCTATAAAGGCAAAATTGCAAATAGTGCTAATGAAGCGGCCAATCTTTTTGCAGAATATTTTCAGTCAAACTTTGAAACTCCTTATGACAGTGATATTTGTGATGATTTCCTCGTTAATATTCATTCTTCTTTCAATTTTGGTTCGTTTGTTTTATCCTCTGATAATGTCATAAGAGGAATAAAAAGTTGAAAACCATCAATGAAGACAGATATTGATGGTATATCTGCTTTTTTGTTAAAAAATTGTTTAGGATTAGTTGAACCCATTAAAGCCATTTTAAACAAATCTCTTGCTACGGGTAACTTTCTTGATGATTTGAAGGTTGCTTTAATAACACCAATATTTAAAAACGGTAACAAAAATGATATATCTAACTATAGGCCAATTTCTAAACTATCTACTTTCTCGAAACTCTTTGAAGACATTATTAAAGACAAGCTTTATTTTGTAGCTGTAACATTTGTAACATGGATTTGTTACTGAACGTTCAACTGTATCTAATCTTGCTATTTTTTCTGATAATTGTATTGCGGCTTTTCGAAATGGATGTCAAGTTGATACAATTTATACCGACTTCTCTAAAGCATTCGATAAAGTATCTCACAGTATTTTATTACTAAAATTAACTAAATTGGGTTTTCATTCTAATCTATTGCAATGGCTACGTTCTTATTTAACAAATAGATCTTATACTGTTGTTGTTGATAATGGTAAATCTGCACCTTACCTTGCTTCATCAGGGGTTCCTCAAGGGAGTATTTTGGGACCTCTGTTATTTATATTGTTCATAAATGATATAAGTTCGTGTTTTTCTATAGCTAATTTTCTTTCATATGTAGATGACCTTAAAATTTACATTGCAGTTAAAAATCAATCTGATTCTGATTATCTACAGGTTGAATTGTCTAATGTTTATGCGTGGTGCGAAAAAACGGCTTTCACTTAATATTAATAAATGCTTTCAAGTAACGTTTACCAAGTCGCAAAACATCTTAAATACATGTTATCACATTGGTACCTCTGTATTGCAAAAAATTGAGAAAACTTCAGACTTAGGTGTCATTTTTGATACCAAATTAACATTCTCAAATCACTTTGATTTTATAATCTCGAAAGCGTATGCTATGATGGCTTTTGTTCGGCCGCCTTTTTAGACCCATACACTTTATACTTCTTTGGTTAGATCTAGACCGGAATATGCCTCGTTGATTTGGAATCCATATTATGCTCTCCATATTAATCGCTTCGAGCGGCTACAAAAAGTCTTTACCCGTTACGCTTTACGATCATTATATCCTATTGAACCTCTTCCCTCATATAATGTTCGATGTTTACTTATAGATTTAAAAACATTGCAAAGTAGAAGAATAATGCTTTCCCTAATGTTCATCTTTGATCTTGTTAATGGTGCTATTGATTGCCCGCGTCTTTTAGGGGTGATTAATTTTAATATTCCTATAAGAAATCTTCGTTTCTACGATTTATTTTACATCGGAATGTTGAGAACTAACTACGCAATAAATGCTTCTCTAAATCGTGCCTTAATTGAATTTTTTGAAATTGATTGATTTTTCTTGCTCAAAATTGGTTTTAAAAATTTGTTAAATAGCTTTTATCGTTAATATGTTTAAAAGTATTTGTTTTTAGTTATAGTATTATTGTATTATTTTTATTGAAATTTAATTTAATTAATTTTTCTCGTTTGTTAATTGTAGTCAGTAAGGAAACTATTCCATTGATGAAGTACAAATAAATAAATAAATAAATAAATAATGTAAAGACTCAGGTCCCAAGTGGTGTAATAATAAAGCGACTTTTCTTTGATCTGTCTGCTGCTCTAAATTTGACGCTCGGAGAAAAATTTTAAACTGACAATGCCAATTTTTCCATGCTTCTGCTAAATTTAATGCCTTCAGATTTATTGGTTGAATTGTTGTAGCGACTGACATGATTTTTTGGTTTTGTCCTGAGGTTTGACTTGATGACAGTGGTTTTAGCTCGTTATTTTACATGGTTTTTTTTATAATTTATATTTTTTTGATTAATTTATTTGACTCAATATTTGACTGACTGACTGTATTATTTTTGATTTAATTAAGTGACTAAATATTTGACTGACTGTACTTAATGTTAATTTATTTTTAGCACATCTGACACCATGTAGTGAAACCAACAACTTCTATTTAGCAACTAACTTTATTTAGAATAAACTTAATACAAATGACCTTAATAATGAGAGTACGAATACTAACAAAATCATTTAAATATATAGATGATATATTTATATTTATAAGTATAAAAATTCAAGTGTTTAATATTGTAACATAACAACTACACGCTTCGATGCTAACGAATATCTGCTAAATTTACTCCGATTGAGACAAAAAAGAGGCTTGTTGCACAATTAATAATTCCAATCATATCTTACTCAGAAGTAACATACAGCAATCTTGACTCGCACTCTTCGCATAAAATTCAGGTTGCCTTTAATGATGCAGAAAGATACGTGTTTAGCCTGAGACGCTTTGAACATGTATCTGAAGAGAGAAGAAGCATTTTAGGTTTTAGTATTATAAACTACTTAAATGCAAGAAATTGTTTATTTTTGCATAAATAAATTTCCTGTAAAACTCCCGCATACCTCTATGAGAAGTTACGCTTCAGTGTTTCTACTCGAACACACACTCGAACCTCATAATACCAACACCATCAAACTCTGGAATTATTTACCTTCTAGTTTAAAATCTATTGTCAGCACGAAAAATTTAAGTCTTATGTTATGTTATGTTATACTTTTCAAGCATAGTACTATCTATTACTTCTTTTTTCTAATTATTTATTTTGTCTTTTTATTATGTTTCTTCTTTGTTTTTAACCGACTTCATAGAGGAGGAGGTTCTCAAGATGGTTGATTTTTTTTTATTCGATATAGGGCGTGGCAATATAATAAAAACGCTGTAACTCGAAAGGAAACTGGGGTAGGCAAAGTTACGAAAATTTACTGTAAAGAAATTTGGATATTTTTGGACCAAGGGGACTAATTTGGACTGTATCTCAGTTAATATTGATACTATGGTACTGGAAATTTCAATATTCAAAAATTTATGGTCAATACAGTGGGCGTTACTGGACAAAAGGGCGTGACAATATAAGAAAAATACCATTTCTCAGTTAATGTTGACACTATGGTACGAAAATTCGTTACGAGAATGGGAAAATTGTTATCATAATCTCTAAAAAGGAAGAAATAAAACTTTTTAACAAAAAAAAACCAACTTCAAAACCACTACAAAGTAAAAAATAATTGTAAATAAATTTTCACATTAATTCTTTGTTAAATTCGTTAATTTATTTATATTTATTATTAAATTGGAAATCTTGTTACAATAAATTTTTCTTTTTTCTATTATTATCATAAACATATTAACTTCTCCATGAATATAAAACCTTTAAAGTCGGCACTTATGTAATCAGACTTTTATAAAATAAACGCTATTATAAAATAAATTTATATATTTATGATAATAATAGAAAATGGAAAAAATTTAAAGTAATAAGATTTCCAACTTAATAATATATTAATAATATAAAATAAATTAACAAATTTGACGAAGAATAATTGTGAAAATTAATTTAAAATTATTTTTAACTTTGTAGTGGTTTTGAAGTTGGTTTTTTTTTTGTTAAAAAGTTTTTATTATATTTATAAGACTGTCTTTTTATTAAAATCATAAATGAAAATCATAAATAATATATCTAGTATTTTAAGTTATTTAAAGTTGTCAAATTTTAAGTTTACAGTTGATTGTACATATAAATTTGTTGCACTCTTTTTGCCTATTTGACGAACGATTTGACCAGTGTGAACGTTCGTCAAATTGTGTAGTACGATTTTGTCAGTTCAAGAAAGTTTTCAACCTAAAAACATCGCGGCAAAAGAGGGAGCGGAAGAAAATAATAACAATATCTTATATATTAATAGATAACCCTTTATGTGCAGAATTATTTAAGACTTTAAATTCATGACCTCTGACCTGAAATATTAACGTTGAAAGATTGTATTATTTTTAGTAAGGAATCTCAGGGCTAGAATGAGGTAGAATAGTGAATGAGGTATCAAACGAAAGATCTTGCTGCACAGTATGATAACATTTTAGATTGGTGACCTTCGACCTGAAATATGAGCGTAAAAAGAGTATTTATTAAATAAAAGCTAAACTATAACCAAAGGGCATAGGAAGCAAATTTCATTTGGGGGGGAAGTGCAAATGGGGGTGCAAAAATAATCACCAAAATTTCTTAAAATAAACATGAATATGAATAATTTGATTAGGCCGTTTCGTTCATTCTACCTGTCAAAACTTCCACACACACGAATTGTTGGTAAATAATATATAAATATGTGTTTTATTTACATTTCTCAGCTACTGACCTCGTTATCCACTTGAACTTTCAACAAAAACCAATGCCAATGCCTTTTCATTTAGCCAGTCAAATTGTGCAAATATTTATTTATCATATCTTTCATGCAAAATAAATATCTGTTTTTTTCTTAATATTTTATAGAGTGTGGTAGATACACAAAAAAAAATTTAATATTGTTAATAAAATTGTTTTCAACGGAAGAACAATCTTGATAGTAAACCCATTAACCGCGGCTCCCAAATACTTTTTACGATTTTTTCAAAATTCATTCGCTCTCTCAAATTGATCACAGGAACTACTACATCAAATTTCAACTTTGAATCTTTCACCGTAGTCGAGATATAAGTTGGGTATAACAATACCGTGGCAACCGTAGCCTAGTGGGTGGCCCCTAAGCTAAAGAACCGCGCTAGCCCGGGTTCAATTCCAGCTCAGACAGAAAGTTTTTTCAATTGAATTAATTTTTCTGTTCGGTCATCACCTCTCTGCAGACGATGGCAAACCTCAGAGAGTAAAAATTGCCATGTAAAACTTCTTGAAAACGTAAGCCGTTCGGAGTGATCAAACATTTAAAAACACGCACAAAATCATTGATCAATAGAAGCCAGGTCAAAGTCCTTCCAAGGGCTGAAATGACCAGTTTATTTATTTTTTTTTTTATAAAAATACCCAACCGTCGTTAATGTGTTCTTAATGGGCACAAATTCCTTCTACAACGACAGTATAGTTTTATATCAGGAAATACCCTATCAATAGCGCGTAAAGTTGGTAAATTAGCTAAGAGAGCTTTTACATTTTTTTATAATATAAAATTTTTTTACAAGTGATAATAACACTAATTTTTCAGATTTTTAATGTTAATCACTTTTAAATTTGAAAATATTATTGTTAACGTAAAAATTTCTGGACACATTCCAAAAACAATTAATAGCTCTATAATTTTCATTTATTTATTTATAAAAAATAATCTTCAAGAGATTTTGTCAATACAACGAGTTGAATGTTTTACTTCAGCAATAAGGTTTTATTAAGCAATATAATTAAAGTTTAAAACAAAAAGTTCTTCTTAAATAATACCTTAAGAATAGTTAACAATAAACGTTTAAGAGATTCTCTATAAATAACTTTATGTCTACTTCGTTACATACAGAGTTGTACGCAACACAAGAGGTGGTAGTAGCGCCAATACTACCATAGTTTTTTTTTTACGAAACCGCTTAAAAAAAGTAAATTTCATTGCCGAATATACCTTTCAGGTGCATATAATTTAAGAAGGTTTAAGGGGGTATATTATTAATGTAATTCATTAGAATAACCCTCACGAAAAGAACTTGCTAATACCTCCCTTGACTGCAAAGTTTTCAGCCCAAGTAGGGAGCAATGAACTTCGTACGACACTGTTAATTCCCAATTACGTTTTGAATCGCAAAGTCCAAAAATGTTAATTCCTACACAACAGACACATATTATAAAATAGGCTTCACTAACGACATAAAAATCGTTTTGAGAGTGAAGGGGTGTAAAAACTCCTTTGAATATTTCCTAAGAAATCCAAGCATAGCATTCCCTTTTGAAGTGATACGATGGACAACCACCATTAATAAAATAGTAATATTCATTTGAAAGCGTGAGCATACTAAAAGAAAGAAAATCACATCTGGAGACGTTAAAAAATAATCTATTAAAAATGCACCATCTGGAAAGATTGTTAAGATCATTCTGTTAAAGGCGAGAATCTCAATTAATTTTTCACAGAGTTAAATACTTTCACGTCATCTGCCTTCATCCAGCAGGTAGAGTGCTAAAGATAACATGACAAATCATTTATAAAGAGTATAAATAGAATAGGATCTAGATGACTCTCTTGCGGAACACCAGAGTGATTAAAAACTATTCTGGACTTTTTATTACCTATTTACACCAACTGTTTACGGTACGTCAAATAACTTTGAAGTCATTTTAGCAGTGAGCAATTGGAAGCGCATTTGCTCCAATTTAATAATTAGGACGCTGTGCTGCACTCGGTCGATGGCCTTTTCGAAGTCTGTAAAAATAACATCGAGATGATTACCGCTTTCCATTTTATTTTTAACAAAATTTGTGAATAAAAAAAGATTGGAAGTAGTAGATCTTCCACTTATAAGTCTATGTCGGCAATGTGATAAAATTCATTACATTGGCATATATAAAGGGTTCTATGATACTTCTCCCAATTTTTTTGGTGATGCTCTCCGATCGGGCTGAAATTTTCAGTATTTGTTAACCTTTTTGGGAACGGCTGAGTACCATATTTTTTATTTTTTTATTTAACCTAGTTTCTAAACTAGGGCGTGGCAAACATCAGCACTAGTCAAAATAGTGTCATTTTCTAGGAAGCATAACTTTTGACATACTTTACCGATTTTTAATATTGTAATCATTTCTGAAAGCATATACCCTGAATTTTATAAAAATTGGAAGAAAAAATTTTTTTCTTAACTTTTTTTAAAAAAAAAAAAAAAAAATTAATAATTTAGTTTTGGACAAAATGGGTTCTCCTAATTTTTTTTTTTTATTTTAAAAAAAATGCTTGACATGTTTTCTATAAGTACTCAAAGTTTGTTAATGGGATCGCAACTAGTTCCGGAGTTATGGAACCTCAAACGAATGCACTCCAATCGCGCGCCATATAAAAAATCATTGTTTTGCCACGCAGCACCTTGTTGCTTGTCGTTACGCAACAAGCAATCAATTTGTTTGTTTAATTTATATTTTTTTGTTTGTTTTATATTTTCAAAATTTTTTTTTATATTTTTTATATATATTTTTTATTTTTTTTTTTTTTATTTAAAAATTTGTTTTTTAGTTTGGTCTTTTCAGGTTGCGTAGCAACTTACTTTTTCTTTGTCGAACCTCTGAACCGTTTAATAGGAAACAAATCAAATGTGGTTGCAAGCGAGTACTTTTTTAATACCATTTGACCGAACTCATTTGGGATGAAGCCATGATATTTAAGTGTACCTGGAATGGTGCAAGCTTCGTTGAATCGCTTTTCTAATGTTCTTTTTATGTCAGCATGTTCTTCTTTCGAACTGAAAAAAATTTTAGTTTCCTTCATTTCAATTTGGGCCCATTCAAATAAATCATGCGCTGGTAAAATAGCATTCTTCGCTGATCTCTGCAAATTAGCTTTTCTAGCATTTCTTTTTAAATTTCCGCCGATGCCGTCACCAGGACCTTTTCCATGTGCAGTTGCATGGAAATGAGATTCGGCTGACATTCCAAAATCGTTTCTGTGGAGTAAAAGGTTTTTAAAAAAATACTTATTTTTAAAATGCTGGGAGGCTCCATCAGTAAAATAATAGATCTTAGTAACCAATTCCAAACTACTTTTTAAGTATTCTATTATAAGTTTTTGGAACAGGTATACCGCTGCGGTATCATGGTCCAAACAATCGGTAATAATTGCCATGCTTTTATGTTTTAGTTTATTGTTTTCGTTGTAATATATAACAACTGTAAATATGGTCGCCTGGTTGTTATTCTAGTGGAAACACTGTGCAGCATTTTGAATGACAAAGGCGCAATTTTCCGCAAAATCTAGCATGATTAAAAATTCTCCTTTTACCAATGCCAATTTGATACTATTCAAAAATTCCCCTTGTTTTTTAGCATAAAATGCATGTCTTAATTGCAATTTCTGTCTTTAAGGTACCTCTGTCTGTTTGCTGCCAAACTTGATAAGTCACTGTATCAACATTTTTTGTGAGTAAGATTCCAGTAAGGTATTGCATAATTATATCAAATTTAGGGCAAGACTCGCATTCATTAAGGTAACATTCATGTAATGGATCACTGCACAGAATTTCCTTCAAACAATCATGATAATCCAGAAGTCGTTTGTCAGCGGTTTTTGTTAAATTTTTAATGTCAATTGCATCTAGCATTAGTTTAACGTTTTCGTGATAAACACAGACACAGACGCAGTGTGTACCACTTGCTCCAGCTAAAACGCAAGTCCTTGGTCTTAATTCCGCAAATTTCGATAAACCTATCTTAAAATTTGGGTTTTTATCTTTAAATTGTGCATACAACTCTGTAAGATTACACAAAATAAGGCTATTTTATAATTGCTCACGAATACCATCTGCGTTTTTCACAGAGACATCATCATTTTTGCCTGGCATTAGACGGCTATTCTGATCATCCTCATAAAAGCTTTTTACTAAGTTAATAGTTTCTAGTTGCAGTCTTTGTCGTCGTATAGGTTCCGGTGAAGTCAATATTCCACGTTTATTAACTAGTTCCTTAGATTTTCGAACATCGTTGTCGGTTGCACCAAACTCCTTCATTATTTTCCGTCGACTCCACGAGGCAGGTGCGAGAGTCAGTAAATTTTATCCGCACTGGATGTAGTTTTATTATTATATTTTCCTATAATTTGTTTTAAAACTTCTAGACCCGCCATTTGTTCTTCGTCCGAGCATTCCATTCTTTCGTCACCTAAGGAAAATAGCGATTCTCTATTTTTTTTGGTTTCGTTATCAGGGATATTTTCCGCAATATTGTCGTTGCTTGCATTAGTCTGCAATTGCAATTTCTTGAGCTGCTTTCTACAAGCACAGCATATTTTGGAATTTTTCAACAGGCTAGGACACATTTCTCGCTGTTCGGCTGTAATGGTTCTCAAATGTTTTTTAAAGTTATGCTTTTTCTTTTGTAAAGGGTTGGCACCCTTTCAATGCTGCGGAAATTTATTGTTTTTGGTACCATAATTAGAGGCAAAATTCTTCAGATATAATGAATAATTCACTTCACAATAATGTTAAAAAACTTCTGCAGTACGCCCCGTATCTGCAGATTGCCTCAGTCGAATGAAACGACAAGCAACAAGGTGCTGCGTGGCAAAACAATGATTTTTTATATGGCGCGCGATTGGAGTGCATTCGTTTGAGGTTCCATAACTCCGGAACTAGTTGCGATCCCATTAACAAACTTTGAGGACTTATAGAAAACATGTCAAGCATTTTTTTAAAAATAAAATAAAAAAATTAAGAGAACCCATTTTGTCCAAAAAAATTATTAATTTTGTTTTTTTTTTTTAAAGTTAAGAAAAAATTTTTTCTTCCAATTTTTATAAAATTCAGGTTATATGCTTTCAGAAATGATTACAATATTAAATATCGGTAAAGTATGTCAAAAGTTATGCTTCCTAGAAAATGACACTATTTTGACTAGTGCTGATGTTTGCCACGCCCTAGTTTAGAAACTAGGTTAAATAAAAAAATAAAAAATATGGTACTCAGCCGTTCCCAAAGAGGTTAACAAATACTGAAAATTTCAGCCCGATCGGAGAGCATCACCAAAAAAATTGGGAGAAGTATCATGGAAACCTTCATATACGCTCATTGACCAGCGATTCGAAGACCTTAGGGATCAAGGGCAGTATTTAAATCGGTCTGTAACTCACAATACTCAGTTTTTTTTATCAGACTAACAAATTCTATATATATTAATGATTCTTTCCAGTCTTTTAAAAATTCCTCCTTATCTAATGAAAGATAAAAAATACTTGCTAAAAGCTAAGCTAAACTAAAAGCACCGGATCCATATTTTTGATGGCATCTAGACTTTAAAGTTTTTTTTCAAATCAGATTCAGCAATTATTAAAAATCCGAAATCACTCATTGGGAAATCATTATAAATCATCAGATCACAATATTAAATCTTGTGCCGCACTTTAATATACTAAGTATATTAATGGGCCACCGTTACCACCGGAATTGTTTTAAAGAAGTTATTGTTTTTGGTTTTTAGGCTTCTATTTATTCATATTTTAAGTAAACATACATTCAAATTTTTTCAAATTAAACGTTTTAATTTGAACGTAATTATTGATTAGGTCATTGTAAGGAGACCAAATCGCTCGGATGATTTGTTATCGAGTTATACTACGTTTACATTGGACCAAATGACTCATTTGAAATGAGTACTTTGTAAACGCCCTAATCATAGCATCCCTGTTTTGATAACTCATCTTAAAGTCGAATATTAAGTTACCGAAAAAGGAATGCTATGATTAGGGCGTTTACACGATACTACAACAGTAAATAGTTTTGAATGTCTCATTTCAAATGAGTCCTTTGGTCCAATGTAAACGTAGAATTAGAGCTGCAGCAAATTGGAAAAATGTTATTTTAAAAATTATAAAAAACAGTGATTTCATTTTTATAAATCAATAAATTTTATATCTTGAGCTAATCAGCTATTCCAGGGCCATAGAAAAAACTTTCCTATTCTTCGAAATGTGCCTGCTGTCCTGCAAGCTGAACGAACTTTTCCGAAACAGTCAGGCGTCAATGATCAGCTGCGCGTAGTCTTGCTTAGTCCTTTCTGCGGCATAGAATTGAGCGGCGGGTCCAATTTTCTACCATTGCAGTAAACATTTTCATAACTGATAAAAAAACATCATTTTTTTTCAACAGTAAAGTAATCGAATAAATCGATGGTTTTAAGCTCCCAGTATTTTTGTCCCAAATCAATAGTTTTTTATGTTTTGGAGTGAAATGCTATTGGTTTTTCAAGGAAAAACGTAGCCTTCCTATTCTAATTGTCATTATTCACATTGCCAACAAAGCCCGGACAATAAATCAGGTACGATCCGTCAAGTAACACATCTTTCTGACCGATGAAAAGCTACTTTTTGAAAAGCTTTAACTAACACAAAAACTATTTAAGATACAAACTTAAAATTTTGGTACATTATTTGGAAAAGTATCGAAAAATGTAAAAAATTATTTTATTAAAATACAGTTTACGTTATTCAAGGTTTTCTAAAATAAGCTTCAAAATACTTGTGTTGCTAATAATGCATCAATAATTTTTTGGGTGTACTCAAAATAAAAACAGTTGTTTCAATTCCATCTAAATGTATATAACCACGATTCAGTCGCAAGTATTTTAAATATATTTTTATATTCAAACAATAACAACATTTTTAAATGCATTTACTGTATGCATGTGTATTAGGGAAGTCAACCCCGGGATCCCGGATTTCAGGATCCTGGACGATTTAAGCCCCATTTAATCCCGGAACTTTCTATCCGGGATTCCGGGAATTTTAAATAAAAAGTTTTTATTACAAGTATTCATGTAAATGCAACCATTTCTATAGAATACCTTTTATTGAGGCATAAAAAGATTGTTAGGACGACGAGTGTGAATAACTGGAGCAAATACGTTGCAAAGTTTTAGAAGAATTTGCAACATCGGGAATCAGCAATGTATTTTAAAATTGTCAAATATTCTGAATTAGGAAATAATTTTGTTTTGTGGTGAAGGCAATCTTGATCGAAACTTACAAATTGCTAACGATTATCGTTATATTTGAAATAATATCCGAACAAAACTTTCAAATGAAAAATAAGCCGCGTTGATTAACTTAATGTATTGCTTTAAAATAATTAAAACAAAAAAATTTATTTTGAAAAGTCTTTTCCAACCTTACTTTGCCTTAAACACCAAAAAAAAAAACATTAAGACGGTGTATAAAAAAAGTTCTCACATTTATAAAACAATGCCTTAAACCGTTCTGTATTTTATTTTTTATATTGTTTGTTCTTTAAATAAATACAATTTGCTAGTCATTAATATTATTTAAGTTTTTTTGTGTTTATTAAAAATAAGGGTATTCACAATTGACTGGAATCGTGATTTTGTGGTTATTTTGCGATAGCTAAAAACCTCAATTATGAGCACCCTTTAAAATAGAATTTGTGGTTGGAAACCTCCCACTAAGCTTTTTGATACTATGTAAATAAATTAACTATCCAATTTGATATATCTTATTAATATATGGCATAAAAAAGTTTAACTTTCAAATTGAGCTTCTTCCATTTTTGCAATTAGAAAATAATTGTCAACCGATCAGTTGTTTATGGAACTTTTAAAACCACGTTCGTTGAGCATATTATTGGGCTACTTAAAATTACCACACGTTTGGTTTTTAGAGATTTCATGTAAAACAACAAAATATATAGAAACCACTCGGTAAAGTGTGGTATTAATACCAAGGGGTTTTTTAACTACACTAAAAACAACGCCTCTACTTTACTTCTACCCAAAACTTTAATTTACTTCTTAAAATTTTAATCCCGAACTAATCCCGGGATCGAGAAAAGCTACTGGGATTGGACTCCCTAATGTGTATATATTTATAAGTAAATACATATGATTTTCAGCACATGTTCGCTTGTTGTTTTGTTTGCTTTGAAGGAGCCATATTTTTGTGACGATTATGTTTTTCGAGAACATGTAAAATAACATTACCTTGAAATTTTTCCTCCTTTAAATAGCGGTGCCGAAAAGTTTTCAGATCATACTAAAGTAATCACTTGTTTGACAGTAACATTAAATATCTAAAAGCAAAATCATGAAGCTGAGTATTATCTTATTTACCATTGTGCTTGTGCAAGTCTTCGATCGAGTGACACCTGAACCTGAACCGGTGCTTGGTGTAGTTAGGTATGTAGAATTTTCCTGTTTGTTTTTTTTTTAATTTCTTTCAACGATGAATTGTCTAAACAGCCTTTTAGTACTAGGTTTAGAAAATCACGCATATATTTCATGAATGTTAAAAGTAAGGCAAATAATTTTTAAAGCATACAAAATAAGTAATTGACTATTTTTGATTAAAACAACAGTGACAGAGAATGAAGTCTCTTGATAATTACAGTCGAGAGATGTAACCAGTTTGATCACTGGATTGACAGATATTCCTGCCGAAAACTCTGTACTTACATCCAAAAAACATATTTTTTTTCTGGGGCGTTTTAAAATACAGTTTTGTTTTCAAACTGGGCCATGATGGTTTAATTCAGACAATATTTTTGTAATTAAAATGTTAAAAGCTTTCGAAATAACATATTAGATAAAGAAACAAACATAATATGAATTGTGTTATTCCAGGACATTGAAATTATGTATATTAAACTGGTCATTATTTGTATTGAGAAAAAATTAAAAAAAAAACGCATAAAAAAGTTTAAAAATATTGTACTTTATGTCCAATCGAGTTTTCACCTCAACAAGAGTAGGCGAGTATTTTATATCTCCTTCTAAATTGGATATTTCAAAGCCATTTGAATTGCTAGTTTCGAAATAAAGACATTACAATCAATTATTGTGCATAATCTATTAAAAATAGAAAAAATCAAACAAAACAACAATTAAAAACAATTTTATCAACTAATGTTTGCTTATATTAACATTCAAAATTTATGAACATTGAAATACATACACAATATCAGCTGTGTTTGCTTTACTTTTTGAATGCTTGTTTTTTTTTTGTTATTCTACCGAGAGAATACCGCAAGCGCTGAAATGAGTGGTAATGTTATGAACACTAGATCAAAAAAGCCAATTAGCTCAGTAACGGGATCAGCAATTTCTACTTCCACTCCCACCTCTGAGAGCTCATTAGCTTGTCCACCAATTATTACCTTACTAGAGCTTACTGCAGAACTCAACAGACACACTGAAGCCATCATGAGTCGCATGACCTCGGAGATCAATATTTTGAGAAGCGAAGTAACGCAACAGATATCTCAAATTGAGCTACGTTTTATTCATTTTGAAAAATCAATTAACACTTTGTAGTTGCGTATGGAGAAAATGCAAATGGAAGCAACTAAAAAAGATCAAACCTTTGCTAGCGAAGTAGCCGCTCTCAGCGACGAGTTAATAAGAGTAAGCAGTAGATGCGATGACCTGGAGAAAAACAACATAGCAGCTGATGCTATGCTCTTTGGATTACCACAACTCAACGACAAGAATTTAACAATGAGTTTTCTTCGCCTCTGTAACTCTATCGAGTACAAACCGCCTGCTCTTAAATCCATTTTTCGTCTCCGTCTTCGCAATACTTCTTCTGCTGCGCCAATTATTTTAAAATTTAAAACACCTCAGAGCCTGAACAGAATCAAAAATGGTTGCGACCGACGATTGAAATAGAATACTAAATGTCTTATGTAAATACAGTAATGGTTTAAATATCTGTCATTTAAATGCTCAGAGTCTTAAAGATAAGATTGACGATTTGCGCCTGTCAATAATAGCATAGTGGATATTGTCTGCTTGTCTGAAACCTGGTTGAAGTCGGAAATGTGTAATAATCTATTTAAGTTAAATAATTATAAATTGTTTCGAGCTGATAGACAAACAAAGAGGTGGTGGAGTTTGAATATATATAAGAAACAGTTTAAAGTGTCACGTTATTAAAAAATCCAGCATCAATGATATAATTACATATATATTTGTTGAGTTTTTTCACAGCTCGGGCAAGTTTTTAATCGGTTGTATATACATGACTCCTTGCATTGCAAACTCAACATTAGTTAGAGACCTGCTTGAGGAATTAGCTCCACTCTATTCCGATACTATTATCTGTGGCGACCTAAACCTCAACATTTTAGCCTCTAGGAACTTAAATTTTACTGAAATTATTGATCTTTTTAACTTTAAACTTGTCAACAACTTTTATTCCACACATTTTAAGCCAAACTGCATACCTACCATCTTTGTTAGACGTTTTTTTTTGGTTTCTGATTAAAAATTTCACTATGTCAAATCTCTGCACCCGCCTTTTCGTACCATGAGCTTATTTTTCTCTCACTGAATATACACCCAACTTCATGTAAGAAAACTTTAATATATACTCCGAATTTTTCACAACTTAATCTAAATCAATTGTTCGTGGACTGTCAAAGCTTAGATTAGACTTCAATTTACACCACGAATGAAACAAGCAAACAAATTCAAACTTTCAATAATAATATAACTAACTTGTATACCACGCATGTGCCAGTGAGGATCAAAAGAATCAAACCAAGCAACTACCCATGGCCTACAGAAGAAGTCAAGGATCTTATTCTAAAAAGGGGAAAATTTATATAGTAGATAGAAAAGATTCAAATGCTCAGCCATTTATTTAGAGTTTAAACGCGTACGCATCATCAACGTATAGTACGTATAGATCAAGCCAAACATTTTGGAAAAATGTTCGGCAAGTAGGAATATCAAAAGATACATAATAAATTCCAGATAACATATACCTGGATGAACTTAATAACTAGTTTATTAAACCTACAGTTATTCGCACGACCAAAGATGATGTATTCAACTCAACAGATAGTTTTCCGCAGCACAACGGCTTTGCTCTTTCAGGTACTGACTGCATAAGTGTTGGTGAAGCCATTTTTAAAATTGAATCAAAGGCGATAGGATCAGATAGCACTCACCCTGCGCTTATAAAAATTCTTTTGCCAATCATTCTTTCCCATATAACTCACATCTTTAAACTATATTTACAACTTCTCAGTTTCCTTCGGGATGGAAATTGCAAAAATTCTGCCATTGCAAAAATCTGCTTCTGCTATCCTATATCGATATTGCTATTTTTAAGCAAAGCCTTCGATGTGATTGTAAGCAATCAAATAAAAACCTATCGAAATAATAACAACCTTAGAACAAAGTACCAGTCTGGTTTTCGAGCAAATCATTGCTGCACAACCGCATAACTGAAAGTCTGCGATGATATAGCTTTGTGCAAGTGCTGGTATGGCTTTTGTGATAATGCTGTAAGTCTTTTGAGAAGCTATTTGTCGAATAGATTGCAAAGAGTTAGGGTTGGTGGTAGGTGTTCTCAATTTAATTTGGTACGCAGTGGAGTCACACAAGGTTCAATTCTTGGCCCATTGCTATTTTCAGTTTTTATAAATGACATTTTCTCAACTTGTAAACATTCTTCTATGCATGCATACGCGGATGATATTCAATTGCATCTTTCCCGTAGAACCAGTCTCTTGGAGGACTTGAGTTGTAGACTTAATGAAGATCTCCAAAATATAAACCAGTGGTCTTTAAGAAACGGTTTGCAGCTTAATGCACTTAAATCTTACGTTCTACCGATCTCGGCATCTAAAATATTTTTTGAAAATATCCCTGACTTGTTTATAGGTGATAAGAAACTTAAATATGTTACCAATGTTGTAAGCCTAGGTTTCCACATAAACTCAACACTGACTGGCACCGATCATGTTAACAGCATTATCCGTAAAATATATTGTTGTCTTAGAAATCTTAGAATGTCTGCTGACTTAACGCCCTAAGAAACCAGGCGTAAGCTTGTATTACAGATGATATTACCTATAATAACGTGCTCTGAACTTATATACAGCAAATTAGATTCACACTCTGAGCATAAACTACATGTAGCATTCAATCACGCTACTAGATGTGGAATTCGGAAATTCCATCATATTTCACAGTACAAAAAATCAGTTCTTGGTTGCGACTTATCTAATTACCTTAACGCCAGGACTTGTATCTTTTTATATAAACTAATTCGGTCAAAAACTCCCTTATACCTATTTTCTCAGTCAGTTCGAAGTAATGCTCTGATAAAACCTAATTTTAAATTCCTTAAGTCAACGAGATTATTTTTCATTAACGACATTCGATTATGGAATTCTTTACCAAACCATTTAAAATCCATTGATGGAATTGGAAGCTTTAGACAAGCTTTATTTAAAATGTTTACTTAACTATAGAGTTTTGTTAATGTAACCAGTTATCTTACTTTATTTCACTCTATCCCTCTATCCTCTTTCATATGATTCTTTTCTGTTTTCTTTATAATACTGTCTATCTTCAACTTTTACAATTCAAATACTTAAATGCTATATTAAATAATATTTTCAATAATAATAAGCGTATATTTCTTTCAATTATAGCATTAAATAACTTATGCTCAAAATTAAAAATGATTCATATTTATTGTGTAATTTTTGTTATATGTAATATTTAATTCTAAATTATATTTCTTTGTATAGCAAAAGAACTTGTTCTTATTATACTAATTTACTAAAAGTAAATAAAACAAAAGAATATAAGGTCGGGTTTAGACAACGACAAGACAACGGCCTTAATGGTATTTCTTGATTTTTCAAAAACTTTTGACAGTATTAATCACAGCCTCTTGATACAAAAACTTGTTACGCAATTTTCATTCCTCGTGCTCGTCCAGACTGAAAGTGCTATCTGGTGTCCCTCAGGGCTCGGTATTGGGTTCTCTGTTATTCACAATATTTATAAATGACATTATTGGCTGCTTTTCTACTTGTCATTATTATTTATACGCAGACGATATACAAATATATAAGCTTTTTTCCAAGCAAAACCGAATTGGTGCTTCAAATGCTGAACTGAACCAAGTTTATCAATGGTCAGTAGAAAATGTACTCAGCCTTAATTCCACCAAAACTAAAGCAATGCTAATTGATAGACACAAAAACAACGAAGAACCCTAATTTTTTCTTAATAATTCCCCAATAGAATTTGTAGACAGCTTCAAAAATCTCGGAGTATATAGAAGTAGTATGCACATGGAATATGCAAATCAACCGTATTGTACCGAAGATATATTGTGCACTGTGTGGGCTTGATCCAGCCTCCAAGTTTTTATCAAGTGTGGCAAAACTTATGCTGGTTAGGTCCTTTATTTTTTCTATCATTACTTATAGTTGTGAAGTCTTCTCTAACCCAGATCCAGAGTCTTACAGAAAACTTGATGTAACCTACAATAACTGCGCAAGATTTATCTTCAAGCTAAATAGATATACCCACATTTCCGCCTTCTCTAACCAAATACGACTGGCACAAAAAGACTGGCACTTTTATAGACTGTTGGAAAATTGGCTCTATAACACCGGTTTTAAATTGTGGTAATAAGAATGATGTATCCAACTATAGACCTATTTCTAAGATATCAAATGTTTCGAAATTTTTTGAAAGTGTTATTAAAAATAGATTATTCTTTTTAGTAAAGCGACACATTTGCCCTGAACAGCACGGGTTTTTTGCTGGTCGGTCTACTGTAACTAACTTAGCAGTTTTCTCAAGATTCTGCATTTCAGTTTTTGAACTAGGACTTCAAGTTAATGTCCTCTATACGGACTTCTCCAAGGCCTTTGACAAGGTTCCCCATAACCCATTAGCTAAACTTGCCAAAATGGGTTTCCATTCTAATTTCTTGAATTGGATCCAGTCTTATCTTCAATATAGAGTATGTTTTGTGGAAATAAATGGCGTTTAATCGCATCACTTCATTGCTTCTTCTGGAGTCCCACAGGGTAGCATTCTTGGCCCTTACTTTTTTCAATATTTATTAATGATGTTAGTAAATATTTTTATTCGGCAAAATTTTTACTTTCTGCAGATGCCTAAAAACTTTTCAGTTAAGTATCTAATCTAAATGATGCTGCTCTTTTACAGAGTAATCTTAGTAATTTGCTGTCATGGAGTTTATTGAATTTATTACCGTTAAATTTTAATAAGTGCTTTGCTATGACATACAGTGTAACAATTTTATAATTTTCTCATATTCCCTCTCTGGTAACCCCTTAAAAAAGGTTAATTCAATTAAGGACCTTGGAGTTATTTTTTACTCCAAGTTCACTTTTGTTGATCATATAAATTATGTTGTTCCTTAATCATATTCCTTGCTTGCTTTTGTGCGTAGAAATAGTTTAGAATTTTCTGATCCTTATACTCAGGTTTGTCTTTATAATTCTTTTGTAAGGTCAAGGTTAGAGTATGCTTCTTTTGTATGAAGTCCTTAAATCGCTGGCTGTTCTTTAAACAGCTTATTACAGTACCGTACCATGATTTCTTTGCACAAAATTATTCAAACAAAGCAACCAGATTATCTTTTTGATATTTTAATATTCGCAAGAACTCAAAGAAGAATGCAGCTTATTTTGCCACGATATAAATATCTTACTAGCTCACGGAATTTCTTTGTATACGCGTTAAATCTGTGAAACACGCTTCCCACTGATATAAAACGTACATCAAGCAAAAACGCTTTCAAACACAAACTTTATCAACATCGTATTGGAACTTAATAAAAGCTAGCTCTCTTTCGTTTCTTCCTTTCACTACAATTCTTTACATTTCACTATACCATACTTTTTCCTTAAATCTAGTTTATAAGATTTTTAAAACTTTTTATTTGCAATTTTGTTTTTGTACATATATGTTTCAAAGGTTTTTCTTGCTATATTAGAAATATTAAAATAGTCACTTTGAAATTATGTTTGTACATTCTTAAAAGATATATCTTAGTTGTACAATGAATTTGGTTAAATTACTAAATAATAAATTAACATATGTCGCTTTGAGCTAGAAATTAAAAAAATTACCTACTATGAGAATTACTGCCTCTGTGTAAACTTCAAGCTCCGAGGGACATGTGTTATTGTTGTTGTAAAAAATGTTGTTGCAAAGGAACAAAAAAACAGGGTACTAAACAATTTTTAAAATATGTACCATCCTAATGTATATATTCACCATCAAATTTTGAACCTACTTAATTTGAGTCTTTTACTGTGTAAAAATTAATACTTATTTTTTATTTTCAGTGGAGTACTCTGCGCTTTGACGAAACTAACTGGACCAGATCTTCAAAAATTATTTAATTATATAAGCCAATGTATAGACAAATCAGCGAAAGAACAAGTGATAATAGCAGTAAATCAATTGATTACTGATGTAATCCAAGAAGTCAATTATGCATGCAATACATGCAACATTACAGATGAAACAAAAAATGAAATAATACAAGCAGTAACAAGAGGAATATATAAATCAATCAATTATTTAGAACCAAAGATTATACAAGCATTGATAGCTGGAATACTAGCATGTGTTGAGGCAAATCTTTGCAGTAATGGCTTTTAGAAAAGAAATCAAAAAGAGAAAAAGTCATATATTTTATTGTTGTAACATGTTAATTTTAGCTGATTAACTGTTTGGTTTTTCTCTATTATCTTTGTATGTATTTTGCACAATATATCCACTTTTTTCTATTTGTGCGATAATTGCACTTTATTTTAATTTTCTAAATTTTTACAAATCATATCAATAAATCATAACAAATGTAATTAAATGGCCAATATTCTTCTATAAAATAATTAAGTCACATATATTGTACATTCCTTCTTATAACGGAGGAAAATATTTATGATTAATAAATTATTTGCAAAAAAATATTCACTGTGTCTTAATTCCTATTTCTATATTTTTTTTTAAAAAACAAAATACAAAAACTTGCAAAAACAATTTTTTGCGACCATATTATTATTGTGACATAAGTAATAGTATCAGCATTGTCCTGTGATGGTTGTTTTTGCAAAAGCTTAATAGCACTTTTCAGGAATATTTTCCTTTTGAAATTTCAATAACAAGTATATTTAATTAAAGTGTTGATTTGACATAAGATTTAAGAGGATTAAGTTTAAGCTTATTAGCTCTGGCCAAATTTACTACTATATTAAAATCTTCATTGACTCTTGCGCATAAATCTTCAAAGAGACTAATGCTTCTGGACATATACAGATGTAGGTATTCATCATAAGCAGTTACCATGCCATGATTACATTACTAAATACACGCAGAGAAAAAACATGGTTGAGACATGATTACCGCAAAAATGTTTTTTTACTAAAATGATGCTACTATTCCTGCAAACATAAATTTTTGCCTTAATAAAGTAATTATTTACATATGGTGGTGCCAAACATAATATTGTGGTTAAAATTATACTATCGTCAACATATTTTGTTTGCCTCAACTATTAGTTGCAGCAAAAATGTTGTGGTTCTGTCAATAGAGATAAATGTGAATATTATGATAGATACATACTCGAATTTTGAATGTTGTGTGAACTATTTTTTGATCGCTTAGTTATTTAATCTTATTCCCTCAGTGATGCAACACTTGCGTGCTTGATTTATCTTGCTTTGTAGATAAACGTCTTCGTATCGCGGTGTGTTTTTAATAAGTATCATTAATCATTAATATTAATTAATACAGTAAGTTGATGTGTAAAATGTTGTTAATTGCAAATTGTGTAATTGAGAGGTGAGCAAACGACACAAACTGTTCAGAGACAATAGGTTTTATCGATTACTGGTTATGTGCAGTTTCGTTTGTCAACTCTTAAACTAAAGACTGCAAAGATATACAAAATGCAAGGCTTCAAACTACATAAAACATGCTTTAAAAGCAAAATATTTTTTAAATATAGTTGATGCAATAATTTTACCATAATCACTGAAATCATTATATGTTCAAAAATATGGTAGCAACAATCATAAGACGAATCATACTATGATGCTCTTAAAACATAGTTGTTGGAACTAGTTTTTTTTTTCTCTGCAAGTGTGTCATTTATAAACATAGTGAATAGAATCAGGACTAGAACTAAGCCTTGTTATATTTATAAACATAGTAAGACGAATCATACTATGATGCTCTTAAAACATAGTTGTTGGAACTAGTTTTTTTTTTTCTCTGCAAGTGTGTCATTTATAAACATAGTGAATAGAATCAGGACTAGAACTAAGCCTTGCGGCAAACGCGCACCACCCAATCTGAGGCAGTACTGACGTCAACATCAGAGGTACCTTTTAGAGTACCTTTTAGAATTTCTTTTAAGTAGTAACCTAGACTTTCTCAATGTGGGGGCAACACCTACTTTTGTGACTAGGGCCAGAGAAGAATTGTTAGATCTCACCATAGGAAGTCCAGATGTTGGGGGATATAATTAGGGAATGGAGGGTATCAACGGAACCTTCAATATCTGACCACAGAATAATAGAGTTTAGACTTGGGACAAAATGTCAAAAGATAGAACCCAAAAGAAACCCAACATATACCAGTTGGGACAGATGCACCAACACCCTGAAAGAAAACCTACAGAACTTAAAAGCTAGGAGTACAATAAGTAACATCCTACAACTTGAATGCTATGTAGAGCAGGAAACAATGCAGCTTATAATGTCTACGAATCTAGCTGTTCAATAGGGCACAAGGCAAGAACAAAACATACTCCTTGGTAGAGCGCCGAGCTGACCAGACTCCGGAAGAGGGTGCGATGCAGCTTTAATGTTGCAAAGCGCAACGGAGTGTGGAATAACTACACGGCGACTCTGACGGAGTACAAAAAAGAAATAAGAAAAGCCAAAAGACAAAGCTGTAGAACTTTCTGTGAAGACTTTTCTTCCACGCCAGCCGCAGCCAGGATACACAAAGGCAGAGTGGAGACGAGAATGGTACTTATATTGCCAGACGGAAGCTACACGCTTAGAGAAGAGCAACGAGCCAGTCACCTTCTAGAAACTCATTCCCCGGGCAGCTTTTACTAAAAGCAGCTTTTACAAAAAGGTGCAGAAACAATATTGTACCACCTAGTCAAAATAACTAAAAGCATCCCTGCGCTGGGCTATATCCCAAGAAAATGGAGAAGGGCCATAGTCACCTTCATACCAAAAGTAGGGGAAAAATACTACACGCTACCAAAGTCGTTTAGACCTATTAGCCTTGCATCATTTGTTCTTAAAACAATGGAAAATGTAATAGATAACTATATATGAACAGAGATTCTGGAGAAGGCGCCATTGCACCCATGTCAACACGCATATAGGGCGGGTAGGTCCACAGAAGGTAGTAACATCCAGTCAGCTCTCATAAGCCAATAAACCGTACTCTGTACTTCCTTTCTAGACATAGAGGAAGCCTTTAACAACACTTCTCATGAGGCTGTGAAGAAGTCACTACACAAAAAAGGAGTAAATGATATGCTCAGCAGATGGATATGCCAAATGCTTAGCACAAGAACTGCAGAAACAAAAGTGGGCACCACCACTATAAGAATTCAGACAGCAAAAGGTTGCCCACAAGGCGAAGCCCTTTCTCCATTGTTGTGAAGTCCTGTTGTGGCCAAAAAATAATCGAAGCTAACCGAGAACGGCATAAAAAGTCAGGGTTACGCAGATGACATCGCCTTAATAGCGAGAGGAAAGTTCGAGGATACTCTCTGTAACCTTAGAGGACTGTCAGTAACAAAGGAATGGAACAATACAATGGGATTAAATATCAGCCCAGCGAAAACTACCGCAGTACCTTTTACTAACAAAAGAAGCTTGCCGAAACTCCGAACTATAAGAATAGATGGTACGGAAATTCCTTTTAAAGGAGAAGTAAAGTACCTAGGACTTGCAGAGGTAAATATAAACAAAGCAATGCGCGCACTCATGGTACGTAGGAACCTGACGTTGAAGAGCTGGGACTGTAACCCAACAATTCTTCGCTGGATGTATACCATGATGGTGAGAGCCTATCCTCACCTATGGTGCAATAGCATTTGCTGAAAGAACCAAGCTTACCACAATGAAGAATATGCTTCGAAAGGTGCTTCGAAAGACTGGCCTGCGTATGCGTCACAGGTGCCATGAGGACCTGCCCTACAGCAGCACAAGAAGTAATTCTGGACCTAACACCTTTACACCTTGTTATAGAGAGAGTAGCCAAGCGAACTATATGCATTGCTAAAAAGGGGACCGAAGGAGTATATTGCAATGCACACTCCCTTCATCGATCTACCAAGCGACGATATAGTAAAAAGGTACAACTTCGAAAAACACTTCCCAGTTAGGCTTAGTACCAAGAAAGAATGGGACAGCGAGATGATATCGCAAGTCAAGAAACCACACAGTATATCATGGTATACGGATGGCTCCAAGAAATTGGAAGGTATAGGCGCAGTTGTGTACGGGCCAAGAACCAAGCACTTCGAACCTTTGGAGATAACACAAAGTATCTTGGCTCCAAGATATTGGAAGGTATAGGCGCAGTTGTGTACGGGCCAAGAACCAAGCACTTCGAACCTTTGGAGATAACACAAAGTATCTTCCAAGCGGAAATCCTAGAAATGCAGCTGTGTGCACACTACAACCTGGATCGGAAATACAAAGGCCAGAATATAGTTGTGATATCAGACAGCCAAGCAGCAATCAAAGCATTAATTTCTTATCATCGAGAATAACATGGATGTAGATGGAGAATGCCTAACAAAACTCAACAAACTGAGCAATAATAACACTGTTACTATACTTTGGGTCCCAGGATACAAAGGAATACAGGGTAACGAAGAAACCGATGATCTAGCGCGACAGGGTGCAGCCACAAAATTTATAGGACCAGAACCATTCTGCGTATTGGGCACACAATCTATAAAAGAAGAACTAAGAAGGGAGGAGAGGCATAAACGTTCAAACCTTTGGAAAAGCTTCCCAAAGCTAAGGCAATCCAAATTGCTCCTCAGAGATTTTTACACTCGGAGAGCAAAATTGTGCATAAGCTGAGGTAAACTCAATCTAAGGTTTTTAACGGGGTTCCTTACAGGACACTGTAAACTTAAATATCACCTGACGAAATTGGGCATAAAAACCGATAGTAACTGCCGTTTCTGTGAAGAAGCTGAGGAGACTCCAATACGCCTACTTACAAACTGCGACGCCGTGGCTCGCAGACGTAGACTAGTACTGTGGAACTATAAGCTGAGTCTAGAGCAGGTTGCATCCCTTGAACTTAGGAATATTCTCAAATTTATTAAAGAAATAGGGCTGGATGAAATTCTGTAATCCGCAAACCCAGCGGAGCTTTGAGAAGATGGTACAATAGATCTCATTTAGATCGAAGCTCGCATCTCCACCATACAATATTAACATTAACATTAACATTAAGATGCCTTGCGGGACTCCACTGGTTGTACGTTTACAAGAAGAGAAGTTGTTTGTTATCCTGGCTCTGTTTCCCAATGCATAGGAAAAACCAAAGTTAGCCATGAACTTTTTACTGAGAACAGTAGAGTGATCTACAGTGTCAAAAACTTTAGAAAAGTTTAACAGGCAGAGTAAGCTCAAATGGCCCATAGCTGTTATGTCATCCAAAATTTTGTCCAAAGCATAGGAACAGCTATGTCCAAGTCGGAATTCTGACTGTAGATTATGCATTAGATCAAAAATATTTAAATGGTTGACAATTTGTTCAGCCATGAGGTGCTCGCATACTTTGGACAACGATGCTAATAAGCTTATTGGCCAGAAATCGAATGGCACACGGGCATTTGTAACGAGCCTCCTGACGCTACTTAGAGTTTTCCAGCCGGGGTAGTACTCAGCGGCTGTCCAGGATTCTGTCGCAAGAATTTGGAGGGTTTTTGATGGGTCCGCTTGCACTCCTTTTTTAAGGGAGCACTAGAGATCGCGGAGATGCGTGGCTGTTGGTCCACTTGTTGGCTATATGGGTGACGGCCGTTCTGTCTCGGTGGTCCGTCCGTCTGTTGTGTTTGAAAGTGGTTAGGCGAAGGACAAGCGTGTGGACAAACTTGGGTGGCTTCGACGCGTGACTGAATTTATCTGTTTGATGTTCTTCTGCCATCAAGCGTGAAGTGAAAATACGAGAGTAGTGGGGGTGTCGGCTCGTGTAGAGCTAGCAAAAGGATAAGCAGGGCTCTGAGAGATGGTGGTTCCTCTGTGCCGCTGAGCTTGCCTATAACCAGGATGCTTTGGTAGGTTTTGGGAACACTTACCGTCGTGGTGTCGTTGTCCATTCGACCGTCAACCTTGTCGCTAGTCCAACTTAGTTTTCCTTCCAATATTGTTAAATAAAAA
Organism: Dichetophora obliterata; assembly: GCA_963920525.1. NCBI lineage: Eukaryota > Metazoa > Arthropoda > Insecta > Diptera > Sciomyzidae > Dichetophora > Dichetophora obliterata. The sequence goes on from OY986436.1 coordinate 265,391,449, forward strand.
TGCATCACATCTGTTCAGCTTCGCGTCTCCAACTCGACACTTTATTTCAAACTCAAAATTTATTCTAAATGGTGTCTAGCACCAGCGTCATGTGACGCATACAATTATACTTTCATTTAACTTAAACGAGACGGCTATACTTAAGTTCGGTTGTGTGAGCGATCAGCTGCTTAGGTTTTTATTATATTCTGAGTAAACACAGTATACGTGTGATACACAGTGTCGCTTTTGTGGTATGTTAGCATCCCAGTAAAAAAACATGCGATCGCTCCTATGAGGATCAAAAAGAGAGCGCTCTTCTGCTGTTTTATTCGATCAAAAAGTAAGCACTTGTGCCCTTGTGCTCCTTTACTGTTTTAAAAAATCAAAAGGCGAGCAATCATTGAAAAAAATAACATAAAGTGAGGCATGTGCTTTGTAAGAAACTCGATCATTATTTTCTGTGAAAAATCGACCATTGTAGTCCAGTGGAGAGTGCGCTAGACTAACAACCCAGAGGTCCCTGGTTCGACTCCGGGTTCGGGCATGGTTCTTTTCACTTTCTTTGTTCTTTTCTACATATAAGAATTATGGAGAACTTAAAATTCAGAACTAAATTGTGGAAAATGTGGAATTAAAGGACAGGAACAACTAAGGGCTGAAAATGCTTGCCGAGGTTAAGGCATAACACACACTAGCAATTGAAAGCATTGTCCTTCACGTCTGCATTGTTTAATCAATAATTCACATATGGTTCCAATCAATTCCTCTAGCTAATCTATCCCTTTCTTTTCACGTCAAAGACCAAACCTTGTTTGTATAAGGCACATGTTGGTTCTTTGATCTTTAAAAAAAATATTTTAAATGTTCCTTTGCTGATCATTTGGATCAGTTATTGATCGCTCTTTTTTAGCTCCTTTGGGATGTTAAAGGGAGCACTACCCTTCCTAGGACATGCAATGTTAAAAGAGAACACAAAATGCACTTAGCTTGGATCAATAAGGAGCACTCCACTGCTCCTCAGGGAGCACTCCCAGATCGCTCATAGGATGATCCACTTTTTCACTGGGATGTGTGACATACTTTTGACGGGAAGTTAAATTCGTTGTTTATGTGTTTAACACGATTGAGTAGGTAGGCATGTTGTTATGTTAGTATGTTTAATGTTCAAACTGAAAGTCCGATACATGATGAGTAATCTAATTTAAACTAGTGCTCAATCATTATGTTGTTTTCATATTATAGGAATTAATTAAATGTTTAACTTATTATACTAATTGCTACCTTATAAAACTATAATGAGCCTGGCTAGCAGTCAGATAAAATATAATAATAAATACCAAGTGGCGTGATTTAGAGGAGCTTCATGAAGTTGATGCAGCTGCTGTTGTGTGTATGTCTGTGTTGAAACGGTTCGGATTCTAAATAACATACACGGAGTGTCCTAAGGTTACTCCAGAGCTATTTTTATGATAAAGTAAAATCTAATTTTGAAATAAAATACATCTTTTCCTTACTAATTTTGCCTCCACGTCGAAATAAATAATGTAGTTGTTATTTAAATCGAAGATATTTTGAATACATTTATTTGAGCGGCCCTATACGACACTTTAAGAATTATTCTAAAGAAGCGCTGGGCGCCCCAAAGCTTACTGAGCGCTCTCTGAACGTAACTTTCACATGTACATAAAACTCACAACAGAAGAGAATGTAATTCAGTCGTTCGCATTTTTTCAAACACATTTAGAAAGCTTAGTTCACACTTGGGGGTATAACTGTAGCCTTTAGTATTCATCGTATAAAGAACAAATATATGCCAAAATATCAGTTAGAGTACGAATAAAACGAATATCTATCTTTGGATTTTGTCACTTATTTAATTAAGTCACTTAGCTTAGGGTAGAGTGTACTTTATATGTATGGGGAAAATTTCCAAGCACTTCATTGAGCGTCCTAAAGGCCCAAACTGCGCTAATGGATGATAAAAATTTGTGTAAAATTTTGGTAAGATCGGATGCATATAAATCCGTGCGCACACGGCTTAAAGTTTGCACAAGTGCATGAAAGAGAAATATAATTTTTTTTTAATATTTTCATTTGTATTTTTATTTGGAATAATGAAACAGTTAAGATTTTTTTTAGTTTAATAAGGCTATTCACCTTAAATAACTTGAATAACTCAGGGAGACAAAACTTTTATTTTTCGATTTTCCTAGCAATATTTGTATATTTTTTTTTAAGACTTATCTTAAAGCGCTGATTTCAAAACTATTATTCCTTTTTTTCTAGCCTCACCAATTTTTGAGATAAGCTTCTTTGAATTCTAAAAGTTGCATTGTAAGTTTTTATTTTTTTTTATGTTTATTTAAGTTGAAGAGAATAAAAAATATTACAACAATAACAACTCAATATGAATATCTCTTCATAGTCAAAAATAAAGAAAATCTCTGTCTTTTAAGCCAATATACCGTAGATAACCCTGCACCAAGAAAAAGTTGACTTTGGTCATATCCAAGAAGGTATAATTTGTCCACGCTTCTGGTTGCCATTATGTTAATAACTTTTTCACTTAGATTTAACTTCCCGCGCTTCAACTCGTTGAATTGTGTGAACAAATTTTGATATAATAAAATTTCATTTAAGTTTTTAATAAACGATTTCACTGATGTTTATCTCAAAAAGTGGTGATGCTAGAAAAAAAGTAATAATGGTTTTGAAATCAGCGCACCAAGTTCACTGATCATAAAAATTTTATCTGGAATCATAAATATGTTGAAGACAGTGAAGAGTGTTAAAATCTCAAAACTATCCAATGGCCAGGATAGAGGCTTTAGATAATATTTTCTTCGAACTTTTACTGCTTCTACAAGAGATTTGCTACATTTTGTTTACTTTGCATTTTATTTTGTTTTATTTCATTTGTATTCTTTACCCATTAATCTATTTGCGCAGCTTCTTGTTTTGAACTCAATGCGTTTTCTTATATTTTAACGAAAAAAAACTACTCGATAAAATTCCCGCTATATGCCAAATGGGGACAATAATTTACAGTACATTAGCTGAAAGTCGATTAGTGTGTCTCAACGAAGAAGAGACAGATGATGTCGTTGTTAATGATGACAACAACATGTGTGGCAAATTGGAGTCAATTTTCACAGCTTTCAGGTATTAGCAGAAGGAGGTGAAATTATTTGATGCGAAATGAAATGAGGTGAGATGATACGCAACTCAAAGTGCAGGCAAAACAGGAAAAGACAGCCAACACAATATTGAAAGCAACAGCAACAACAACACCATCTAAAAGCCAAATGAAAAGAAAAACAAGCATTTTAGCCGGTTTCACAAACTGTGCTCAAAAGTGTAGAGTTTTGATTTGTAGAGTCTGCGCGATGGCCGAGAGAGAGTTGTTGTCAGGGAGAGTAGAAAATGAATGTAAACAAAAACAGCTGTTTGACGATGAGAATGAATTGCAAATGAATCAAAACAATGTGAGGGCGCCAACAGATTTGTTGTTTGGCTTGTCTAATGGTTTGTTTGGAACATGTTGTGTTTTGGGTTTGATAGCTTAAATGTTAGACTGAAAATTTAAATTGGGTATAAGAGATATTTCTGAACTTTACAATAAGACTACACAAATTTTTAATAAATTTACCAAATTTTTGTTTTCTATGAAAGTTGTTCGTTTGTTTTGAGCATACTATTTTTATCTTTGACAAAATAATTGTGTAACAGTTTAACGAAATTATTTTTCTTCATATATAAAATTGTCTATGGTATCTATGAAATTTTCGCATTCCTTGAAGCTGCAAACGTAGCTTGGGTTTAAGACTTTATTAAAATCACGAAATATTAATTTAATATAAAGTATAATATTCAAATAACTTTTAAGACCATACTACAATGTCGACAAATCATAACAACAGTATTTTTTTCTACGTTTAACTGCTTTTACATCTTCAGTGGTCCTTAGAGCCAGCATCTAATAAAGGGTGTTTTTTATAGAGTGGTACAAGTTTAAATCATAATAAAACATAGTTATATATTTTTAATATCAATGAAATGGGCTTTATTGAATAGACAATTTTATGACATTAATGTTTAAATATGATTTCGCCACGGCTGACGCATAGAAGGTGCAATCTGGAACACCAATTTTCACAAACTTTTCGCAGCATTTGCGGCCGTATCTCGCCGATAACTCTTCGAATGTTGATTTCCAGGTGTTCAATTGTTTGTGGTTTTTCGACGTAGACAAGTGATTTTACATAACCTCAAAGAAAATAATCCAATGGGGTTAGATCACACGATCTTGGGGGCCAATTAATTGGGCCATTTCGTGAAATTATTTTTTTGTCAAAAGTTTCCTTGAGTAAATCAATTGTAGCGCCCGCTGTGTGGCATGTGGCTCCGTCCTGTTGGAACCACATATCAGCAAGATTAATGCCAGCTAATTGAGGTACGAAAAAACTTCGAATCATGTTCCTATACCGTTCACCATTGACAGTAACATTCTGACCATCATCGTTTTTGAAGCCAATGACTCCGCCAGCCCATAAAGCACACCAAACAGTAATTTTCTGTGGATGTAATGGTGTTTCGACAAAAGCTTGTGGATTCTCTTCACTGCAAATACGACAATTCTGTTTATTTACGTACCTATTCAACCAAAAATGGGCTTCATCGGAAAATAAAATTTTTCATGGAAATTCAAAATCAATATCAATTTGTGCTTCAGCCCATTCGCCGAATTGGCGGCGCATACGATGGTCGTTTGGCTTTAACTCCTGCACAAGTTGAATCTTGAAAGGTTTCAAGCCAAGATCTTTTCGTAAAATCTTCCATAAAGTGGAAGGATACAACAGTTAAATGGGTGGTCAAATAAAGCAGTGATGCCGACTAAAATTTTATCACTTTATAAAAAACACCCTATATATTAATAGGCAAACATCAAATGGTATCGTTCACTTTTTCGATACGAATTTTAGAATAAAGGCAATAAAACTTATATAATTTGAAAGGCACTGCACCCTATATGTGCAGAGTCAGCTTAGATTTAAAATTTATGACCTCTGACCCGATATATTGTATTAACGTTGAAAGTTTGTATTCTTTTTGGTAAGGAATCTCGGGGTCAGGAAAAGGTAGAATGATGAATGAGGTATCAAATGAAAGATCTGGCTGCACAGTATGATTACATTTTAGATTAATAACCTTCGACCTGAAATATGAGCGTAAAAAGCATATACGAGTAACAGATGGAAGAATATAATTTAAGAGGGAATTTTAGACATTGATAAGGTCTGCAAATAATATATCCGACGTTTTACGTCGTTCTTACGGATACCATACAATAATCATTTTTTTATACAACCAATGTGAATATATATTCCCATCAGGAAATGTGAGCATTCCCGGATGTTACCCGGAAACATTCCATGGAATGTAGGAAGCATTCCTCTTTGTTGCACACTCCATTGCTTTTTTAACATAGCATATCATTAGAGGGAAACATTCCTCCCCGCTGTGTTAAAAAGTCATGTGGAAACATTTCTCTCCGCTATCCTCAAAAGTGAATTGGAAGCAGTCCTCTCCCCTGTTTTAAGAATTATTGTGGAAACATTCCTCTCCCTTGTTATGAAATTCGGCCAGGATTCGAACCCGGGAATATGGATTCGGCCAGGATTCGAACCCGGGACTCCTGAGCGAGAGTCGAGCGCGCTACCACTAGACTATCGAATTCTACAATAAGTGGCTAGAAAACAATGATATTAATATTTTCTATTGTCATTGCTTGACAATAAATAAAAGTTTCCACATGCATTCTTAAAGAAGCGGTTTGGATATACAAAACTACCCTTAAGCTTCCAAAAGATGCGGTGGGGAAACAATATACATACAAAACTACCCTTAAGCTTTCAAAAGATACGGTGGGGAATGTTTCTTTATCACTTTAAGATGGAAGCCTTCCGATTTTTCCTGGAGGGTTGTGATGGTGAAATTTTTTACAAATACACTCATACCTCTTTATACGGCCCCTCTTTTTACGGCATTTCGCTATAACGGCCTGTTTCAATTGTGGCACTCCCTCCCTTTACGGCGCACATTACATCGTTATACGGCCAAAAAAAAAAATCGGGATTCACCGTTTTTCAACGAAGAGTGAGAGGCAAAAAATCATACACATGCCAAAAAAAAATCGGTGATTCACCGTTTTTCAAAAAAATCTTAAGGCTTGATTACCCAAGCGTAACGTGAGGTGGCGCAGCGGGATGTAGCGTAGTGCGACGTTGCCTCGAGGATAAGCGATTACCGAAATCGTAATCCAACGTAGTGCAGGCGGCGTAGTGCAGGGCACTCATTTTATTCTAGAAGGCTTATTTACTTCTCCTCGTCAATAAAAGGTTGCATTCTTTCTTATATAGTATTAAAATTTACAAAAATGTGAAGTTAAACAAATTTTTTCGCTTGTAACACAGCTGTCGAACTACCAAAAATCGTAACGTTGCGTAGAAATCTATTTTCTACAGACTTCTACGCTGCGTCACGCCACGTTACGATTTCGGTAACGACTTGTACACATTTATCATTAAACAGATTTTAGCTTGACAATTGGCAACGTCGCGCTACGTTACCTTACGCTTGGCTAATCCAGCCTTTACACATGCATTCGTTGTTTTCTATGCAAGTGCGTGTGTTGCTGCATCAGTCTGTTATTTGTGGTGATTGTGAGTAGACGTACTTTTCTAGCGCGTATAAAAATAATTTTTAGTTTCTGAATAATAACTGAAAGGTATGTTCTAAATCGCAGTTGACATGGTGTATACGCATATGAATAAGTGTATGTTATTGAAACAAAATTAGGTGAAAATGGCCGCCAAACGTACTTCAAATTTGGAACTGGAAAAATCTAAAAAAAGGCACGAAAAGCAGTCACTTTAGAAACTAAGCTCAATGTTTTGCGTCGTTTGAAAATGGTGAAAAGATTACGAACATAACAAAGGCTTTGGGATTACTGAAGTCGATAGTTCAAACAAAACGGGGCAATAAACAAAAAAATAGAGTCATATTGAATAACGGACCCGTGAAAGAAATAGCGTTATGGAGCAAAATGAAAGATCATTAGATTTGTGGATAGAGGATAATAACCAAAGAAATGTACCTATGAGTCAGATCATCATTCAGCAAAAGGCTAAAAGTATCTTTGAATCTGTAATGAAGAAGAATTCCGATGAATCGTCACAAAATGGAAATTTTGTTGCAAGCAATGATTGGTTTGAGAAGTTTAAGAAACGTCATAATTTGCATAACATTAAACTAAGGGGAGAATCAGCAAGCGCCGACGCCGTTGCTGCAAAGAACTATCCAGAAGTTTTTAAGAATATAATTCGTGCTGGAGGATATAGTCCCGAACAGATCTTTAATGTGGACGAGACAGAGCTGTACTGGAAGCGCATGCCAGAACGAACATTTATTTTTTTTAAGAGATGAAAAATGTGCACCTGGTTACAATGTGTCCAAGGAAAGACTAACATTGTTGCTTGGTAGTAATGCCGCTGGCGACTTTAAACTGAAACCAAAGGATTAGACAAAAAACAGTTACCTGTTATATGGAAGTCCATTAAAAAAGCCTGAATGACTAAACATCTTTTCGAGGATTGGTTCAAAAATAATTTTGAACGAACAGACATTAGACAAATTTTTTGTAGCTGGTCCGTGAAAACATTTTCAGATACACATATTTCGTATTTAAGATATGTTCACATATACATAGTTATATGTACATATGTGAATTGATTTTTGTTTTTATTACATACTTTATTTAAATGTGTTATATGGTTTTATTGTTTATTTATTTTTTAAGACCACGATGTAAGTGCCTTATATTTATTCACTGAATTGGAATTAAACTTATTTTTCAAAAAATTAGAACCGATCTCTTACTATTACTATGGGTTTGTATGAAATGAATTACCTCCTTATACGGCATTTCGCTATACGGCCACTTTTTTCGGAACGTATCTAGGCCGTATAACGAGGCATGAGTGTAGTAAAGTCTGAAAAATTTCAGTTATTTTGACATAAAAATTATAGCGATATCTCGAAAACTATAGATGTTCTCAATATAACGTATTTTTGTATAAAAAGTCGTTGGTTGATGAATACAACGGTCTACGAAAGCTTTTTTGGTAATATTTTCCACGGATGGTATGTTAAATAAATCCCCTTAAAATGACATTAAAATTATTTAGATATCTCGAAAAATTTATATCTTCTCAGTACAACGTATTTCCTTGAAGCAAGGCCATCGCCTCAGAATGAGAAAAAAACTATTAAAATTTATTTTTTTAATCCATTTTCATTTTATAATCGAGACATTTTTTAATCGATTTTCAACATATTTTCGTTGTCTGAAAGATCAATTAAATGACTTTGGAGAAATAAGAAAAGATTAACCGTTATCTTACCAATTCTATGTTTTATATTGTTTTAAAAAAACCTCTTAAATATTTAGGTTTTGCTCAAAAAATAAGACAAACGTTTTTTTTTGTTGTAATTTTTTTTTCTTATTACATTTTCTTTTTTCACACTCTTTCATATGACATATCATTTATATGCAAAAATTGCCTCATTTTGACACATAATTCAATAAACAGTTTCTATCATCGAAATTCATGAGCTACTATGACTTTTTTTTATGAAAATTTAATTTTTCAAAATGTTGTTTTTACATTTTTTACAAAGTTCTACAGCTCAAAACATAATTTCTGTGAAAAAAATTTTCAAATATTTCAAACCACTTCATAGTTATATACACCGATCTATGTTTTAAGCCATTTCGTTATATTTATATAGAAATATGCGTGGGAGAAACAGTTCTTTCGTGTTTCTGAACCGATTTTGATAATTTTTTTTAAAGAAATTAGAGTAGGGAGAAGGAGTTCACTGAATATTTTTGCAAGCTTTGTCCTGAAATATTAGCATTTACAGAATATTTCTTAAGTAAAACCTAACCTATAAAAAATGGAAGAAGAAGGAAGTAAGAGGAAATTTTCGACATTAATACAATGCACAAAAAACATTTTTCGCTATCTCTTACGAATACCCCACAATAAACATTTTTGTATGTAACATGTGTGAATATATATTGTGATGGTGAAATTTCATATAAATAGTAAATTCTGAAAAATTCCCTTTATTTTAACATCAAAGTTATGGCGATATTTTGAAAACTATAGTTTTTCTCAGCACAACGTATTTTTATATGAAAAGCCCTGGTTGTGAAAAATAACGGTGTACGCAAGTTCTTATAGTTGTTTTTACAGATATTTTTAAAAAAATTTCGACTATTTTTATATCAAAATTATTGCAATATGTTGCAACTTAAGATTTTCTTATTACAGCACATTTTCTTAAAGCAAGGTCATGCCTCAGAACTAGAAAAAAACGATTGAAATTTCAGAAGGTTGGTCGAATTTCGGCCACAGGCGATACTAGTTTTCAATTATTCTGCTAAAAAGAACAACAACATCAATAGCATAAACACATAAATAACAAACAGTTGCCGAAAACTACAATAATATTGTTAGAGTTCATATGGCACCAAGCCGAGAGGCTGTTTGGAGTATATAAATAATTACATTCAACATTAAATCAATAAAAATTCTATAAACCATATTTTTTACATTTTCATAACCATTATTTTCACCTTTATGGTAAATAATGCAACAACAATATCAAAAACAACATAAAATGCTTGCATAAAATGCATTTTCATTTACACTCCTTGAATCAAGACAAAAAATAATAAAAAATATTTTGGTAGTTGTAGTTGCTGCAAGTGGCAGAAAAGCTCAAGATTCCAACCCGCATACAGCGCCACAAGCGGTCACGCTCGCTGCTTGGCAGCCTGTCAGTCCGCTTGGTCGATCTGGCAGACGTTCCAGTGCTTTGCGGCTTCTGCTTAATTTACACGCTGAGCTACGCGGTTTATCATCTCTTAACGGCATCTGTTTTAAATGAATTCGGAAAATTGTTCTCTGTCTTAACACAACATGCGAAGGAGGGTCAAAGCAGACCGCTGGCTATAACACGGTTCAAGCCCGATGAACTTTATTTTAGTTCGCTTTAAAATTTACTACTTACCTAATACAACAACAACAACATCTACAACAAAAACGCATCAAGTTTGTTGTTTTTACTTTTTATATTCTTGTTGCTTCAGTGTTTACGCTACTTTTTTTTTGGTTAATGCTGACCTATAAAATTTGTAGGTGCTGTTCGAGTATTTTTTTCGATTTCTTTCGAATCTGCTTATTCAGCATTTTTACGCTGGTATCTAGTTGTAGTTGTTGTAACGGTGCATGCCGCTATGCCCAACTGTGGAAAACTTTGCTGCGTCTAATATCGGCCAACAGGGCTGAAGTCGGTACCATTTCCGTTTTTAGCTATTTGTGTTTGTATTTTATCAGTAAATAGAGACGCAAAGAATTGAGCTTCTTAAGTGTTTTTATTTTTGTCAAAAAAAAACGATCACTTATTTTGATACTAAATGTAGGAAGTTTGTATTGATTTCTTTAATATTTTCTTTGTTGTGATCTAGAATACAAAGTTTGTTTTTTGCTAAAAATGTCAATAAATGCTAATTTCACAATGATCATATTTGACCTCATGTCAGAAAGTAAAAAAAAAATGCAATCAAAATGCAGAGTTCTATGCAGACTAGATATAAGAAATGAAATACACTTGCTTACTGTATAAAACACACAAGATAGAAGATAGAAGATACAAGACACATGTTACTACTGTATGCAAGATGAAAGATGCAAGCTAAAAGATACAAAATACACGACAGAAATACAAGATTTAAAATACAAGGAGTTAGAATCAAGATACAAGATGTAAACTGTTAGATGCAAGATGCGAGATACAAAATACTAGATTTTAAACGCAAGATGCAAGCTAAAGACGCAATATGCCAGATATTTGATGCGGTATACTAGATACAAGAAGCAAGATACAAAATTCAAGACTTAAGACACAAGATGCAAGCTACAAGAAACATACCAAATACAAAATTCTTTATGACTGGTGAAAGATAAAAAAACACAAGTCACACGATGCAAGAGTCTGATTCAAAACTGAAGACACAAAATACAAAAACAATACACAAGATACAAGATGCACGCTACATAATTTGGTATCTAGATATGAGATAGAAGATGCAGAATAAAAGATGCAAGATATAATATACTAGTTACAAAACTAGACCACAAAACACAAAGATCTAGATGAAAGATTCCAGTAACAAGATCCAATATTCAATATTCTAGATGCAGGATAAAAGAAAGATACAATAAATAATAGCTGCGTTCCTTTCGTCTTAATATAATCGCGATAACAAATTTTCTCAAAGGAACGTCAAGAAAAACGATTCGCAGATAGCGCTATCGTTGAAGTCAAAATTCAATTCAAACAAACAATCATGATACAATAACCATTAGGTGTCATGAGAACGTGTGTCGTTCACAACTGTTGTGAACTATTATGATCGCGATACCTTAGTAAATGATGTTTTTCTCTGAATGAGTTTTACTCTAAACGTCAGGAAAATTGTAAATTATTTAATTTAAATATAATGCAATTATATAAATAAGTTAAGTGCAATTGTTGGCTCCGCTCAATGTGGCTAATGTGTGTGACAAACGCTGTTGATTTTGTTTTCTTTTGCTTAATATTCGATGGTCGCAACTAGTGAGGAAGTAGGTAGCTGTCAAGGCTACCTAATAGTGATTGTATCATGCAAACAATTAATTCAAAAATATTTGTTATAGGAGTATTATCTTTGTTTTTGTTTTGCATGTAAAAAAAATAGTCTGAATTATTTTTAAGCGAATGGAACGCAGCTAGTATACATAATTTTAATTCATGACAAGATGCAAAATATAACATATAATAAAAATTAAAAAAAAAAGAAAGAAGAAAGATATAGCAAAAAGAAACAAGCAACAAAAACAAATAACAAAATCGAGATAAAAAGAACTAAATTTAAAATTAAAAATTTATTAGTCAACCTTTTTATATCTATGAACTTTATTAATACTTTTTTCCTACGGTATTTTATATCACTTTCACTTCTATTTTAGTATCTTGTAAGGCCACACTAAAATAAGAGTAAATCACTGATTGGGTACTAATGATCAATAAAAGCGATCATTTAACCATTTCTGGACAATACAAATTGACAAGATTGAAACGTGCTGGCAACAGCTAAATAGTGTCAATTCACTAGCATTTGGCCACCACACTTAAAAAGAAACAACAACAACAACAACATGCAACGTACATTCGTCATGCCGCGAAACACAAAAAAGAAAAATGAAAGAAAAGTAGTCATAAAAATATTCAAAATATTTCTACCAAATGAGCATAATTAAGATCTCAATCAGTTCCAAGAATAATAAAAGTTATGTTTTGTGTATTTCAACTTTTTTTTTTTAATACCTTATAAGCAAATGCTTAGATTTACTAAGCATAAGAAAATAAGAATGCAAACATATTTAAATGTGGCGGCCTGGTTTGATTAAAAAGCTTTTTAGTTTATTTGTCTGTCGAAAATAGCCGTGAAAAAATAAAACATACACAACCGACAGAAAATGTTTAAACAACTCGAATATTTTTGTTGAAATGACAGCATGCATAAATTAGTTTCTAAACAACAACAACAGCAAAATTAAGCATTTAAAATGAACAAACAGTGCTGACAGCTAAGATTGACAGCTGAAATAGCTCGAAAATTGTGAAAATATTCGAAATAAACAAAGAATTATAAATCAAATATTATCAGTTACTTAAAATTTTCATGCAAGCAATGAAACACATTTCAACATATGATATATATTTTTTATATAGAATATTCACGGCATTGAATACCCTCAAATATAATACTTGCATTCCTGTCTCTCACCTGTGTTCACTTTATTGCAGAACTAGCCTCATTGCTATTCTTTTCAAAAACAATATTCATGTTAAACAAGTACCTCTTTAGTTGTAGCCTTCAAATATGCAATGTTAAGTTTGTTTTTCTTAAAAAAAAAAACACCAATTAAGCGGTATGATTTTGTGTTTTGCCTTTGTAAAGTACTCTTTCCTGTTGCATTTCCCATACTCTCCTTGGCTTACGAGTCAACCACCTTATTTTACCAGTTTTTTTTTATTTTATGTTGCACGCACCAAAGGTGCAACACACACAAAATAAGGATTAAAACACTAGAACGCATTAAAGCACAAAAAAATAAGCTGCACGTGCGTCGCACTCAGAGTGGTGGCGGCAAAAAGAAATGCAATTACAATTACTTCAGAAAAAAATTGCATTTGTATGCTTGTGTACCTGTGTTTGTAAATAATTAATGCTCATGTTCTGTAGTTTTGTACGAATTAAAATTTTTTCATATCAACTTCCTGGTTCACGTACCTAACACTAGACAGCGAGAGCAAAAACGTTATATCCTGTATTTTTTTTTATTTCCCTTGTCACGCTGCATTACTACTCGTAAGCTAAATACTATTTATTGTTTGTCATGTATAAAACCTTTAATTGTGAAAAACACGATTTCGCACTGCGTGCGCTTAAAAATGTCGAGGAAGTTAAATATTTTTAATTGCAAGGATCGTTAGTATTACAATCGAGCGAATTCTATCCACTGGCTTTTGAAGATTCAGAAAGTTTATATCATTTCCTGAATACGAAAACAAATAAAAAGTTTATCGCTCCAGCACAGTTGTAACATAAAAAAGCCCAAATTTAAAATAAGGAAATAATTCATTTGTATCCAGTTTGGAAACTCCAAATGTAGCATTCCCATATTTATGTGAAATTTGTATTCGATATTTTATAGCATTGTTAAATAAAAGCATCTTTTAAATCTATTTTAAATATACTGTATAAAGTTTGTATGTATTTTCTTAAAAGTGTTTCTCTTGAAAGTGACAAAAATCTCACTTAAAAAGATATCAATAAATAAAACTTGAATTATACTGAAGAAAAAATGTAAAAAAAATTTTAAAAGCTTGGCACGGGACTTTCGTCGATATACTCAAAATAATTATAATTGCACTCAAAAAATTATCAGAGGTCAGGACAAAAACTTTTAACTGTTAACGAAACTGTTACAAGAAAGCATTTGCCACAACAACGAAATCATTGCAATAGCAAGATGTTCGCATTCAAGCACCGGTTCTTCTCTGCCCCAAAGGGAGCAAACATTTTTGGTCATTTGTTAAAAGAGTGTAGAATCAGACATCGTCATCGATTCCAATGGTACCGGTACCTTAAAAGGGTGATGGCCCGAACCCTGCAAACTACCATTGCGATATGCTCTTCGCTTTCCAAAGCTATGGAGAGCGTAATAAACTTCAACGTTTTGAACTTTCTGGAGCACAACCAACTGCTCAGTGATCGTGAATATGGTTTCCGTAGCGCTCGCTCTACCAGTGATCTTATGGCATTATTAACTGAAAAATGGAACCAATGCGTTCACTTTTTCGGCGAGAGCAGGGTTGTTGCTCTGGATATTTCAAAAGCGAGTTAAGCTTTTAAAAAGCGCTCGTGTTGAAACTTATTGCATATGATTTTGGTGGTAACTTTGCTCGATGGATCACCTGTTGCCTCAAGGACAGAACAATTCGTGTCGTAGTTGACGGTTTTTTGTCCGCGGAGCACGAAATCAGCACAGCAGTACCGCAGAGTTCAGTTTTATTGCCAACATTGTTTATAATTTTTATCAACGTCCTTCTTTCGTTGACGCATAACCCAAAACGACAGCACCATTTGTCATTCATATTCATTCAAAAAACGCCCAAGCGCTATGGAGATTGAGAGAAAGAGGCCACCAAAAGTGAATGACACGCTCCTTAATAATGTACAGAAAATCTCCGAGTGGGGTCTTGCTTATAGAGGAGAGTTCAATACAAGCAAGACCAAGTGCTGTCTATTAACCCACAAGTGGATGGATTGCCCTAAGCTTTCCCCATTATGAATGGTGTGGATATTGCCATTCTTGCCGCTTTCGCTTTCGGAATGATCATATTTTCGATGTGTCGAAAGAAGCAGGCAAGTGCTTAGATTTTTAAAAAAAGTGTAAAAATATTTGACTTCAGCTGATCTTCGCATGATTTACACCTCATATAGCTGGCCCTAAATTTCGCTCCAGGGGCTTCAAGATTTTATTTGGAACTTCTGGATCGAATTCAACGTCGTGCAATATATTTGATAGGGGATGAAAGTATTTCTAACTATCACCCATCTTCCGAATCAAATCAATGCTTACACGTTTATAGGAGGCATCCCCTGAGCATTAGTTCAGTCTAAAAAAAAAAAACATATCGCCATTTCAAAAAAAAAGGAATAAATAAGCTCTGGTTTAAGCTCTAAGCAACTTTGGCAAAATTAAAAAAATATAGGGTTTTCAGTAAGCGCCAAGAGAGTGTACTTTGGAGCCTAATTTACTGAATAATTATTTTTTGTCTAATGGATGTCCAAGTCCTGCCAGTACTAGTTCCGATGTTGAATTGTTAGAACAAACTAACCAATTTCCCTTTCCCTCTTTTGAGTTTGCTTCTGTCAGTGAAGACTATGTTGCCAAGTGTATAATGAAGATCAGTTCGAATGCAGTCGGGATCGATGAAATGCCTATTTTTTAAATTAGTTATCCACTTTATTCTAGCTCCCCTCACTCATATTATTAATCACTGTATTACTTGTTCCCGCTTCCCCGAATTATGGAAAATAGCTACAGTTATGCCAATTCCCAAATCTAACTCTGCTTCAGATCCCAAGGATTTTAGACCCATAAGCATACTTCCTGCTCTAGGTAAAGTTTTTGAACGGATAATGTCTGACCAAATCTCTGAATACCTTAACGTTAACCACCTTTTATCGCCGCTTCAGTCTGGGTTTCGGACAGGTCACAGCTGTGTGACTGCAGCTATGAAAATTATGGATGACATAAGAATATCTTATGATAAAAACTTTGCAACCCTTCTTTGCCTGATTGACTTTTCTAAAGCTTTTGACTCGGTAAATAACAATCTGCTTTGTTAAAAGCTTAGATATTTGATCAAGTTTAGTGACAGTGCAGTTAAACTATTTTCTAATTACCTAGAGGCAAAAAAGCAGCGTGCAAGAGTTGGAAATAATATTTCTTTAACCCCCTTAAAACTCGGCGAAGGCTTATAGTACAATTAATTTTGCCACATATAACTTTTGCAGACGTAGTGTACAATAAGCTTGACTCACATTCACAGCATAAGCTCCTTGTTGCATTTAACAATGCTGATAGGTATGTTTTTAAAATCCAACGTTGGGATCATAACACTGCGAAATGCAAGGAAATTCTTGGTTGTAATTTAGTTCAATATTTAAATATGCGTAATATAATTTTTTTAGACGGACTTATCAATACTCGACACCCTAGATATCTCTATGAAAAATTACAGTTTTTCCAATCTAATCGTTGGACCAACTTTATTGTTCCAAGACACAGCTGTTCTGCTAACTGTTGAGGTAGCAGATTCTTTTTTATTAGCACCATATGACTTTGGAATTTATTGACCAATTATTTATATATAATTATAAATATATAAATATAATTATTTATATATATTATAAACAGCTTTAAACGGGACATTTTTAGATACTTTTCAGAAATAGAATAATTATTCTTTAAATTAAGTTTCTATGCTATTCTCTTTTCTTTTATCTATTCATTCTTTTCTTTGCTTAAAAACTGTCTTTTCTTTCTCTTTTTTAAATAAACTGTTTAAACTGACTACTTAATAACTTTGAAATTATATATATTATATTTATTTTAATATTTTAATTTAATATTTTATTTACATAATTTAAGATAAATGTTAGTATATAAGTAAATATCTATCAACTTAATTTTCCTCCTTTGATGTACTATAAAAGATAAGTCTTAATGTACAATAATGAAA